>QXEO01000390.1:0-600000 GCA_007115705.1 Dactylis glomerata | reverse complement strand
CACAACCGGGCCCAGCCAATCAGCAATCAAGGACCCTTCCCCATGATGGGATCCGAGGCAAAAGGGAGGGCATATGCCTCCCAGATGCCGGTCCCAGGGGAAAGGCGCTTTATAAAGCGTGATCGTCAGAGCAGGGCCAGAGGATCACACCAAGGACGTGGCCACGGAGGAGCCGGCAGCCGTCCAAAACGTTACCTAACCTGTAACCAGGCCCCCGCCTATATAAGGGGGCCTGGACCCTTAGTCTAGGGAGATCCGATCTTCTTCTTCCTCCTCTAGCCCGAATAGCTCGAGGAGCACTGTAATCGCTACTGTCCAGATAATACGAAGCAGGCAGGAAGTAGGGACTTTACCTCCACCCGGGAGGGCCCTGAGCCTGGGTAAACCGTGGTGTCTCTATTGGCACAATCCCGAGCCGGGCCCCTCGTCACCACCATCGAGCCCCTTCGATAAGCCTCCCCATGGCTACTGTCTCCAAATTCCTACAACAGTTGGCGCCCACCGTGGGGCAAAGCGCGGCGGCGAGCGGAGTCAAGTTCCGGCCGGGATCCCCATCGATCCTCGGCGAGAGGGTCGCCTCCGGCCTCGTCTGGAGATTCGGCACCCTCGACTGCATCAACGACAACTTGGACTGCTTCGGGGATGGCTTCGGCAGTGGCTCCTTCCTCGACATCGGCAGCCACTGCTTCTACGTCCCCAAGCCCTTCCCGGAGGAGGTAACCGATGTGCTTGACCCTCTCTGTGACACAGACCCCGAAGACGACGAAAGCAGCAACTTTTGCAACATGGTCGAAGTGCTGGCCCTGGAGGAGGATGGTGGCGGCGGCCCACCACGCTCCACGCGCCCGCCGCTTGAACGCTCACCTCCACCGGAACATGGTCTTCCACCTCCAGAGCGGGACGTGTTGGACGCAGCCATCACGGACCTGCGCGCTCCACTCGACATCACCACGGATCCAGTCAAGATCTCCGAGGATCTGGAGCAGACACGCCGTAACCTTCTTAAGGAAGCGGTCGACATTGATGACACTCATCGGCGCGTCCTCTCCACTATCAACGAGTACAACGTCGCCCACGGCTTCACCCCGGCTGGAGACGGCCCTAGCCGGGCGGGACAAGTTCGTCAACGAGGCCGCTTGCTGGGCGCGGAGCTGAACCAGGCAGCGCCCTCGGCGAAGCTACCGCCTATCATCACCAAGCCCACCTACAGCACGCCCACGAAGAACCTCCGTGCCGCGCGCTACATCACCTCTGAACTGGATGGACTGCAAGGCGAGGACTTGCGGGAGAAGCAAGCCCGGATCCAAGAACTCCTGGACACGGTTGATCTGCAGCAGCAGGCGATGGAGCCGCGCAGAGAGGCGAGCGGAACGCGATACGAGAACCGCATCGTCGTGGCCGGCCAGAACAAGTCGCAGGGACAAGCTTCGTCGCCCGACCACGGCCCGGCGGAGCACAACCGGAGCAACCGAGCTCCTGGCAAAAGCGGTGGAAACCATCGCACCCAGCACTCTGGCCACCACAACCAGCAGCCTCGAGATCCCGCCGCGGTTACCAGCAAGCCGCGCCACCCTCCTCAGGCGGATGCGGTGGAGCCGGCGCGTGGCAAGTCTGCAACGCAAGCCCAGCCGGTCCAGGGAGCCGGCCAAGGCGCTCAAGGTCATCAGCTAGCTCGCTCGCATGTGAGCTAGAGGATTGGGGAACGCGTCGACCCGCCAAAGGGTGACGCTCGCCATCGGCTCAACCAGCTGGCGGACTCCAAGTTCGAGGAGGAGGAATCTTCAACGGGGCTGGTCTGTTTCGGCCCTCGCATCCGCAATGAGCCCTTTCCGGCCAAGTTCACGCTTCCTCGCGACATGCCCAAGTACACTGGGGCGGTGAAGCCGGAAGACTGGCTGTCAGACTACGTCACCGCCGTCGACATCGCGGGTGGCAACAAGAGGACAGCGGTGCGCTACGCGCCGCTCATGTTGACGGGATCTGCTCGGACATGGCTCAACAGCCTGCCGGCTCTGCAGATCAACTCCTAGCATGATTTCCAAGAAGCATTTATCAAGAACTTCATGGGAACCTACAAGCGACCGCCCCGCCCACGACAACTGGCCCTCTGCAAGCAAGGCCCTGATGAACCAGACCATGACTACCTCACGAGATGGTCCGAGCTGCGCAACTCATGCGAAGGAGTGGGCGAGGAGCAGGCCATCGGCTACTTCACGGACGGATGCAGAGAAGGAACCTTGTTGAAGCACAAGCTCCACAGGGCCGAGCCGAAAACAATGGCAGATTTATTGGCTATAGCAGACAAGTACGCTTCCGCCGACTCCGCTGCAAGAGTGCAATACGTTGAGCCAGCGCCAGCCGGAGGCCAATCTCAGCCGGCAGCCGGTCAAGGAGGACATCACAACCATGATCGACACGACAAGAGGAAAGATGAGCGCCGTGACAACAAGTATGGCTCCCAGCAAGTGGCCGCTGTTCAAGGAAGCCCGGGGGCTACGGGTGGCAGCCAGAAGCGCAAAGGAGATAAATTCAGCAAGGACAAGTACACCATCGAGGTGATGCTAGATCAGCCCTGCAAATTCCATAGCGTCTCAGGCAAGCCGGCAGCGCATACCACTCGCCAGTGCAGTTTCACCAGAGATCTGGAGCAGGGAAACCACCAATTGCCTGGTCCACCGCCAGGCCTGCCAGCTGAGGCGCAAGGAAACAAGAATTGGCAACCGGCTAAGGCAGTTGGAGACTACCCCGAGGAAGCAAATGTGGAACAGTATCACGTGTTCACTTCCCAGACGGAGGATCCAAAGGATGAGCCATGGTTTGGTGTCGAGGTGAATGCAGTCATACAAGTTGGACCGCAGTACATGCATTGGTCTGATGCGTCTATCACCTGGGGGCGCGAAGACCATCCGCCAGCCATGCCGAGACCCGGGGGCTACGCGCTGGTCTTGGACCCAATTGTGTTCTCAGAGACGCACACCTGCCGATTCTCGCGCGTGCTCATTGATGGAGGCAGCAGCATCAACCTGCTCTGTCGCACTTCGATGGAGAAGCTCGGGATCCCAGAGATCCAACTGAAGCCAACCAAGCTAACCTTCCATGGGATCGTGCCGAGACACTCTTGCACGCCGATGGGAAGGATCGAATTGGAAGTGATGTTCGGCGGGAAGGACAATCATCGCTGCGAGCCAATCTGGTTCGAGGTGGTAGACCTCAACAGCCCCTACCATGCGCTGCTTGGTCGACCAGCCTTAGCCAAATTCATGGCAGTTCCGCACTATGCCTACTTGAAGATGAAGCTCGCAGGACCCCGTGGGGTGATCACTGTCACCGGGTGCTACAAGAAGTCAATATAGTGCGCAAGAGCCAGTTCCAAGTTGGCAGAGGCCTTGGTCATTGCTGAGGAGAAGCGACAGTTGCTGCAGCGGGTGGCGGCAGTCCAGCCGGGCCGCCCGGCGCTGAGCCTGCCGACTCCCCACCTCAAGCCGGCAAGCAACGCTAAGGAAGTCCCGCCCGAAGCGGGCAAGGAGGCAGAAGCTCTTGTCTCGGGGGCTGGCCCTTCCTCGAGGTAGGAGGGAGCATCCCACAGCCTCGCTCGAGACAAGTCGAGATGTCAATCGCTTAAGACCTTTGGCTAAGCCAAGGCAAAAACCTTGTATCCCGAACAAGTACTGATGAATAAAAGAAAGTTGGGCGGCATACGGCTGATCCCAGGAAAAAGTGCTTTAAAGTACCTTTCACCTTTCTGAGCGTTATTCACGGGCGCTGGAAACCAGCTCCAGACGGGAGCCGATAGTCCCAACCCGACGAACCGACCCCCTTGTTAGACGAACGAGTACTACGTGCGGACCGGACCCCGAGCCTAACTTCTATCCCGGGTCACGCGAGATGGAGCTGGCAGGTCACCCACTTAGGAAAATCGCTAAGAGGAAACGCCCGCGACTCGACGAGCCGAATCTCTTGTCAGACGAACGAGTACTATGTGCGGATCGGACCCCATGCCAAATCTCCACCCCGAACCACGGCCGATGGAGCCGGCAGGTCACCCACACAGGAAAATCGCTAAGAGGACAGAACGCGAAAACGTTAACGAGCGTTCACCCAGAAACTGCGCGCATTGGTCGATAGTTGTGCGTGGACTGGACCAAGCCAGATCTCTCACACACCAAAGTACTACTCCTCATCCCGCGGCGCGCTCCCACCCTAGATCGGCATTCGGCTGCCGGTCCAAGGGAGACCAGCCGGCACCAGGCTACCGGCTGGGGGTAGAAGGGCCGAACGATGGGGAGATAAAGGAAAAAGTTGAAAGGGGTCAGGCCAAATCCGGTTCATAAATAACTAGAAACCAATACGTAAGGAACTTAGGGTGAAATGTCATCGGGGTACACGAACGAAATGTCATGGGGCATAGCATAAGTTCAACGTACACACAAGCGAATAAGGAAGTCCTGACACAGTCA
This sequence comes from Dactylis glomerata, assembly GCA_007115705.1. Taxonomy (NCBI): domain Eukaryota; kingdom Viridiplantae; phylum Streptophyta; class Magnoliopsida; order Poales; family Poaceae; genus Dactylis; species Dactylis glomerata. The sequence goes on along the minus strand of QXEO01000390.1, from coordinate 595,543 downwards.
AGGGGCGCTTGGTGAGCCAGCCGGCTCTAGCGGAGCAGCGCCACCAGTCCAAGCCGCCAAGATGAAGTCGTCGCCGCTGGGGGATGGGGGAATGGAGTTGTCGGCAGGATCCTCGGGGGCCTTCTGAGGTTCTTCCGCAGAGCTGGGCTCTTCGAAGTCCATGCCGTCTAGGGACTCATCGCTATCCCCCGCGTCGAAAAGCACGTCGGTCTCGGCGCACTCTGCAATGGCGCAAGCGCGTTAGCGGAGCTTGGCTTTGTCGAGACCCGCCGATCCGCCCTTGCGAAGGTTCTCCAATTGGTCCAGGCTAACGCCTGGATACCAGGAGAGCACGAACTCCAAAGCCTGCTCAGCACCGGCTTGGGCCGCAGGACTCTTTCCAGATGTCGACTCGGTTGGGTGCAAGAGGGATCCACTTGAGAAGCACCTGGATTTCGTCAGGCACCGCTCGCCCCGGCCACAAAGTTTTAAAGATAGAAACAATGGCTCGGCGGAGATCCCCGCCCAGCTTAGCGACTGGATGAAGCCGGCCTTTAACCAATGCCATCAGCTCCCCTGAGGAAAGCTTGGCCTCGGGGTCACTGCTGGGGACGATCTCCTGCTCTTTCCTATATGCCTCCAGCGCAGCTGCATCGGCCTTGTTGGAGTCGGGGAAAGCCTCTACAGGAGCAATCAGAGAGTGAGGAGGCGACATGAAAGAGCAAGAGCTAGGAAGCAGGAAGGGAAGTGTACCGCGAAGAGCATCTTCCAACCCCAGCAGGCCGGACTGGAGTTTGCGGTCGTGGGCGCACCAAACGCCGATCTCCTTGTCATGACGCTCGCTGTCAAGCTTTCGGAGAGTCTCCAACTCGTTTATCTGGGCGTCGCGGTTCTCGACTTTGCTCTCCAGGGACACGCGAAGCTTGTCCACCTCGCTGTCGTACTTCACAGAGAGGACTCTTCTCTCCTCGGCCAGCTGGCGGTCAAACTCCAGCCACATCGACGACTCCGCCCCTCGAACCTTCGCCAGCTCAGTTTCCAACTCTTGAGCCCGGGCAGCCTGAGCTCGTAGGCCTTGAAGCTCTTCCGCGTGCTTTTGTTTGAGTGACTCAACTGCGTCGGCCGACACCGTGTTGGCCAACTGGGACTCAAGCGAAGCGATGAGCGAGGCGGCATCTGAGAATGGAAGTATGAGAGCAGAAAGGGCAGTAGCAGCATTTCGAAACGAAGGGTCCCGAGCTTACTGGACAGCTTCTCCAGCTCCCTTTTCAGATCCTGATACTGAACCTTGCCGGTGCGATACTTCGCCAGCAGTTTCTGGAAAACATTGGCTCGAAGTGCGTTCAGATCCTTTGGAAGATAGAAAGACAATGTTTCTTAGCGAAGTCCATTTTCAAGCTAGCTTCCTCTACAGCTACCTTGAAACTCGGGGGCTAGGGTGCATGGTGGAATTGGTCTCTCAACCAGCAGAAGAAATCAGAGGCTAAAGATGCGGTGCTTACATTGGTCGTCCGCACAACATCGAGGAACTGGAGCCCGACGTTCTGTAGCGACTCCTTGACGATAGTGAACTGTTTGTTCAGCTCCGCCAAGGTCGGTTTGCTGCCCTGGACCTTGAGTCCTTCTCCAGCATCGATGCTCGAAGCGGTGTCCACCCATTCTTGCTGAAGCTGGCTGGCAGAGCTCAGACTCCCGACGCCGGACCCAGCCGCAGCAGCAGGGGCCTTTCCCCTTGAGGCATCCTTAGTCACAACCTCAGGAGCTGGAGGGGCTTCACCGCGCTCACTCCTCGCCACCCGAGTGGCGAGGGGTCCTTGGGAAGCTTTGCCAGAATTGGAGGCCAGCCCGAAGAAAAGGGGACCAGCGGCCGCACCGACCCCTGTCCCAAATGCGGGCATTACAGCCTGCATGCTCGGCGCAAGCCTAGGGCTGGAAGGGGTCCGGCCAGCCGGCTCTGGGGGCTCCAACGACCTTGCGCGCACCGGGATCTCCACCGTCGTTTCCGCCGCGGCCTCGCGCGTACCTTCTTGGCTGGGCGGGTTAGAGGACGCGTGGGCAGCGGCGTCATTCCCCGCCGCGGCATCTTTGGCAGCGAGAGGGGGAGGCATGGCAGCCTCTGATGGGGCGATTTCCCCGGATGGCATAGGGTCGGCCCCAGTCGCGGCAGCCGGGCTGGAAACAGCACCCGCAGCCACGTCCGGGCGGATAGGCTCCTCTGCCCCAGCTTCGCTCGCCGCAGACTCCAACCGCGGGGAGTGGCGGTCTTCCTCGGCGTGACCCGAGTCGCCGCTGGTACCCTCCTTGCGCACCCTCTTGCTGCGCGGGAGGTCAGGAGTCAAACTCTCAGCCTCCCCTGATGCAAAAGTGGGAGGAGGCTGGGTAATCACATCGATGGCAATGGGAGACCTACGAAGGAGGCACCTCAAAGTTAAGCTAATCAGAACTGTGGCAGCCAATAGCGGTAAGAGGCGCTGAGACGGGGAACTTACCCGGCTACGGTGGTGGCCCGCCGTTTGGTCACCTTCTTCGTCTTGGGCTGGAGCTGGCTCCTTGTCGCCGGCTCCGGTTTCTTCCGCTTTTCAGCCGGCTCGGCTGATGCCGGCTGACTTCTTCTCTTGGTGCCAGCCGGCCTGCCCCCAGTCCCTGCAGGGTCTACCGGCTTCGGGCTAGCCGGCTCTGGAACATCAGGGTATGTTCCGGAGACTCCGGAAAGTCTACAACCGGGGAAGCTTGAGCTCCAGCAGCGGCCGCCGCAGCTACATGAAGGGCTGCAACCCCGGGGGCAGCAACCGACCCGGTTTCAGTCATCATCATCCTCGGACCAGTCTCTTAGGGAGGAGGGACCTGGAAACTTACTGGAGTCGCTGAGGGGCTTGCCCGAGTTCATGAGCTCCCCACTTCCTTCGTCGCCATGGGTGGCGCTTGAGCTCTCGACGGCGGCGCGAGAGTTGGCATCCTCGTCCTCCTCAGCGTTGTCCCAGACGACCCCGTTGTCCGAATCCGCCCTATCGATGGCAAAGCCGGCCTGATGTTGGGTCGAGTTCTCTGCGGTCTATAGAGCAAACAAGTTCTGCCCGAACTAGACAAGGAAAGTTCAGAAGACCCAAAGCGCAAAGGGGGAGAAACAGAAACCAAGCCCGGCAAACGTACCTCAGCGATTGGATTATACCGGTCATGAGGCTTCAAGCCCGATTTCCACGAGGCCCGAAGCTTGACATCGGCAACCCGATTCGCCTTCTGCGCCACCTCGATCGCTGACAGCTCCTTGGAGGAGTGGCGAGTCAGATCCCTAGCCGATCCCAGGAAGCACATCTTGTGCGAGCGGCGTTGGAGGGGCGACACGCGGGCGACCAAGAAGGCGAGCAGGAGGTCGTGAGGCTTCTGGCCGCCATCCTTCTGCAGAGCAGAGATTCGCTGAATAATCTTCTCCATGTCCGGCATGGCGGGAGGGAGAGGGGCGCTCCAGCTGTCCCGCTCAGGCCCGTTCGCGTCGAAGGGCGGCAGGTTGATATGATCTGCGCCCTCCTTCAGATTCTTCACATAGAAGAAGGAGCGCTGCCACTTTTTGCAAGACTCTTTCCCCTTCAATCCGGGGAAGTCCACGTTCTTGCGCGCGTAGAAGGAGGCCGTTCCGCACACTACGGGAATGGTCTCGGCCGTCTGAGTCTTGAAGTAGATTAGCCAGCGGAACAGCTCGACGTTGGGCCAGATGCCGAAATACACCTCGCAAAGGGCCGCAAACGTGGCCAGCATCATCATCGCATTCGCCCCGAGGTGATGCGGTTGCAGATGAAAATGGTCCAGGAATTGACGCAGGAAGCTGCTGGCGGGCAGCGTGAAGCCCCGGGGGAAATGGTCGTAAAAGACCACCGTCTCCCCGGGCTCCGGAGCGGGGATGCGCTCGTTGCCGGCGGGGCGACAGCCCACGAGATCCGCGGGCGGAAGCACCCAACCTTGGCGCAGCAGTGTCTGTCCTTCACCCAGGAGCCTTCCCAGGATCCCTTCGGCAAGGCGGGAGGAGCGGCGTCCTTGTCCGAAACCGCCCCTTTCCCTTTAGGCCGGGATGCTTTGGGAGCCATCTGGGTGCGGATCTGGATGAGCGGAATGGCGGCGGGGCGAGCGAGAAACCCTAATCCCGTGGGAACAAAGCTAGGAAGCAGAGGATTTCAGGTGGAGCGAATGCCGAAGGAAGAAGAGAAGCGGGCGACCGGTGCTTAGCTCCGGGAGCGGTTCCCGATTTAAAAGCGAGGGAGCGGGTCAGTTGCGCATTTCGCCCACGACGAGTTGGCAACTGACCCCTCCGTCACGAGCCACGACCGCATAAAGATCGGGCAACCGCCGCGGTTGCCGCAAAGGATCCTGGGGCCGGGGCCAATTGGACGTGGCGTGACAGCGCGCGCACAAGTGGTGCTTCGGTCCAGTCCCCGAGGGAGCGGGTCCCAAGGAGCCGGACCACGGCGGGCGGCCACGTGGCGGTCGCCAGCCGAGGCGGTCTCGGAGCCGGCTCGTCCTGAGACGGCCGACAACACTCCGTAGGATTTGACCTCGAGGCCAATGACCTCCAGACCAAACAAAGAATCCTGGGACTCCGACGGAAATAGACAAGACTTCGGCGAGCAAAAGAACCCGCCGAAGCCCCATGCTAACCCATGAGACTTTGCCACTTTCGGGGGCTAGTGTCGTGGGGATGACTAATGGGGCATGCCACGGGCTGAGCTATCTGTCGGCTGGCGTCCCAGGAATCTCCACAGCTCGGAGATAAGGAGACCGGCTCCGCCCGGAGGGCCGGCTGTGCCAGCAGCCGGCTGGCGATTCCACCGTGGAGGGTCGGAGCCGAGCGATGAAGACAAAAGCCCACCAACGACTGTTTCGCCGAAAGTGGGCTAGCCCCGACAAGAACGACAGAGGCAAAGGACAGGAGTGACGAGCGCCACGACCGGGCCCAGCCAATCAGCGATCAAGGACCCTTCCCCATGATGGGATCCGAGGCAAAAGGGAGGGCATATGCCTCCTAGATGCCGATCCCAGGGGAAAGGCGCTTTATAAAGCGTGATCGTCAGAGCAGGGCCAGAGGATCACGCCAAGGACGTGGCCACGGAGGAGCCGTTAGCCGGCCGAAATGTTACCTAACCTGTAACCAGGCCCCTGCCTATATAAGGGGGCCTGGACCCTTAGTCTAGGGAGATCCGATCTTCTTCTTCCTCCTCTAGCCCGAACAGCTCGAGGAGCACTGTAATCGCTACTGTCCAGATAATACGAAGCAGGCAGGAAGTAGGGGCTTTACCTCCACCCGGGAGGGCCCTGAACCTGGGTAAACCGTGGTGTCTCTGTTGGCACAATCCCGAACCGGGCCCCTCGTCACCACCGTCAAGCCCCTTCGATAAGCCTCCCCATGGCTACTATCTCCAAATTCCTACGACAAGATGCATCCTCAATGCCAGAATAATAACAACAACCCTCAGCTGGAGATAGCAATGCAAAGGATGGTTGAAGTACAAACTGAAATGATGCGAGTATTGACCCATGACATGATCAACCGCGACAGCAACGAGATACCTCCAAGAATGCAACAAGTACTGGATGATCATACTCGAATTGTACAAATGATGTCCCAGATTTTGGCTAACACCAACAACAACCTGCCATGAAAGGATCATAGTGGCAAGGAACCAAGAGGTGATACTGAGATGACACTACGAGCCTACAAGAGATGAGGAGAAATAGGACATACGTCTAAGGAATGTCATGAACAGTGCCCTTACTGTGTTACGAGCCACCCAGTTGGAGAATGTCCCATGACCCAAGTTACGTGTTTCCTATGCGAAGGAATCAATCATGTCCCTGTTGAATGCAAGTTTTATTCCACGGTGCAATGAATGAATCAACAAGCCAAGGATGGACCCTACCAGTTGCTTGGGAAGACCCAAGAAGAAGGAAAAGAGCACTTATCTAGAAATTGCTCGAGGAAATGAGAAAGGTTTCCCACAGCTATAGTGGAATATGGAGAAAAGGAAGTAAGAGAGCTCCTAGCATTAGAGAGACCTCAAAAGAAGAAGGACAACAGCAAGGTGATGTGTTTCAATTGCAAGGAGCTAGGACATTATGCGAACAAATGTCCAGTTGAGGACAACAAAGCAAACAGTCCAGGTAGTGTGAAGAAGAACCTCAACCATATCACTTGTTACACATGCAAGCAACAAGGACACTATTCGTATCAATGCATAGAGGGAAGTACTTCAATACCTCAGTGAACTGGGATAACAGAAGGATGCCACAAATACAAGATGAAGACACAACAAGGTGTAGCCAACTTAGAAGCATTTATATTCGGTTACTACTTGTAATAAATGTTGAATGGACAAGTGAGATCAATGAGTGACTTTATTGTATGGATAATATTTTTCCATGAAATGGCAAGCTAAAGGATTTGTAACTCAAGAGTTAACTCCATAGACAGAGTTTACGCAAAACCCTAGCTAAGGATCGATTAGTAGGATCTCGAGTCTACATTCCAACATGTCTGCCTGTGGCACGTGATGAAGATGGAGGCTCCTTGCTACTTTGTTATTCTGCTATGAATTTGTAAGATTTGAGACTTGTGTAACTGGATCTGTGATGTAATATTTGATACTATTGCAATGATTACTATATTTTGTACTGTGGTGCTATCAGTGATCCAGGGAATAGCACTTAACACAGGAGTTCTGCCTTATTCCAAAGGTGGGGCGTTACAGTCGGAGTTTGCGCAATCTGATCTCACCAAGGCCCAAAAGGAGGGTCTCATTGCCGAAGGGGACCAGGTCGTCTTCCCTAGCTCCGAGCGCATCCCCAAGCCCCGAGCGGCTATCGGGTGATGTTCCTCGCCTTCCTCTTGCGCGGCTTATCCTTTCCTGCCCATGAATTTCTCCGTGGGCTTCTCTTTGTTTACTGGTGTGCAGCTTCACCAGCTCACGCCAAACTCAATTTTACACATCGCTTGCTTTGTCACTCTTTGCGAGTCTTTCCTAGGGATCGAGCCTCATTGGATTCTCTGGAAATTTCTCTTCTGCCTCCGCCCTAGTGTCGCTTTGTTGAAGAAGCCTAAGCTAGGCGGGGCTATTGTTTCCGTCCGTATTGAGGTTCATTACTTGGAATTTAACATGGCTGCCTCAGTGCTAGGTTGGAGGAAGAAGTGGTTTTACATCAAAGATCAGAAAAACTCTTCCTCTGACCAATACGGCATTGCCCCTTTTGATGCCAATAAAGATCTGAAGAAGTTGTCATTGTGGGATTTTCCTCCCACGGAAGCTGAGATGGAAGATATCAAGCCACTGCTAGCCCGCATCCAGGCTCTGAAAGTGCGAGTGGAGGTGCGCTGTCAGGGACTCAACTTATGTCATTCTTTCTGCAGCGGCGAGTCCAGCCTCTTCAACATCGTGTCTCCAAGTTTTGGTCATACTCTGGTTTGGAGGATTCTTCTCGAGTATCTGAAGAGGACATAGATAAGAAGGATCTCGACAAGCGAGTGAGAGCTCTGACTACTCTCACAAAGGATCATGACATTCTAGCTTTAACCGCTGATTTCTTCGACTTCGAGCATCCCTTGCCTATGGTATGTGCTTTTTCATTTGCCACCTTCTCATTTATTCGCCTTCTTTTCCTTTGTTATTGCTTGTCTAACAGTTTTGCGACTTGCTTTTGTGCAGGGCCACCAATCCTTTGTTTCTCGTCCTCCTCTTCCAGAGGGAGGACCTATTCAGGCTGATCCTATTTCTGCTGCGTCTGAAGCCCCCGAGCTGAGGAAAGCCAGGATGGAGATGATGCCAAAGATTCACTGGAGGGAACTAGCTCGACTACGTCGCCTCCTCCTGCGCATTCAGAAGATCCTAGTCTCGATAGGAAGAGGAAGCATGTCGAGGAGCTCCTTTCTTCGAGTACCTCTGCTTCCAAAGCTGCGGTCGAGGAGCCCTCTGCTCCCAATGATGATATTGAAATTTTTGACCTCTTAGACTCGTGAGTCTTTGCTGACTTTAAAATTTTGTCTTTTATTCGCTTTCTTTCTTTCGACTTATGCAAAGTGTTTTCTTTTTGTTTCCTTTGCAGTGACAACTTGAAACCAAAATGGGATACTGCCACTGCTTCCGCCGTTGATACTCCTGCTTCCAATGAACCGCCTTCTCAAGAGGCTGGTGCGGTGGTGCAGTCGCCAGAAGCCCCTCTTAAGAAGGGTAACCCTCGTGCCTCTAAACGTCTGAAGAAGACAGTTGTGGCTAGCACTTCCCTTGATACCCATCGACCGGTGATTTCTGCTGATGATGTAAGTACTGCTTCTTGCAACTTGTTCTTTTACTGTTTGAACTTTTCTTCTCATGTTTTCCTTTTCACATACTTTGATGAAGAAATTTGTCTCTTTGGGCACTGAATGTGTCGAATTCTTGAAAGCTGCTCGAGCTTCTCAGGATAAGCTTCTTTGCTTATGTTGTGTCTTCTGCCTGCCTCGTTTGTCTTTCCCTGATTCTTTATTCGACTGTCTTTTTCTCTTTCCCGTGCTGCAGATGCTTTGTCGATGGCCAATGCTCGCATAGCATCCCTAGAGGCCGAACTTGAAGCCTCCCAAAAAGCCTGGGACATTAACACTGCCGCCAAGGATGCTGCTGAGAAGTCTGCTAAGGCAGCAGCAACTAAGGCGAAGACATCGGAAAAGGCACTTGCTGATGCTGATCAGGGGCGCATTTAGAGAGAGCAAGCCATAACTAAACGCCTCAACCAAGTTTCATCTCTTGCTGGTGGTAAGTATCTTTCTGCTCTTTTTCTTGTTTACTTGCTAATGTTCGCTCATTATCCCTTGTTTCTGCTTTTCTTGTTTCCACAGAGAAAATTGGGGTACCTTTGGCGCCGTTGCAGCTAGATGATGAAGATCCTCTCATGGTAGCGATGAATTTGCTTGAGTTAAACTGGATATCTGTCCAGGAAGTCCTCGAGCTGACTCGCCGCGTGCTAACGCAGATTTTTGTCGGGTTGTGGCCGAAGAAAAGAGCCGATATGCCCGCTGATGATCTCAAGAAGCTTGCCACAGCCTTTGACACCATCGAAGATCCTATCCTGTTGATGAAGAGCCGCTCAGTGAAGCGAGGCACCAAAGGGGCTATTGCACTTGCCTATTCGCACGGCGAGGAGGTTGATTGGGAGAAGGTTAGCTCTTCTCATGGCCGACCTCTTTCAGAGCTGCTGGGTTTCTTTGAGAAGGCGAAGAAGTATGTGCCAGGCATCGTGTCAATTATCGCTCTTTCGGCGGCTTCTTTGACTTCCACGCCGGCTTCTTTGACTCCTGCGACAAGTGCGTCAATGCCTCCGCCAAGCGCTGGTGCTACCTCTTCCGCACCTACTTTTGCCACGGAGCCTGCTGCTGAGGTGGCATAGATTTAGTCTTCTCTTGTAGTCTTCTTTTCTTTTGGTGTAGTGAACTCATTCATATTTTGCCCAGGGAACTTGTACTCTTTGTAAATACTTTTCCTTTATGAAATGTCGTGCTTGATTGAGTTTCTGAGTTGTTTCTTCATGTCTTTCTTTATTTCTTCCAGCGTGATTGTGCTGGTGGATCGACGGATCTTGGTTGTGGGCCGCCTCCTGTCGATGCGTCTCATGCTGCGATTCCTCCTGCTCCTCGTTCCTCTTGCCGCTGCACTGAGTACCTGTCGAGGATTTCGGAACTCAAAGGTCGTTTGCCTTTGATGAAGCGTCAGGCGAAGACTGCTATGAACCAGGCCAGTAAATCTTATGGTTTGATGAAGCAGGTAACCATTCTTGAGGATAAGGTGTCGGGTTTGGTTGCCCAAGTTATGCATCTAGAGGAGTGTGACTCTTTTCTCGTTGATTTCATCAAGTCAGCTTGTGAACAGCTGAAGTGTAAGTTTCCTGCAGACCATCTCAAAATTCTTGCTGCTACTTGCCTTCCATGTTCTGATGAATTTGCGCCTTCCAGGTACTTGCTTACATCCTGCTGATGAGAATCGTCGAGTTGCCGAATGAATCACAGCTTTGGAGAAAGTATCGAAAGGTGCTTCTTCTTTGTGGGCGGACCCGCGATGCTGCAGTGTTGTTGTTCTCCTGCAAGATTGCGCTCAGCACCTTGGGGAGGCTATTGATGTTTGCCAACGAGCCTTGACGACCATGTACTCCGTTATGCTTCCCTGCAATCCTTTGCCAGGAAGCTTTAAGCAGCTACTCGATGTTTTCAGATCGAGCCAGCGGATTCATCGGCTAATAGATCTTAATTTAGTGGCTGGAGCCAATTTTGCTCTTGGATGGATACGCAAGTGGCATCCGAGGCTGAATTATAGTTCTATGTCGCTGAGTTATCCCCCGGGGGGTGCGAGGCTGCAAGTTCATATGGATGCTACGCTTCAACCGGCGAGGAGGATCATAGCTAGGTTGCTTCAAGAGGATGCCAGGTTTTTCTGCGAGCACCATTACTTGAATCCTCTTGGGGTAGATGATTCGGATCAACCAATGCTGTAATGCTCTTATTGTACATATGCGTCGCATGTAAAACGTGAGAGTTTTCACTTCTGGGTCTTTTGCCAGAAGTTTTTGTTGTCAGAACGTTTGCGTTCGGTGCATTTGCCGCAACTTTGTTTGAGATATTGAAGACACGTAAACTCGAATAGGAGGAACTTTGTCTTTATTTATGCTTATAATGTAAGATACATGGGGTGTCCCAAGAGATCGGGCATTGCCCTAGGATAGCTTGTGGCTTTACAACCTTATTTTTCTACTCTACTTTTCATACTTGCTGCCTATGTCACTGATGTCCTTCTTTCTTCTCCTGTAGCTTCCCCTGGGTCCGACGGCTGTACCCGTAGTTTCTTCACCTCTGGCTCTGCTGGATGCCCTTCGAGTTGTTGTGCGACTCCTATAGTTGCGCTTTTTGCCTTATCTTTGGGTTCTCCGTAGCTTGCCATCGTGCCGAAATTTTGGGCCATCTTGTGAAATTCGTTGTCGCATAGATCCGAGAGTTCGAAGCTTCCCTTTACTGTGATAATTCCATTGGGTCCTGGCATTTTGAGTACCAGGTAAGTATAGTGAGGCACTGCCATGAATCACGAAAACACGGGTCGCCCGAGGATCGCATGATATTGTGATGGCCAGTCCATGACTTCGAAGTCGAGCTTCTCTCTTCTGTAGTTTTGTCGATTCCCGAAGCAGACGTTGAGTGCTATTTGACCTAGTGGATAGTTAGCACTCCCTAGGACAATTCCGTGGAAGGAACAGTCAGTTGGTTTCAGGAACTCTAATGAAATGTGCATTGCCCGTAGAGTCTTTGCATATATAAGATTTTTTCCGCTCCCTGCATCCATGAATACTATATCGATGTCGTATGTCCCAATTTGGGCTTTGAGTACCAGAGGCGCATTTCCTGGCCGAGGTACTGTTATGGGGTGATCATCCCTGCTGAATTCTATGGGTTGTTCTGACCAGTGTAGATATTCCGTTGTTGCTGGAGGCGATGTTACTACTAAGTTTACTTGGTGAGTTATGCTTTTTTCCTCTTTGTTCGACTTTGGCACTGGCTGTATCATTGCTGTGATGTGTCCTTTAGATGGACCATATCCTCCGTCGTTATCGCGTCCCTGGTTTGGCTGTTCTTGATTTTGAGGAGCTCCACTGCTTCCTTGTTGACTTGTAGGCGCGTTGTTTGTGTTCCCTTCGTATCCTTGTCTCTTCGTGATGAGGGTTAAACTCGACAAATGTCCTAGATGAAGGACTTAGGATCGGGGAGACAGGGCGTCAGATGAACTCGAAGGTAAACTCAGTCAAACAAGGTGGCTATGAAAGTAAACGTGGGTGTAGAACCTGGCTTGCTTTCAATCTATCCCACACCGTCCCCTCCTGGCCCCTTTATATAGGTGGCCAGGTCTCAAGGATCGGGTGGGATCTGATACAGATTACAATATCGACATACGACATGAACTCGTATTTCGACTAATATTACAATTGGGCCTAGCTTAACGGGCCTCAGGGGTACTCACTAACGGGCTCTATTATCTATACCCTTGTCAGTAGCCCTCGAGATTCTACCAGAATTGCAGATTCGGGTTGAATCTCAAATCTTCAATTCTTCGACTTGATCAATTCTTTGACTTCTTTATGTCTTCAAATCTTTTGACTTGGTCTTATCAACTTATTCATTATAATACTTTGCAAGGGGTTTTGATGAACAAGCCTGACAACTCTGACGGATCAAGAGGTCAGTTAACTGCCGGAACAGACACTTGCCACCTACTTCAAATTCAATCCCCTTGGATTTGAATATGGGAAACCGGTCAAACCCATTCTTTTGCCGCATTTAGGACTTACAAAGAATGAATCCCAGTGATTCTCAGGGTACCCAGTGCGCCCACCAGGATTTTCCTTCGCGTCGTAGACACGGATACGTACCAGCAGAGCGCATCCATGTGCGTATACCGGGCCACACGGGACGGATCCTGGGGTCTTACCTTCGTGATATATTTCAACCATGACATTCAAGTTTTGTCACGATGATGCAACTTGAGAATTATATTTCGCAGCCTTGTTTAACTGAGTCAATATACGCATCTTTTTGAGTTATCCTTAACTTTTTGTGAATACCTCCCGATGGGAGTAATCAATGTTTTGCTGACGATGTAGCCAAAGTTCCTTTGCTATTCCCTTTTTGTCGACTTATTTCTATCGGGTGCGCGATAGCGCTCCCGATGGGAGTAGCCCCCGAGGCTATAGCCAAAATTTTCGGGTATAGGCTCAAGAGAATATTTAATTTTGCTCCATGCACTTCTTCTTGTATCATTTACTGATTTTTCTCAATTTTGAATGGGTTTTCCTTCTGTGTTCGCTGCAAGCCCCCGAGTTGAAGATGAGGGAAGCCTATTTGTTTTGACAGGATCTTGTGTTCCCTCTGATCCCTTTTTGCTTCTTCTCTCTATTTTATACGTACCTGTTTTCTTGATACTGTAACTCCTCTGTGCTATTTGCATTGTAAAAGATCCAAAAATTTACTTTGGGCCTTGCCACTTCAGGGGCCCATTAGCACGTGCTTATAAATAAAGCACGTTTGACCAGGGTGAAAACCCTAATTCCTCCATCTTCTTTCGCCACATTGTCTTCTCATCCCATCTAGGGTTTTACACCTCTGACACTAGTCCCTCATGGCCGATGCGAGTGATTCTCGGTTGAACATCGACGCCCCGGTGGTGAAGCGGGGTCGCGGCCGCCCGCGCGGTAGTAAAAATAAAACTACTGTTGCAGCCATGGGGGCATCATCCTCTGCTCTGGTGAAGCGATGCCCCGGTCATCCGGCTGGGAGCAAAAATAAGCCTAAGGTGCCCTCTGCCATACCAGGTCCAAGCACTCCTTCCCCTGGTACTTCTTCTTCGTCGCCCAGGATCTACTCTTTCTTTTGTATCTGCAACGCGCAGTGCTACGAGATTCAACGCCTGCCATCGAAATTCACGAATTTCATGGATGGGCGGGAACTGCGCAAAGCAGTTCTCCGCGAACACTCTGGTGGAGGAATTCCATATTAAGTGGAGGTGTGGTACGATGGCACCGACGAACAGTTCTTCAAGGGTGGCTGGTCGCGATTTGCGGAGGACCATGACCTCCATCAGGGGTTCTTCATGACCTTTGATTATCATGTTGGCATATCGAAGTTTGACGTGAGAATCTACGACGGCACCCAGTACCAGAAGGAGTATGAAGCCAAAGCGTAGTTTTACTAGATTTCTTTGTTATGTAATCCAGCTGTCGTGCTTATTTGTAACGAACAATCATATCAGAATTATGTGTTTTACCATGGGAACAAATCATGGTTCTGAGGTATGCATTTAATATTTGATCGGGTTCCTTTGAACCATTTATTGTGCTATCAAAAATATCGGGTTGCGATCAACCGTAGAGTATGTCGCAGATAATCACAAAACTTGTTAATATTATTTCGTACGACTCGAGGGTCCTAGCCCCCGAGTGTAAAGTAAGATATTTACACATATTGTCGATTTGACCCAATGAACCCGACCTATGGCCTCATGTTCTGGATTCAGAGGGTCATAACTCAAAAAACTCCTTGGTCGCCTTATTTCGCCTATGCGTAGAACCGTCGTAATTGCTCTGCATTCCACGGGTTACTCTCATCCTTCCCCGTTTTCTTGTCTTGTAGTCGATAAGCTCCTCCTGGTATTACTTCTGTCACAATGTAAGGTCCCCCCCATGGAGACTCTAGTTTTCCATGGCCATCTTGCTTTAGTCGTAGTAGTAGGTCTCCCACCATGAAAGATCATGGATGAACTCGACTACTGTGGTAGTTTCGTAAATTCTGTTGATATTGAGTATCTCTAGCAAGTGCTACATCTTTTGCTTCGTCAAGTGCATCAACATCATCTTGAAGTGTTTCTGTAGATGTTGCCTCATCATATGCCGCAATTCTTGGAGCTTCATGAGTTATTTCGACTGGAAGCACGGTTTCTGCGCCATGGACCAGAAAAATAGGGTTTCTTGAGTATCTGCGTTGGGTGTGGTTCGTAAACTCCAGAGTACGGAGGGTAGCTCATCCACCCAAGCGTGCTTGGCTTTTTCGAGTGGTGCTAGCAGCCTTTTCTTTATCCCATTGCATATTAAGCCGTTGGCTTTCTCGACTTGGCCATTTGACTTTGGATGCGCGACAGATGCAAATTTCAATTTGATTCCCAAGCCTTGACAGTAACTCTTGAACTCTTTTGATATGAAGTTTGTCCCATTATCTGTGATTATGCTGTGTGGTACTCTGAAACAAAAAACTATGGACTTGATGAAGTTGATCGCAGCTGTGGAATCTTGAGTTGTCACCGGGGCTGCTTCTATCCACTTGGTGAATTTGTCGACTGCTACCAGCATGTAAACGTGCCCTCCTGGCCAAGATTTATGTAGTTTCCCGACCATGTCGAGACCCCATTGTGCGAAGGGCCAAGAAAATGGTATTGGTTGCAGTTCTGCTGCTGGCGCGTGTGGTCGAGATGCGAAGCGTTGACAAGCCTCGCATTTTCTTACTATGTCTTTTGCGTCTTTGATAGATGTTAGCCAATAAAATCCTACACGAAAAGCTTTAGCTGCAATAGATCTGCTGCTAGCGTGATGTCCGCATACTCCTGCGTGGATATCTTTTAAAATTTCTTGCCCTTCTTGAGGCGTGACGCACCGTTGTAAGACGCCTGTTATACTTCTCTTATATAATTTTCCTTGCAGCACGACGAAAGCCTTGGATCGTCGTATTATCCTTTTCGCTTGTACTGTGTCTTCGGGTAGTGTTTTTTTTACCATGTATGCCAAGTATGGTTGCATCCAGGTTTCCTCAATCATCATGACTTCTTCAGGTTCAGCTGCTGCGCTGCTACCAGCCCCCAAGCCTGCTGCTTGATTCTGGGCTTGCTCTCCTGTAGTCGAAATTTTGGTTCCTTTTATTGACCTTTCTACGATTTCTTCCCAAAAAACTCCTTGTGGTACGGGTAAACACTAGGACCCAATATTTACTAAATTGTCGGCTTCCTCGTTGCTTGCTCTGCTGACATGCGAAACTTCGCATCTATCAAATGTTCCCTCGAGATAATAATATAAATTCCTGTATGCTGTCATATTGTCGTTGATGGCATCGCACTTGTTCATTACTTTTTGGACGACGAGGTTCGAGTCTCCAAATATTTTCAGTCGAGTTGCTCCACATGCCTTGGCCATTTTCATCCCATGGAGTAACGCCTCATATTCAGCTTCGTTATTGGAGGCTTGGGGAAAACTCATCCTTAACACATATTTGAACTTGTCACCTTGTGGTGATATCAGAACTACTCCTGCTCCTGCGCCTTGGACCCTTTTCGATCCGTCGAAGTACATTGTCCATACACTCGATAGGTTTGGTGGTCCTGTGTTTTGCAATTCCAGCCACTCTGCTGTAAAGTCTGGTAACACATGTGATTTGATCGCCTTTCGCTTTTCGTACGTGATGTCCAGGGGTGACAACTCAATTCCCCATAAGGAGACACGTCCTGTTGCTGAAGGGTTGTTCAATATATTGGATAGTGGTGCTTCATTTACCACTATGATCGGATGTACCGCGAAGTATTGCCATAGTTTTCGTGCTGATGTGAATACGCTATATGCAAGCTTCTGATAGTGCGGGTACCTTTGTTTTGTTGGAGATAGCACCTCGCTGACCAAATATACTGGCCGCTAAACTCCATAGGTTTTCCCTTCTTCACTGCTTTCGACTACTAGTACTGTACTTACCACTTGATGTGTTGTTGCGATATAGAGTAACAATGGCTCCTTCTCCTTTGGTGCGACCAACACCGGTGGTGTGGAAAGCACTTTTTTCAATTGTGTGAAAGCTACGTCTGCTTCTTCGGTCCACTCGAATTTATTGTCAGATTTTTTCATCAGTGCATAGAAGGGAAGTGCTTTTTCCCATAGCCGTGCCATAAATTGACTTAGAGCTGCGACGCGTCCTGCGAGCTTCTGTACGTCGTGCAGTTTTGTTGGCTTCCCCATTGTTAGTATTTCTTGGATCTTCTCTGGATTTGCCTCTATCCCTCTTGAGGATACCACGAACCCGAGGAGTTTCCCTGCGGATACCCCAAAAGAACACTTTGTCGGGTTGAGCTTCAGCTTGTATCTGTTTAGGTTGTCGAAGGTTTCTGCTAAATCACTGATTAGTGACTCTTCTTTTTGCGTGGTGATAACCACGTCGTCGATATAGACTTGGATGTTTCGCCCTATTTGACTTCCGAGGTAGTTTTGCATCATCCTCTGGTAGGTTGCTCCTGCGTTTTTTAGGCCGAAAGGCATGACTTGGTAGCAGAACATGCCATAAGGTGTTATGAAAGTTGTTTTTTCCTCGTCTTCTTTCTTCAACTTGATCTGGTTGTAGCCGGAATATGCGTCCAGGAAGGAAAGCCTTTCGCACCCTGCTGTTGAGTCAATTATCTGATCAATGCGAGGTAGAGGGAAGGGATCCTTTGGGCAGTGCTTGTTGAGAGACGTATAGTCGACACACACTCTTTGCACATCCGTGTTTTTCTTGGGGACTATATCTGGATTAGATACCCAAGTCGAAGATTTGATTTCTCAGATGAACCCTGCATTTTCTAGCCTGTGCAGTTCCGATGCTATTGCCTTCCTTTTGGGTTCATCGAATATTCTCAATGGTTGCTTGACTGGTTTTGCTTTGGGATCGATGTTTAGTGCGTGCTCGACGAGTTCCCTGGGAACCCCTGGCATGTCTGAAGGACACCAGGCGAAGATTTCCCAGCGCTCACGGAGGAACTCGACGAGCGCGCTTTCCTATGCAGGATCCAAGTTTACTGCTATAGAGGTAGTTTTGCTTAGGTCTGTAGGGTGGACCTGGATTTTCTTCGAGTCTTGAGTTGCATCGAAAGCCTGATCTGGCAGGAATCGCCCAACGTCGGGTAGTACGTTGTGGTCGGTTTCACCTTTTATTCTCGCATATTCTGCTGTCATGCCAAAGGTTTGTGCTAGTCTGTTGAATTCTTTGTCACAGGTGTTTGATACTTCAAAGCTGCCCTGCACCGTGATTGTTCCTTTGGGTCCTGGGATCTTGAGTGTAAGATACGCGTAATGAGGTACTGCCATAAATTTTGCAAATGCTGGGCGACCCAGGATTGCGTGATACTGTGAAGGCCAATCCATAACTTCGAATTCTAGCTTTTCCCTGTGATAATTGTTGCTGTTTCCGAAGCAGACATCGAGTTCTATTTTCCCAAGAGGGTAATTTGCACTTCCTGGCACTATTCCGTGGAAAGAGCAATCCGTCGGCTTTAAACTTTCCAGTGAAATGCACATTGCTCTTAGGGTTCTTGCATATATTAGATTTATGCCGCTTCTTGCATCCATGAATACTCTCCCAATGTCGTATCCCCCTATTTGTGCTTTTAGTACCATTGGTGCATGCCCTGGCATGGGTACTTTCCTTGGGTGGTCTGCTCTGCTGAATTGAACTGGTTGATCAGATCACTTTAGGTATTCTGTAGTAGCTGGTGGCGATGATATTGCCAGGTTGACTTGCCTTGATATGCTCTTCCTCTCTTTCTTTGACTTTGGCACTGGTTGAATCATAGCTGATATATATATCTTTGACTCCAATTGCTTTGCGAGTCGCTGTATTTGATATCCTTGATTTGTTCTTTTTCCTCCCTGTCGCGTTCCTTGGTTTGAATCCATGGCATTTTGCAACCTTAAGAACGTTCTGCAATCCTTCATCTGGTGGTTGGAGACTCTTTTCCCATCCAAATACGCGTAATGGATGCGACAGGGACCATACAGCATATCTTCTGCTGAGGGACCCGAGTACCTTTGTTTCTCCTTTCCCCTGTTGTCTCTTGGCTGAAACTCTCCATTTTCGTGATCTTCCTCGTTCCTTTCGTCGTATCCTGCGGCTATCTGATTTCGTCTTCCATGGTTGTCGCCGTTGCGGTACCATCGCATTTGTCTGCTGGATTTGTCGACTTCCGGTGAATGCCCCCTTTTGTTGTTATACGTGTCTTCTCCATCGACAAATCTATTGGCTATCTCCATTAGCTCTGAAACTATTCTCGGCTTGATTCTTCCTATCTCTTCCACGAGGTCTGCGTGACGAAGTCCGGCTGAAAAGGCATCTGTTGCTCTTTCATCGGAGACATCTGATACGTCTCAAACGTATCTATAATTTTTGATGCTCCATGCTTTGTTTTACACCATTTGCCTATTGTTTCGTTACACTTAGTGGCATTTTTATACATTTTCCGGAACTAACCTATTAACGAAGTGCCACAGTGCCAGTTTCCTGTTTTCTGCTGTTTTTGTGTTTCAGAAGTGATACACAGGAAATATTCTCGGAATTGGACGAAACAAGTTCCTAAAGTCATATTTCACCGGGGAGCTCCCAAACAGCCGAAGACCTGACGGAGGGGGGCCACGTGGCCCCCACACACAGGGGCGGCGCGGCCTGGCCCCTGGCCGCGCCACCCCCTTGTGAGGCCGCGTGGCTCCACCTCTGACAGCCCCCTTTCGCCTACATATACCCCCTGACGAGAAAAACCTAAGGCCCCGATCAGTTTTCCAGAATACATCGCGATCCGCCGCCGCCGTCGACCCGAAGATCGGGAGGGTCCAGAAGCTCTTCCCGGCACCCTGCCGGAGAGGGGAATCGCCACCGGAGGTCTTCTTCATCGCCATGCTTGCCTCCGGAGCGATGAGTGAGTAGTCTACCTTGGACTATGGGTCCATAGCAGTAGCTAGATGGTTGTCTTCTCCACCATGTGCTTCATGTTTAGATCTCATGAGCTGCCCTACATGATTGAGATCACCGTTATGTAATACTATGATGTTGGTTTGTTGGGATCCGATGAATATTGGTGTTTATGATTAAGTTGCTGTACTGAATTATATCTTTTGTTATCTCTATGTTGTTTATGATCTTGCATGCTCTCCGTTGTTAGTAGCTATCTTGGCCGAGTAGTTGCTAGTGACTCCAAGAGGGGGTATTTATGCTCGATAGTGGGTTCATGTCTCTATTTCACCTGGGGGAGTGACAGAAACCTCTAAGGTGGTAGATGTGCTGTTGCTACTAGGGAGAAAACAACATTCATATGCTCAAGGGCATATGCTTTGTTTACATTACACACTTTGCTTAATGCAATTATCTGTTGTTCGCAACTTAATACTTCTAGGGTGTTCGGATGATATCCCCGGGGGTGGATTATTAGTCATAGATGCAGTTGGATGGCGGTCTATGTATTTTGTTGTAATGCCCAGAGTGAATCTCATAGTGATCTTCTTGACATATCACGTTATCTTTATTCTATCAATTGCCCAACTGTAATTTGTTTACCCAGCATGTTATTTATCTTTGGAGAGACACCACTAGTGAACTGTGGACCCCGGTCCTATTTTAATCATATTGCAATCACCTGTTTACTTTTCCCGCATTGTTTACTTTACTCGCATTTTACTACTGTTTTCCACTCGATACACTCATAACCTTTGTTTCAAGCAAACCGGTGAGATTGACAACCTCATCGCAAGTTGGGGACAAAGTATTTGTCTGTGTGTGTGCAGGTTCCACAAACACCTTCAGTCGTCATCGTCTCCCTTCTCCTGATCGATAAACCTTGGTTTCTTAACTGAGGGAAAACTAGCCGCTACACTCATCATACTTTTCTCTTGGGGTTCCCAACGGGCTGGTCATCACCACGCACAAGGACATACTGCTCCCACGTCAACTAAACGCCACAGTCTTTTCTGGCGCCATCACACGAGTAGCAGCTTCTTTTCTGGCGCCGTTGCCGGGGAAGGAAGAGAAGACTTCTGCGAGGGGAGTTCTTCGCACACACATTCTTTACTTTGTTATTTGTTTTGCTTTACTTTATTTTATTTTACCTGCATTGCTTTTTATATCAAAAACCCAAAAAAATTAGAATCCTTGGTAGTTGTTATTTCTTTACTTTAGTTTATCATGTTGTTCCCTGAGTTCGTTCTGGAGGACCTCTCTGTAGGGAGTGGTTCGATTATTGGCAAAAGTAACATTGAGGAGTTCTTTAATCACATTAGTATGCATAAGGAAGTTGAGGAAAAGTCTTTGATTGAGTTAGCTCCTAGTTATGAAGTTGCTTCTGCTCATTTAGTTCACATGTTAGAAGCTAGGTTTGCTAGTCTCAATTCTTCTCTGCAATACATGTTCCTCAAGCTTCATGAAATTGAGGATCCCGAAAAGAAAGCTTTTATCTTAGAAACCTTGCGCACAGAATTTAGAGATGTTGCGATTGAGGCTAGGAAGGTTTTTAAGAAGTTTAATAAGCTTGGCTCGCCTGTTAAGGTTGTTGGTACGCCTGATGATTTTAAAACACCAATACCTTATGAACTTATAGGAATTCATGATGCTTGGGAAAAGAATTCTAGTTGGATTTGCCCTGAAAATCTTTTTGATGAAAGCAGTGTGCCAAAGCGTGATAGTAAGGGAGTTTCAAAAACTCAGTTGAACACATTTTCCTTCATTGTTGAAAAGATCTCTGCTGTTGATCTTAATGCTTCATCTCTTGATATTACTTGATTCGCAATTTTCTGCGCCTAGCTCAAAGGCGTTAAAGAAAAGCACTCTTGGGAGATAACCCATTGTTTACTTTTCAGTACTTTTTCTTTTATTTGAGTCTTGGAAGTCATTACTACTGTAATGACCGCTCCTTATCTTGTTTATTTCGTTTTTGTGCCAAGAGAAGCCTCTAATTTGAGTGAGGTAAAGATTTGGGGTTATTGCTGTCCTGAAACTGTTTTCGGTGCTGCACCGTAAAAATTCGTGAAAATTCTCTGTATATCTTTTGGACCTGCGATTTCTTGTGCATATGCCCCAGGTTATATCCAAACTTTTCTTAGTTGAACACTTTTTGATTTGAGCAACAGAAAATCCCTCAAAAATTCGTCCATTATCAGCTGTCCAGTTTTGACAGATTTCTGCCAATATTTGTTTTTGCCACTTTATCGCTTTCTTTTGAGTTCTTTTTGATCATGGAACTCTTGTGGAAGTTGCTACAGTAGTATATACTTTATATGTGGTGGTTTTGGGTTGAAACCTGAAGCTAAAAGAGGTTGAATATATTTTATGCTTACACTAATGTTGCTAATAGAATTGTGTTTAGTTTTGTATGAAGGAAGTTTTCAAGTGTAGGGATTGGAGAATGATGAGATGAGTTGAAGAATGGACAAAAGCTCAAGCTTGGGGATGCCCTTGCATCACCCCAAGAAATATCCAAGAAGTACAAGCGTCAAAGCTTGGGGATGCCCCCGAGGCACCCCTTCTTCATCGGCAAAAATCAGGTCACCTTTCAAAACACTATATTTTTATTGCTTCATGCACTATGTGTTTTTCTTGGAGCGTCAGTTGTTTTAGTTTTCTTAGTTTGTTTAGTTTGTTTGTTTGCTGCAATAAATGGTTGGACCCCAACAAATTTCCTTTGGAGGAGATGTACTCGTTTTCATTTGCAAAGAATGCTCTAGTTTTCACTCTTATTAATCGAGCATTCTAGTTTTTCTGCTACTGCTTTTGGTTTTCGTTTTCGCCTTGATATGCATTCAGATCTTGTCATATCTTTTCATCAAGGTGTATTTTTGCCTCTGAACTTTATTGGTTTTCATCAAAAGAGGTGTTTATAAAAATTTCAAATGGTGTTGGAAAAGAGAAAAAGCTTTGTGCAAAATAGTGGTACAAGAAGGAGCTTGTGTAGACCGCGGCTTAGGCTTTTTCATGTCATGCTTGATGTCTTTTTGATAGTATGCTTAGTGGTTTTGCTGTAGCATGACTTGTCTCAAATAACTGAGATTGCTTAATGAGCCTTTGAAAAAATCATGCGTTGTTTTTATTGTATGGAAGCATTATTTTGGTTTTCTCCTTGATGCTTTATTTGGGTTGACTTGGCGCATGCTCACACATGTTAGACTCTTCCAAAGTCGCCATTAGCCTTCATGATCATTTAGTTTTTGACTTTTGATGCCATCGTATGCTTCTTTTAATGTCGCTTTGTCGCTTTGCATGATTATGGCCATTACTGCTCTCTTAGTTGGTCGCTCCCAGTCTTTTGCTAGCCCTCGCCTTGTACTGAGTATGAGCTCTACTCGTGCATCCAACTCCTAAAAGCCAAAGTTTTCCATTGTGTCCACTATAAATTCCTATGCATGGTATTTGTAAGCCATTCCAAAGTAAAATTTTCGTGTGCTACCTTTCAAAAACCTTCAAAATACTTCTCGTTTTGTGACATTGTTTTCAGCTCATGGGGACGTAGTGGTCGGATTTGCTATCTTCCATATTGTTTATTCCAAAAAGAAAAAAAAGGAAAAAAGAAAGAAAAAAAGGCACTCCTCCAATGAATGTGAATGTTGGTGGGCACCCGATGGAATCGGTTAGCCATGGTATGTGAAAGGAAAAGGTGGGGAGGAGTGCCAAGTTTTATAAAAAGAGCACGAAGTGCCAATCTCTCTCTCAAAAACTTGCTTTATTTTTGTATGGAAGATAGTAAGAACCCCATTGCCAGTCGTTGACAAAGACAACCACCTCTCAAAATCAAGTTTTATCTCTGTTTTACAAATGAAAAGCTCTAGCACATGTTTAAATCACTGCTTCCCTCTGCGAAGGGCCTTTCTTTTACTTTTATGTTGAGTCACCACCTTCTTTCTTTATGCACCATTAAGAGAGAATAGTTGTCATTCTTAGTGTGATATGCATTGTCCCAAGGTTCATTGATTGACTCATATTGTTGGTTTCACTTGTTCTTAAATTATTTGTATCTAGTCGCCCTCTTAAACTTTGAGGTGTCCTATGCATTTATGTTTTGCTCTCTTTGAAGGACAAGCTGAAAACCATTTGTATGTTTTTCCTTATGATTTGAACACACGTTTGACTTTCATTGTTTCATTATCATGATCTTTTGTTTGTGTTCATTTGCATGTTTACAACATGGTTGCTAAGTTCTTATTGTCATGATTATATCTTTCATGCCCATGTTTTAAGTTCTATTGATCCCAGCTCATCAATGCTTGCATATATGATCAAGATTGTGTAGGTGCATGTCACCTCAAAAATTATTCTTTGTTATCACTTACCTACTCGAGGACGAGCAGGAGTTAAGCTTGGGGATGCTTGATACGTCTCAAACGTATCTATAATTTTTGATGCTCCATGCTTTGTTTTACACCATTTGCCTATTGTTTCGTTACACTTAGTGGCATTTTTATACATTTTCCGGAACTAACCTATTAACGAAGTGCCACAGTGCCAGTTTCCTGTTTTCTGCTGTTTTTGTGTTTTAGAAGTGATACACAGGAAATATTCTCGGAATTGGACGAAACAAGTTCCTGAAGTCATATTTCACCGGGGAGCTCCCAAACAGCCGAAGACCTGACGGAGGGGGGCCACGTGCCCCCCACACACAGGGGCGGCGCGGCCTGGCCCCTGGCCGCGCCACCCCCTTGTGAGGCCGCGTGGCTCCACCTCTGACAGCCCCCTTTCGCCTACATATACCCCCTGACGAGAAAAACCTAAGGCCCCGATCAGTTTTCCAGAATACATCGCGATCCGCCGCCGCCGTCGACCCGAAGATCGGGAGGGTCCAGAAGCTCTTCCTGGCACCCTGCCGGAGAGGGGAATCGCCACCGGAGGTCTTCTTCATCGCCATGCTTGCCTCCGGAGCGATGAGTGAGTAGTCTACCTTGGACTATGGGTCCATAGCAGTAGCTAGATGGTTGTCTTCTCCACCATGTGCTTCATGTTTAGATCTCATGAGCTGCCCTACATGATTGAGATCACCGTTATGTAATACTATGATGTTGGTTTGTTGGGATCCGATGAATATTGGTGTTTATGATTAAGTTGTTGTACTGAATTATATCTTTTGTTATCTCTATGTTGTTTATGATCTTGCATGCTCTCCGTTGTTAGTAGCTATCTTGGCCGAGTAGTTGCTAGTGACTCCAAGAGGGGGTATTTATGCTCGATAGTGGGTTCATGTCTCTATTTCACCTGGGGGAGTGACAGAAACCTCTAAGGTGGTAGATGTGCTGTTGCTACTAGGGAGAAAACAACATTCATATGCTCAAGGGCATATGCTTTGTTTACATTACACACTTTGCTTAATGCAATTATCTGTTGTTCGCAACTTAATACTTCTAGGGTGTTCGGATGATATCCCCGGGGGTGGATTATTAGTCATAGATGCAGTTGGATGGCGGTCTATGTATTTTGTTGTAATGCCCAGAGTGAATCTCATAGTGATCTTCTTGACATATCACGTTATCTTTATTCTATCAATTGCCCAACTGTAATTTGTTTACCCAGCATGTTATTTATCTTTGGAGAGACACCACTAGTGAACTGTGGACCCCGGTCCTATTTTAATCATATTGCAATCACCTGTTTACTTTTCCCGCATTGTTTACTTTACTCGCATTTTACTACTGTTTTCCACTCGATACACTCATAACCTTTGTTTCAAGCAAACCGGTGAGATTGACAACCTCATCGCAAGTTGGGGACAAAGTATTTGTCTGTGTGTGTGCAGGTTCCACAAACACCTTCAGTCGTCATCGTCTCCCTTCTCCTGATCGATAAACCTTGGTTTCTTAACTGAGGAAAACTAGCCGCTACACTCATCATACCTTCCTCTTGGGGTTCCCAACGGGCTGGTCATCACCACGCACAAGGACATACTGCTCCCACGTCAACTAAACGCCACAGTCTTTTCTGGCGCCATCACACGAGTAGCAACATCTTCTGCAGAGTTTTTGATGACACTCCAGCGTTGTATGTAAGAGCGTAGGGTTTCGTCTCTTCCCTGTCTGCAGGATTTAACTTCTTCCAATGACGCTGGTCTCTTGTATGTTGAGCGAAAATTTCTTGCGAATTGGCTTTCTAGCTCTCCCCAACTTCCGATGGAATCGTTGGGTAGTGTATTTAACCAGGACCGTCCTGCGCCGGTGAGGTGTAACTGCAAACTTTGCATTGTTGTTGCTCTTGTTCCCCCTAATATTTGTACTGCTTGTAGATAATCTGACAACCATAGTGTTGGTTCCTGTGACCCATCATATTTTTCCTGATCATGTGGTAGCTTAAATCCTTTGGGTACTCGCGTTTTGTGAACCCTGCGGGTAAAGCATAGCGCGCCCATCTCTTTATCGCCATCTTCGTAGTTTTCTTCCCTCCATGCGTGACGTGAGTTATTTACCCTTGCTTGTGCTATTATGTTCCTTGCATCCTTCTTCCTCTTTTGACGTTTCTCGTCTTTTGAGGACTCGCTAGTTTCATTCTGCGAAGATTTGCGCATGACCTCTTCTTTTTCCCTTTCACTCCGGTGAGTCGACTTTTTCTCTGAAATATTTCCTTTTAGCTTCTCTTCTACTAACTCGAGGCTCCGTATCGCGGCTTGATGCATTTGTTCCCGTGGATCACCAGGTTTTGGCTGCATAGTTAGTAGGTATGCTTGTGCTGCTATCAATGCTGCCTGTGGTGTTTCTTGCACGAATTCTTCCTCCTCTTCTGGTTGGTTCGCGCTTGGGCTTCTCGTATAGCTTTCTTCTACTACACGTGCTGTTGTCCTTCTACTGTGCTTCGGGTCTTTGTGCCTCTCCATGCTGGATTCTGATGAGTTGGTATATTTGCTCCAATATCCTTCACTTGGTGTGCTGTTGTACTCTGGACTTCTCATAATCATATCTCTTTCCTGCCTTAACTTTTTCCTGCGCTGGTGCAGTGCGTATTGGTACCCCATTAAAACTTCTCTTCTTGAATCTGCGGGTACATCAGTCCCGTGGTTGACGGCTGTCATGATCATTCTCCATTCTCCAGCCGAAACATGTACTTTCTCCTTCTCTTTCTTGCTATTGCTCCTTATTTTGTCGACTTGCATGTCAACCTCCTTGTTGCCGGAGTGATTGTTTTCTTCTTCTGCTGCTTCAGTGATGATTACGCATAATTGATGTACGCTCTTGGAGGCGCTGCTGCTTCTGCTGGCGGTATCCCTTGATTTGTCCATTGTTTCTTCCACCATGATCTCTTGCCCGATTTCTTCGGGTTCCTCTAATTTTCCCAGCAGATTTTTTGTTGCTGCTAAGCTGACTAGCGAGTTTACCTCGCTAGAAGAGCCTACCGATGATCCAGATGCTATCATCCTCTCTGCTTTGCCCGCCGATAGAACTGGTTTCATCGGATCCGAAAGGCGGGTTGAACCCGAAGGTTCGATGTAGAAGCTTAGACTTCCGAACGTCAATTCCTTTTCTTGACTTTCGTCGACTTCTGGGTTGCTATTGGCTAAAAGCGAAAAAGCCGTCGAATTCATGATTCCAACGCCCAGAGTCCCCACGGTCGGCGCCAATTGACAAGGGTTAAACTCGACAAATGTCCTAGATGAAGGACTTAGTATCGGGGAGATAGGGCGTCAGATGAACTCGAAGGTAAACTCAGTCAAAAAAGGTGGCTATGAAAGTAAACGTGGGTGTAGAACCTGGCTTGCTTTCAATCTATCCCACACCGTCCCCTCCTGGCCCCTTTATATAGGTGGCCAGGTCTCAAGGATCGGGTGGGATCCGATACATATTACAATATCGACATACGACATGAACTCGTATTTTGACTAATATTACAATTGGGCCTAGCTTAACGGGCCTCAGGGGTACTCAACTAACGGGCTCTATTATCTATACCCTTGTCACTTCGCTTCAACTTGTTTACTCATTGCTGCCTCTTGGAGTTTCAAGAACGTCGTGCAATCTTTCATCGCGTGTGTGGACACTTATTTTCCATCAACAAACACGGAGTGTATGTGGCACGGTCAGTTTAGCATATCCTCTGGTGATGGGTTATACTCTCTGGGTTCTTTTGTCTAATTTTTTTGCTGCTCCCATAGTCTTCTTTTCCATAGCTGCGGTATCCCGAGATTCTTCGGTCGTTTCCTTAATAAACATTGTCTTTGTACCCCGCGGCTACTTGGCTGTGGGAGCCGTAGTTGTCATAATTGCGGGATCTCCTCCTTTGGCCACTGTATTTGTTTCCTCTGTCGTCTTTTGGTGATCGTGTTCGTTTGTTGTTGCACGCATCTTCACTATCTGCAAATCTATTTGCTATATCCATTAAATCTGATACTGTCTTCGGCTTGATTCTGCCCATCTCTTCGACTAGGTCTCCTCGTCGCAACCCGAGCATGAAAGCATCTATTGCCCTTTCGTCTGAGACTTCGACTGCTGAATTTTTGATAATGCTCCATGTTTGAATATATGCCCTTAGTGTCTCATTGCGTTGCTGCACGCAGGCTTTGACTTCTTCTATCGACGCTGGCCGCTTGTATGTCGACTTGAAGCTACTCATGAATTGCTTCGTGAGTTCCTCCCAACTTCCAATTGTCCTTTTTCTAGCTTGCTCAACCATGACCTTGCTGCGCCGGTGAGGTGTAATTGCAAATTTTGCATTGTTGTTTCTTTTGTTCCTCCTAATATTTTTACTGCTTGTAGATAATCCGAGAGCCATGACTGTGGCTCCTGAGATCCATCGTATTTTTGCTGATCATGGGGTAGTTTAAAACCCTTGGGTACTGGCGTGGTGCAAACCCTATGAGTAAAGCACGATGCCCCCATCTCCTTTTCATCATCTTCGTAATCATATGCTTTGGTGGGAGTCCTAGATCTTCGAGTTCCTCCATGCTTTAGGATTTTGTGTCGCCTTGGTGATGGTGTTCTAGATCATTGGTTAGCACTTCTGTGCCGAGGACTGCTGTGACGGCGTGGTGACCTTGGTTTATGTGTTCCTTTGTTGCGATGTGCCTCCTCTTCTTTTGCTGAGAATTTGTTGCCTACCATTTTCAATCCTTGTAATGCTGCCCGGTGCATATGTTCCCTTGGGTCTCCTGGATTTGGCCGTGTTGTGTGCAGGTATGCTTGAGCTGCCACCAGTGCTGCTTCAGGTGTCTTTGGTATAATGTTCCCTTGCTCGTCGACCGATAGGAAGGACGAGTCGAGGTTTTTGGAGAGGCTTTTCCTTTCCGAGTACTCGAGGTTTTCAAACCTTGATCCATGTCGATAATGCCTTCTGCTGTTTGTGTATGATGCATCGCTGCGTGCTTTGTGATAAGCTTCGCTTGCTGCAATGGCTGAGTCTCTTCTCTTCTGTATTTCGATCATCTCTTTTGCTAGTTGCTTCGACTTCTGTCTTAAGGCATAGTGATACCCTAACAGCATATTCTTGCTTGCCTCTGTTGGTATTGGCGTGCCCTGCTCCACGGCTATTTTGATTATCCTCCATTCATCGACTGATAGTCGAACTTTCTCCCTGCTCGCAAGGGAATCTGCAGTTTCTCCTTCTGCTAGGTGATTTGCTCCTCTGTTTACGTTTGCTGGGTTGAGCATTGGATTGTTGTTTTTGTCAAGCTCTTCTGAGTTGTCTCCTATAATGGCGAGTACTTGGTACCAATTGTCGAGCTTACTGTTGAAGCTTGAGAAGATTGAATTGTCATCTTCATGAACGTCTGAAGTATCGTCATGGAATATCATGAGGTCTTCGAGTTGAACTTCTAAGTCAAAATTCTCCATGGTTTCGTCGCCTTCTGCGATTTCTTCTTCTTCTGTTTCTGTTGCTGCAAAGCTGACCGACGAGTTTACCTCGCTGGAGGAGCCTTCTGATGATTCCGACATTGCCACTGTCTTGGACTCGCTTGCCGATGGACCCAGTTTCGCCGGATCTGAAAGGCGAATCGAACCTAAAGATCCGACGCGAAAGTTTAGACTTCCGATCGTCAGGTCCATATCTTGATCCATGCTCTCGAATATTGGCGTGAAGTTTGAATGGTGAGGTTGAAAATCAATGGTCCCAAAAGATATCTGGTTGTCGTCGACTTCTGGATTGCTGTTGGTTAAAAGCAAAAAAAGCCATCAAATTCATGATTCCAACGCCCAGAGTCCCCACGGTCGGCGCCAATTGACGAGGGTTTAACTCGACAAATGTCCTAGATGAAGGACTTAGGATCGGGGAAGTAGGGCATCTGATGAACTCGAAGGTAAAGCAGTCAGACAAGGTGTGCATCGAAAGTAAACATGGTGATGAACTTGGCTTGCTTTCAATATGTCCCTCACCGTCCTCTCCTGACCCCTATATATAGGTGGCTAGGTCCCAAGGATCGGGAGGGGTCCGATACAAATTACAACATCGGTATACGACATGAACTCGTATTTCGACTAGGATTACACTTGGGCCTAGCTTAACGGGCCTCAGGGGTACTCAAGTAACGGGCTCTATTATCTATACCCTTGTCAGTGTAAAACAAGCATGGAGCATCAAAAATTATAGATACGTTTGAGACGTATCATTGGGTCAACATCGAAGAGGAAATCTGCTCATGTGTAAAGCTCTTCTTCAAAACATGAGTAATGTTGGAAGGGGTTAATGATTCTATCATTATTTTAATTCCAAAGCAAAAGAACCCCTATGGTCTCAAAGATTTTAGGCCCATTAGCCTATGCAATGTGGTCTATAAGGTGACTGCAAAATGCATTGTCAATACAATGAGGCATGTATTACAAGAAATCATCAGCCTAGAACAAAGCGCATTCGTCCCAGGAAGAATGATAACGGACAATGCTTTGATTGCTTTTGAGTGCATTGATACAATCCAACATGCTAATGGCAAAAAAGGTAGATTCTATGCTTACAAACTTGATCTATCCAAAGCCTACGATCGTGTAAACTGGAATTTCCTCGAATCAGCCCTCTTTAAGCTAGGGTTTGACCAGAAGTTAATTTCATGGATTATGACTTGTGTAAAATTAGTCAGATACTCGGTGAAATTGAACGGTCGGTTGCTGCCCACTTTCACCCCTTCAAGAGGCTTATGACAAGGAGACCTCCTGTCCACATTCCTCTTCTTGACAGTTGGCGAGTGATGACACTAGACAAGTGTGCCAAGTTAGAACTCAAGGTGCAGAGTGTTGTAGCAAGAGTAAATTTTCCCCACGAGAGAACTCGGGGTTAATATTGAACTCTCGGGAAACAGTTAAAAAGCTCTCGTCGTTCTTCTTCCAGCAACCTGCAAAACAATTCCTCGTTCTTGTGTCCCCAACTCCACCGAGTAGTTGTCAAGCACAAGGTGTGAACATAAGTAAAAATAAAATATGATATACAATACGATAAAGTAAATAACAATGCAATAAAGTAAATATGATGCGGTAAAGATGTTTTTGGGTTTTGTATGTGTATGCAAGAAAGTAAATATGTTTTTGTGTTTTTGGAATAATTTAGTGCTGAAAATAAAAGTGCATATAAAAGTGTTGGAAAGGTGTTTCTTATGGTTTAAATTGGACCGGGGTTTATGGGTTCACTTGCCTATTTTCTCGTTAAGTTGTGGTTGCATTAAGCGCAATACAGATGACCGAAACGTCGACATGATTTTATTATGTTACTTGATAATATTTATATGGGCATCACATCCTAATTTAAAGATGATGCAACACATCTTACTTATACTCCACTAGAAAGAAATAAACTTCATGCAATCCAGTATTAAGAATTAACAAAGTATAGCCTCAGGTACTTTGACATGATGTTGAACAACAAATATGTTACCACCTGGACATATTACAATAGAAATTGTGTCTATGAATGTCACTCGGGATTCTCAGCTGTCACTAAGAAATTATAACATATGCATTCTTTTTATCCCTAGCGAAAATAACCGTGGAAGAAGGTACACAACCCTAGAAGATCAATGAACACTGTCATCTATTCAATCACTGCTACCTAGTTATCTCACCAAAACACACCATACCCCTCATGCCCTCACATACATGTTGGATCAGAATAATTGATAAAGAAACGGGTGATAATATGCGTATACTCATACATCAAGAACATAATAACTTATCACATCTCATCAATCATCTAATAAAATAAAGACATAGGAATTACATAATATGCATCATAATCATGTTGGGCAGCTCATATGACGTCTAAACAATGAAGCACAAGAGAGAAATAGGACAAGCTACTGCCACAAACCCATAGTCCAAAGGTGGACTACTCCCTCTTCATGGCGGTGATGATGGTGTTGACATCGGAGAGGGTGGAGAAGCGTCCGGGGGTGACTCCGGCAGCGTTTCCCCCTCTAATCTTTGTTGGAACAACCTATGTTTCTATGTTTCGTGTTTCTCCGCCACCCCTGATCGTGATCATCGAGGGGGGTCTATATATACGCGTTTTTAGGTCAAGCTGAGTATTTGGACGCGCAAAGATGGACGGCATCGGAGGTCCCAGGCTCAAACGAGCCTTGGTGGCGCGGCTAGGCCAGGGCTGCGCCACCTTATCTTGTTTGGCCCCTGGTCCTCATCTCATTGACTTCTTGATCTCCAGGTGTCTCTCATGATAAAATATTAACGCTCTAAAAATTCCAAGTCAATTTGAGTTTGGGAAGGTTCCTGAAACTTAAAAATACACAAAACAGGGTTTTCCTGTCCTGCAGAGTTATAACCAAAATAAAGGAGATCGATGAAAAATCTCCATAAAACATTATAAAAGATGATTATAACACCTAATAATATTATAATATATAGGAATATGCATCAATAAACTACAAAGATCATGCATGTATTTTGCATGCATCAGCGAGGGTCTTTCCAGCCTCATCCACAAAGAAATTAATGAAAACAAATGGGAAGAGCTAAAGATTGTGCAGCGTGCTCCTGGCATTTCTCATCTTCTATTTGCGATGACAGCCTACTCTTCTTCAAGCCAACCACTGAGCAAGCAATAACAATAAAAAACACTCTGGCTGTTCATGAAAAAGGTCTCAGTGCAGCAAAATGCTCGTTGCTTATGGGGAAAAATGTACCCCAAAAACTGGTAAAGAGTTGGCTAAAATTCTTGAGATATCCACAGTGGGATTCGAAGAAAAATATTTAGGTATCCCCGTCCCCGAGGGCCATATGAAAAATGGAAAGCTTCAACCAATTAAAGAGAGATATAGGAAGATGTTCTGTGACTGGAAGAAAAGTATGCTTCTAGTGGAGCAAAAGAAATCTTAATCAAGTCTGTTGCTCAGGCGATATCCACATATGCTATGAGTGTCTTCAAGTTTTTTGCAGGCCTATGTGACGATCTCATGTAGATGACGAGGAAGTTAGTTGGGACAAGCTAATTCAGAAGAAATCAAGAGGTGGCATTGGTTTTCGTGACCTTCGTATGTTCAGCCAGGCCCTACTAGTTCGCCAAGCTTGGCGAATCATCAACCTGACAGCTTATGTGCAAGACTCCTGAAGTCCAAATATTATCCTAATGTTGTTCTAGCTGACACGACATTTATTAAAAATTCCTCTCCTTGTTGGCAGGGTATTTCTCATGGTGTTGATTTTCTAAAACAGGGCATCTTATGGCGTACTAATAATGGGAAAAAGATTCGTCTCTGGCGGGACAATTGGATTCCGAGGGGTTATCTGAAAGTTTCTGGAAACACCTCGGGTTCTAGACTAAGATGGGTCGCTGACCTTATTGACCATCAAACAAAGGAATGGAAAGAGGACATGGTGAGATCAATATTTTACACACATGATGTTGAAGCAATTCTAAAGATTCGTTTGCCAAAAATTGAAGGTGAGGATTTCTGTGCATGGTTCCCAGACCCACATGGACAGTTCTCTATACGTAGTGCTTAAAATCTAGCACTATCAAAAAGATCCAATCCCAGTGGCATAGGACCAAGCAGCCAACCAAATGGTGAAATGAAACTCTGGAATAACATTTGGAAAACTAATGTACCACCAAAGATCAATTTTTTTGGTTGAAACTAATCTTCACAAGGCCTAGCAGTCCAAGAAAAAAGGTGTAGAAGAATAAAAAATACACATGATACCTGTGGAATATGTGGAAAAGAAGCCGAAACTGAATACCATGCAGTCTTAAAGTGCCCAAAAGCTGCAGCTCTCCGGTCTGAGTTGCGCAAAATTTGGGATCTTCCTAAAGAAGAAGATCTCAGGTATTCCGGTCAAGACTGGGTATTAAATATCCCAGAAAATCAAACTGAAGAAACTAGAAACAAGCTTCTATTCCTCTGGTGGCGTGCCTGACACCTGCGAAACAACTCAATTTTCGGTGATGGTAAAGCTTCAGTTAGTCACTCTGTCTCCTTCTTGGATGTGTACTACAACACAACCTCACAGTTCAAACGAGGTTTCAACGAATTCGATCGTAAAGGAAAAGGAAAGATCGAAGAGCACACCGCTGAGGTTAATATAAAAGAAAAGATGCTCCCTACAGGATGGTTGGCGCAAGCTAGAACAAAGATGGCTAAAAGTTAATACAGATGAGCAAGTCTGGGTTACTGGGGTGCCATTGTTCGCGACAGCTCCGGAAACATTGTTGCTTCAGGATGGAGCCCAATTAAGCGATGTTGCTCACCGAGTGAGGCTAAAGCCAGTGCTGCCTTGGAGGGGATCCGTTTGACCGCTAGCTTCAACAAACCAATAATACTGGAATCTGATTGCCAGTATGTGGTTAATGCCTTGACAGGTGAACTGAAGGATCGATCACAAGCTAGCTTCGTCTTCACTTAAGCTCGACTGTTAACTCAAGACCTTCCTTGCCTGAAGATAAAAAAGATCCCGAGATCGGCAAATAGTGATGCACATCTTCTTGCAGCCAACAGCCGAACAAAATCTTGTAATGGTGTGATGTTTGATTCTGCTCCAGACTGTGTGCGTGAGCAGGCGTTTAGAGATTGTAATCCTGACACAATTATTTAAGTAATATAAACACCTATTAAAAAAACTAGCAGCCTCATGACTAACTATCACTACCGGTCCAGCAAATACTCAGCGCGCGCCATTGCACACGCTTCAGTTGCCGTCGCCGTCTTCCGCAAACCCATCTTCAGGAGGGATCAACGCACCGATCTTGTCCAGCCTACTGTGAGCGCCACCAGGACGCCAGACAGCTCCTCCGCCCTGCACCTGTAGATCATCACGCGACAGGCATCAAGACCCCGCTGCTCCACGCCGCTAAGACTCGTCGTCATCGATGCACTCAGAGATACACTGCTCCACCTCAAAACCACCTCCAGACAGCATCTACTCCAAAACAATGCCCTCATGGGAGAACGGCGCCAAGCGTCGCCATCGTTCGATTCGGGAGACCAGATCTGGGGTTTCCCCCAAAGTAGCCTGGGTAAGGTGCAGGCTGCATTGACGATGACTTCAACAAGGTAACGACGCGCAAACGCTGTCATCGTCGACCATGACAAAAGTCTGGCGCGGTTTTCACCGGCAGCCACTCCTTGCCAATGGGGACTAAATACTGGATCACGAAACCAGGCCATCTAGCCACACAAAGCTAGCCAGCCACCTCCGACGGAGGAGACGGCCACCACCAGCACCATGTCCGGGACAGAAGCTCCAGACGCCCTTGTGCAGCATGAAGAGCCCATGAGTACCCGGGGATGCCGGGAAGATAACGAGGAATCAGATCAGGACGAGGCCCATCCAAGCCCATCAAGGCCCAGGTCAGGCCCGCTTGCATCCGCCGCCGCGATCACCATCCGCTGTCCCGTCAGCCGTCCGCCGGGGCCTAACCTAGCCGCTGCCCTCCGCTCACAGCCGGTGAGCACCGCCGAAGCGGGCGTCGCCGCATCCAACCGAGGCCGGCCGAGGGAGGCCGCCGCCACGCCCCGGGGCTTTGCCTGGCGACGCCTCTGATGGCGGCGGCGGAAGGGGAGGGGCGCGGGAGGTGGAGCGATAGAGAGGATTGTTCTTCATTAGCGTACATGACTTGCTCCTCGACGACCACTAATTGAGCACAAGTCTCCCGAATCTCATGGGTGTGTACTGCATATACTTTCAAGATGGTCAATACACTTTCTGCTGAGCATCTCGTATTGATTCAAAAATTGATGTTCAAACCACGGACAATTGAACAAAAACTTCAAATCAATATTTAAAAATAAATTCAATTTCAATTATAACTTAAGAACCAAATGAAGGAATTCATTCAAACATAGCATATTACAAATAACACATGAATAGACTATGCCCATGAAGTTGCCACATGTGCTCCATAAGGTCATCTCGTACTCAGCATTTTTCCAACATTTATTCATCCAGAAGTCTCTCCAGAAGCTAAAAAGAACTAGGCCTCATATGACACACACACACCATGCATAGAAGGCGTCGCTGGATGTAGCCCTGCCAGACAAGCCTTGTTAAGACTTAAGAGTTGAATGGTCCTTCCTAGCAAAATATTTTAGCTCAGCGTGTCTATCGCCTGAAGAATGGCCTCTCTTGCATACATCTCTCCCGGAAGAATTTCTTCTTATGGCGCTTCTTTCCACATATAAAGAACTCTGTGTTCCTTGGGTGCAAGATGTTGAATTTATCTGGACAAAATGCACAACTGCTTTTGAAGCGGCACAACGGCATTTCTGTCGGCGCGTGAAAATGAGCGAGACAAAAGAGATCAATTAGATCCTAGCATGTATATTAAAAACTACGAGAAATTATTTATGATCAATTAGACTTACCCAAAATGGTGCATGTTTCAGCAATCAATTGTTTGGAGCGAACCTCGTAGCGTATCTCAGCAAAGAAGTAGTTTTGCATCTGCTCGACGGCATCACCAGCATCCAACCGTCGAGCCCAAAAACCGACGTGATACCAGAAATCCTGTCGAAAACCCACGGAAGCTACCTTGGGTTGTTTCATGGAATCCGCAAAGAGATCGTACTTGGTGTCCTGTAAATATTCAAGTTTTAAATAGCCGGTTATAGCTAGGGTATAGCCTTATCGTAGGTATGCAGTTACAGACTTACAGCTACGACTTTTATAGGCTAAAATGAGCCGTTAAGAAACTGGAAATAGATCTTCGCTCCCTGACCTAGCCGCCAGAGGCGATCAGGGAGGCGCCCTCCTTTTCCACCCAATCTCCATCGGCCGTGCTGGTCCCCTCTCCCTCCGCCTGCTCCGGCGGCGGTGGGGAGGGGGGATCCGGTCTCTCCGCTCTGTAGTTAGGGTTTGGTTTTGCAGGTCGTGGAGCGCCGTTGGGGTGGTGGGAGCGGCGCCCGGACGAATAAATCTGCCTCAGCTCCACTCCCACACCGGCGGTGTCCTTCATGGCGGCGTCTCGGAGTTGATGGCATCGTGTGTTTGCCGATTCCTCGGATCGGCGGCTTTCAGTTTCTTGGATGGTGTCGTCGAGGCGGAGGCGATGATCCCATCAGGTGTGTTCATCCTCCTGCTCTGTCCCCGTTACTATGGCGTTAGCTCCGACGTCATGGTGGAGCAGGGAGGATGTGTTGTCCAGGAGTACGTGCAGACATTTGTCTGCGTATGTGACAGACGGAAGATGGTGTATCCTATGCTGGGTTTGTGGATGGAGGCCGGCAATTCTGATTTCCTCCCCCGACGCTGTAGTCGTGGGGGGGTATCAGTTCTGGAGTTCGATCGCGTGTCCGAGGACATGTTGCCTCGGTCTGATTCTTTCAACGACAATGGTTTTGCCTCCGGCAAACTACTTTGGAGGTCCGAAAAGCTGCTGATCAGCGATGGAGCCGCGTCGAGCTCGGGTGTTGTGGTGATCTGTCTTCCGTCCCTTTGGCGTTCGCTTTGGTGGTGTCGAAGGAGGAGGATAGACGCTGGTTTTTTGCATAGGTTTATCCTATCTTTTCAGTTCTGTAAGGTCTGTTCGTTCGTAACTTGTAACTTGTTTTTATCTTATGAATAAAGAGCGGATTACAGTGTCAAAAAAAAAAGCTTCCCGACCCAAAAAAATTGGACCAAAGTTTTTTCGACTGCCCAATTTTGCAGCAAAATTTGATCCCTCCACTAGTAGAAAAAGGGTCTTTGGTCCAGCACCCAAATGTCATCTGTCCCGGTTCGGCTGGCCATTGGGGACCAATGACACGTATTGGTCCCGGTTCATGCCGCCTGGAGATTAGTCCCGGTTCATTTCGGGGTATCGGTCCCGGTTTGTGGCATTAACCGGGACCAAGGCCTCCCCAGCATGACACGTGTCTCTATGCGGGTCATCGGTCCCGGTTCATGGCATGAACCGGGATCAAAGACCCTCCCCTGGCTATAAATTGATACCCAGCCCTTTGCCCTTTGCCACAAAAATTTGCTGGATTGTGTGTGTGGTGTGGGTGCTAGCTTTTTTTTCCTTTGATTGCACACAAGGTGTTCGACGAAATGTCCATGCCACATTTAAGTTCGCACAACACGGTATCCTCCGCCGAGGTTAGCAACCTTATCTTCTTCATCTGTAACTGATATAAAAATCTTGCATATGTGTCCATGTGGGTGGTGATTTCACTATTCATGATGTTATTGTAATAGTTAATTATTATAACGCAGATCGATGCGCGGATGCGATGGATGTACGGCGACCGACGCGATTCTGATTTTATTGCAGGCCTGCATAAATTTATCGATGTGGCTAAGGCAAACAAAGTGGATAATTTTATGCCTTGTCCCTGCATCGACTGTCGAAATTTGACGGAGCACTCTGCCCCGAGAATCCTTCAAAGCCATCTGCTTCGGAGAGGTTTCATGCCCGGATATTATTGTTGGGCCATGCACGGAGAAAGAGGGGTTAGGCTGGAAGAAAATGAAGAAGAGGATGATGACAGCTATCCTGAAGAATACGGTGATACTGCAATGGAAGACAATGAAGAAGAGGGAGGCGGCAATGAAGAAGAACAACGGGCATCGGATGAGCCCGGTGATGGTCTTGGTCGGGTCATTTTTGATGCAAAGCAACAATGCGATACAGAAAGGGAGAAGCTGAAGTTGGAGGCTATGCAAAACGATCACAAAAAGTTATTATACCCAAATTGCGAAGATGGCAGCACAAAGCTCGGTACCACACTTGAACTGCTGAAATGGAAGGCAGAGGCTGGTTTATCTGACAAGGGATTTGAGAAGTTACTAAAAATAATGAAGCCAAAGCTTCCAAAGGATAATGAGCTGCCCGAGACAACGTACGAAGCAAAGAAGACTATCTGCCCTCTAGGATTAGATGTGGAGAAGATACATGCATGCATTAATGACTGTATCTTATACCGTGGTGAGAAGTATGAGAATATGGATAAATGTCCGGTATGCACTGCATGTCGGTACAAGATCAGACAAGATGACCCTGGTGATGTTGAGGGTGATGACGAGCCCCCCAGGAAGAAGGTTCCTGCTAAGGTTATGTGGTATGCTTCTATAATACCACGGTTGAAACGTCTGTTCAGAAACAAAGAGCATGCTAGGTTGTTGCGATGGCACAAAGAAGAGCGTAAGAAAGACGGGAAACTGAGACACCCCGCCGATGGGTCGCAGTGGAGAAACATCGAGAGAAAGTACTCAAACTTTGCAGGTGATGCGAGGAAGTTATGGTTTGGTCTAAGTACAGACGGCATGAATCCTTTTGGGGAGCAGAGCTGCAGTCACAGCACCTGGCCCGTGACTCTATGTATCTACAACCTTCCTCCTTGGTTGTGCATGAAGCGGAAGTTCATTATGATGCCAGTGCTCATCCAAGGACCAAAGCAACCCGGCAACGACATGGATGTGTATCTAAGGCCATTAGTCGATGAACTATTGCAGCTGTGGGCAGAACCAGGTGTAAAGGTGTGGGATGAGCACAAACAGGAGCCATTTGACCTACGAGCGTTGCTGTTCGTAACCATCAATGATTGGCCTGCTCTTAGTAATATTTCAGGACAGTCAAACAAGGGATACAATGCATGCACGCACTGTTTAGATAAGACTAAAGGTACATATTTGGATAAATGTAAGAAGGTTGTGTACCTGGAGTGTCGTAAATTTCTTCCGACCAATCATCAAGTAAGAAAAAAAGGCAAGCATTTCAACGGTGAGGCAGATCACCGGAAGAAGCCTAAGCTCCCTAAAGGTGCTGATGTATTTGGTATGGTGAAGGACCTAGAAGTAATATTTGGAAAGGGTTCTGGCGGTCAATCTGTTCCGAAAGACCCCATTACCGGACACACGGCCATGTGGAAGAAGAAATCTATATTTTGGGAGCTTGAGTATTGGAAAGACCTAGAGGTCCGTTCTTCAATCGATGTGATGCACGTGACGAAGAATCTTTGCGTGAACCTGCTAGGCTTCCTAGGCGTGTATGGGAAGACAAAAGATACACCAGAAGCACGGGAGGACCAGCAACGTATCAAAGACCCATACAACAAGCATACTGATAAAGGCCGTCAATACTTAAGCAGCTACGCTCTTACCAAAGCAGAGAAGGAAATCTTTTTTGAATGCCTGAATAGTATCAAGGTCCCGGCTGGGTTCTCGTCTAATATAAAGGGAATAATAAATATGGCAGAGAAAAAATTCCAGAACCTGAAGTCTCATGATTGTCACGTGATTATGACGCAGTTGCTTCCGGTTGCATTGAGGGGGCTTCTACCGGAAAATGTTCGAGTACCCATTGTGAAGCTATGTGCATTCCTCAATGCAATATCTCAGAAGGTGATCGATCGAGAAAGTCTAGAAAGGCTACAAAAGGATGTGGTCCAATGTCTTGTCAGTTTTGAGTTGGTGTTCCCCCCGTCCTTCTTCAATATTATGACGCATCTCTTAGTTCACCTAGTTGATGAGATTTCCATTCTCGGTCCTGTATTTCTGCACAATATGTTCCCCTTCGAGAGGTTCATGGGAGTCTTAAAGAAATATGTTCGTAATCGTGCAAGGCCAGAAGGAAGCATCTCCAAGGGCTATGGAACAGAGGAGGTCATTGGGTTCTGTATTGATTTTCTTCCTGACCTTAAGCCGATTGGTGTTCCTGAATCACGGTATGAGGGGAGACTGAGTGGAAAAGGCACGCTAGGAAAGAAAGCAATGATATTTAGGGACGGGCATTCTTTGAATCAAGCACACTACACAGTTCTACAAAGTTCTACCTTCGTGGCTCCGTATATCAAGGAACACATGAATGTTGTACGCTCTAAGTTCCCGGGGAAGGATGACTACTGGATTAAAGAAAATCACATGGAGACTTTTGGCACTTGGTTGCAATTACATCTCATAAATGACACCACTATTGGAGATCAGCTCTACTTGTTGGCCGCGACACCATCTGCGACTGTATTGACTTTCCAAGGGTACGAGATAAATGGGAATACATTTTACACGATCTCCCAAGATAAAAAGAGCACTAACCAAAATAGTGGTGTCCGCTTTGATGCAACATGTGACAATGGGAAAAAGGACACATACTATGGTTACATAGAGGAGATATGGGAACTTGACTATGGACCTACTTTTAAGGTCCCTTTGTTTCGGTGCAGTTGGGTCAACATGAATAGAGAAGGGGTAAAGGTGGACCAGCTGTACGGAATGACAACAGTGGATCTCAAGAATCTTGGTTACAGAGATGAACCATTCGTCCTAGCCAATGACGTGGCTCAGGTTTTCTATGTGAAGGACATGTCCTCCAGACCGAAAAAAGGAAAAATAAGGAAACGAATACATCAGACGATGAGCCCAGGCGTCACATAGTTCTTTCAGGGAAAAGAAACATCGCGGGAGTCGAGGACAAGACAGAAATGTCAGCAGATTATGATAAGTTTGAAGAAATTCCGCCCTTCACCGTGAAAACTGACCCTTGCATCCCGTTAAATAATGAAGATGCTCCATGGTTACGGCCTAAGAAGCGATCATAGGCAAGGGATCGACATACGCGACGAAGGAGAATTACCCTAAACCCTATGTAAATCTATGTAATGTATGAAAACTATGACACGTCAT
The DNA here is from genome assembly GCA_007115705.1 of Dactylis glomerata. Classification (NCBI taxonomy): domain Eukaryota; kingdom Viridiplantae; phylum Streptophyta; class Magnoliopsida; order Poales; family Poaceae; genus Dactylis; species Dactylis glomerata. Next base: position 554,275 of record QXEO01000390.1, on the reverse strand, counting down.
TTTGTGAATGATTTTTTATGATGTTTGCAATTATCCAAGTTCAATATTTTTCCATGCAGCTATGACACATAATATTGGAGTGATTCAGTCATAGTCATGCCTAGCCCTATAAACATCGCCACTGTAGTCGTCGTAGTCGTCGGAGTCGCGGTAGTCGAACCTCGGCGGGTGAGCACGCGTGGGCTGAGACTGAGGGTAGCACAGGCGGGGGCCACGGTAGGCCATGACGCTCTGGAGAGTCCGGCCGCGCCACCATAGCCGACGGCCGGCCTCGTTGAAGTTCGAACAAGGTGGGCCGTCCTCCTCGTGCCTGGCAAGCGCACTCTCACGCCGATTGATGAAGAAGGCGTCCCAAGTCGGGCTGTAGTCGGGATGCCACTGGGGATTCCTCCGCTGCTCTGGCGTGAGCTCGAAGTAGTAGTGGTTCGTGATGGCCATCTGACGCGCCACACCTAGAGGGACAGGAGGGACCGGTACGCCTCCGACGCTCAGCATCCAGCCGGTGGGGACGCGGTAGCCCGGCGGGCAGGGGTAGTTTGAGGCGCAAAGCGCCTCCGCCTCCTTGGGGGTTAGAGATACGATGGAGGCCATGGGAGAGAGTGATGAGGTTTGCAGATATGAGTCTAGATGTGATATGTAAATGGAGGCCAAGCCTACATATATATAGTGAAAAAATGGCGGGAAGACGGAGGCGGGAAAAGGTGGAAAGCGCGGGAAGAAAATAGGCGGGAACGCAGTGGCGCGGGAAACTATCTAACCTTTAGTCCCGGCTGGTGGGTACAACCGGGACTAAAGGTGGTTTTTGTGTCATCTAACTAAACTGTCGGTGGGATAAGGAAAACTTTCTCCTGCAACATCGTAAGCCATTCCAAGATGATAGGTTATTTTGTGAAGGATTTTTTATGATGTTTGCAATTTTCCAAGTTCAATATTTTTCCTTGCAACTATGACACATAATATGACACCACGCGAAGGTTTCACATTGTTTGAATCATTTTTGAATTTCTTATGCCCGTTTTAAACGTGTTAGTGCATTTTTTATTAAAAATAGTAAAATTGTTTAGTTAGAATTAATAATTTTGAAAACAGAAAATGGTTTTGGATTAGTTATTTAAATTGAAACACTTTTCCTGTTGAAAGTTTTTTCAAATTTTAAATAGAAGAAAGTTTTTTCCTGTTAAAATGAAAACAGCAAGTTAAAACAGAAAAACAATGGGCACGTGGCGGCTCAGCAGCGCCCCTCGCCCAGGACATTGGTCCCGGTTTGTGGCATCAACCGGGACCGTTAGTGGGCACGTGGCGGCTCAGCAGCGCCCCTCGCCCAGGTCATTGGTCCCGGTTTGTGGCATCAACCGGGACCGTTGATCCATTGGTCCCGGTTGGTGCCACCAACCGGGACCAATGACTCCTCCAAATATAACTGGCCCTTCTTCCTCCCCCACTTCCCCCCAAAATCGGCCGAAACTGCTAAGGACTTTTGCGCGCGGAGCGAAACCACGCCGGCAGGCTGTCCGAGTTTCGTGCCGCCGCTGTCCGCCGTCCTCGGTGAGCGCCGCCGCCGCCGCGACCTCTCCCTTTTCCCCCCGCGCCGCCGCTCATCACATTCTCTCTGCAGGTGGCCTGCGCCGCCGCCCCCCCATCCCGGCCCCGTGCGCCCGCCCCGCACCCCCAGCGCCGCCCCCGACGCCACCCTGCGGCCGCCCCGCCCCCCAGCGCCGCCGCCCCCCTTCGACGGTGAGCTCCTCGGGAGGGAGCTTCCCGGCCCGGCCGGCCGGCCCTTTGGCCAATGTTTTCTTTTTTCAAATTTCGCATTTAAATTGCCGTACGCAATTTTTTCATTACTTATATATATATAATACATAGAAATTAAAAAAAACATAGAAAAATAAAAATAAAAATAAAAAGCCCTCGTCGGGGCGGGCACAGGGGCGTCGGCGTCGTCGTCCTCGCCGCGGCCTACTCGTCGTCCTCGTCGGGGAGGATGATGTAGGGCCCCTGCGGCCACGGCCAGTTGGCCGCAGGCGGTGGAGGAGGACCTGGTGGAGGAGGCGGCGGTGGAGTCGCCGCAAGCGGTGGCGGCGGCGGCGGGCCTGGTGGAGGAGGCGGCGGTGGAGTCGCCGCACGCTGTGGAGGAGGCGACGGTGGCCGGCCGTGCTGCTGCTGCACGGACATGGCCAGCGCCGTGTCGATGCCGGCCCACCGCCTCTTCTCCTCCTCCTCGGAGACGAGGACGGCGACCCGGAGCTCCTCCTCCTCGGACATCGGTGGCGGGGGTGGCGGCGCCTCGCCGTGGTCCATCGCGTCGAGGATGCCGTAGGCGACGCTGCCGACGAAGTCGTCGGTGTCGTCCCTGGGCTCCTCGCCAGGGATGTCGTCGCCGCCCACCTCCGGCGGCGCCTCCTCGTCCTCCTCCATCTCCTCGATGAAGGGATCCGCCTGCGGCGGCTCTGGCCCCGGCTCCGGCATGTACACGCCGGCGTAGGGGTTGGGGGCGACCTCCCCTAGGAAGGCCGCCCGCCACACCGGGTCGCGCTCCCGCGGCCCGAAGTTGTCCCACCATTGGCTATCGTAGCCAAAGGCGGGATCGGCGCGGAGGCGCGCCGGCATCAGTGTGCGCCGGCGGCGGATCTTGGCGACCCGCTCCGGGCCGAAGCGCGGCACCGGCGGGACCGGCACGCGCCGGCTGTTGAGGTGCCACCCGCCGGGGAGGCTGCAGTCCGGCCAGTCCACGCTCTGGCCGCACTGGTACAGCGCCTGGCAGTGACTCACCGGAATGTACCGGCGGTCACGCTGGCGCTGCGGCGAGGCCGTCCTGGCGCGGCATGGAGGAGACTGGCGGCGTCCAGACCGGCGCGACCCGCCGGCCTCGTGGTCGTGGCTGCCCTTGCCCTTCTTCCAGAACCCCATGGCTGTTGTTGTGGCCGGGATGTGGTGGCTCTGGCGGCTGCGCTGGCTATGGCGATGGAGGCTGGTGGCCGCGGCTCCGTTGGCCTCCTTTTAAAGGGGCCAGTGGCCGGGCGTCCAGCGGCCGCAATGAATGCCACCGAGCGGCAGCCCAATCGGCACGCCGGCGTTGATGCCGCGGCAGGCATTGAAGGTGACGGCGGGGCGCCCAAAGCACTGACGCGGCGGGACTCGAGGCGACGGGAGACGCACTGACGCGGGCGTCGCGTTGGAGAAGACGTACTGACGCACTGACGCGGGCCGACGCGTCGCGGTGCTGTTTTTTTGGGCCTCTTTTGCCCGCTGGTGCTGTTTTTTCGGCCTCTTTTGTCCGCTGGGTGCTGTGGGCAATTCCTATTTGACGCGCACCCCCCACAGACGTTAAAATCTTAGTGGGCTGGCCCAATAGAAATAAAAATCTATTATTTTTGTCCGGTCAAGAACATGCCTTCATGCGTCCACCCGTAACAGGCGCTTGAAGCGCCGAATAGGAATGCCCTTAGTACTTAGTTAGAAGTTAGTGTTAGTTTGTTAGTTAGAATTAGAATTAGTTAAAATTAGTTTTAGCGTGCATTTTGAATATATAGCGTGTATTCTAACTAACAAATGTCGGTATATTGCAGAAACTATGGATCCAGCACATAAAAAAAGTCAAGATGATGAATACTTCCTCCAAGGAATGATCCGAGAAAATGTAGATATTGATGTCACCAGGACATTTCTGAACGATTCCGGTGAGGGAGATGAATCTCTCAACCGAGGAGACGACTCCGGTGAGGTAGAAGCCTGGGACGGGGGAGAAGCCGGTGAGGGAGAAGCTGACAAGGGAGAAGGCGACGAGGGAGAAGCCGACGAGGGAGAAGACGACGGCTCCGGCCGAACCTTAAATCTCGGAAACTCCGGCGAGGTGTATATATGTTTTTTTGTAATGCCCGACTGTCTATATATATACATGCATATATTAACACTCTTTCTTATTTTAGCCCTCCGGATCGAGCACTTGTTCCATCAGAACAAAACGAGGCCCAACCAAAAAGTTGGACAACAAAGTGAGTTATAGGATCGAAGTGGTCGGTGTAGACGGCCAACCGCTAGCTCCTGAAGATGTCGCAAAAAAATTTGTCAAGCAATGTGGAGTTCTTGTGAGGGACCACATCCCGATCATCGTTCAAGAATGGAATCGGCCAAGCAGCGGTGGAGTCCTGTTTGTCGGCGACGTCGCCAAAGATAAGCTTTTTGACAGGCTTATGCTTAATTTCCTCCTGCCGAGGCTAGATGTGAATCCAGATGAGGAGAAGAAAGCAAATGAGGAGCTACTTAAAAGAGTAAAGAAGTTTGCTCTGATCAAGATGGCCGAGGCATTCAAGAACTGGAAGAAGAAACTGTACCTTAAGTTTGTCAAGTTAGACAAGACTCCGGATTTTAATCAAGCCGGCTATGCTAAGTTAAGACACCAGTGGGCTGATTTTGTGAAGTACAAGACATCGGAGAAAGCTTTGGAAAGGTCGAGAATAAATAAAGAGAACGCTGCTAAGAAAGTGTACCACCATAATATGGGGTCTGCTGGCTATGCCGGTTGCATGCCTAAGTGGGATGCACTTGAGGTCAAGTATATTGCTGCCGGGATCAGACCAGAGCCCACAACATGGACACCACGGGCGAGAAACTAGTTTTACGGCCATGGGGGCACGTTGGACGAAGAAGGGAGGGCAATATATACCCAGAAACACAAAGATCATCCCCTACTGCCCATCGAAGATATTAGAAGTGCAGTACAAGATGTGGAAGCGGGACGGTTCGTTCCCGATAGAGAGAACGACGAGCTCACACGAGCCCTCAAAAATGATGAACACACCGGACGAGCACGAGGCACACCGGGCTCCAAGCCGTGGAAGGTTGCCTTCCCCGCGGAAATGAAGAGATATCCCGATAAAAGTCATCAAAGGAGAAAGGAAAGGGAGGCAGCTGAGAAAGCGGCAGCTGCAGACCGGCTGCGTAATGTAGAAGAAGCATTAAAGCGGCAGCAGGATCAACTCGACAGACTTAGCCAGCAAGGTATCAGCAGCCAATCTCAGCGGCACATGGTAGAAGCTGCATTCGATGGTATCGACGCCCTATCAAATAAGAAAAGCAGCGTCGCTTCCACCCAGCTCCACGATGGTGATGATGATGCACTGACGATGGCTCCTCCTAAACGCTACCCAGTGGATGATATCACGGAGAGCACAGCTTGTGAGCTAAAGGTGCAAGTTATGAACTTAAGGGTGACAGCGGCGGTCGGCATGGCCATACCAACTGCGCCTAACGGAACTTGGCATTGCAGACCGATTCCAAAAGGGTACGCTGTCGTCACGGTGGATGATGTCAAGCAAGATTTTGAGGAGCTGAAGCTGGACCACCCTGCAGGGGAAGATAGGGACCTGACTGAACTAGGAGAAGCCAAAGGGGGGACTATTGTATGGCCAAAGGAGCACATCGTGCTTCCAAATTATGTCCCGCCAAGGCCACCCACTCCTCAGAGCAGCAGTCCACCTTCGCCGCCACCTCACCATTCTCCAGCGCAACCGTCGCCTTCACCGCCTCACCACTCACCGCAGCTGTCTCCACCGCCGCCTCAGCCGTCTCCGCCGCCGCCTCAGCCGTCTCCGTCCCCTGAGCCTCAGAGACTAAAGCGGAAGTATACTAAGAGGGGCAGCACCACCAGCAGCAGCAAGAGCACGTTCCGATCACCGAAACGTAAGCTATCGCCCCTCCCAAGAGTACCTCATCAGAATATGAAGAAGCTTCCTTACGAGAAGACAGATGAGGAAATTGCTACGGCCGCAGATGCCCATTATCAACAGTGGAAGACTGACATGGCTAACAAGAAAAATCCAAAGCCGACGGAGCCATTGATCTTCCCGGTCACCGCAGAAGATAAAGCCAAAGCAGCCGCGCTTAAGATTCAGCTTCACGAACCCATAGCGCTCACACCTGACTATAATCGCTCTATTACCAAGTCGGCTGAGGCAAAAGAGCGGAGAGTCGGGAAAGAAGTTGCCCAGCTCGGACAACAGAAAAATCAATCGATCGAACCGCTCAAAGTGTATGATACCAATGAGTGGAGAGCCCAGGAGCGGCATGATCCGAACATTGATCCGGAGTTTATTCAACTCTACGGAGAAAAGGCCAAGTTATATGGACTGTCTATTGCTGAGTACATGTGCCGTCTGGATGAGTTCGAGGGGTACCAGCAAATAGCGTATAAATACCGGTACGGGAATCCTCTCGTCAAACCCGAGTTAGTCAAAGATCTACCAACAAAAATGCGGAGATTGCATAACTGGTACATACAAGCCTGTGCTGAATCCACAAACTGGATCTATGCTGGATATAAACACCACCATTACGGTCATGGAGATGGCTTCTTACTGATGGAATTTCTAGAATTATTTCAGTTTTACCAACAAGACGCCCTCGACAAAACTATTGTCAGTGCCTATTGCCTGTAAGTATTATTAAGTCTTTCTAGCTCAGCTCATTCGTTGCTTGTATAATCTTACTCATCATTATACTAATTATATATGCAGAATGAAGATTCTCGAATGCGACCGAGGAGGAATCTTTGACCTTGGGTTCGTTGACTGCAATTTCGTTCATGAAGATACTCTAAAAAAAAACCCAAAGAGACAGAGGATAACTTGGTACAATCGTTAAAGTATTTCAGCAACAGAAGGGAAATACTATTTCCTTACAACTTCGAGTGAGTGTTACTGTCTTGTACACATTTTGTTTTCGCTTTACTCGATGTTAAGCTATTTGACTCATTATATCTGTGCAGCTTCCACTTTATTCTGTTAATCATTACTGTTGACGAAGGAGTAGTCAAAGTCATGGACTCAAAACGCACACCTTTAGGAAATTAGGCGAACATGCAGGAATGCCTCCAGAAGGCTTGGAAACGGTTCACCGCCAACACTAGGGGTGTTTGGAAGCCAGAGCTTATATTTAAACCATTGAATGTAAGTACTACTTGCTAGATCCACGTATCTCTTTGATTCTAGTTTCAATACAATTATCATGCTTGATTCTTATTTTGATTGAACCCCGTTCTCGTAAAGTGCTTGAGGCAAGAAGCTGGGAATAACTTATGTGGATACTATGTCTGCGAGTTCATTCGCCAGACGACCAAAGAGAAGGGTGCAGACCGAAACATCAAAAAACTTGAAGTACGATAAACAATAATCTCAATATTATTTTATTACCATCAACTGTGTTTAGTTTCATTCATATATATTGATCCCCTTCTTTAAATTAGATCGAACGGATGCGGGACGGTCTTCTACCACGGGAACGCGTGCAAGCAATTCAAGAGGAAATTGCCGGTTTCTTATTAGAACAAGTCATAGATCCGAAAGGAGAATACTATTACCCGGTTCATTTAGAAGGGTGAAGTGTAAAAAAGAAGATGTAAAATCAAATTTGTGTGAGTTACCGATTGTAATAGCGACCAAGCACGACGGATGAGACGGTGAATAATATATTCGTGACTATGATGTGTAATATATATATATAGTGTGGTTCCTTCATTATTGTTGTATATATATAATACCATTAAATTGAATACAAAACACACCAAATAAAACCCTGAACCCTAAATGGGAAAAAACCCTGGATCAACGATCCCGGCTCGTCCTACGAACCGGGACCAATGACTCAGGCCCCCCTCGCGCCGCAGCGCGTCCACGTGGAGACCTATCGGTTCCGGTTCGTGCTGGAACCGGGACCGGCATTGGTCCCGAGTAATAGATCCCGGTTCGGCAACCGGGACCAATGGCCCAAATGAACCGGGACCATAGGCCCTTTTTCCACCAGTGCTCTACTCTATTCCGAAAATCCCCACTTTTCCTTGTCTCTCCCAAAAAATACGGAAGAGGCGACAATGATGGGACATTCATGCTCCGACTCCTGGCTGCCCTTTGCTGAATTCGGGCACCCTCACCGTGCGACAGTGATCAAGGTTAACCTAGGCGTGCTCATCCTCAATGAATATATGCTGCCCAGATTTTGAACTTTTATTGTTATTTAGCAAAATCTCTATACGAACTTTATCCCTGAATCATCAACTTGACCAATGCATTATGGTGATATTACTGTTCCTCTTTTCCCGATGGAGTTAATCAAGAATCCATGGTGCAAACAAGGCGCGATGTACGTACGTACCGGGTTGGTGCGGTTGTAATGGTCGAGGGCGAACGAGGCATAATTACAAGCAACACTGAGGTTGTGGATCCTGAAAACATGCACACGATCAATCCATGGTTAGCTTAATTAGTCAAAACAGATGAACTAGGAACAAATTCAGATCCAAATTGAGAGCAAATTGGAGGAGGAGATCTCACTCTTTTCCTTCTCTTTTGGTCGGAAAGATATCGGGTTCGGCGGGAGAAGAGAAGAAGGTCCCCATCGTCCTCGACAATCTCTAGACCAGTGCCTCGATTGTCAGGCCGATCTATGTATATGGACGTCGCTATATAGATTGGCCGGGCGGTAATTAAGTTGGAGAAGTACCAATAGAACTACGAAACCGATCCGATTACGTGCTGGGCCGTCCCTGGGACGCGATGGCCCAAGCCCGCGTAATTCGATGCTACATGTCGCTGTTTCGCTAAAGGTTGTATTATGTTGGGCTGAGCACATTAGCGTGTTGGCTTCCTGCTATGTCTTCGCTTGATTCGGTATGACCTAGCGCATGGATTTTTGTAGAAAGAAGTCCAGATAACCCCCTAAGTAGTTTGGTAGCCTGCGAAGAGTCGAATCACGCCTTGGAGAGCTAAGAGACCGTTGATTGGATTTCTGGGCTCTCTCATTTTCTTAGCCCGCACGCGCGTCAAAGCACCCTCCACATAGCGTTTCCACGGGGCCAGCCTCCGGGGGCGCAACGCGAGGCTTCACCTGCACGCCTGGGGAAGGAACGCAAGACGCCGCGTCATTTCATGGCACGCACCATTACTTACCGTCACCGCCCAACCTCTCCTATCTCTCTTTCCTCTCACTCTTCCTCTCACTCTCCTCTCCTAAACCGCCGGACGATTTCTCTTCCACCACCGACAACTGCACCGACGGAGGAGGCCTTGCTGCCTCACCGCTTCCTCGCATCGTCGTCGTGGAGGCCGTGCCTCGCATCAAAGGGGGCAAGCATCTGGCCGCACATCAACCGCCGCCTGCAAAATGTCGGTAAGCACCCTCTATCCCCATCTTGTACATTCGGTCTCCCTTCATGATGTTCGTAGGCGCGCGCTAGATGACATGCATAGCCGATCTGCTAGGTTTAGGGTTGAAGGTCAGTACTGTAGTGCCGGGGCTTTTTCCCCTTTCGTCGCGCTGATGATGTGTGCAACTGCTAGGGTTAGGGTTCGATCTGCTAGATGCCGATGATGTTGATGATGAACACCCTTTGTTAGATCTCTTTCCATAGCATATCATGCCGATGATGAACGTGTGCGCAGATCATAGTGAGGTAGCGAGCATTTAACATGTGCTCTGCTCACCAAAGTATGGTTTGCTTGGCCACATGTTAAATGTTCGATTATCTCAGTAATCTGACCAAACGTTTGCCACAGTTCGTTCTATTCAACCTTGTGTGTAGAGCAAAAATCAGTCCTTGTTCAACACACATGGTTGAATAGCATCAATTATGGCGTCTACCATGTAGTTTGATGTGCTTTTTTGCTCAGTCATAACTGTGATTAGCCAATGATTTAAGGGATTTCTATTTTCGTGCCCTCGAGTCCTTAGTTGTACTCAATTTTCCCTAGCTCCTTAGTTTTTCCTCAGTTTTGCCCAAGCCCTTGTCTGAAACCCTCATAAGGAGCTCGGACGGGAGGAATCCGTTCAGTTGACCGTTCCGTGCTGACGAGTGGGGCCGCGTCATGTGGGGCCGCGTCGTGTGGGGCTGGTAGAAAGGGACCGCGTGGGACAGGACGAGACCGTGTTTGGTCATACGAGCGGAGCTGGGCTCGTAGCGTGTGGGGCCGTAGCGTGTGGAGCCGTGTGGGTCCGGGATGTGGGCACGAGTGGTTTCTGTCTCTTTCGCCCAGATTAGCAGTTTTCAATGCACCTTTTTCCTCTCTCTCGCTCGATCTCATTCATTCTTGATTGACCAAATTGGTAGCAAATCTAGAGCAGCTTCTCCTTCTGTTTTTTAACGCCATTCATTTCTTTATGCCTTCGTTTTTACCCAATCAGGTACTCCCTCTGATCCATATTACTCTTCACTAATATGGATGTATCAACCACTAAAATGTGTTTAGATACAACCACATTAGCAAAGAGTAATATGGATCGGAGGGAGTAGGAAATCTAGGGCACAAATCCAGAGAAAATATACGATAAGCTGCATACAGCAGCCAACATAGCATAGATAACAGTAGGGACCCATAACAGTACTACCGACCGAGATCCAACATAAGCTACATTTTACATGAATGGGATTAAGCTTGGAGGCTGTGCAGGTGAATCCCAAGTGCTTTGTGTTTGGCCATGAACGCATGCACATTCACGGTCGTTCCAACTCTAGCGCCGCCAATGGATTCGGCATGGTTCACCACGCAGTTGAAGTCAGTGGTGCGGAGCCTCCTGTTGCAGAAGGGGCACCTGTAAACGCCTCGAGCAAAGTGGCGATCGTAATGGCCGAACTGGAGCCTCCTGAGGACGTGACGAGTCTTGGTGTGGAAGGACTCGTCGTCGCTGTCGACGTCGCTGCTCTGCACCCGTCACGTAGCACCAAAGATCGAAAAACACGGAGTCAATTACAGCGATGATGGAACAGAGAGTGAACAAAAGATCATGCATGATAATATGGGCACGAAAAAAAGAGGTAGCCTCAGTTACATTGGACACACTTATATCCAGGATTTGAGTCAGTGAACCAAAGATCATGCACAACAAATTTGTACACACCAATTGTTCACTGACCAAACCCTGAATCAATTTGTGCCCAAATATTCATCATCATCGGCATAAATTAACCGGATGGGATTGATTACTCACATAAGTTAACCGAATCTTAAATAAAAGCAAATCACAAACACTAATAACGCAAGATCTAGAACTAGGAACAGACAAACCCTAATAACGCAAGATCTAACACGCAAGATCTAGAACTAGGAACAGACGAACCCTAATAATGCAAAATCTAACGAAAAAGGATTGAACTAGGAACAAACGAACCCTAATAACGCAAGATCTAACACAAAAGGATTGAACTAGGAACAGACGAACGCTAATAATGCAAGATATAACACAAAATGATAGAACTAGGAATAGATGAACTCTAATAACGCAAGATCTAACACAAAAAGGATTGAAATGAGATAAGAACAAGGGAACAAAGGGTTACCTCCTCGTCATCGACGATGCTGGTGTCATAGGGGTTCTCCGGGGCGACGTACGGCTCTTGTTCGTACGGGTCCCAATCGACGGGGGCCTGGACAGGGGCGGCGCCCGATGCGCCGGCGGCTGATGCGCCGGTGGCTACGTCGGAAGCAGCGACGGGGGCCTGGACAGGGGCGGCGGCCGATGCGCCGGCGGCTATGTTCGAAGCAACGACGGGGGCCTAGATGGGGGCGGCGGCCGATGCGCCGGCGGCTGATGCGCCGGCGGCTACGTCGGAAGCCCAACAATGGGCATCTCATTCTTCTCCATCGTCGGGGTTTTTTCTTCGGGGTTTTTTCGACGCGAAGTGGAGAAGATGATGGGACAGGAGAGGCGGTTGCAGTGAGAATGAGAGAGTGAGCGAGCGTCGAGGGAGAGAAAGAGGGGCTCTATAAAGACGAAGGTGACGTGTACCGCAACACGCGTCCGCTATGCACGGCTGCAGCGTGCACCGCGACACGAGGCTAACCCTTCGACGTTTGGTGTACTCAGTTCTATCCTCGTGCCTTATACAGAAATTTTATCTGTACTCAGTTTTCCCCTCGAGTACTTAGACTGGCAAGTGCAATATGCTCAGTTCTACCCTCAAGTAGCTGGTCAACAGAGAGTCAACAAATGAGATTAACATAGCTAATTGAGTCATTTCATGCGCAAAAAAATCCAAAAAAAATAAAAACATAGTGGCACCTACTCATGGAGTCTTCCTACGCAACATGCCACCTTGGAAACCTTAACAAACATAGATAAATCAAGTTTTACCACAAATTGCCACTTCTCAGAATCACTAGTAGCTATAAAGATGCATGGTTTTCCACTCAAACCCCTTTGCAAAACATCTTCGCCAAAACATAGTTTGTCTAAATGAGGCCATAATTGTCACACTCATGTATATTTGAATTGCAAATAATTTGATGTAGCCCAATATGAATTATATTGTACAAAACACGCATTTTTCATTTTGTAATTCTTTTGTTTGAATCCCTTAGTCTATTTACTATTTACGTGCCATTGGTTTCTTAGTACTACTCAGTTTTGCCCTCAAGTACTGTCACAAATGCTCACAGAAGCCCAAACTTATCATGATTGGTTGAGCCATTGTCACACGGATCGACTCCACCAACCGTTGATCCACTGATCTAACGGGCAGTATACCCCTCTCCATCTCTTCGTGGCCACCCCTCTCTCTCTCTCTGTCGGTGGATCAACGGTTGGTGGAGTCGATCCGTGTGACAAGAGACATGCATTTATGGATTATTTTGCCACGTAACTATATTCCCTCTATTTATGCATTATTTTCCACGATTTAAAAATGTTAAACTAAAAAGTGGTATAATTTTGGTGTAAACAAGAGACATACATATTTGCAGATTTCGGTGAATGGATTATTTATCACCCCTCTAACAATTATCAAACTATCTTTAGCATTCCTTTTCTTTTAGGGAATATAGTTTTGGTAATTTGAAATGGCCCAAAATTCAAAAATGCTATTCTAAACCCGGGCTCATCTGAGCCCTTTTTTTTGGACCGCTCATTTATTCTAAACAATGCTCCTACCCTACAGTATTGAAATCGTATTTCAATTTTCAGAACAAAAGTCTGAGCTTGCTAGACCCACCTCTGGGCAATGTCCTACCGTTGCCATCCACAAATATACAACGCTGTTGACGGAGCCGGCCTTTCTCCACCATCCAGTAATTTTGGATCTGCTTGCGTGATTGATGGACGAATTCTTCTGGCGAGTCCTCCACTCACCCGCCGGAGCCGTGCGCTCCACCTCCAGCTACCACACCTCCTCTCTTCCACCTTGACTTTTATTCAGCACCTGCCGCTATTTCCGCTACGACGGCCAGCTGCTCACCGCGTCCCACCTCCAACACTGGCACCAGATCCGTGGTGCTGAAGTTCGTTCCTCCTCTTTCCTACACAGGTGAAGCATCAGCGCTAACTACTTTTAGCAAGGAAACCTCAAGAACTTAGATGCAGATACTCGTGAAACAGATCGATTTTACCTGTTTCTTGCATCCACCAAGAAATCCATGTCCGCCGGCATCAGTTACCTCTGTTTCCTAAGGCGAACTTGGATGTGCCTATTTCGTCACTGCCGGCTTTGGGAACCAGTGAAAGGGAGATGGTTCATGCCACATCTAGTTTTCCTCACCGCCTAGATCTGTGGAGGTAAGCTCGCAGTTCTTGTTTCTGGACCACCTGTATGATACCCTAACGGCCGTTACGACAAGCCCTAACGTGGCTTTCCAACAAACTACATATAGACTAGGTATACCTCCTTTTTATTTCTCCGTATCCAACCCGAGTGTCAGAGATGGCACAGGTTCACAGACTAATTGTGTGGCTGAGGAAACGAGCTCATATGAGCCTGGGTGCCAAAACGCCCCTCCCCCCAAAAGTGGTATAATTTTGGTAGAAACATGAGACATACATATTTGGCATATTTGGGGGATTTCGGTGAATGGATTATTTATCACCCCTCTAACAATTATCAACTATCTTTAGCATTCCTTTTCTTTTAGGAAATATAGTTTTGGCAATTTGAAACGGCCCAAAAGTGGTATAATTTTGGTAGAAACATGAGACATATATATTTGGCATATTTGGGGGATTTTGGTTAATGGATTATTTATCACCCCTCTAACAATTATCAACTATCTTTAGCATTCCTTTTTTTAGGGAATATAGTTTTGGCAATTTGAAACGGCCCAAAAGTGGTATAATTTTGGTAGAAACATGAGACATACATATTTGGCATATTTGGGGGATTTCGGTGAATGGATTATTTATCACCCCTCTAACAATTATCAACTATCTTTAGCATTCCTCTTTTTAGGGAATATAGTTTTGGCAATTTGAAACGGCCCAAAAGTGGTATAATTTTGGTAGAAACATGAGACATACATATTTGGCATATTTGGGGGATTTCGGTGAATGGATTATTTATCACCCCTCTAACAATTATCAACTTTCTTTAGCATTCCTTTTCTTTTAGGGAATATAGTTTGGGATATAGTTTTGGTTATTTGAAATGTCCCAAAAGTGGTATAATTTTGGTATAAACATGAGACATACATATTTGTGGGATTTCGGTGAATGCATTATTTGTCACCCCTCTAACAATTATCAACTATCTTTAGCATTCCTATATTCCCTAACACTTATTTTTTTTGGTAATTTCGGTGAATGCACACACTAACTTTGAAAACAACTACAAGTATATGTAACTGAATAATGGATTTGTAACAAGGGATCCCTTGTAACAACTTCTAGCGCTTGATGAGCAATGATAAGAATCCAATCGCAATTATACGACAAAAAAAAAACAACCAGCCATCAGATTAGCTTGCTTCTTCAACTCGATCAGCTGCTTTAACTGCTTGTTCATTTTCTTCAGTTCTCCCTTCACTTCCACCAGTTCTGCATTGGGAGCATTAGGCATAATCGGTACAGCTCCTCTCTCCGCCGCATTCTCTACAGCAAGTCCCCCCCTCCCAAATTGCGCTCCCCAATAGCGCCAATTGATTCCTGCAATTTAAGCCTCTGAATATACACATCGATCCACTCGAAATACCTGCATTTCTTCAGGATCTGAAAACAACAACATGAACCCTAAATCCCAAATTCGAGGGAATAACAAGAAAATCAAGAGAAAACAGAGCAATTGGAGCGAGATCTAACCTTATCCCCCTCTCTATATGGCAAGCTCTCGCATGCAAGGAACTCACGTCCACGGTTGCCGTTGTCGTCTGTCTTACAGATCGACCACTTCAGAGGCTCCTGGCGTGGGCAGTCAGGGCATCTTGTCAAAGGCACGAGTCCACACTACGGCCATGAAGAACGGGAGGTCGAATAAAAACTAGACATCACCCGCCTGCCGGAGAAGGGCTGCCGCTGGCGGAGAAGAAGAACAATGGGGCGCAGGGAAAGAAAGGGGAAGCAATGGCACGGGCACAGGCGCGGGGCTGGCTCGGGCTCCCATTTTGCAACGGTCACCTGGGTAAGCTGTGGGTCCGGCGCGCTAACGTGGACAAGTTGTGGGTCCCACGATGATCTAGATAAGTGGAGACGTGTCCACTGCGGGGCACCAACAGCAGCCCCACTTGCCAGCACCAACAAACGGTCAACTAAACGGGATTCCTCCTGTCCGAGCTCCTTGTGAGGGTTTCAGACAAGCGCTTGGGCAAAACTGAGGAAAAACTAAGCGGCTGGGGAAAACTGAGCACAACTAAGGATCCGAGGGCACGAAAATAGAAATCCTATGATTCAAATAGGCCTGTATATTAGTGGCCGAATGATCTTTCTGGACCTTATGCACTACACATTTCATCTACAATGAGCAATGCATTTGGTCCCGAGGAATCATTCGTGCCGCAAGGTCAGCATTGTATGAGGCGTTTGAGTTTGTAGGTCAATGGTTTTCTTGCCCTTGAGCCAATGATTAAAGACATGATCTGATGTAGGTTGCACAACGATTTATTTTACCCTATACCTTGCACATGTAGTAAAAAATGTGCATTGCATTAGGTCAGCTAAAATCATTCTTGCAGCACATCACTACTATGAGGCTCCACTTTTCTTGATGTGTTTTTTTGCTCAGTAATATCTGTGATTAGCCAATGATTCAAATAGGTCTGGATATTAGTGGCCGAATGATCTTTTTGGACCTTATGCGCTACACATTTTGTATACAATGAGCACTGCATTTGGTCCACAGGGATCATTCATGCCGCAAGGTCAGTATTGTATGAGGCATTTGAGTTTGTTGCTCAATGTTTTTCTTGCCCTTGAGCTATGCTAAGACTTCTTCACTTGTGTAGATGCTGCGTCTAGGAGTGCCTATGGAGGCAGTGACGGAGGGAAGGGGGGACGAGCGGGGGTGATGACCCACAAGTATAGGGGATCGCAACAGTCTTCGAGGGAAGTAAAACCCAAATTTATTGATTCGACACAAGGGGAGCCAAAGAATATATGTAAGCCTTAACAGATGAGTTGTCAATTCAGCTGCACCTGGAAACAGTCTTGCTCGCAGTGGTTTATCAGTAGCAACAGTTTTATAGTGGTGATAGTAGTGAAACAGTAACAACAATAGTAAAATAAAAGCTGTAATAGTAGCAATAGTAAACAGTAGGAACAAATACTGTAGGCATAGGGATAGATGTATGGGCATTGCATGGATAAGATAATTCATGAAATCAATGAGACATGGGCAATTGCAGATAAATAATGATAAAGCATCCTAGTACTAACAATCATAGGCATGTGTTCCGTATATAGTCATACGTGCTCATAAGGAGAAACTTGCACAACATCTTTTGTCCTACCAGCCTGTTGCAGCAGGGCCTCAAGGGAAACTACTGGTAATTAAGGTACTCCTTTTAATAAAGTACCGAAGCAAAGCATTAACACTCGGTGAACACATGTGATCCTCACATCGTAGCCATCCCCTCCGGTTATCCCAATTTCTGTCACTTTGGGGCCTTGGATTCCGGACAACAATATGTGTATACAACTTATAGGTAAGACCATAAACAACAAGTATCATCATAGAAATAATAACATGTTCAGATCTGAAATCATGGCACTCGGGCCCAAAGTGACAAGCATTAAGCATAACAAGTTGCAACAAAGTCATAAGCACTAATAGAAGATACTAGGCACTATGCCCTAACAATCTCATATCAAATTACATGAACAATCTCATCCAATCCCTACCATCCCCTCACCTACAGCGGGGGAATTACTCACACATGGATGGGGGAGTCATGGATGGTCGATGGAGGGACGTCGATGATGATGGTGATGAAGATCTCCTCCAAATCCCCGTCCCGGCAGGGTGCCAGAACGGAGTTTCTGGTTCCGAATCGCGGTTTCTGATGGCGGCGGCATAGCGGAAGTCTATCTGGGAAAAACTCCATCTCCCCGATATTTTTAGGTCAGGGGGTATATGTAGGCGGAAGGAGAGGTCGAGGAGACGGCCGAGCCGCCCTCACAACAGGTGGGCGCGACCAGGGCTGGGCCGTGCCCCCTGTGTGTGTGGAGGCCTCGTGCCTCCCCTCCGTCTCGTCTTCTGGCTCCGTGGGTCTTCTGGTGAAATAGGATTTTTGCCAATTTTTCCCGAATTTTTACCAAAAGTTGGATTTCTGCACAAAAACGAGACACCAGAGCAATTCTGCTGAAAACAGCGTTAGTCCGTATTAGTTGCATTCAAAACACACAAATTAGAGGAGAAACAGTAGCAAAAGTGTTCGGGAAATTAGATACATTTTGGACATATCAGGGGGCGACGCCCCCCCCAACGATTCGCTCGTCTCCTTATATCGATTAGCAATGACAGGTAAATATTCCCGAACCAGTTACCTTCGCCCCCCTATCTGTGTGTAACGCCCATAAATCAGCCTTTCCGTGGCCCAATCCCAATTCCTAAATGCTCAATGTCTAAGCCCACGTTAATTATTTACTTGATTAGCCCATATACGAGACAATATGATGGCCTAGGTAGCTGAACAGACCATCGCCGATCGCAGTCCCTGGCCCATCGGATCAATCGAGTCACAGACATTTTGTCTAGCTTCTGGTTCTACGCGACGACCGACGAGGGTTGCGGCTACCCTGTTGCCAGCTTGCCGGCCGCCAGTGAGCGTCGAGCGCTCGAATTCAGCCATCCAGCTAGGCCGGCCGGCGACAGCCGCACGCCCGTACTAGGATTAGGATGAACAGCGACGGAAGGAAGACAGGTTTTTCTGAACTCCTTATTTGATCACATCTCCCTGCAGTCAACAGTAGATTAGTTTGTATTTTTGTGCTTTACATTAATTAGGAAATATTTTTTTACTTATGCTTGTGTAGACATGAAGAGAAGCATTGCACAAACCAAAAGGCATACGTCTATAAGCATAAGTTCCGTAAGGACAAGTAAAAGTGGTTTTCTCTTGATCTTGCTTTTTAACAGCAAGCTGAGAGAAACCAGAATAACCATCAAGAAAACAAAAATGAGTTTTCTTAGATAACCTCTCTAACATTTGATCTATAAACGGTAAAGGATAATGATCTTTCTTAGTAACTTTGTTGACCTTTCTAAAATCGATGCACATCCTATAACCAACTACTACCCTCTGAGGAATAAGCTCGTTATTCTCATTAGGCACAACAGTAATTCCTCCTTTCTTAGGAACACAATGCACAGGACTAACCCATCTACTATCAGCAATAGGATAAATAATACCAGCATCAAGAATTTTCAATACCTCATTTCTTACCACTTCTTTCATCTTAGGAATTAAACGACGTTGATGTTCAACAACTAGCTTTGTATCTGGCTCCATATTAATAGCATGCTGACATATAGTAGGAGAAATCCCTTTTAAATCATCAAGAGTATATCCCATAGCTCCTCGGTGTTTCCTCAATATTTCCAATAACCTTTCTTCTTCCTTTCTTGAAAGTTTAGAACTAATAATAACAGGATATATTTTCTTATCATCAGTATAAGCATATTTGAGATCATCAGGTAAAGACTTTAAATCAAAAACATGATCTTCCTTAGGTGAAAAAATGGTACCCAAATCCTCCACAGGTAAATTGTGTTTAAGCAACTCCGACTGATGAAGAAGAATCTCTTCAATCTCATTTCTTTCTTCCCTGAAAATTTCACTTTCGTGGTCCACCATATATTGCTGCAAAGCATCATTAGGAGCAAGAGCAATAGAGGCAAGTTGTTCAACTCTAAAATCTCAGTTTCATAAGGACCTTTGGTAAACTTAGAAAAATTAAACTCATAAGATTCTCTATCAAACTTAGTCAAAATTTTCTCCTTCTTAC
This sequence comes from Dactylis glomerata, assembly GCA_007115705.1. Lineage (NCBI taxonomy): Eukaryota > Viridiplantae > Streptophyta > Magnoliopsida > Poales > Poaceae > Dactylis > Dactylis glomerata. The sequence goes on along the minus strand of QXEO01000390.1, from coordinate 535,090 downwards.
AATCTATAACAGCGTCACAAGTATTCAAAAAGGGTCTACCAAAAATAATAGGACAAGTTTTACTAGCAGCTGAACCAAGTACTAGAAAATCAGCAGGATATTTAGTCTTACCGCATAAAACTTCCACATCTCTAACAATACCAATTGGAGAGATAGTCTCTCTGTTAGCAAGCTAAATAACCACATCGATATCTTCCAGTTCACAAGAACTAATTTCATGCATGATTTCTCAGTAAAGCTCATAAGGAATAGCACTTGAACTTGCACCAATGTCGCATAAACTATAATAGCAATGATCACCAATCCTGATAGAAAGCACAGGAACACTTGTTTTCCTAGATCTACTAGGATGTGAAACAATGTTAGAACCATCTTCACAAAAGATAATATGTCAATCTTCTACATTTTTAGTAACAAGGTCCTTCACTATAGCTACAGGAGACTTAACAGTTATTTGCTCATCAGGTTCTAAATCTTTCTTTGCACTTTACCTTAGAATGCTCATCAGGAGACTTAACAGTTATTAAGCACACTAGTTAACATAGAATGCTCCTTTACCTTAGGAGGGAAAGACGTTTTCTCAAAATAAGGCTCATGCAAAATGCGATCAACAGTACAAACTTCAGTAATTCTAGCAGGAACACAACTAGTAGTATCTTTTTAAGGCGCATGGTACTTGTTCCAATCCTTCTTTGGAACATCAAGATAAGAGGCGAAGGCCTTAAAACAGTTAGCAAGTATTTGAGAATCAAGACCATAAACAGCGCTAACATTATGAAAGTCATCAGTTCCCATAAAAGCTTTAATGCATTCATAATCATAATTTATACCTGACTTTCTACCTTTGTTGTTCTCCCATCCTTCAGTATTTTCTTGAATACGGTCAAGAAGATCCCATTTAGCTTCTTCTTTCATACGTGTAAATGATGTAGATCAAGAAGCATCCAATAAATCCTTGCCGTGAAGAGTAAGCCTTACATAAAAGTTATTAATAACAATATTACTGGGGAGCTCATGAACGGGACATTTGAGCATTAGTGACTTCAATCTCCCCCACGCTTGGGCAATACTCTCTCCATCATGAGGCCAAAAATTATATATGCGGTTCCGATCTTTATGAATCTCACTCGGAGGATAAAATTTGGAATAAAAGAGAGGTACAATTTCCTCCCAGCCAATAGATCGACCATCCTTTAGCAGCCTATACCATTCCGCAGCTCTGCCCTTTAGTGATAAAGAGAATAGCTTTCTCTTAACCTAGCTTGAGAAAATACCTGCACACTTGAACAACTCGCATAATTCATGTATAAAGAGTAAATGATCACCCGGATGGACAGTTCCATCTCCTGAATAGCAGTTATTCATAACATGTTCAACAATTTTCATAGGTATTTTAAAAGGATCTAATTGAGCAGGCGGTGGTTCATCCACTACCGTAATAGTAGCAGTAGTACTCCTAAATAGGGAACCAAATGGAGACTTCTCCATAGCAAAATAAAATAAAAGACAGAAATAAAAACAATACTCACAGCGAAAGTTACCTTTACCAATTCCACTCTTCAATAGCGCTTCACTCCCCAGCAACGGCGCCAGAAAATAATCTTGATGACCCACAAGTATAGGGGGTGTATCGTAGTACTTTCGATAAATAAGAGTGTTGAACCCAACGAGGAGCAGAAGGTGTTGACAAGCAGTTTTGATCAAGGATTCACTGTAAATACTAGCAAACGAGTTTTCAGGGGTATTTGGTAATGCAGATAAATGAAGTACAAGTAAATAAAATACAATAATAATTGTTGCAAGTGGCCCAATCCTTTCTAGAGCAAAGGACAAGCCGGTTGTGTAACTTATGATTACCAAACGTTCTTGAGGACACACGGGAGTTTCTGTCAAGTGCTTTCACTTCATGCAGCTAAGTAATCTTCATTGGTTTGATAAGTGTTATGGGGTGAACCTATGCTAGTGCACTACCCCAACTTGGATTAATACACACTTGTGATTATACCCCTTGCAAGCATCTGCAACTACAAGAAAGTAATTAAGATAAATCTAACCACAGCCTTAAACTCTGAGATCCTACACTCCCTGGTGCAATGGTTTCCTAATGAGGGTTTAGGTTTCTGTCGCTCCGGCAACCCCACAATTAGTAGCCAAATACACAATGCATTCGGTGTTGATAGTTTTTCACCATCCAGTTGGGAACCCCAAGAGGAAGGTATGATGAGCACAGCAGCAAGTTTTTCCCTCAGTAAGAAACCAAGGTTTGTCAGTCCAGGAAAAAGTCAATACTCCAGAAGGTGATGCTTGCTAGCCTACTAGCACTCCAACAAGGGCGTCGTTAACGATTCTTGTTGACTCATCTTCAACTAGTAGCAACGTGGAACCTGCACACAACACAACCAAATACTTTGCTCCCAACTTACGATGAGGTTGTCAATCTCACCGGTTTGCTTGAAACAAAGGAGTGAGCGTATCGAGTGGAAAGCAATAGTAATATGCAAGTAAAGTAAACAGTGCGAGTAAAGTAAACAGGTGATAGCAATACAATGGAAATAGGACCGGGGTCCACAGTTCACTAGTGGTGTCTCTCCATAAGATAAAATAACACATGCTGGGTAAACAAATTACAGTTGGGCAATTGATAGAATAAAGACAATGTGCATGTCGAGAGGATCACTATGAGATTTACTCTGGGCATTACAACAAGATACATAGACCGCCATCCAACTACATCTATGACTAATAATCCACTTGTGGCAAATCAATCCGAGAACTCCACAAGTATTAAGTTGCGAACAACAGATAACTGCATTAAGCAAAGTGTGTAATGTAAACAAAGCATATGCCCTTGATCATATGAATGTTGTTTTCACCCTAGTAGCAACAATACATCTACAACCTTAGAGGTTTCTATCACTCCCCCAGATTAAATAGAGGCATGAACCCACTATCGAGCATAAATACCCCCTCTTGGAGTCACTAGCAACTACTCGGCCAAGATAGCTACTAACAACGGAGAGCATGCAATATCATAAACAACATAGAGATAACATAAGATAATATTCAGCACATCAACTCAATCATAACACCAATATTCATCGGATCCCAACAAACACAACATGTAGAATTACATAACGGTGATCTCGATCATGTAAGGCAGCTCACGAGATCTAAACATGAAGCACATGGTGGAGAAGACAACCAACTAGCTACTGCTATGGACCCATAGTCCAAGTTAGACTACTCACTCATCGCGCCGGAGGCAAGCATGGCGATGAAGAAGACCTCCGGTGGTGATTCCCCTCTCCGGTAGGGTGTCGGGAAGAGCTTCTGGACCCTCCCGATCTCGGGTCGATGGCGGCAGCGGATCGCGATGTATTCAAGAAAAGTGATCGGGTCTTTAGGTTTTTCCCGTCGGGGGGTCTTTATAGACGAAGAGGCGTCGTCAGAAGTGGGCCAGGGTGGCATCACCACCAGGGGCGCGGGCCAGCCCTGGGGCGTGCTGCCCTGTGGTGTGGCCGCCCTGTGGCCCCTCTCCATCTCCTCTTCGGTTCTCTGGAAGCTTCTGTAAATTTCTGGACGTTCGGCTTTTGTTTCGTCCAATTCCGAGAATATTTCCTGTGTAACTTTTCTGAAACACAAAAAGAGCAGAAAAAAGGGAACTGGCACTGTGGCATCTCGTTAATAGGTTAGTTCCGAAAAATGCATAAAAATGCTACGAAGTATAACAAAACACTAAACAAATGGTGTAAAAACAAGCATGGAGCATCAAAAATTATAGATACGTTAGAGAAGTATCAGCATCCCATTTAAAGGCCAGGTTATTCTCCAGGAAAAATTTGGCCTTGTTATTAATTTTGAGTCCACTGTTTCAGATGGTAAATTTACATTGGTAAATATCTATGGCCCTTGTGCTGGTGTTGACAGAGAAAACTTTATTGCATGGCTTTTCCATCTAGACATCCCCATTGATTCTTTCTGGCTTATGGTGGGTGAGTTCAACTTTTATAGATACTCTGATAATCGCAATAGACCAGGAGCAAATAGATCAGACATGGACACTTTCAATGAGCTGATTGATTATCTTGGTCTGGTTGAGCTTCCGATCAAGGGTCGTGCATTCACGTGGAGCAACATGCAAGCTGATCCACTTCTTGAACAAATAGACTGGTTTTTCACATCTGCAGCTTGGACCCTTAAATATCCAAAAACAATGGTAAACCCTCTTGCCAGACCGACCTCAGACCACGTGCCCTGTGTCATTTCCATCGGTTCTTCGATCCCTAAGGCAAAAATATTTCGGTTCGAAAATCATTGGATTTCTATGCCTGGCTTTATGGATGTAATGGCTAGAATCTGGGAGGTTAATTGTGTTGGGGACAGTGCTGAAGTCATCTCCAACAAATTCAAACTTTTGAGAAAGGCTTTGAAAAATTGGAGCACAAGCATTTCAGTTATTAATAAAGTCATTGAAAACTGCAACACAATTATTCTTTTACTAGATGGTTTGGAGGAGCAACGTGTCTTACACATTTCGGAATGGAACTTCAGAAATATTGTTAAGGACAGATTGGCCCATTTAGTTTCTTTTAAAAGAGACTACTGGAAAAAACGTTGTACAGCACGTTGGGAGAAATTTGGTAATGAAAATACGACATATTTTCACTCTATGGCTACAATCCGATTCAGGCACAACTCAATTGCTTCTCTGACCAGACCTGATGGATCGATTGCTACTGATCATAATGAAAAAGCTGGAATCCTTTGGCAGGCCTTCAAGGATAGACTTGGATTCTCTACTGCAATTGACACCTCCTTTGATTTCTCTGAATACATTCAACCTCTGGTTAGTCTGGACGAACTCTCTGCTCCTTTCTCTACTGAAGAGATTGATAGAATTATTGATGATCTTCCGACTGATAAAGCACCGGGTCCTGACAGTTTCTCTGGTCTCTTCATCAAAAAGTGTTGGCCAATTATAAAATTTGACTTTTACAAATTGTGCCATGATTTTTGGGAGGGTACGGTCAATCTACAAAGTATAAACGATGCTTTCATTACTCTGATACCTAAAGTAAACTCTCCTGAAACTCCTTCGGACTACAGGCCTATCTCACTTCTCAATATCAGTCTGAAAATCATTACTAAGCTATTAGCGAACAGGCTCCAGTCCAAAATCCTAGACTTGGTGCATATTAATCAGTACGGTTTTTTGAAGTCTAGGACAATCCAAGATTGTGTGGCGTGGGCTTATGAGTATATTCACCAGTGCAAACAAACTCGCAAAGAGGTGGTTATTTTGAAATTGGACTTTTCGAAAGCTTTTGATACAATCGAACACCAGGCTATTATCAATATTCTGCGCTGCTAGGGTTTTGATGAGCATTGGATTAATTGGGTGCAAATGATTTTTAACTCAGCTTTTTCCTCAGTGCTCCTCAACGGTGTTCCAGGGAAAAAATTCCCCTGCAGACATGGAGTAAGGCAAGGAGACCCATTTTCTCCTATCTTATTTGTGGCAGGGGCTGATCTGCTGCAATCCATGGTAAACAAGCTTGCGGATGTGGGGATTTTGGTTCCCCCTCTTCCAATTCCAAACACTAAATTCCCTATATTTCAGTACGCAGATGACACACTTCTAATCCTTGAAGCATGCCCAATTCAACTTACTGCTCTTAAAAATCTGCTGCAAATTTTTGCTGCTGCCACTGACTTAAAGGTGAATTACTCAAAATCTTGCCTGGTTCTGATTAATGTGCCTCATCATACATTATCCTCTTTGGCCAATACTTTTGGGTGTTCTACTGGTACTCTACCCTTTACCTATCTGGGGCTGCCTCTTGGAGATTCTAGGCCTTCGATTGATGATCTATCGCCTATAGCTGACCAAATGGAAAGAAGGCTAAATGCAAGTGCTCGATTTCTGGATTATGGGGGCAGACTTCAACTAGTGAATTCAGTACTTTCCACGCTCCCTAATCACTATCTATGCTCACTGAAGGTTCACAAGACCATAATCAAGATTGCAGATCGTTCAAGGAGACATTGTCTTTGGGCTAAAGAGGAAGGTGCTACCTTTGTGCAATCTTTAGCTGCATGGGATATGGTTTGTAGACCTAAAAATTGTGGAGGCTTGGGTATTATTAATCTTGAGATTCAGAACAAGGGCCTCCTAATGAAACAACTTCATAAATTCTATTGCAAGGCTGATATTCCTTGGGTGAAACTTGTGTGGTCTTTATATTCTCCTAATACTCCTCCTCATGCGCAATCTAGAAGAGGATCTTTTTGGTGGAGGGATGTCTTCAGCCTTGTTGACTCATATAGAAGTATCACAAATGCGCAGGTTGGGGATGGCAGTTCTGTTCTGTTCTGTTCTGGAAGGACCACTGGCATGAAAATCAGAATATATGTGACAAATTCCCGAGGCTATTCTCCTTTGTCCTTGATGAAGATACCTCTGTTCTCACCATGATAACTTCGCCGGATCCATTTGTGCACTTCGCAACTCCCATTTCAGCTCAAGCTTTCGAGGAACTTACTGATCTTCAAGCTATTATGGCTCAAACCCATATTGTTCCTGAGACTATTGATACTAGACGATTCCCTTGGGGATCTTCATCATATACCTCTACCAAATTCTATGATTTCATGTTTCAAGCTCTTCCAAGTTTCCCCTCTCTTAATGCTATTTGGAAATCAAAATGTTTGCCCAAGCTTAAAGTGTTCGCGTGGCTCTTATTAATGGACAGGCTAAATACAAAAGACTTGATGCTTAGGAAAAATTGGCATATTGAAGATGGCATTTCTTGTGTCCTGTGTGACTCTCATACTCTTGAAACCAGAGATCATTTATTCTTTCAGTGTCCATTTGCTGCGAGATGTTGGGAACGCATTGGGATTGATTGGCACAACCGGCCGGTTCTGGAAAATTTCCTTTGGCCAAGAGATGGTTTTGCTGGACCATGCTATGTGGAAGTAGTGGTTTGTGCTCTTTGGAATATCTAGAAAAAAAGGAATGGACTCATTTTTGAACACATAAATCATTCTCAGGCGCGGTGGGTGTTATGTTTCGAAGAGATCTTCAACTTCATCAGTACAGAGTCAAGCAATGCCTAGTGCATCCTCTCCTAGAGTGGAGTCGGTCTACTTTTTCTTAGTCCTTATGTATTGGCTAGTCTCATTTGTATTTGACCCTCCTTGAGTGTCCTCTTTATTTTATTTTCTCCCCCACCTCCCCTCTCACCCCTATATTTTTGGCTGTGTTCCTTTGTTTGGTGTAACATCTTGTAACACCATGTACCTTGTACTTCCCTTATAATTGAAAATCTTTACCGTGGGGGCTTCCCCTACGCTCCCATAGTCAAAAAAAAGTATCAGCATCCCCAAGCTTAACTCCTGCTCGTCCTCGAGTAGGTAAGTGATAACAAAAGAAATAATTTTTGAGGTGACATGCACCTACACAATCTTGATCATCTATGCAAGCGTTGTGCGCTGGGATCAAGAGAACTTAAAACATGGGCATGAAAGATATAATCTTGATAGAAGAAACTTAGCAACCATGTTATAACATGAAAATGAACACAAACAAAAGATCATGAAAATGAAACAATGAAAGTCAAACGTGTGTTCAAATCTTATGGAAAAACATACAAATGGTTTTCAGCTTGTCCCTCATGGAGTAGCAAAACATAAATGCATAGGACACCTTCAAGTTTAAGAGGGCGACTAGATACAAGTAATTTGAGAATAAGTGAATCCAACATCATGTATCAATCAATGAAAACTTTGGGACAATGTACATTATACTTAGAATGACAACTATGATCTCTTAGACGGTGCATAAAGATAGAAGGTGGAGACTTAACATAAAAGTAAAAGAAAGGCCCTTCGCGGAGGGAAGCAGTGATTGCAAGTTTTATAAACCTTCAAAAATTATGGTACTTACTGGCTTTGAGCTCTCATTGCCCACATCATAAGCATCTTGAATGGTTAAAGTTAATGTGAGTACACTTATGATGCATATGCTTGACAAATCATAAGTTGAAAACCTCGTGTCCCGTGAAGTACGAATACCCAAACCTCATGCTACTTTACTTAGAGTCCCAAGCAAGCTCTTGTCATTGTAAGTATACACGTATCATCGAGAACCGCCAACGGGTTACCTCCGTGCCCGATGACATAGAACAAGCCCACATCAAAATGACAGGACAAATAGATAATGAACACCTTGGCATCTCTTTTATTTACCATTGGTATAACTTTTTATTGTGAGATGCGTCGTCGAATGTTCACTATGGGCATGCTGTAAATTTCCACCATGAATTATGCATGGCTTAGATTAGCGGCCCAGGTGTTTCCCTAACACGTATACAAACTCCATGATCCCGCAAGATTCCCAATTCATTTCACACCGCGAGTATCCATAAACAAAAGATCACGATATCAACTCAAATGAAAGATAGTGCAATGTTGAAAGCTTGCCCCATGACGGCATGACTGGGCTAATTTCCAACTTATAACTTGCAAGCATAACAACTCAACATAAGAGAGCCACAATGTCAAAATTTTAAAACGAAAAAAGTAAAGTGTGCCATCCGGTTCATGAGAGCTTTACTAACCAATTTTCGCATGACACCAAAAAGAGTTTAATTTGAAGGATAGATAAAAGCAAGTCAAATGTAATTTGGAATAGCAAATTGCTAATAGGCATGTATGGTGGACACTTTGGAACAACTTGGTTTTTAGGAGTTGGATGCATGAGTAGAGCTCATACTCAGTACAAAATGAGGGCTAGCAAAAGACTGGGAGCGACCAACTAAGAGAGCAATAACGGCCATAATCATGCATAGCAACAAAGTGACATTAAAAGAAGCATAAGATGGCATCAAAAGTCAAAAACTAAATGATCATAGAGGCAATGGCGACTTTGTATGAGTCTAACATGTGTGAGCATGCGCCAAGTCAACCGAAATAAAGCATCAAAGGAGAAAACCAAAATAATGCTTCCAAATAATTAAAAACAATGCATGATTTTTTTCAAAGGCTCATTAAGCAATCTCAGTCATTTGAGACAAGTCATGCTACAGCAAAACCACTAAGCATACTATCAAAAATACATCAAGAACGACATGCAAAATCCTAGGCCGCAGTCTACACAAGCTCCTTCGTGTACCACTTTTTTGCATAAAGCTTTTTCTCTTTTCTAACACCATTCGAACTTTTTATAAACAACTCTTTTGATGAAAACCAACAAGGACCAGAGGTAAAAATACACCTTGATGAAAAGATATAACAAGATCTGAACAAAAATCAAGGCAAAAAACTGAAAGCTAAATGCAGTTCTAGAAAAAGAAGAACACTCGTTGAAACGATAAGAATGAAAAACGGAGTGTTCTTGGCAAATGAAAAGCAAGGCAACTTCTCCAAAAGGAATTTGTTGGGGTCCAACCATTTATTGCAGCAAACAAAACTAAACAAACTAAAAACTAAAAACAACTGACGCTCCAAGAAAAACGCATAATGCATGAAGCAATAAAAATATAGTGTTTTGAAAGGTGACCTGATTTTTGCCGATGAAGAAGGGGTGCCTCGGGGGCATCCCCAAGATTTGACGCTTGTACTTCTTGGATATTTCTTAGGGTGACATGGGCATACCCAAGCTTGAGCTTTTTTCCATTCTTCAACTCATCTCATCATTCTCCAATCCCTACACTTGAAAACTTCCTTCATACAAAACTAAACACAATTCTATTAGCAACATTAGTGTAAGCATAATATTGAATCAACCCTTTTTTGCTTCAGGTTTCAACCTAAAACCACCACATATAAAGCATATATTACTGTGGCAACTTTCCCAAAAGTTTCGTGATCAAAAGAACTCAAAAAGAAAGTGATAAAGCGGCAAACACAAATATTGGCAGAAATCTGTCAAAACAGAACAGCTGACAAATGTCGAATTTTTAGAGGGTTTTCTGTTGCTCAAATCAAAAAGTGTTCACCTAATGAAAGTTTGAATATAACCTGGGGCATATGCACAAGAAATCGCAGGTCCAAAAGATATACAAAGAAGTTTCACAAATTTTTACGGTGCAGCACCAAAAACAGTTTCAGGACAGCAACATCCCCAAATCTTACCTCACTCAAATTAGAGGCTTCTCTTGGCACAAAAACGAAATAAAAAGGATAAGGAGTGGTTATTACAGTAGTAATAACTTCCAAGACTCAAAGAAAAGAAAATTACTGAAAGTAAAATATTGGGTTATCTCCCAAGAGTTCTTTTTTTAACGCCTTTGAGCTAGGCACAGAAAATGCGAATCAAGTAATATCAAAGGAGGCATTAAGATCAATCATAGGAGTTTTTTCAACAATGAATTGAATTATGTCCAAATGAGTTTTTGAGGATCCTTTATGATCACACTTTGGTACACTACTTTCATCAAAAGGATTTTCAGGACAAATCCAACTAAAATTCTTTTCCAAAGCATTATGAATTCCTAAAAGTTTACAAGGTATTGGCACTCTAAAATCATTGGGTGTACCAACAACTTCAACAGGCGAGCCAAGCTTATTAAATTTCTTAAAAACTTCCCTAGCCTCAATGGCAACATCTCTAAATTCTATGCGCAAAGTTTCAAAGATAAAAGCTTTCTTTTCAGGATCCTCAATATCATGAAGCTTAAGGAATATGTATTGCATAAAAGGATTAAGGCTAGCAAACCTAGCTTCTAACATGTGAATCAAATAAGCAGAAGCAACTTCATAACTAGGAGCAAGCTCAGCCAAAGACTTTTCCTCAACATCTTTATGCATACTAATATGATTAAAGAACTCCTCAATGTTACTTTTCCCAATAATTGAACCACTACCTACTGAGAGGTCCTCCAAAACATACTTAGGGAATAACATAATGAACTAGAGTAAAGAAATAACAACTATAAAGGAAACTAATTTTTTTGTGTTTTTGATAAAACGATGCAAGTAAAAATAAAGTAAAGCAAAACTAAAACAAAGTAAAGGATGTGCGTGTGAAACTCCCCTTGCAGAAGTCTTCTTTTTCCCCAGCAACGGCGCTAGAAAAATGTCTTGATGCGGCGCGGTGTTGATAGTTTTTCACCGTCCAGTTGGGAACCCCAAGAGGAAGGTATGATGAGCACAGCAGCAAGTTTTTCCCTCGGTAAGAAACCAAGGTTTGTCAGTCTAGGAAAAAGTCAATACTGCAGAAGGTGATGCTTGCTAGCCTACTAGCACTCCAACAAGGGCACCGTTAAAAATCTTGTTGACTCGTCTTCAACTAGTAGCAATGCGGAACCTACACACAACACAACCAAATACTTTGCTCCCAACTTACGATGAGGTTGTCAATCTCACTGGTTTGCTTGAAACAAAGGAGTGAGCGTATCGAGTGGAAAGCAATAGTAATATACAAGTAAAGTAAACAGTGCGAGTAAAGTAAACAGGTGATAGCAATATAATGGAAATAGGACCGGGGTCCACAGTTCACTAGTGGTGTCTCTCCATAAGATAAAATAACACATGCTGGGTAAACAAATTACAGTTGGGCAATTGATAGAATAAAGACAACGTGCATGTCGAGAGGATCACTATGAGATTTACTCTGGGCATTACAACAAGATACATAGACCGCCATCCAACTGCATCTATGACTAATAATCTACTTGTGGCGAATCAATCCGAGAACTCCACAAGTATTAAGTTGCGAACAATAGATAACTGCATTAAGCAAAGTGTGTAATGTAAACAAAGCATATGCCCTTGAGCATATGAATGTTGTTTTCTCTCTAGTAGCAACAACACATCTACAACCTTAGAGGTTTCTGTCACCCCCCCCCAGATTAAATAGAGGCATGAACCCACTATCGAGCATAAATACCCCCTCTTGGAGTCACTAGCAACTACTCGACCAATATAGCTACTAACAACGGAGAGCATGCAAGATCATAAACAACATAGAGATAACATAAGATAATATTCAGCACATCAACTCAATCATAACACCAATATTCATCGGATCCCAATAAACACAATACGTAGAATTACATAATGGTGATCTCGATCATGTAAGGCAGCTCACGAGATCTAAACATGAAGCACATGGTGGAGAAGATAACCAACTAGCTACTGCTATGGACCCATAGTCCAAGGTAGACTACTCACTCATCGCGCCGGAGGCAAACATGGCGATGAAGAAGACCTCCGGTGGCGATTCCCCTCTCCGGCAGGGTGCCGGGAAGAGCTTCTGGACCCTCTCGATCTCGGGTCGACGGCGGAGGCGGATCGCGATGTATTCTGGAAAAGTGATCGGGTCTTTAGGTTTTTCCCGTCGGGGGGTCTTTATAGGCGAAGAGGCGTTGTCAAAAGTGGGCCAGGGTGGCCTCACCACCAGGGGGCGCAGGCCAGCCTTGGGGTGCGCCGCCCTATGGTGTGGCCGCCTGTGGCCCCTCTCCATCTCCTCTTCGGTTCTCTAGAAGCTTCGGTAAATTTCTGGACGTTCAGCTTTTGTTTCGTCCAATTCCGAGAATATTTCCTGTGTAACTTTTCTGAAACACAAAAACAGCAGAAAACAGAGAACTGGCACTGTGGCATCTCGTTAATAGGTTAGTTCCAGAAAATGCATAAAAATGCCACGAAGTGTAACAAAACACTAAGCAAATGGTGTAAAACCAAGCATAGAGCATCAAAAATTATAGATACGTTAGAGACGTATCAGCCCACGAAGGTTAAGTATCATGTAGTCGATGTTCACATGACACCACTAGTGAAATAGCACCACAACATATAAATATCAAACCACTAAATATTACTCAACATAGTTTCACTACTAACATCTCGACTTCTCCCATGTCCTCAAGAACTAAACGAACTACTCACAAGATATCATATGGATCATGAACAGAGGTGAAATAATAGTAAATAACAATCTTAACATAAACCTTAATTCAACAGTTCCACTCAATAGCATCAACTACAAGAGTAATCAATACCGGAAAAGTTTCCCCTAAGAATTGGATAAGATTCAACACAAGATGTTACAGCGGGATGGCATGGTGATGGTGAAGATGAAGATGCTGGTGATGATGGTGATGAAGATGATGATCCCGATGAGGCCCAGCTCGATGGTGATGACGATGGCGACGATCTCCCCTCTCCAGGAAGGAATTTCCCTGGTAGGTTCCCGCCTGCCGGAAAGCTTTCTCTCTCTCTCTCTGTGTTTTCCACCCCGCAGAGGCGGCAGAGTCTATCTCTGATCCCCCTTCATCTTAGGTTTTCGGGGACGACAGTATACGCGAGGGGGCACTGGCAGAAGTGGGCCAGGGTGGCCACACCACTGGGTGGCACGGCTAGGGGCTGGCCCGCGCCACCTGGTGTTGTGGGCCCCTGGCTGCTCCCCTCGCTCTCTCCTTCTGGCTACTTTCGTCTTCTGATAAAATATGAATTTCTGGGTATTTTCCTGGAATTGCTTATCTTCAAAAATATGGTGTCTTGACGGTCTTTTTTCCAGCAGAATCCTGACTCCGACAGCAAGTTCTCCAATAATCATCAAACATGCGAAAACAGAGTAAACAACATAAGTATCATCTCTAAATATATAATATATCAATAAATAACAGTAAATTATGATATAAAATAGTGATGCAAAATAGACGTATCAGCGGCCGAGGGGCCCACACCACCTGGTGGCGCGGCCAGGGGGTGGCCCGCGCCACCCTATGGTGCGGCCGCCTCCTGGCGGCTCTCCGTCTCTCCTTTGAACTCCGTCTTCGTGTCAGTAAATAGAAACTTTGACTTTCGTTTCGTCCAATTCTAAGAATATTTTCTGTGTAAGTTTTCTGAAATACAAAAATAGCAGAAAACAGGAACTGGCACTGTGGCATCTTGTTAATAGGTTAGTTCCAAAAAATGCATAAAAACGCCACGAAGTGTAAACAAAATATAAAGTAATTGGTGCAAAACAAACATGGAGCATCAAAAAATTATAGATACGTTTGCAAAGTATCAGACGCCCCCAAATAGGCAGGTCCAAATGGATTTATTCAAAATAAATTTAAGATAAAACTAAATCATGCAAATGAATTAAATAGTTCATGTTATAATATGCAGATGGTTCAAAAGCCATTAAAGTCTTCTCACACCCAAAAAAAGCCCATATATAGTCCCGCCACCAACATGCACCATACAAGCGATAAGTCTGGCAAGAGATCAAATGGAGATTAGCGATAGCTCCTCGGTGATCATTGGAGGTGGATGAGGCGCCAGCTCCTCCTTGACTGGAGGCGCCAGCGCTCCTCCGCCATCGCAACTGCTTCTGGCGGCAGAGTGGGTGACGCCTGCAACCTTAGCGACCTCAGTCTCAAGCATGATGCAATGATGCTTCATCGCGTACCAAGCCTTGGCCTCGGGCCTATGTTCTTTATATTAATTGTCATGAACTTTGATTCCTCCACCATCTTGGTGACTGCAAGTTACAACTTTATTCATCACTCACCTTGCATCCACTCTTATTTTTGTTTTTCCCAATCGCACATAGTTTATTTCCATTTGTTGTTATTTTTTTACTGCTTTCATTTATACTGAAAAGAACAAAAATACAAAACAAAAATTTCTAGAAACTTATATTGCTAATCATATGTCTTACGAGAAATCTATTAATGACGCGCCTGTCAACAATCTCATACGATGGATGAGTGCCTTTTTTAAATGGTTACAATGGTCTGACCAGCTCTCTTGCAAAATTAATGATGGAGGTGTCCACTTGCGTCATCCACGCGGACAGCCTGAGCAGGGTGTTGTTCATGGCCTTGATCGATTCCGCCACCGACGCCCCTTGGGCCTTGAGCTCGGCCATATCCTTCTCCATGGAGATCTGGTCGAAACTCTCGTTCCCACTCACAATCGGAGGAAGAGGTAACCGCCTCCTGTGAGGTCGAGCCTTCCCGATGATGCACGAACTCACCACCGAGCCAGAATTTTACCACCCCACAGAGAATCAGGGGGCAACCGCTCGTCCGCCATGAATTTACACCCGAACGAGTCTACCGCCGCCACACGCCACTACTCCGACCTCAGATCTGACGCCTATCCGGACGGAACAGAGAGAGAGGGTGAGGTGGATTTGGGGAAAAGTGGCTAAGATGGTCGCAGGATGAGGGCTCTGATACCACATGTAACACTGGAGTAGCGATAGGATAGTTTGATACACAAGTTCGTCCGATTACAAGCCTTAGCGTCACGCCGAGAGGATGGAATCCAGATGAACACGAAGGTTCATCGGCAGAGGGAGAGAAGGTACCACATGGGTAGTTGGTTTATAGGTTTGTTCTTCGATGCCCTTCCTACACCATCAGGTCTCGCTCTTATCGTTCGGAGCTGGTGCTGTCGAACCTCCTCTGGTTGTTGGGCCGCCGGCTCGGGCTTCTTGTGGGCTTTGCGCATGCGCCTGCGTGTGGCGGCACGTCTTGTAGTTGCCAGGGCACTACCGAGCAGATGGGTGGTGACAAATTCCAGGCCGAAGAAGAATCTCCTGCTAGCGAAGCTTGTGGCTGATGACCCCCTTGAGGCCTTAGTCGGTTTCTTGTGATTTAATCCCCAAAGGGAACTGCCCCGACGGGAGTCTGGGTGATCACCCTATCACCCGTCTCTCTGTTGGGATTGTTTCCGCGGCAAGCACGACGATTGTTTTTTACCCCCCAAAACGGTCGGGATTGCCAGGGTTTGGTCCAGAGTTTCAGCCCCGCCGGGTGTAACCGAACAAGAAAATTTTGGTGGGCCGAGTTTCTTTCCCGACATGGTTTGTCTTCCGAAACCCGGCCGATCCCTTCCGGGACGGGAGTAACCGAACGAGGCCTGATGGAGCCGACGAGCAGGAAGGAGCTGACGAGCAGGCCAGGCAGGCGGCGCTGAAACCCTGGAGGACGACCCACCGTGTCGACCACCGCGGCACCTTCCGGCTTCCGCTGGATGAAGTACATCTCCACGTGGTAAATTTTGCATTTCACTCTGAAATTTCAGTCCACGGACATTCGCTGAAAAGTTGTCAATGAGTAATTTCTTTTTTTCTTCAGAATCCTATCAAATTGTACTACAAGTGACAGACCCAATAGTACCAGATTGATCTGGAAAAGCTATTCTTGGAATAGTTATTTTAGACGGATCTTTGCAGCACAAGGAAGTATACGTTACGCTTGAGATGAGGCTGCTACTTTATTCAGCGACCACTGTCATCAAGTATACCAAGTCCAGTCACCGCTATTCCAAGAACCCCTCGGATCATCGGATAATCGCATTAGGTCCCGGGCACCATGGAGCCCTATTTTTGTATTTTTTGAAAAATCACATTTTAAAGTTTCAAAAAATTCCAATATAAAATTCGTGATGTTGCCAATGACGTATTCTATGGCTATGCAAAATCTAAATGTGAAATAGTTTGTATTTCGACCTACATAAAAATAAGAAATACTGGTCAGCTGGGAGGATTTTGAATTTTACACTGTTTACCATCTCAGATCTGGAAATTTATCTTTTTTGTACAGGCTAAAATACATAATATTTTGGACTAATTTTTTGCATGCAGATAGAAGTTATGATTATCTACGTGCATAAATTTTCTCCGATTTTTTTGAAAGTTTAAAATATCAATTTCAGATAAATTTAAAATTCGAGCTCCATGGTGCCCGGGAGGCGGATCATGTTCTTTCCCACCATTTCAGTAAAATCGACCAAGCAGGCACATGGCTTAAGCATGCTACCAAGCAATCTGAATCAATTACTGCGTTTTGATTTATACAACTGCACATCAGGTAGCACATGAGAGAATTCATCACACATTCTTCTCAAGTAATCTGGCAATCTAACATGAACGCCTACATGTTTCGGTCCAATACAGAAGCCACAACGAAGATACTGAAAACGGTGTGCCATTCCCCGATCCTGCTGTGCCAATACAACATGCTTCTGTACTCTGTTCATCACCACGGTGGGAGAAAACTAATGCTCCCCGATCGCTATAACACAGCAGTGACGTTCTCCATCACCATTACACAAGAAAGCAATCCAACTCCAAACCCCTGGTGTATGTATACTATCCTAGCTTCTGGCTGATGACGCCCTCGATGGAGCCGACGAGCGCGAAGGCGCTGACGAGCAGGCATACGGCGCTGAAGCCCTGGAGGACGACCCACCGCGTCGACCAGCGGGGCACGTTCCTCTGGATGAAGTACATCTCCACGGGGAAGTAGATGGCCAGCGGCCAGAAGTTGAGCGCGCCCAGCAGCGCCAGCACCTCGTTGAAGTAGGGGAAGAAGACCGCCACCGCCGTCGTGCTCGCCACGTACAGCGTCCTGAAGCACACCCGCAGCAGGTTCACCCGGTACGCCGGCAGCAGCGGCACCTTCACCGTGTGGAAGTCGTTGACGAACCCGCTCCCAGGGTACCGCTCCGCGAAGTACCTGTCCGCGAACTGGTAGATCGGCTGGCTGTACACCTGCATTTGTTTCGTTTTCAGAGGATATTGTTCTGCTTTCTGAATGTTTTGTTATGCATTCTGTAACCATTTCGGCCTGAAGAAGCTTCAGGTTATTTTTGGGAGTACCTGGTAGCCGCCCAGCAGATGGAGGATGATGCAGGCGTTGGCGAAGTCGATGAGCCAGTAGGGCTCGTAGAAGCCGAAGCCGGTGAGGAGGTTGCCCGGCGCATCGCTGCCGAAGGCGGCGTAGCCGAAGCAGCCGCAGCAGAGGTAGAAGAAGGTGGTGACCATGATCGAGATGATGGACGCCTTCTTCATCGTCTTGTTCTCGGCCGGTGGCGACTTCAGGGTGTCCTACAGCATTGTCACACAAATGAAACAATGAAAATTCAGTGTCTGGACTTTCGAAGGACGTGGTGCAAAGTGCAAACTGGCTGGGCGTACCTGAATTTCCAACAGGATCAAGGAGTACGGGTAGGCGAATGCGATGTCGCCGATGGCTTGCGAGACGCGCCATACCTTGGCCACAGGGGACTTCATTGGCACGCCCGTTATGCTTCCTTTGATAACACCATTTGCTGACGAACAGTAAGAAAAGTGTGAGCTTCATTCACCCTGGCAGGCTAATATTCAGAAACAAAATAAAAGAGGAGCAGGGCAGAATACGTACAGATGGTGTTGGCGAGGCCAAGTCCGAGGCCGATGAAGGCGTAGGAGAAGGACATGATGGCGGCGACGACGGAGAGCCAGGCCATGTCGTGGAAGTCCGGTATGAAGGAGAGGAGGAGCTGCATCCCGCCGAACATGAGCATGTAGTAGCTGCCGTCGTAGGTGCACGGCGCGTCGTGCCCGCGCGCGTGGTAGCAGTTGGCCTTCAGAATCGCCCTGCAGCAGAAAGAACCAAATTAGCTTTTGGAGATCGAAGTCACATGATCCCTGCTAAAGAAGATGGGGAATCATTCTAAATCCAAGCTAGTCACATGACTCTTGCTCGATCGACGCTGTAATGCAATTGATGGATGATCGGCGATGCGGCGACTACCTCATGCTAGTGGCGGTGGTGATGGTGTAGGCGACCCCGCAGCCGTAGAGGCTCAGGTACTGCAGCGAGCCGCACGCCCAGGTGTGCTTCTTGCCTGAGTACGTTGCCACAGCACAGTAAAGTGATGATGTACATACAACGCCGATCAAATCATAATACCAGTACCAGAGCAGCTCAACCAAGCTCATGGGATAGGGCTGAATTGCTGAGATGGCAGTAGTAGGTTGCTATGGTAGTATACCGAGGTAGACGCGGACGGCGTCCATGTAGGAGCGATTCCTGGGCCCCTTCTCGGCGTCCTGGGAGCGGTAGCAGTCGGAGAGGAGGGAGGCGGAGACGTAGGTGACGACGGCGAAGCAGAGCATGCAGGCCGGGCCGGCCACCCACCCCAGCTGCGCCACGCTCCATGCCAGCGATAGCACCCCGGACCCGATCACCGCCGTGATTATGTGCGCCGCGCACGTCCACGCCGTCCCTGAAGCAGCGCGAGTCGACCCGTCGGCCGGCAAACAAGGTTGAGGAAACGAAGCGACAAAGGACGGGCGGCGCGCAAAAGAGCAGAGCGCGTACCGGTGCGCGGCGGGCTGCCGTCGTCGTCGCAGCGGCCGTCGATGACCTCGAGGGAGTGGTGCACCGCCATTGCCACCAGCACCAAGCACAAGCTAGCGCGCGCCCAAGATTGGCCGCTTTCGAGGAAGAGAAGAGTGGAAGTGGCAGGCGCGATTTATGCCAGCCAAAAGATGGTGGACCTATACGGCGGCACACGACCGGGGTCTGTGAGAGGAGACGGCAGCGGCCTTGGGTCCCGCGGCGACGTCCTTCTCCGTCGGTTTTGACTGTTTGGTTCGCGCGGCGCGCGGGTGGGTCGATCGGAGACGACGAGCGACGCCACCGCCGTACCCGTGCCGTGCGTTGCTCAGCCTGCGCGTGCGTGAATCTCTCGGGTTTTTGGCCGTTGCCATCGCGGGTTTTGTCCACTTCTTTTGGACGCGAGTCGGGTAACTTTTCTCGGGAGCCAAAAGCGCGGCCGCGTACAAGCCCCCTTCGCCCTGAATCAGTGGGGCTGGACCGCAGGAGATACGCTGGTCAGAGAGGGAGACGAATATTTTTGAATCTGAGATTATCTTCCGTCGTTTATGTATGAACAAACATGCGGCGGAAATGTGAGTGCGGATATGATCAATTAGAGATCATTAGGGAATAAAATCTGGATATCGACCGGTGCCTTGATGGCATTTGGGTTTGAAGATAAGCAGGGGATTTCGTGTTAGGAGATTGTACTTTGGCACTACATGCGAGTCCGAAAAACCATGTGCGCTGCCGATTCCCATGGAGCTGGTTGGGCCATTGAACCTACCGAGCGTAGGACCATGCTATAGAACATCCAAGGACGTTTCAGCGTGGGATGCTGGATGGCCGAGCAATTTGGCAGCAACTGGCTGCCCATCGCCAATCGTTGCTCATCTTTGTCTCCATGCTCAACAGGAAACGTCATTATTATTTACTCTGTCTGACTATGAAAATACACCAATGGTGTGTGACACTAGAGCATCTCTTGCAGATACTGCGAAATGTGGTACCGTCAAATGTGGATGCGGTAAACACGTTTTCTGCTGTATAAATTGTCATGGTAGAGCAGATCCCGCAAGCCTGTACCGTGGAACAATCATTTTGGTGATACATGCACGTGGGATACGCTATAAGCCCGACACTTTAAAACCTAGATCGGGTTTTTGAGCAGATAAGGATTCAGCCAGATGCATCAACAATATTTAAAATCTAAACTTATATAGTAGTTCAAATAGACGACAACTTTTGGTGTAAAATCATAGTATAGACAAGTTAGTGATCAATCATGCACCTCTTCAAGGTCCTTCATCACAAGCTTTTACGGTTGGGTTGCAGATGACGGGGAGTGGGTCGCAACGCCGGATGGGGGGGAAGGGGGGGTCATGGATGCCTTGTTGGGGTCACGGTATGCTTTTCTCTTCTCCTGCAGCGTCCCACCCGACGCCTGGTCCACATCCGAGGTTGCGGCACAAGAAGACACATAAGCTAGGGTTGCGGGAGAGAGGGGAGTCCATGGCGACGAGCACGAGGCGCATGGAGGAAGAACAACAAGGAGATCCTTGGTGGCGGCAGCATGTGCCCGACAAACGGAGGAGCTGAAATGTCCACCCGCCAAGCAACACATGTTGTGGACGCGGGAAAATGAAACCTAGGTGCATATGCCATTTTTTGACGCGTGTGAGGATTACTACAAAAAAAAATCCAGGTCAGCCAGTTTTACGGTTTCTGGAATATATTTGTTGTCTCAAAATAGCAAAGGGGCGTTTATTTACCGTTACAAGCGTTTTATGGTATATATGCTCTTACCGTTTATGACCATGAAATTTCATGATCTGTTCCTGAATCGGTATGATTTGGTTGTATACTCCCTCAACCGCAAGTGGAGGAACGAGCCAGCGGCTAGTTGGTCAAGAGGAAGCGTCACCCCTAGCCTGATCCAGTTCGAGTTTTTGGACTTCTGGGAGTCTACTTACACTAGTGCAACCTAGCAAATGTCATGGGGGTGGTAGCTCTCTCTGAGCTGCTTTGTTGACTTGACGATCCCCTTCGCGGGGCTCGAGATAACAACCCGTTGAGGCCAAATTCGGCACGACATTCTCACGCATGCTAAGCACCGAGCAGATCATGACAAGTCGGAGGCGGCAATGGCATCCAGGGAAAACGACCAGGATCCGAGTGCAGGCAGAGAACAGTGATGCGCACGTTGATTTGACAGTAGCATGCATGAGGGATGAGGTAGGCATGATGCATCCATTAGATCGTCACATGTCGATTTTGGGCAGATATTCGAAAACGGGCCAGGCTTCCAATTTGCCCAATCGGTAATGTACGGAAAATATAAGCTACTATTGGGCCTGGAAGCTTTGGGAACAGATGCCCTGGGCTGGGCTGGGCTGGGCTGGTGTTCGGGTCGAAATGCTTACGGCCTGCGTGCGTAGGCCCGGTAAGGAATGGCAACGGCCTTTGCAGGACTTAACACTCCCACTAAAAAAGTACTCCCTCCGATCGGAAAATAAATGTCGGCAATTTTGTACTAGCTTAGTACAATATTTATACTAAGTGTCCGACAGTTATTTCTGATCGGAGGGAGTAGCAACTGAACACACAACAGCTGAGTACCTGAATTGATCACTCTTAACATACTAAGTCAAAAGGTGAAGTTCATTCTCCAAAACAGAACGTGTAATTTCCCTAAGGTCTTGTTTTGTACCAAAGTTTTGGTGGGGATTAGTGGGAATAATTTTCTAGAGTATTGGGTGAAACCTCTATCATCACCCAATTTCCACAAAACCCCACCCACAATCCACACAATCTACTAGGTAAGGGTAGAGTATTGGGAATTGAGAAAAATACACTAAAACTTAGGGAAAAATGAGGATAAACGGAGATTAAACTCGTCCAATACTCTAGTATCAAACACATTTTTAAAAGTAAGCGGGGATTCAGAATTTGGTAGGAATTATCCCCACTAATCCCCATAAATACTCGGATACCAAACAAAACCTAAATAAAAACAAGTTTAGTTTCGCAGCAATCAACAGCATGAAAGTATGTAATGTACCTGAAGCTGGTGGAGGCGGTGATGGTGTAGGCAATGCCGTAGCCAAAGAGTGCCGTTTGCTGCAGCAGCTGGCAGACCCACGCGCTGGTGCTACCTGACAATCATCATTTGAATTTTTTTTGCAGAAATGGTCAGCCAGTGACAGAGTAGTTGCTAAACCAAACATGATGCTACTACTAATAAAAGACAAGACGTCGTGCACTGTTGACATATGTACATCATAATTAATCATCATGGACGCGTGTGGTTGTTGGAGGCCAAAACCCCCTGGAGGTAAGGATTAGGGTCAATATCAAATTGGCGCTCCACGCGGCAACTGGACAACGTCTGAAAGACTTGTGTGGAGCGATGCGGAAAGAAACGAATGAGCAGGTGACCAGTACCCCTTGCTTGCTTGTCACTCCTGCTAGCAGTGGCCAGCTGTCCGTCTAATTCTCCAGTGCCAAACACCAACTCGTGTACTAGAACCCCTTGATCAAATTAGCGGTCCATGATCAGCGGAAGGGTCTGATGGCGACTGATAGGACTTGGTGGCAGGATCTTGAATCTAGGGCTCCTCCTCTTCTTGATCTTGCTCCTCCGGCCGGTCATGGTGGCGAGGGGAGGGCGCATGACACTTTGACCTGCTCCAATTCAAAGTTTCGGCGAAGAGCTCCCCAGATCTTCGAGGTAAGTGGTCTCTCTCTTCCTCCGGCTGGCCGAGGTGGCGAGGAGGCGAAGAGTAGTGCCTCTTTTCGCCCTAGTTCCGGAGGCTTCAAGGAGAGGTGGCGCATGTGCTGTGTTCATTGGCGGACCGAGAAACTTTTAGAAGTCTGGGCAAACAAGTCTAATATGCATTTTTTTCAAATAAAATCACTACGCAATGTCAGAAATCACAAGGTAATGCACGGCGCAAGCTTGGGCGACTGCCCGGGCTGTAGGGACGATAGATCCGCCCCTAGCTGCGTCTAATGGGAGCTTCAAATCGACAACAAGCTTGATGTCTATTTCAACTACAGAAGGGCTGCAGCACCACTGCCTCCCCTCGGCGGAATTCTGTTCGGCGACTTTGATCCGCCTTTTTCTCTAGCCAGATGGCTGCCAACAGCTTGTGTGGCAACAAGGGTCGCCCTAGTTTTGTCTTCCTCCTCTGCCTCTCGGCTGTTTGGGGCAAATGGAGTTGAGGGTGACGGCTTGGTGCTTCCTGATTCTGGCCGATGTGACACTGCTGCTGCTCCGAGAAAAAACTATAGCAGTTACACTGTGGATCAACTCAGAATTGCTGATCAGGTTGTCTTCGCTCTCTTCTTGTCGCTCGGGTGTATTCGCCAGAGGCAGTTGAGATCGTCTCCAATGTAGCTCCCCAGATTCAGCGGAGAAGATTCTTCGGTATTGAGCTCAGCGTTGCAACCTCTATATCTACAGCTCATTTTTTGCCCTTGTCGGTCCTCGCCATCTCGATTGCTGGTTGAGCCGTCTGCTCTACGATTGGCGAGACTGTTGGAGGCCCCTTGCAGGTTTACATTGTCCGTGTTCTCGACGAACCCTCTGGCTGGCTTCGATTGTGTTCTTCGTCGTTGACATCCTATTTTTATAGGAGTTTCTTTTATCATTGTGGTTCTAGGCTCTACCTTTAATTCTGATCTTGCTTGTATGAGTTTTGTTGTACCTTTGATGATCTCAATTGTATAAAGCTCTTCCGTTAAAAAAAAAAATCAGCGGAAGAGTTCGAACTGGAACGTGCGTGCCCGCCACGTGTTCTCGAGCTATTCGCGCGCCTGCTCTTTTGACGTGTTCTGCTCGAGCTCCACAAAATTAGCGGCCGAGCCGTACGGTACTGTAAGTGCCGCGGGATTCAGGAGCCTCTCTTGTGTTGCAGTTGTGCCCGTCTACATGGGTGACAGACGGACAGTATTTTTTTTCCCTTTTTCAGATTACTAGTAGGTTTGCACGTGCAATGCACGTCTTAATGAAGACCAAAAAAAAAGCAAAGGTGTAAAATTTAAAAGAAATCATTGAGTTATAGCAATCTCTTGTGTTGAAGTTTGAAATAGTCAGCATAAGAGACCAAGTGGCAATGAAATATCAGAACTTATGTGCAAATGTGTAACCATGGACATGACCAAGTAGCACAAAACAAATTAGCAAAGCTATTTGGCCATCCAATTTTATTCTCATCTCCAGTACTAATAAAAGAGCGAACTATAACATATCAGACAAGAATACCGTAGCAGTTTAATAGACATGCCATCTAGATAAGAAGCCGACAATATCGTTCTCGAGGTCATAGTCCAGTGTATCATCCAGCAAAGCAAGTTCATGAACTGTTCAAACACAATCAAGGTCGACTGGAATAGCCAGAAGCAAAATTATTTGGAAAATCTAGACCAAAGATGGCATGCAAGTTAACTGAACACTGAAAAAGCATTACTTGCCATCGACTCATCGAGCACATAGAATCTAGGTGCAAGAAGCAAGATGCCTCAACACTTTCATCAAACAATCAACATACAGACCGCGCCACGGCTCTAGCCTGCAGCTGATTAAAATTACACGATCCAAGCTAGGTATAAGAAGTTTGAGAAAATCATAATCTCAATTCTCAAGTCCGTGCTTGTGAAAGTAGGAAGGTACGTACTCTTCTCACTCAAAATTCCTCGCCGGCCGCATGTACGTGCAGAGCCAGAGAACAAGTTCTTCCATCGCCGCTCCAGCCGCAGCAATTATACGTGCTTCTAAGCATACATGCATACGCCTGCCCACGTCCAAACGCTGACTCATTTGTAGATTGATTATTGAACTCACCATTGCCTGAACCAAGTGCATGTGCAGATTACTGAACTACCCATATATTGACTGAATCAAAAATAAATGGCAAAAACTCTCGCCACTGTGGAAAGTTGTCTCCCTAGACATCTGAGCCAGCCAGCCTGTTCTCTGCGTCGCTTCAGTAACCGGCTTACTGCTGTTCCGGTGTTATCCGCTCGATGCGTGCATAGCCCAAAATTTTGGCCGCACGCCGCTCTACGTAGAGGCCCTCGTCGCCCCTCGATGACCCTGTGAGATTACAGGGATTTGGGGGGGAAATCATATCTAGCAGCCAACATAGAACTGAGACGGAGACCGAGAAGTAAATACTTGTGCCAGGCACGTTGCGTAGCAAACGTCAGCGATGGTAGCGGCGGTCTCGGCGGGCGGCTACGGCTGTGTCCAGTGTGAGGCGTGCATGCGGTGGAGGGGTGGCGGCAGTAGGCGATGGGGCGGATTGAGGGAGTTATTTCCATGGTGATCTCTATCGTACGGGGGAGTTATTTCTCCTATTTTCACGGGGCGGATTGAGGGATGCCGAGGAAAGTTTCGTCTGCCCGGGTCGTGTTCTGCCGAAGTAATTGCCAAGTGCACCAAGGGGATACCAATGCCGGTGCGTGTTGCCTTGCGGTCATTGTTGGCAGAACCACGCTGCAGGTGTGGCTACTCAAGAACAATGCGTGCGAGTTGGAGAAGCAAGGTCAGTTAGGCGAGCTCATCGACATGAACCGGCGACTCCGTGTCCACATGGTGGCTGCCGGACTGTATTCCTGTGGCGTTGGTGATTACGTGCAGAAACTGCTGGTCGTCAGCCGGCGAGGACACCATGGCTCCGCACATAGGCCACCATCAGAGATCGCCACCCCGTCCCATCAGCTAGAAGCCTAGAAGAGATTTGGTTTGGTCTGTGGTTGATTTGGCATGGTTGAACTTCTTTTCATTTGATCTTTCCTTCCTTGAGTCCTGCCACGCCGGTAATGAAGAATAGTGCATGTGTAATCTTTGCCCACAAACAAGCAGATCCCAAATCGCGAAGTGGCACAACGCTTCAGTTCTCCGATGAAAACTCTCACGCTAGCGATTGACGGACGCCAACAACACTGACGATCTGGTTTCGAGTTCAGATTTTGCATCCTCGTTCGCCGATAACCTTCGCAGTCGCTCACCGCCAATGACCACCGTCGAGAGACGGCGTGAGCGACAAGAACAGAGACAAACTAATTTCGTCCATATACTGTGTAGGTATACGGATCCGTAATTGGGCCATACGGATATCTACAGCCTGAGATACAGCTTAACTAATTGTTAATTATGAATTAATAATTTTTTTAATGACGATCGTACCCTTGATTACGAAGGGGTACGGAACGATCTCGGCCTTTGATGTATTTGAGTTTGGGAAAGAGGGGTGTACCGAAGCAGAAGCGACTAAAAAAACCATCGATCCTGTCCCGCTAGCTATGCCGCTCACGACTCGCTTGATGGGAGTTCAATCCGAAACAAACCATCGTGGCTGATACGGCTTTGTTCATGTTTGTATATACACTGGCCCAGCCGTTCAAGATAAAATCAATGAATTAACAGGCGGCAGCATCCGGATCGAGCTCGCGAGAAGCCGACGGCGAGGCGGCAGCGACGGGTGCTTGCACGACGAAGGGGCATTTGTAGTCGTGGGCACTATCGTCATCGTCCATGGCCGCTGCCATTGATTTATTCCGCCGTGTCCGGCCGTCGTCCCGGACTTCCTCGAGACCTCGACTGCGTCAAGGTGCACGTAGGGACTTCCTCGAGGCCGTCGTCCCGGACTTTCTTGAGGCCGTCGTCCCGGACTTGTCCCGGACTCCAGATCGATGGTTCTTGTCTAGCCGCGCTCATGTCGGCTGTTTGCCGCTACCGCCGCCTCTCCGCAGTGTCATGCCGTGCTCACCTAGCGATGATGCAGGCCAAGGATCAGAGCCGTGGGGCGTTTCACCATGATCTTTCCATATTGATTGGAACCAACGCACGGAGCCGGTCGGACACGATCTCTGGATACTTTTCGTGATCTTCCGGCGATCCGATACACAACGCGGTGCCGTGTGCCATCAATCCGTCGTCCCGCCATGTCGGACTGCGCCATCGTCGAGGCCATAAGATTCCCTCGCGTACTCTCGGATGCTGAGCGCTCATGTTGTAGGAGTGGGATATCATTGGATGGAGCGTCAAGAAGGCCTAGCTAAGGGCCAGGTTTCTGGCAAGGAATAAGTTTTCTACTGTATGTGCTTTTTCTTATGCTCTCTGGAGAAAAAAGATTGATGTGCATGAAGCTCTTGGACGTGAATTGGCGCCTGCTTCCAAGAAACGGAATATCCAACCATGCACTGACATAAATATATATTTTTTACAAGTATAAAGACAACAAGTTCTATATTTGATGGTTATACCCGTAGCAACGCACGGGTATTGTGCTAGTTAAAGTAATCTAAGCAGTCAGATCTTGTTAGGTGGGGCAATCCGGTGGTAATTATCAGACTGGGTACATTTTTGGGGTGGACTTAAGAAAGTTTATGTTTGCTTGTTTAATAGTAGTATAGATTATGTCCGGAAGAAGTTTCTGTGTACTCACGCATGAATTTAGCACTAAGAATGATCATTTTCCCACAGGTAATGGAACCAAGTGTGACGGAGACATCACTGGACAAGTACCCTCAGAGGATCAAAATGCAGAACAGAGACACAACTTCATTTTTCCGTTCTTGTTATAGCACGAGAGGCTCTAGGATAAGGTGTCAAGTGGGATCCCTATTAAGTTTCACTTATAGCTCATTTTGTTTATTTTAGTGTAAATTTTTATCTTAAAATTTACACTAGTACAAAAATCAAAATGTACTATAGGTGGAATTTAGATGGGATCCCACTTGACACCCTACTTTAGGAGTACTTTGTTTAATGACTTGATGCCCAATACCTGGCTACTTATATTTGTACCAGGACTACTAGCTAGAGTATCCCTCCCAATTGTCTCCATCACTCAATCGACCAGATATCCACACAGTTTTTAATTGCAAACAGAGAAATGGCGAAAAGGTAGAAGCAAAAAGCGAGACGAGACGTGGATGGCGTACCTAGGTTGCGCTCGACGGCGTGGGCGTAGGTGCGGTTGCGGTGCGGGCCGTGCTCCGGGTCCGGCGACCGGTAGCAGTCGGCGAAGATGGTGGACTGCAGCGCCGTCACGGACGCGAACACCACCATCGTGCCCGGCCCGGCAACCCACCCCAGCTGCGCCATGCTCCACGCCAGCGACAGAACACCGGACCCGATCACCGCCGTGATCACGTGCGCCGACGCCGTCCACTCGTTGCCTTTCGTTTCCATCGATCAGTTAGTCCAAGGAGTCAGGCCATGAAGACGAAGATCCAGAGAGATCGATAATCATGGTCATGGGGAAAAGAGAGTTTGGGCCTCTGGGGTGCTCACCGTTTCTCACGGTGCTGAGATGGCCCTTCGGCCGATCGGAGGAGATGAGAGGAGCCGTGGCGTCGCCTCCACCTTCGCCGAACGCCATCGTCGGAGGAATTCTTCAGTTCTTCTCCCTTCTTCCCGCTCCCGGCCCGCCCGATGATGGCTATCTGAACTCCGGGCAGAGACTCTCTGAACTGGGCGTGCTACCTTGGCAAATGGTGGTTGATCAGAGCTGTGATTCGACGGCGGTGGATCGAGAGGCCGAGGAAGAGGCTTAGGCTGTGTTTGGTTGAGCTGTGGCTTATCTGAAAGCAGCTGTCGGCTGTGTGCTGTAGAAAAGTAGCTGTCGGCTGTGTGCTGTAAGAAAGCCTAAAGCCGTTTGGCAAAACTGTGGCTGTGAGGACAAAATGTCTATAATTTTTTTAGGAAGATAAATGTCTATAAGTAATACTCTAAAGAGCCAAGAGTTTAACGAGAATGGCCTCATTCGAAGTTGATCTAGCCGTAAGTAATCACGTTGTGACTAATTGATTGATTATTTAGCCAAACGAAATAGTCACGTAATTTTCCACACTAGTCACTATAGTGAAGTATACCAATTAACATACTAATCCATACCAAACTTTCCAAATTTCTTTGAATACTTTCATGTATTCCTCGACCGACCAGGCGCTACCAGAACCGATCCTACCGATCTCGATCTAAACTGGAACAGAAACTGAATCCAATTAATTCCGCCCTTTCCTGTACTTCCAGAGGAACGAATCCGATCTCCGGTGGACTCGCATCTGGTCTGGCGGCCCTCTTGTGAGTGTGTGCCGCGTGGAGCACTGCAGACTGGCGAGGTGCTACTTGGCGCCGTATGATTGAAGAGCGGTCAATTCACAAGGTACAGCGTTGCACACTGTGTAATTGCCGCATATCTTCTGGGCCACAGGTTTTATATGCAATCAATTTCGTTTTGAAATCTTATGCGCAATCATTGCACTATCAGCTGTAGTAGTATGTTTTGTTCTTCGAACAATCGAGAAGGGGAATGGGACCAAAATCCTGGATCTCCCGCGAAGAAACTAGATTTACCTTTTTTTGTAGGAAAAAAACATTTTCCTATTTAAAAATAGATATAATTGCAGAATTCTGAAGACACCTGATTCGTCAACAAAATTTTTTAGTTTGAAATATTGTGTGCAATCATTGCAGTATGTACTGTATGTTTTGTTCTTCGAACAATCTAGACAAGGCCTGGGGCCAAGTATACCGGATCTCACGAGAAGAAACTAGAGTTACCCTTTTTTTAGGAAAAAAACACATTTACTTGATCAAAGACAGATTTATTGCCAATTTCTGAGTACACCTGATTTGGCAACAAAAAGTGAAATTTGTAATGCAGTGGATAGTCATATTATGATTGCAAGAAGCCTCATTTTAGATAACTAGCTAAAAGCTTCCCTTGTTTCAAAAAAAAAAGCTAAAAGCTTCCCTAGAAAACAAATTAGTACGCCACAAAAAACACAAACTAGTTAAAACTACAAAACACAGAATAATCGCGTCCCAAATTGATGTTTCTTAAATCTTAAGGCACTATTTTGATCCTCACAAAAATAATCGCGTCCCAAAATGATGCATACACAGGGTGTGGTCAATGTGAGAGGTGGGGCTCATTGCCACCTAGGTGCGACACCAGAGACGTGTTGCGCCGGTCACTTGTTGGGCTTGGGTTGGGGCCACTTTGACCGGTTGTCATGTCCCGGGCGAAATACTTCCATATATTTTTTAGTTTGTTAAATACCTTTTGTGCGAAAAAAGATAAGATGGAAGAAAGTACGCTAAAAAACATCAGTTTAACAATTTTAATACAATTTGGTAAAATCCGGCATCAAAACCCATAGCAAAGTGGTCGGAAATGTATATACCTTTGGGTATATCAATGTGTCCCTAAGATTGCATTATACTTACAAGGACTCCACGACATATATCAATGACTACACAAAGAGAACTTAAGGCACTCATGTAGACAAAGCAACGCAAGTCACACTACCTTTATTGTCATCTTCATCCAGCAGTCAAGATCGATCTCGGACACTCCTCACATTTTCAAACATTACAAACCCTTATTTAGTTCATCAGCTAATCTCGCAGAGCTACTATTTGAAATATCATGTGTACTATCCACATGTAAAATAATCCAAGCCAGTGGTAGGCCTTTTACCCGCGCAATGGGTCATGAACCTTGGTAAATGGAGTCCCATGTCGCATCTTGTGATCTAGGCGTCTCCACGACCAAATTAATCATGTACTCGAGGCAGTACGCTCCCAAGCTCTTAAGGTCTCGCAATTTTATCCTCTGTGGCAAGTCAAAAGTTTGCTTAGCATTTTAATGGCATTTTAGTATTTATGTTTTAATGTATACAATTTTTTATTTAAACCATTTTTGTAAGAACCCACGGGACAATGTAGATGCTGCACACCACCACAAGGGCACAGATACAACGTGTACCGAGGAGTGAAGGCTGCAGTCACAGAGCTTCAATATTGATGAAGGTTCCGAGCCATATTAAGAATCCCTGCAGATTGGTGTAGTTTTTTCTTAACATAGTTCGTCAAAGTACTTTCAAGATCATTGTTAAGTTTAGAAGTTATGCGAGTGGCAATGCATGTACTCCCTCCGTTTCAAAATATAAGATGTTTTAGCTTTGTGAAGCAATTGTATTTAGACATCTTTTAGTATGTAGGTTCACTCGAATATACACACTAAAACGTGTCTAAATACATTTGCTTCATAAATCTAAAACATCTTATATTTTAAAACGGAGGGAGTATTTCTTAAACTGTTCTAATTCATGTTCGGATGCATCATTTAACTTCAGTTGTTCTTGGTTGTACAAGAAATCGTGTCCTCACTATTTGTAGTGGACTATTCGGAGATCCCATGAGGTCGTCATTGTTACAATTTTCTCACATTTTTTAGCTTTTCAGGCCTTCCTTTATTGCGTATGCTTGTGTTAAACTGCACGTGCTAAGTGCTTTGTTCTGCAGGTGTTCTTGTTCAGAGATGCAGAAACTGCGGGAACTTGGCATGGAGTTTGTGTCCGATGACAACAGAGTTTTGCCTGGCGTACAGGTTGATGCATTGGGAATGGATCAAAAGGTGAAGCATCTTGAGCAGAAATTGAAAGAAGCGCAAGATACTATCACAGAGAAGGGCTCAAGACTGTCCGAACTTCAGTTACTTATATGATGCTCACGTCAACATTCAGTTAAAGATGGAGGTTGAGAGCCACCTTCAGGAGAAAATAGAAGCCGGGATGGTCATGGTAAAAGCAAGCAAGTCCGCACGGAGGATCAAATCGCGTTGGGTGAGTGCTCGCTGCCACGGAAGACAACGGAGAGAGGAAGATACAGATGCTGAAAGAGCGGGTAGACAGACTACAGGCCCACGAGAAGGAGCTCTCTGTGACGACTGACGACGGAGGTCCTGAGGATGCAGAGCAGGACTTCCAAACTCGGCAGAGCAGGGCTGATAATGATGTGCATTTCCTTGAAGATGTTCTTCGCGCAGGATTCGTCCGGCTTTGGTGAGGTAGTGCCAACATGACGGCGATTATGTAGTCGGTGTAACCGCCTGTAAATTACGGTCGACTGGTTTGTGCTTGCTGTAGGTCTGATTCCCAATTCAGTGAAGCTGATGCAGGTTGTGATGCGTGTACATCTAAAACCACGCATGCTCTGCAAATTATCTCTGTGCATATATGGATTTGGGTTTTTCTGACTTAAGCTTGCTGGTTGTTCGCGTCAACTTGATCACTTCTGTCAGCGACAGTTTGCTTCAGAGTTCGTTGCTGAAGGACATGTTCCCTGCCGATCTCCGTTTCCTCGTCAGTAGGACCATATGGCCTGGTTCGACTTCCCCGTTTCAGTGATGCCCGATCCGTCGTGTTGGGTCTCTGTTCTTGTAAGAAAACCCTGAAGTAAGTAAATACAGGCAGCGAGCACATATTTTCTGACCCGTCGTTTCAATCTCCCATTATATATGCTCCGTGCTTCCATGGAGGGTCCAAAGATAGAAGTAAATAATTAAGTAAATAATTGAGCACTATTGCAGAGTAGTAAATCAAGCACGCATTCATGGCAGCCTAATGAAAATGTATCCCTTTTTCTTGGAAATGCAGATAATATATAGATAAAGGTCAGTGGCATACATTATTTTGCACTCCATCTCGCTGCCTCAAGATCGAAGACGCACAGTTCGTTAAAACCCGAACATAGTTTAGATTGTCAAACGAATGTTCCGCGCTAGCGGCCAAAATGAATGAGCAAGTCAGAAAGCAAAATGTATACAACCTTTGAGACTAGAGGACTTCAAAGAGGAAAGGAGAGAAGGCGATGGCTATGATTATGAAAATTTGGAAGAAACGCAATGCAAGAGTGTTTCGCCAGATATCCTCTCCCGCAAACATTGTCACCACAAGCATCAAAGATGAGCCGAAAGCTTGGAGAGCCATGTCGGGGCAAATTTGTTTGAATGGTGTTATTTCTGGGAGTGTAGGCTTTTAATAGAAGTCCCAGGACATGGCAATTTTTCTAAAAAATCTTCTTAATTAATAAAAATGGTAAATATTTTGTCTCGTTTCAAGAAAAAATAGAGGACATTATTGATTCCAGTATTGTGACAGTCTTAAATGTACATCGACACCAAGGGGGCATATCTTTGCTATGGAGCAAGGAAGACTACGTACGGCCAAAAATGGAATTAATATTGTGCATACATTCCTGTGCGTGCGCAATGGGGTGACGAAACCACAACCGGTCAATTTTTCAGTGACGGTTGGATGACAACTCTTTTTTCTATTGCCATGTGGCAAGATGGCATTGGTCTGCTCGCTACAGAAAAGGAGGACTACGTAGTACTCCCTTCGGTCGGAAATAACTGTCGGAAACATAGTACAAACTTTCTACTAAGCTAGTACAAAATTGCTGACACTTATTTCCGATCGGAGGGAGTAGTATATAAATTCACGTGCTAATAAATGTCTTTCTTAGTGTGACAGACAGAAGCTCTACGTATTTCATTTTAGATTAAGAAGATTATACAAAAGTTGCGAGAACAACAATAGAGTAAATAGAACTCAACTGAACAATAACATAGAGTAAATAAAATTTAGCTGAACAAGTATGAGACAAAGAGGGACATGTCACACATTGTTAAATCGTCTTGAATTTTTACAAAAAACTTGGGAGTAATCCAACACCGCCGTGTTAAACATCCATTGGTTTCGCTTGTTCCAGATGTGCCAAGCAGTGTAGGTTGCCACTGATGCATGTTTATTTGAGTTGTGGAAGAAGGAGATCCACCAATCGGCAAGGGAAACCAGTGCTAAAGAGATAGCCAACCTATTTTGGGACGAATGCCACAAAAATATTTTGATCTTTGATTCCACTTGAAGCTCATAATCCAAACCATCTTAAGTTCTCTAATGGAGCCAACAAGTTAGAAGGTGATGCAGTAGAGTAACACAGATTTGCAGTCCACCACCTGTCCTAAGTTGTTTACTTTCTAGGATGTTAAATGAGGCCCATGTATACAAGAAAACAATCGTTGTCACGTAACCCACATAGTCCCATCTTTTAGAAGGAAGCGACGAGTGTGAAGGGCCGGCTACTTTCGCTCTGGCACATTTTGCATCGCTAGGTAATGGGGATTTATCTAAGATGAAACTTTGTTGGTCATGACAACATTATGTAGTTAATACCCTTGGAATTTATAATAGCATATGGACCAATGTACTGGGGCGGAGCTAGGTAGAGCTACGGTGGTGCACATGCACCAGGGTACAAATTGTTTATCTCTTTGAATCAGCTTAAAAACTAGCTTATGCACCACCTCAGTCTCTGTTTAGTGCACCATGATGATCCAAATTACAACAAAAAAAGGTGTTGTATGTTGAAATGCACCACCGTCGATCTTAGCCTAGCTCCGCCCCTGCCAATGTAACAATCCCGACAGCACATAGGCAGAAAAATGGTCGTGTGCATCAATCAATGCTAAGGTCGTGGACTTTCTCAAATATCGTATTCGTTGAAGCAATAGGTTCAATAATACTGAAGGTGTCCTTTTGATGCATGTTGGCTAGTAGTTCAGTGGCATATAATACAAAATAGTGAAAAGGACCAACCATGCCGCTAGGTAAGATTTGCCATCAGCAGACGCCTTCTCCATACATTTAAAATGTAAGTCATACTCATTAAATAAGACCAAATTTGACTTATGTAAAACTATGTGTATTTTCAGCAATAATCTTAATAAAATATAATGTATACAAAATTGGTCGGAAAGCAAGCAATGTTATTTTTACCAGGAGATAAAATAATTCAACATTTCCCGTTTAGTCATTGGCATGCTTTGCATGACATTGTATTTATAAAGCTTGTAATATTTACACACATTTATTGTTGACTTTGTGTTTGTAGATCGTCTAAGGTTTGTGAGCAGGTGACAAAGGTATAGATAATAGAGCCCGTTACTTGAGTACCCCTGAGGCCCGTTAAGCTAGGCCCAAGTATAATCCTAGTCGAAATACGAGTTCATGTCGTATACCGATGTTGTAATATGTATCGTACCCCTCCCGTTCCTTTAGACCCGGCCACCTATATATAGGGGGCAGGAGAGGACGGTGAAGGACAGATTGAAAGTAAGCCAAGTTCACCACCACGTTTACTTTCGACACACACCTTGTTTGACTGATTTTACCTTCGAGTTCATCCGACGCCCTACTCCCCCAATCCTAAGTCCTTTATATTGGACATTTGTCGAGTTAACCCTCGTCAATTGGCACCGACCGTGGGGACTCTGGGTGTTGGAATCATGAATTCGACGGCTTTTTCGCTTTTAGCCAACAACAATCCAGAAGTCGACGAAAATCAAAAGATGGAGTTGACGATCGGAAGTTTGAGCTTCTACGTCGAACCTTCGGGTTCGACTCGCCTTTCGGATCCAGCAAAATCGGGTCCGTCGGCAAGCAAAGCCAAGACAATCACACTGTCTGGATCATCTGTGGGCTCTTCCAGCGAGGTAGACTCGCCGGTCAGCTTCGCAGCAACAGAAAATACGTAAAAGAAACTTGAGGAATTCGACGGAACTCGGGAAGAACCCGACGAGGAAGTAACAGTGGATAAATCATACGATAGTCAAAGGGACCTCGCCACCGGAAGCAGTGGCGTCTCCAGGAGCATACATCAATTATGTGTCATTATCACCGAAGCAGCGGAAGAGAATGGTCACGCAGATAATGCAGAAGTCGACGCGCAAGTCGACAAATCAAGAAGCAACGGTAAAAAGGACAAGGAGAAAATTCACGTCTCCAACGGGGAGTAGAGAATCATCATGTCAGCTATCAACCACGGAACAGAAGTACCTGCCAATTCAAGAAGGGAAGTTCTGATGGGATATCAATACATATTGCATCAACACAGAAAGAAGTTGAGGGATGAAAAAGACAAGTTCAGGAGAAGCCAAGAAAACAACAGCGTGTCAAGTGGAGCATATTGGGACAAATACAGCGACGCGTTAGAGTCCAGCAGAGAAAGGCATAGAGACCCGAAGCACAGCAGGAGGACAACAACATCGGCAAGAGAAGAAAGCCGCACAAAAAGTGCAAGCGAACACCCATCAGATAATGAAGAGGATTTTGTACAAGAAACACCAGAGGCAGTATTGGTAGCAGCACAGACGTATCTACTAACTACACAACCGAAGCCTGGAGATCCGCAGGAGCACATGCATCAAGCCGCGATACGAAGCCTTGGGTTGGTAGATGACAAACTAAAGAAACACCCTTCAGAGGAAAAGGCGACATATCACAAGGAGAAGCGAAGGGAAAGTTTTAAGCGCCGACCCTCGCAAAGCCAAACAAGCGAGTCATCAGGCGACGAAAAGCGTAAGGCACGAAGGGAGGACGCAAGGAGTATTATAGCACAAGCAAGAGTAAACAACGCGCGTCACGCGTGGAGAGAAGAAAATTATGAAGACGACGAAAAAGAGATGGGCGCGCTATGCTTTACCCAAAGGGTTCGCAGAATGCGGGTACCCAAAGGATTCAAACTGCCACACGATCAGCAAAATTATGATGGATCATAAGAACCCACGCTGTGGTTATCAGACTACCTGCAAGCAGTGCAAATACTCGGAGGAACGAGAGCAACGACAATGCAAAGCCTGCAGTTACACCTCACCGGCACAGCGCGGTCCTGGTTAAACACACTACCCAACGATTCCATCGGGAGTTGGGGAGAACTAGAGAGCCAGTTCGCAAGAAATTTTCGTTCGACATATAAACGCCCAGCGTCACTAGAAGAAGTCAAGTCATACATGCAGAGGAAAGTTGAAACTCTGCGCTCCTATATACAGTGGTGGAGTATAATCAAAAACTCTGCAGAAGACGTCTCCGACGAGCGGGCGGTCGATGCTTTTTTTGGCTGGCCTTCGCCATTCAGACCTCGTGGAAGAGTTAGGGAGAACAAAGCCTAAGACAATATCGGAATTAATGGAAGTAGCCAATAGATTCGTCGATGGAGAGGACGCATACAACAATAAAAGGGGGCGCTCGCCAGAAGTCGACAGAGCAAGCAGGCAAAGGCGAAGGTACCCCAATGAAGATGGTCGCGCAAGGCAAAATCAGATAGCCGCAGGTTATGAAAGAAGGGACGAGGAAGGCTATGAAAGCAGGGAGTTTCAAGGAGGAGGCAATCGTAGAACAGAAAAACCTAAGTACTCTAGCCTGTCGGCGGAGGACATGCTCCACGTCCCTGTCGCATCCACTATGCGTACTTAGATGGGAAGAGAGTTTCTAATCACCAGATGAAGGATTGCAGAACATTTTTAAGGTCGCAAAGCGCTCTGGACCAAAACAAAGGAGCACATCAGGGAGGAAAAAGTACAAGTCAAGGATACCAAATGCAGCATCTAGCAAAACATCTGGAATCAAAAGTATATATATCTGCAATGATCCAACCAGTGCCAAAATCCAAGAAAGAGAGGAAGAGCATATACAGACAAGTAAATCTAGCAATATCATCACCACCAGCCACAACAGAGTACTTGAAATGGTCCGATCGACTAGTCAGGTTCAGCAGAGCAGACCACCCAAGGAAAGTACTAAGACCAGGGCACGCGCCCATGGTGCTGAAGGCGCAAATAGGGGGATACGATGTTGGGCGAGTATTCATGGATGCAGGAAGCGGCATAAATTTAATATACATAAGAACCCTGAAGGCAATGTGCATTTCATTGGAAAGCCTAAGGCCGACAGATTGCTACTTCCATGGAATAGTACCAGGAGGTGCAAATTACCCCCTCGGGAAAATAGAACTCGACGTTTGCTTCGGCAATAGTAGCAATTATTGCAGAGAAAAATTAGAGTTCAAAGTCATGGACTGGCCTTCACAGTATCATGCAATCCTGGGGCGCCCAGCATTTGCAAAGTTCATGGCAGTACCTCACTACGCATATCTCACACTCAAAATTCCAGGACCTAAAGGAACAATCACGGTACAAGGCAGCTTCGAAGTATCCAACACTTGTGACAAAGAATTCAACAGGCTGCGCAAACTTTCGGCATGATAGTGGAATACGCAAGGATGAAGGGCGAAACTGACCACAATGTGCTACCCGATGTCGGACAATCCCTGCCAGATCAGGCTTTCGATGCAACCCAAGACTCGAAGAAAATCCAGGTCCACCCTACGGACCTGAACAAGACTACCTCCATAGCAGTAAACCTGGATCCCGCATAGGAAAGCGCGCTCGTCGAGTTCCTCCGTGAGCGCTGGGAAATCTTCGCCTGGTGTCCTTCAGACATGCCAGGGGTTCCCAGGGAACTCGTCGAGCACGCAGCCACGCACTAAACGTGGATCCTAAAGCAAAGCTAGTCAAGCAACCGTTGAGATGATTTGATGAACCCAAAAGGAAAGCACTAGCATCCGAGCTACACAGGCTAGAAAATGCAGGATTCATTCGAGAAATCAAAGCATCGACTTGGGTATCTAATCCAGTCATTGTCCCCAAGAAAAATACAGACGTACAAAGAGTGTGTGTCGACTACACATCTCTCAACAAGCACTATCCAAAGGATCCCTTTCCTCTACCCCACATTGATCAGATAATAGACTCAACAGCGGGGTGCGCAAGGCTTTCCTTCTTGGACGCATATTCTGGTTACAACCAGATCAAACTAAAGAAAGAAGACGAGGAAAAAACAGCTTTTATCACACCATACGGCGTGTTCTGCTATCAAGTCATGCCTTTTGGCTTAAAAAACGCAGGAGCAACCTACCAGCGGATGATGCAAAACTACCTCGGAAGTCAAATAGGACGCAACATTCAAGTCTACATCGACGACGTGGTCATCACCACAAGAAAAGAAGAGTCCTTAATCAGTGATTTGGCAGAAACCTTCGACAACCTAAATAGGTACAAGCTCAAGCTTAACCTGACAAAATGTTCTTTTGGTGTGTCAGCAGGACAACTGCTGGGATTCCTGGTATCAGCAAGAGTAATAGAAGCAAACCCAGAGAAGATCCAAGCAATACTAATAATGGGGAGGCCAACAAAACTGCACGATGTACAGAAGCTTGCAGGGCGCGTCGTGGCACTAAGTTGATTCGTCGCACGATTGGGAGAAAAAGTGCTTCCTTTCTATGCACTCATGAAAAAATCAGATGACAAATTTGAGTGGACAGAAGAAGCAGATACAGCTTTTGCACAATTGAAAAAAGTGCTCTCCACACCGCCGGTGTTGGTCGCACCAAACGAAAAAGAGCCGCTACTACTGTATATTGCAGCAACACATCAAGTGGTAAGCACAGTATTAGTAGTCGAAAGAAGCGAAGAGGGAAAAGCTCATGGAGTCCAGAGGCCAATATATTTCCTCAGTGAAGTGCTATCTCCAACAAAACAGAGGTACCCGCACTATCAAAAACTTGCATAGAGCGTATTCACAACAGCAAGAAAGCTACGGCAATAGTTCACGGTGCATCCAATCATAGTGGTTAACGAAGCACCACTATCCAATATATTGAACAACCCTTCAGCAACAGGACGTGTCTCCTTGTGGGGAATCGAATTGTCACCCCTGGATATCACATACGAAAAGCGAAAGGCAATCAAATCCCAAGTATTGCCGGATTTCACAGTAGAATGGCTAGAGTTACAAAACACAGGACCACCAGACCTATCAAGTATGTGGACAATGTACTTCGATGGATCAAAAAGAGTCCAAGGCGCAGGGGCAGGAGTAGTCCTGATATCACCGCAAGGCGACAAATTAAAGTATGTGTTAAGGATGAGTTTTCCCCAAGCTTCTAATAATGAAGCCGAATACGAGGCTCTGCTCCATGGAATGAAAATGGCCAAAGCATGCGGAGCAACCCGACTGAAGATATTTGGGGACTCGAATCTCGTCGTCCAACAAGTGATGAACCGGTGTGACGCCATCAGTGACAACATGATAGCATACAGAAACTTATACTACTATCTAGAGGGAACATTCGATGGAGCGAAGTTTCGCACGTCAGCAGGGCCAGCAACGAGGAAGCCAACAATTTAGCAAATATCGGGTCCCAATGCCTGCCTATACCACCAGGAGTCTTTTGGGAAGAAATCATAGAGAGATCAATAAAGAATAGCAAAACTTCGACTACAGAAGAACAAGGCCAGCACCCAACAACAGGCTCGGGGGCTGGCAAGCCTGGCATAGGAAGCACAACAGAACCAGAAGAAATCATGATGATCGAAGAAACCTAGATGCAGTCGTACTTGGCATACATGATAAACAAAGCACTACCTGAAGACACAATGGAGGCAAAAAGGATAATACGACGATCCAAGGCTTTCGTCGTGTTGCAGGGAAAACTATACAAGAAAAACATAATCGGCGCCCTACAGCGATGCGTCACCCCTTAAGAAGGACAAGACATATTAAGAGATATCCACGCAGGAGTGTGTGGCCATCACGCTAGCAGCAGAGCTATTGCAGCTAAAGCTTTCCGTGCAGGGTTCTACTGGTTAACGGCCATTGAAGACGCAAAAGAGATAGTCAGAAGGTGTGAATCATGTCAACGATTTGCGTTATGACCACACGCACCCGCAGCAGAGCTACAGCCGATACCATTCTCATGGCCTTTCGCGCAATGGGGTCTCGACATGGTAGGGAAATTACACAAATCTTGGCCAGGAGGGCATGTCTACATGTTGGTGGCAGTAGACAAATTTACTAAATGGATAGAGGCAGCCCCAGTAACAACCCAAGATTCCACAACAACAATCAACTTTATCAAGTCTATAGTATTTCGGTTCCGAGTACCGAACAACATCATCACAGACAATGGGACAAACTTCACATCGAAAGAGTTCAAAAGCTACTGTGAGAGTTTGGGAATCAAACTGAAATTCGCATCTGTAGCACATCAGAAGACAAATGGACAAGTCGAGAAAGCCAACAGCTTAATATGTAACGGGATAAAAAAGAGGCTATTACCACCCCTGGAAAAAGCCAAACACGCCTGGGTAGGCGAACTACCCTCCGTGCTTTGGTGTCTTTGAACAACACCCAATTCGGCTACCCAAAAAACTCCATTTTTCCTGGTCCATGGCGCAGAAGCCATGCTTTCAGTCGAAATCACCCATAAAGCCCCAAGAATCGCGGCTTACGATAAGACAACTTCTACAGAAGCACTACAAGACGACATTGATGCACTCGACGAAGCAAGAGATGTAGCACTCGCCAGAGCCACGCAATACCAGCAAAATCTATGAAACTACCATAGTTGTCGAGATCGTCCACGATCTTGTAGTGCTTGGAGATTTAGTCTTACGACTCAAGCAGGACGGTCATGACAAATTAGAGTCCCCATGGGTGGGACCTTACATCGTAACATAAGTAATACCAGGAGGAGTTTATCGACTACAAGACAAGAAAACAGGGAAAGATGAGAGCAACCCGTGGAATGCAGAACAACTACGGCGGTTCTACGCATAGAAGGAGTATGGCGACAGGAACTTTCGAGTCACGACCCTCTGAACCCAGAACATGAGGCCACAGGTCG
This sequence comes from Dactylis glomerata, assembly GCA_007115705.1. NCBI lineage: Eukaryota > Viridiplantae > Streptophyta > Magnoliopsida > Poales > Poaceae > Dactylis > Dactylis glomerata. The sequence continues at coordinate 493,609 of QXEO01000390.1, read as the reverse complement.
GGTTCTTTGGGTCAACTCGACAATATGTATAAGCATTTTTCTATTTTTCCACTCGGGGGCTCCGACCCTTGAGTCGTATGAAATAAGATAAACAATTATCGAGATCCCGTATCCATAATTATTCGAGAAATCTTACAAGGTTATTCACAACCCGATATTTGACAAAAAAGTAAGCACAGTTCAAGGCAACTCAATGGTAAATCAAAAGCATACCTCAGAACATCGATTAGTTCCCATGGTCTATTAATAGATAAACAAAGTGGCACAAAATAAAGTTCCTAACAATTACTTATTACATGGAACACGCAAAGGGACAACTAGAACAAAAGATTACATGAAAGGAGTATCTACTGAAAGTGTACTTCAGCTTCGTACTCCTTCTGGCACTGAGTACTGTCGTAGATCTTCACATCAAACTTTGACGTACCGCAGTGGTAGTCAAAGATCATGAAGAACCCTTGGTGGAGGTCATGATCTTCTGCAAAATGAGACCAGCCACCCCTGAAGTACATCTCGCCGTCTCCATCGTACCAGACCTCCACTTCATAGGGAGTTCCTCCTCCAGAATGTTCGCGAAGAACTGCTTCACGAAGTTCCCGCCCATCCATGAACTTAGTAAATTTCAGTGGCACCCGCTGAATCTCGCGGCATTGAGCGCCGGCGATGCAGAAGAAGGAATAAATTTTGGGCGGAGGAGGAGGAGAAGCATTATGCAGTGGAGCGCTCGGACCTGGTGCAACAGTAGAAACCTTGGGCTTGTTCTTACTCCCCACAGGGCAGCCAGGGCGCCGTTTCACAGGCATGGACGATGAGGCCACCGCAGCAGGGTCTTTGGACTTATTTTTACCGCCACGAGGACGGCTGAAGGTTCGGTGTTGATGATGTAAATAACCGACCAGTTGGGAACCCCAAGAGAAGGTATGATGAGCACAACAGCAAGTCTTCCCTCAGTTATGAAACCAAGGTTATCAATCCAGTAGGAGAAAGCCAAACTTAAGAAGGTGATGCTTGCTAGCTTAGTGACACTCCAACGGCGCCAGACAACTTGTTGGTGTGTCTTCACTTAGCAGCAATGCAAAACCTTCACACAACACAAACGAATACTTTGTCCCCAACTTACGATGAGGTTGTCAATCTCACCGGTTTGCTGTAAACAAAGGTATGAGCGTATCGAGTGGTAAAAGGATAATAGTAATGCAAGTAAAGTAAACAGTGCGAGTAAAGTAAACGGTGTAACAATGTAAAGGAAATTGGACCGGGGTCCACAGTTCACTAGTGGTGTCTCTCCATAAGATAAATAAAGCATGCTGGGTAAACAAATTACAGTTGGGCAATTGATAGAGTAAAGATAATGTACATACATCACGAGGATCACTATGAGGCTTACTCTAGGCATTACGATAAAATATATAGACTGTAATCCAACTGCATCTATGACTAAAAATCCACTCGCGAGGATATCATCCGAACACCCCATGAGTATTAAGTTGCGAACAACAGATAATCGCATTATGCAAAGTGCATAATGTAAACAAAGCAAATGTCCTTAGACACAAGAATGTTGTTTTCTCCCTAGTGGCAACAACACATCTACAACCTTAGAGGCAACTGTCACTTCCCCAGATTAAATAGAGGCATGAACCCAACTATCGAGCATAAATACTCCCTCTTAGAGTTACTAGCATCTACTCGGCCAAGATAGCTACTAGCAACAGAAAGCATGCAAGATCATAAACAACATAGAGGTAACATAAGATAATATTCAGCACATCAACTTGACATAGTACCAATACTCATCAGATCCCAACAAACACAACATGTATGATTACATAAAGGTGATCTTGATCATGTAGGGCAGCTCACAAGATCTAAACATGAAGCACATGGTGGAGAAGACAACCATCTAGCTACTGCTATGGACCCATAGTTTAAGGTAGACTACTCACACATCACTATAGAGGCGACCATGGTGGTGTAGAAGGCCTCCGACAGGGATTCCCCTCTCCGGCGGGGTGCCGGGAAGAGCTCCTAGATCCTCCCGATCTCGATTCGATGACGGCGGCGGCTTGCAGTATGTTTCTAGGAAAAGCGATCCGTCCCTTAGGTTTTTCCTGACGAGGGGTCTTTATAGGTGAAGGGGCGTCGTCAGGAGGTGGACCAGGTGGGCTCACCATGGGTGGGCGCGGCCAGGGGCTGGACCGCGCCCCCCTATGGTGTGGTCAGCCTCTGGCCCCCCTCCATCTCATCTTCGGTCTTCGCGAAGCTTCGGTAAAAATAGAATGTTTGGCTTTTGTTTCGTCCAATTCCGAGAATACTTCCTGTGTAACTTTTCTGAAACACAAAAACAGCAGAAAACAAGGAACTGGTACTGTGGCATCTTGTTAATAGGTTAGTTCGGGAAAATGCATAAAAATGCCACAAAGTGTAACAAAACACAAAGCAAATGGTGTATAAACAAGCATGGAGCATAAAAAATTATAGATACATTTGAGGCGTATCAAGCATCCCCAAGCTTAACTCCTACTCGTCCTCGAGTAGGTAAGTGATAATAAAAGAATAATTTTTGAGGTGACATGCACCATCACAATCTTGATCATCAAAGTAAGCATTGAGTGCTGGGATCAAAAGAACTTAAAACATGGGCATAAGAGACATAATCTTGATAGTAGAAACTTAGCAACCATGTTATAACATGAAAAAGAACACAAACGAAAGATCATGAATAATGAAACAATGAAAGTCAAACATGTGTTCAAATTATATGGAAAAACATAGCAAATGGTTTTTAGCTTGTCCTTCATGGAAGAGCAAAACATAAATGCATAGGACACCTTCAAGTTTAAGAGGGCGACTAGATACAAATAATTTAAGAACAAGTGAAACCATAGTCATGAATCAATCAATGATAACTTTGGGACAATGCACATTAAACTTAGAATGGCAACTATGCTCTCTTAGACGGTGCATAAAGGTAGAAGGTGGTGACTCAACATAAAAGTAAAAGAAAGGCCCTTCGCAGAGGGAAGCAATGATTGCAAGTTTTATAAACCTTCAAAAATTATGGTACTTACTAGCTTTAAGCTCTCATTGCCCCCATCATAGGCATCTTGAATGGTTAAAGTAAATGCAAGAACGTTTATAAGCATATGCTTGACAAATTATAAGTTAAAAACCTCGTGTCCCGTGAAGTACGAATATCCAAACCTCATGCTACTCGACTTAGAGTCCCAAGAAAGCTCTTGTCATTGTAAGTATACACGTATCATCGAGAACCGCCAACGGGGTACCTCCTTGCCCGATGACATGGAACAAGCCCACATCAAATGACAGGACAAACAGACAATGAACACCTCGGCATCTCTTTTATTTACCATTAGTATAGATTTTTATTTTGAGATGCGTCGTCGAATGTCCACTATGGGCATGCTGTAAATTTCCACCATGAATTATGCATGGCTTAGATTGGCGGCCCAGGCATTTCTCTAACACGTATACAAACTTCATGATCCCGCAAGATTCCCAACTTATTTCACATCGCGAGTATCCATAAATAAAAAATCACGATATCAACTCAAATAAGAAGTGTAATGTTGAAAGCTTACCCCATGACGGCATGGTTTGGGTAATTTCCAACTTACAACTTGCAAGCATAACGTCAACATAAAAGAGCCACAATGCAAAATTATTAAAAACGAGAAAAGTAAAGTGTGCCATCAGGTTCGTGAGAGCTTTACTGACCAATTTTTGCATAACATGAAAAGAGTTTAATTTGAAGGATAGATAAAAGCAAGTCAAATGTACTTTGGAATGGCAAATTGCTAATAGGCATGTATGGTGGACACATTGGAATAACTTGGTTTTTGGGAGTTGGATGCACGAGTAGAGCTCATACTCAGTACAAAATGAGGGCTAGCAAAAGACTGGGAGCGACCAACTAAAAGAGCAATAACGGCCATAATCATGCATAGCGACAAAACATCATTAAGAGAAGCATAAAATGGCATCAAAAGTCAAAAACTAAATGATCATAGAGGCTTATGGCGACTTTGTATGAGTCAAACATGTTGTAAGCATGCGCCAAGTCAACCCAAATAAAGCATCAAGGAGAAAAACAAATTAATGCTTCCAAATAATAAAAACAACGCATGATTTTTTCAAAGGCTCCATTAAGCAATCTCAGTCATTTGAGACAAGTCATGCTACAGCAAAACCACTAAGCATACTATCAAAACGACATCAAGCATGGCATGAAAAAGTCTAAGCCGCAGTCTAAACAAGCTCCTTTTTGTACCTTTTTTTTTTGCATGACACTTTTTCTCTTTTCCAACACCATTCAAACCTTTTTAAAACAACTCTTTTGATGAATACCAACATAGATCAGAGGTCCAAATACACCTTGATGCAAAGATATAACAAGATCTGAACAAAAATCAAGGCGAAAAACGAAAGCTAAACGCAGTTCTAGAAAAAGAGAACACTCGTTGAACGATAAGAGTGAAAAACGGAGTGTTCTTGGCAAATGAAAAGCGTGTAAATCTTCTCCAAAAGAAATTTGTTGGGGTCCAACCATTTATTGCAGCAAACAAAAGAAAAGAAAACTAAAAGCAAAGGTAAAGACGCTCCAAGAAACATGCATAGTGCATGAAGCAATAAAAATATAGTGTTTGTAAAGGTGACCTGATTTTTGCCGATGAAGAAGGGGTGCCTCGGGGGCATCCCCAAGCTTTGACGATTGTACCTCTTAGATATTTCTTGGGGTGCGTGGGCATCCCCAAGCTTGAGCTTTTGTCTATTCTTCATCTCATCTCATCATTCTCCAATCCCTACACTTGAAAACTTCCTTCATACAAAACTTCACACAATTCTATTAGCAACGTTAGCATAAACATAATAATGAATCAACCCTTTTCGGTTTAGGTTTCAACTCAAAACCACCACATATAAAGCATATACTACTGTAGCAACTTACCTAAAAATTCCGTGATCAAAAGAACTCAAAAAGAAAGCGATCGAGAGGCAAACACAAATAGCGGCAGAAATCTGTCAAAACAGAACAGCTGACAAAGGTCGATTTTTTCGAGGACCTTCTGTTGCTCAAATCAAAAAGTGTAAAACTAATGAAAGTTTGGATATAACCTGGGGCATATGCACAAGAAATCGCAGGTCAAAAAGATATTCTGAGAATTTTCACGAATTTTTACGGTGCAGCACCAAAATCTGTTTTAGGACAGCAACTTCCCCAAATCTTACCTCACTCAAATTAGAGGTTTCTCTTGGCACAACAACGAAATAAAAAGAATAAGGAGCGGTTATTACAGTTGTAATAACTTCCAAGACTCAAATAAAGTAAAAAGAACTGAAAATAAAACAATGGGTTATCTCCCAAGAGTGATTTTCTTTAACGCCTTTGAGCTAGGCGCAGACAGTGCGAATCAAGGAATATCAAGCGATGACGCATTAGGGTCAACGGGTGCCTTACGTCTTCCTCTCTTACCTTTGCTCTTTACTTTAGGAAACACATGATAATTGCAAGGTGGAGAGATGAATCTTAAGGTGCCTTTTCCCACATCTATAATGGCGCCCAGGAGCTTTAGTAGAGACCTTCCAAGCGTGATTTGTCCTTTTCCTACACATTCAATAACAAGATAATCAGTAGATACCATTTTTCCTAGGACTTTTGTATAAACTCCTTCAGCTATTCCAACGGGAAATATAGTGGCATTATTAGTAAGAGTAATTTCTTTTCCCTCCTCAGAAAGTTTCCAAAGACTCAAAGATTATAAACATCCTTTGGCATAAGACAAAATTCAGACATAATATCACAACGAGCATGAAAAGTTTCACCACTAATGGTGATTTTTACCGTAGGGTACCAACTTGATGGTTCAGAATTTATTGGAACATAATTAAAATGCTCGCGCAAAGTACTATAGCAATTACCCAAACAAGTAGTGCGAGTCTCAAGAGTATTAAGTCTATTAAAAATGCTCACAAGAGAGGAATCAAAATCAGTTGGCATGCTATAAATTGTAATCAACTTTTTTATAATATTGAAAGCTTGATCTCCATCACAACGAAGGAAATCTCCTTCTGCTGTAGCATCCAAATCATATCTATAACGAAGAGCAAGTCCAAAGTAAAAACTACTAAGAAGCAAACTCAAAGTCATTTTCGGTTCAGTTTTTCCATGCCAATCATAAATTCTAGACCAAGCTTCTTTGAAACTGTCCTCACTCTTTTGTTTGAAAGTGAAGATCATTTCTTCGGGCGACATAGTAGCAGCAACTAAACTAGACATAAAAAGCAACTATAAAGGAAACTAATTTTTTTTGTGTTTTCGATAAAAAGATGCAAGCAAAATAATAAACAAAGTAAAAGATTGTGCGTGCAAAACTCCCTTTGCAGAAGTCTTCTTTCTCCCGGCAACGGCGCCAGAAAACTTGCTTGATGGTTGATACGGCCATTTTGCATCACTATTTTGTATCATAATTTACTATTATTCATTGATATATTTCATATTTAGAGATGATACTTATGTTGTTTCCTCTGTTTTTACATGTTTGATGATCATTGGAGGATTTGCTGCCGGAGTCAGGATTCTGCTGGAAAAGGACCGTCAAGACACCATATTTCGGAAGATTAGGAAAATTCTAGAAAAATACCAGAAAATTATATTTAGCCGAAAGACTCAGGAAGCCAGAAGGAGGAGGCGAGAGGAGCCAGGGGGTAGGCTCACACGTAGGGGGCGCGGCCTGGCCCCTGGCCGCGCCGGCCTACTGTGTGGCCACCCTGGCCCACTTCAGGTCTCGCCCCTGCGCGTACTTCATCGTCCCCGAAAAACTAAGTCAGGGGGGGTTCAGAGATAGAGACCGCCGCCTCTGCGAGGCGGAAAACACCAGAGAGAGAAAAGTTCTCCGGCAGGCAGAAATCTGTTAGGGAAATTCCTTCCCGGAGAGGGGAGATCGTCGCCATCATCATCACCATCGTATCGGACTTCATCGGGATCATCATCATCATCATCATCTCCATCACCAGCACCTTCATCTCCACCATCACCACGCCATCCCGCTGTAACATCTTGAGTTGGATCTTGTTAAATTCTTAGGGGAAACTTTCCCGGTGTTGATTACTCTTGTGGTTGATGCTATTGAGTGGAACCATTGAATTAAGGTTTATGTTCAAATTGTTATTTACCATTATTTCACCTCTGATCATGATCCATATGATGTATTGTGAGTAGATCATTTAGTTCTTGAGGACATGGGAGAAGTCAAAATGTTAGTAGTGAATTATTGTTAAGTAATATTTAGTGGTTTGATATTTATTTGTTGTGGTGCTATTTCACCAATGGTGTCATGTGAACGTCGACTACATGATACTTCACCATTTATGGGCCTAGTGAGATGCATTGTGTATTTGGCTACCAATTGTGGGGTTGTTGGAGTGACAGAAACCTAAACCTCCGTTGAGAAACCATTGCACCAGGGATCATAGGATCTTAGAGTTTAAGGCTGTGGTTAGATTTATCTTAATTACTTTCTTGTATTTGCGGATGCTTGCAAGGGGTATAATCACAAGTGTGTATTAATCCTAGTAAGGGTAGTACGCTAGCACAGGTTCACCCCCATAACACTTATCAAACCAGTAAAGATTATTTAGCGGCATGAAGCGAAAGCACTTGACAGAAACTCCCGTGTGTCCTCGAGAACGTTTGGTTATTATAAGTTACACAACCGGCTTGTCCTTTGCTCTAGAAAGGATTGGGCCACTCGTAGCAATTATTATTACTGTGTTTTATTTACTCGTACTTTATTTTCTTGCATTACCAAATACCCCTGAAAACCTGTTTGCTAGTATTTACAGTGAATCCTTGATCAAAACCACTCATCAACACCTTCTGCTCCTCGTTGGGTTCGACACTCTTATTTATCGAAAGTACTATGATACACCCCCTATACTTGTGGGTCATCAAGACTATTTTTTTGGTGTCGTTGCCGGGGAGTGTAGCGCTATTGAAGAGTGGAATTGGTAAAGGTAACCATCGCTGTGAGTATTGTTTTTATTTCGGTCTTTTACTTTTATTTTATTTAGCTATGGAGAGTTCTCCATTTGGTTTCCTATTTGGGAACACTACTACTACTGTTGTGGATGTAGAACAACCACCACCTGCTCAAGTGGATCCTTTTAAAATACCTACGAGAATTGTTAAACATGTTATAGATAACTGCTATTTGGGAGATGGAACTGTCCATCCAGGCGATCATTTACTCTTTATTCAAGTGTGCAGGTATTACACCCAGCCAGGTTAAGAGGAAGCTATTCTCTATATCACTGAAGGGCAGAGCCGAGGAGTGGTTTAGGCTTCTTAAGGATCGTTCATCGATTACTTGGGAGGAAATTGTGCCTCTCTTTTATTCCAAGTTTTATCCTCCAAGTGAAATTCATAAAGATCGCAATCAAATATATAACTTTTGGCCTCATGATGGAGAGAGTATTGCCCAAGCGTGGGGGAGATTGAAGTTATTAATGCTCAAATGTCCCATTCATGAGCTCCCCAACAATATTGTTATTGATAACCTTTACTGCGAGGCTTGCTCTTCATGATAAGGATTTATTGGATGCTTCTTGCTTTGGATCATTTACTCATATGAAAGAAGAAGCTAAATGGGATCTTCTCGACCATATTCAAGAAAATGCTGAAGGATGGGAGAACGACAAAGGTAGAAAGTCAGGTATAAATTATGATTATGAATGCATTAAAGCTTTTATGGGAACCGATGACTTTTGTAATGTTAGCACTGCTTATGGTATTGATTCTCAAATACTTGCTAACTGTTTTAAGGCCTTTGCCTCATATCTTGATGTTCCAAAGAAAGATTGGAACAAATAAAATGTACCTTATAAAGATTCTATTAGTCATATTCCTGCTACATCTACTGAAGTTTGTACTGTTGATAGCATTGTGCCTGAACCTTATTTTGAGAAGACACCTTTCCCTGCTAAGGTAAAAGGGTATTCTACTTTGGTAAGAGTGTCTAATAAAAGTACTAAGAAAGCTGTAGGGCCTCATGAGCAAATTACTATTAAGACTCCTATAGCTATATTGAAGGACCTTGTTACGAAAGATGTAGGGGATGAATATATTCTCTTTTGTGAAGATGCTTCTAACATTATGTCACATCCTAAAAGGCATAGGAAAACAAGTGTTCCTGTTATTTCTGTCAGGATTAGCGATCATTGCTATTATGGTTTATGTGACATTGGTGCTAGTGCAAGTGCCATTCCCTTAGAGCTTTACAAAGAAATTATGCATGAGATTGGCGCTTGCCAACTTGAAGATATTGATGTGGTTGTTCAGCTTGCTAACAGAGAGACTGTTTGGCCTTTGGGTATTGTTTGAGATGTGGAAGTTCTCTGCGGTAAGACCAAATATCCCACTGATTTCCTAGTACTTGGTAAGGAGGCTAGTAAAACTTGTCCTATTATTTTTGGTAGACCCTTTCTAAATACTTGTGGTGCTGTGATAGACTGTAAGAAGGGGAAAAATTTCACTAAGTTTAATGGAGAATCTTATGAGTTTAATTTTTCCAAGTTTGCTAAGACTTCTTATGAAAATAACATGCCTGATGAAAATTTTTGGGTTGAACAGGTTGCTTCTATTGCTCTTGCCCCTAATAATGCCTTGCAGCAATTCATGGAGGACCATGAAAGTGATGTTTACAGGAAGGAAAGAGAAGAGATTGATGATATTTTCCTTCGTCAACAACCATTGATCAAGCACAATTTACCTGTGGAGGATCTTGGTACCACTTTGCTGCCTAAGGAAGATCCTGTTTTTGAATTAAAACCCTTGCCTGATAATCTTAAGTATGCTTATATAGATGATAAGAAAATATATCCTATTATTATCAGTTCTAAACTTTCAGGAAAGGAAGAAGAAAGGTTATTGGAGATATTGAGGAAACACCGAGGAGTTATGGGATATACTCTTGATGATTTAAAAGGGATTTGTCCCACTTTATGTCAGCATGCTATTAATATGGAGGAAGACGCAAAGCCAGTGGTTGAACATGAACGCCGCTTAATTCCCAAGATGAAGGATGTGGTAAGAAATGAGGTATTAAAGCTCCTTGATGCTGGTATTATTTATCCTATTGCTGATAGTAGATGGGTTAGTCCTGTTCATTGTGTTCCTAAGAAAGGAGGTATCACTATTGTGCCTAATGAGAATAACGAGCTTATTCCTCAAAGGGTAGTAGTTGGTTATAGTATGTGCATTGATTATAGAAAGGTTAACAAAGTTACTAAGAAAGATTATTACCCTTTACCGTTCATAGATCAAATGTTAGAGAGGTTATCTAGGAAAACTCATTTTTGTTTTCTTGATGCTTATTCTGGTTTCTCTCAAATTGCTATTAGAAAGGAAGATCAAGAGAAAACCACTTTCACTTATCCTTATGGAACTTATGCTTATAGACGTATGCCGTTTGGTTTGTGCAATGCTCCTGCTACCTTTCAAAGATGCATGTCTGCTATTTTTCATGGTTTTTGTGAAGAAATTGTGGAGGTTTTCATGGACGATTTTTCTGTCTATGGAACTTCTTTCGATAATTGTTTGCACAATCTTGATAAAGTTTTGCAGAGATGTGAAGAAACTAATCTTGTTCTGAATTGGGAGAAATGCCACTTTATGGTGAATGAAGGAATTGTTCTTGGACATAAAATTTCTGAAAGAGGTATTGAAGTTGACCGAGCAAAGGTTGAAGCAATTGAGAAAATGCCCTGTCCAAGGGATGTTAAAGGTATTCATAGTGTTCTTGGTCATGCTGGTTTCTATAGGAGGTTTATTAAAGATTTCTCTAAGATTTCAAAGCCTCTTACTAATCTTCTTCAAAAAGATGTGCCATTTGTCTTTGATAATGATTGTAAGGAAGCTTTTGAAACTCTTAAGAAGGCTTTAACTACTGCTCCTATTGTTCAACCACCTGATTGGAATTTACCTTTTGAAATTATGTGTGATGCTAGTGATTTTGCTGTTGGTGCTGTGCTTGGACAGCGCGTAGATAATAAGTTGAATGTTATTCATTATGCTAGTAAGACTCTTGATGCTGCTCAAAAGAATTATGCTACTACTGAAAAAGAGTTTCTTGCTGTTGTTTTTGCGTGTGATAAGTTTAGATCTTATACTGTTGATTCTAAAGTTACTATTCATACTGATCACGCTGCTATTAGATATCTTATGACTAAGAAAGATGCTAAGCCTAGGCTTATTAGATGGGTGTTGCTTTTACAAGAGTTTGATTTGCATATTGTAGATAGGAAAGGTGCTAAAAATCTTGTGGCTAACAATTTGTCTAGATTGGAAAATATTTCTTTTGATCCTATTCCTATTAATGATAGTTTTCCAAATGAACAGTTGGCTGCAATAAACGTAACTTCACGAGACCTTCCTTGGTATGCTGATTATGCTAACTTTATTGTTTCCAAGTATTTGCCTCCAACATTTACAGCTCAGCAAAGAAGGAAATTCTTTTATGATTTGAGGCATTATTTTTGGGATGACCCACACTTATATAAAGAAGGAGTTGATGGTATTATGAGAAGATGTGTTCTGGAATATGAGCAACAAGAAATATTGAGAAAGTGCCATGGTAGCGCTTATGGAGGACATCATGCTGGAGATAGAACCGCACAAAAGGTTCTACAATCAGGTTTTTATTGGCCAACTCTCTTTAAAGATGCCAGAAGGTATGTATTATCTTGTGATGAATATCAAAGAGTTGGTAATATTTCTAGACGTAGTGAAATGCCTATGAGTTATACTCTTGTTATTGAACCATTTGATTGTTGGGGATTTGACTTTATGGGTCATTTTCCTCCTTCAGAAGGTTATACTCATATACTTGTAGCCGTTGATTATGTTACCAAATGGGTAGAAGCCATACCTACAAAGAGAGCCGATGGTGAGACCTCGTTAAAAATGCTTAAAGATGTTATTTTTCCTAGGTTTGGTGTGCCTAGATATCTTATGACTGATGGAGGTTCTCATTTTATTCATGGTGGATTTAGAAAAACTCTTGCTAGATATGATGTTAATCGTAGAATTGCTTCTGCTTATCATCCTCAAACTAGTGGGCAAGTAGAGCTTTCAAACAGAGAGATCAAGTCTATCTTGCAGAAGACTATTAATAGATCTAGAAAAAACCGGGCTAGTAAGTTAAATGATGCTTTATGGGCTTATAGAACTGCTTATAAGAACCCCATGGGCATGTCTCCTTATAAGATGGTTTACGGAAAAGCGTGTCACTTGCCTTTAGAATTAGAACACAAAGCTTTTTGGGCAGTGAAAGAGCTTAATAGGGATTTTAAACTAGCCGGTAAGAAAATGTTACTTGATTTGAGTTCCCTAGATGAGTGGAGAAACAAAGCGTATGAGAATGCCAGACTTTTCAAAGAGAAAGTCAAGCAATGGCATGATAAGAGAATTCTTAAGAGAGAGTTTCATGTTGGTGAGAAAGTTTTATTGTATAGATCTTGTCTAAGATTTTTTGCAGGAAAATTACTCTCAAAATGGGAAGGACCATTTGTTATTGTAGAGGTGTATCGCTCAGGTGCGATAAAGATTGCTTCATTGAAAGATGACACTACACAAGTGGTGAATGGACAAAGACTCAAGCATTACATTGCTAGAGATTCTTATAATGAAGATGTTGATGTTATTCAAATAGTGAGTCCGGAAAAATTCATCCAGGACAATATGCAGGAACCTGCAGAATTCGTTTTCGAATAGGTAACAGTTCTAGTCAGAAAAGTTTCGCGTTGAACTCTTCCTTTAATATTTTTGCTATTTTTACTAAATATGAAAAATCACGAGACAAAAACGGGCAGGAAAAGGAGTCCGGGTGCTCCTCACACACAGGGGGCGCGGGCCCACCCTGGCCGCGCCGCCCTGGTGTGAGGACACCTCGGAACTCGCTTCCATCCCAGTTTCCTCCTGTGACTCCGCCACGATGTTTTATTTTTGCCTATATAACCCCCCGGATTTGCCGAGGTTTGTATATCGTGTTTTCGTCGTGTTTTCATTTCGAGTTGTTTCTGTCAGGGATTGTTCTCAGCTTTGAACTTACAATGTCTTCGTCCGGCCCATCCGAGGAGAACTCTCGTGAGGATATTAATCCGTATATGAGAGAGCTGAAGATGCATCCGAAGGAATTGTCACTCATGGATGGGGAGTTGCAGGTTAAGGATGTCCATGGCCCTAAGGGAGAAGAGAGTCTTGAAGCCAGGATGGAAGCGCTGGAGAAAGAAGTTTTTAAGTATAAGAAGATGGCAGAATGCTAAGTGGACATCATCCATAGAATTAATCAGGAGCTTGTCACCAAGTACAAGAAAGAGACTATAGAGCTCTGGAGTGACATCCTTTCACTCCATGGGACCGTTAACCAATTACAAGCACAACTCTACAACTTACAAAACCAAAACTGTGAGTATGAAGCTAGGTTTAAACAAATGAGTGCTGCTGCAAGTTTCAGGATATTGGAGACCAAGACATCCTTCTTTGACATTGAACCACTGCCTTGGAAGTATGATGATGATAAAGACTCACCACCACCGCCAAAGGAGTAATTCGTCATCGGTATAGGCATCCCCTTGGCTTGTTCCAAGCTTGGGGGAGTGCCGCGGCATCACATCATTATCTTTCACTCATTTACTTTTCAAGTAGAGTCATATCATGAATAGAGAAATTATCCTATAGAATAGTTTGCAGTTTGGAAGTATCCTCCCTTGTTGGTTATCTATGTATCCCTTGGTGTGAGTTGCGGTAATGGAATATTAATGAGAAGTTTTATCGTTTACCTTCTTCACACCTTATTTTAGTTTGCAATATCTTTTATATATGATTAGTTTTGTTGATTAGTATTGGTATCACTTTGGGAGCATGAGTAAATTTAGTTGGTTTTGGCAAACTTAGCTTGGTCAAGTGGCAACATTATCTTAAAGTTTTAAAAAGAAAGAAGTACTAGTAGATGCATCATGGTAGTTCTCCTCCATGATTGACTTAAGCATTAGTATTCTCAAAGTTAAAATTGTTGTACTTTCAAAGAAGGTTGCATGATTGTTCCTATTATATGTATGTATGTTTGTTTCATGCAACTCTTATGTTTGCTACCCAGTCTTGCTAGCTAAAAACCTGTACTGAGAGGGAATACTTCTCATGCATCCAATCCCCAAAAACCAAAGTTACTTCCAAAGAGTCCACTATAAATTCCTATGCATGGTATTTCAAGCCATTCCAAGTAAATTTTCATGTGCTACCTTTCAAAAACCTTCAAATACTTCTCACTTGTGCCACTGGTTTTAGCTCATGAGGACGTAGTGGATGGGTTTGTTATCTTCCATACTAAATTAAGTACCCTTCGACTAGGCAGCTTCATCTGCTCGTCATTAATTTGCAAGGGAGCTGGTCAGACCATTATAATCTAAAAAGAAAGAAAAGAGCACTCCTCCAAGGTATGTGAGAGTTGGTGGGCACCCGATGGAATTGGTTAGCCATGGTTTGAGAAAGGAAAAATGGTGGGGAGGAGTGCAAAGCAATAAATAAAGCACAAATGTGCCAATTAATCAAACATCTCGGAACCGCTCTCACTTGTTTAGTATGGAAGATATCAAGAACTCCGTTGCTAGTCGTTGACAAAAGCAACCACCTCTCAAAACAACTTTTACCTCTCTTTTACAAATGAAAAGCTCTAGCACATGTTTAATCCCTGCTTCCCTCTGCGAAGGGCCTATCTTTTACTTTTATGTTGAGTCAACCTATTTCCTTCTATCTCAAGCAAGCATTTGAGTTGTTATGTTTCACTCATCCATATGTTGATTCGTTTAATTATGTTTACTATCTTCCTTGTTTAGCATAATGCTTTTGTCTGAAGGAATATATCTTTGAAAGCTTTCTATGAATGCAAAAAGTTTATTTCGTTGAGCATATGGTTTTTGCTATATTAGCTCTGTTTAAAAAAAAGGCTCCATTCAAAGGCTAGTATAGTTTGTTCATTGTTCTCTGACCAAGAACTAAGGTTTGCCACCACCAATTATAATTTACTTTGTGCATCTTTATATGTGATTCCCTTTACTTATTGCAAGTCTATATTATATATAGGGAAGTTGTTGTCTATTATATTGTGTGCCTTGGTGAATATGATGCTTCTTGTCCGTACTCTTTATTATCGACACTTCACTCCATAAACCTGTGGTCATGTTTACTGAGTTTAGTTTTCGCTTGGGGACAAGTGAGGTCTAAGCTTGGGGGGAGTTGATACGGCCATTTTGCATCACTATTTTGCATCATAATTTACTGTTATTCATTGATATATTTCATATTTAGAGATGATACTTATGTTGTTTCCTCTGTTTTTACATGTTTGATGATTGTTGGAGGATTTGCTGCCGGAGTCAGGATTCTGCTGGAAAAGGACCGTCAAGACACCATATTTTGGAAGATCGGGAAAATTCCAGAAAAATACCAAAAAATTATATTTTGCCGAAAGACTCAGGAAGCCAGAAGGAGGAGGCAAGAGGAGCCAGGGGGTAGGCTCACATGAAGGGGGCGCGGCCTGGCCCCTGGCCGCGCCGGCCTACTGTGTGGCCACCCTGGCCCACTTTAGGTCTCGCCCTGCGCGTACTTCATCGTCCCCGAAAACCTAAGTCAGGGGGTTCAGAGATAGAGACCGCCGCCTCTGCGAGGCAAAAAACACGAGAGAGAGAGAAAAGCTCTCCGGCAGGCAGAAATCTGCCAGTGAAATTCCTTCCCGGAGAGGGGAGATCGCCGCCATCGTCATCACCATCGCACCGAACTTCATCGGGATCATCATCATCATCTCCATCACCAGCACCTTCAGCTCCACCATCACCACGCCATCCCGCTGTAACATCTTGAGTTGGATCTTGTTAAATTCTTAGGGGAAACTTTCCCAGTGTTGATTACTCTTGTGGTTGATGCTATTGAGTGGAACCGTTGAATTAAGGTTTATGTTCAGATTCTTATTTGACATTATTTCCCCTCTCATCATGATCCATATGATGTCTTGTGAGTAGTTCGTTTAGTTTTTGAGGACATGTGAGAAGTCAAGATGTTAGTATTGAATTATTGTTAAGTAATATTTAGTGGTTTGATATTTATTTGTTGTGGTGCTATTTCACTAGTGGTGTCATGTGAACGTCGACTACATGATACTTCACCATTTATGGGCCTAGTGAGATGCATTGTGTATTTGGCTACCAATTGTGGGGTTGCTGGAGTGACAGAAACCTAAACCTCCGTTGGGAAACCATTGCACCAGGGAGCGTAGGATCTTAGAGTTTAAGGCTGTGGTTAGATTTATCTTAATTACTTTCTTGTATTTGCGGATGCTTGCACGGGGTATAATCACAAGTGTGTATTAATCCTAGTAAGGGTAGTACGCTAGCACAGGTTCACCCCCATAACACTCATCAAACCAGTAAAGATTATTTAAGGGCATGAAGCGAAAGCACTTGACAGAAACTCCCGTGTGTCCTCGAGAACATTTGGTTATTATAAGTTACACAACCGGCTTATCCTTTGCTCTAGAAAGGATTGGGCCACTCGCTGCAATTATTATTACTGTCTTTTATTTACTCGTACTTTATTTACTTGCATTACCAAATACCCCTGAAAACCCGTTTGCTAGTATTTACAGTGAATCCTTGATCAAAACCACTCATCAACATCTTCTGCTCCTCGTTGGGTTCGACACTCTTATTTATCGAAAGTACTACGATACACCCCCTATACTTGTGGGTCATCAAGAATGGTGCGGTGTTGATGATGTAAATAACTGACCAGTTGGGAACCCCAAGAGAAGGTATGATGAGCACAGCAAGTCTTCCCTCGGTTATGAAACCAAGGTTATCAATCCAGTAGGAGAAAGCCAAACTTAAGAAGGTGATGCTTGCTAGCTTAGTGACACTCCAACGGAGCCAGACAACTTGTTGGTCTGTCTTCACCTAGCAGCAACGTGAAACCTGCACACAACCCAAACAAATACTTTGTCCCCAACTTACGAAGAGGTTGTCAATCTCACCAGTTTGCTAATAAACAAAGGTATGAGCGTATCGAGTGGTAAAAGGATAATAGTAATGCAAGTAAAGTAAATAGTGCGAGTAAAGTAAAACGGTGTAACAATGTAAAGGAAATTGGACCGAGGTCCACAGTTCACTAGTGGTGTCTCTCCATAAGATAAATAAAGCATGCTGGGTAAACAAATTACAGTTGGGCAATTGATAGAGTAAAGATAACGTACATACATCACAAGGATCACTATGAGGCTTACTCTGGGCATTACGACAAAATACATAGACCGTAATCCAACTGCATCTATGACTAAAAATCCACTCGCGAGGATATCATCCGAATACCCCTTGAGTATTAAGTTGCAAACAACAGATAATCACATTAAGCAAAGTGCGTAATATAAACAAAGCAAATGTCCTTAGACACAAGAATGTTGTTTTCTCCCTAGTGGCAACATCACATCTACAACCTTAGAGGCAACTGTCACTCCCCTAGATTAAATAGAGGCATGAACCCAACTATCGAGCATAAATACTCCCTCTTTGAGTTACTAGCATCTACTCGGCCAAGATAGCTACTAGCAACGGAAAGCATGCAAGATCATAAACAACATAGAGATAACATAAGATAATATTCAGCACATCAACTTGACATAGTACCAATACTCATCGGATCCCAACAAACACAACATGTATGATTACATAAAGGTGATCTTGATCATGTAGGGAAGCTCACAAGATCTAAACATGAAGCACATGGTGGAGAAGACAACCATCTAGCTACTGCTATGGACCCGTAGTCCAAGGTAGACTACTCACACATCACTCCGGAGGCGACCATGGTGGTGTAGAAGGCCGCCGGCAGGGATTCCCCTCTCCAACAGGGTGCCAGGAAGAGCTCCTGGATCCTCCCGATCTCAATTCGACGACGGCGGTGGCTTGCAGTATGTTTCTAGGAAAAGCGATCTGTCCCTTAGGTTTTTCCCGATGAGGGGTCTTTATAGGCGAAGGGGCGTCGTCAGGAGATGGACCAGGTGGGCTCACCATGGGTGGGCGCGGCCAGGGGCTAGGCCGCGCCCCCCTGTGGTGTGGCCAGCCTCTGGCCCCCCTCCGTCTCATCTTCGGTCTTCGTGAAGCTTCGGTAAAAATAGGAGGTTTGGCTTTTGCTTCGTCCAATTCCGAGAATACTTCCTGTGTAACTTTTCTGAAACACAAAAACAGCAGAAAACAGGGAACTGGCACTGTGACATCTTGTTAATAGGTTAGTTCCATAAAATGCATAAAAACACCATGAAGTGTAACAAAACACAAAGCAAATGGTGTATAAACAAGCATGGAGCATCAAAAATTATAGATACATTTGAGACGTATCAACGGTCGTGACCCCGCTTCTCCACCTGCGCCCGATGTTCATGTGCGAACCACCAGCATCGGCCATGGGGGGCAAGTACTAGGAGAGAAAACCCTAGATGAGATGCGGGCGATGCGGTGGAGGAAGATAGTAATGAAAGAGTTAGGGTTTTCCCTAGCCAATGTGCTTTATTTATAAGTAAACTTTAATGGGCCTCCACAAATTAAAGGTCCAAATACATCTACGGGCTTCTATATTTTGCCCCGAGCAGAAGATATGACAGCGACAACATATCAAGGACAAGACAAGTGAGTAGCGGTAAGGAGAAAAATGGAGTATGGACGAAAAAGTGTAGAGGTATGTCAAGAAGCACAACGCATCTCGTCATGGACACGGGGGCTCATATCGTCAGAAGAACTGGAAAAGTATCTAAGCACAATTGTGCCAAGACTGTTGTAGGAGAATTTTTTTGATGAGAGCATGAATATTTTGAGCCTATACCCAAAAAAATCGGCTATAGCCTCGGGGGCTACTCCCATCGGGAGCGCTGGCCGCGCACCCGATAAAAAGGCAATTTTGAGAAAGAATTCGACAAGAAGAGAAGAAAGATGAAAAAGAAGAAGAAATTGGAGCCTATGATCGGCTACAAGTACCCGTCCATAGCCTCGGGGGCTACTTACATCAGGAGCACTGGTCGTGCACCCGATGACAATGAACCTATTTGATGACAAATAAAATAGGCACAATCGACTACCTTTCGTCGACAACGAACTTCGACTTCATTGTTGACAAAATAAAGATCGATTACTCCCATTGGGGGTTATTTATGAGATTATAAAAGAACAACTCGAATATTTTGTATATTCCAACAGTCAAACAAGGCTGCAACATATGATTCTCGAGTTGCGTCATCGCGATGAAACCCGAAGGCCATGATTGAAATATATCGTGAAGGTAAGACCCCAGGATCCGTCCTGTGTGGCCTGGTATACGCACATGAATGCGCTCTGCTAGTAATTATCCATGTCTACGACGCGAAGAAAATCCTGGTGGACGCACTGGGTACCCTGAGAACCACTGGGACTCGTTCTTTGTAAGTCCTAAATGCGGCAAAAGAATGGGTTTGACCAGTTTTCCGGATTCAAGTCCAAGGGGATTGAATTTGAAGTAGGTGACAAGTATCTGTTCCGGTAGTTAACTGACCTCTTGATCCATCAGACTTGTCAGGCTTGTTCATCAAAACCCCTTGCGAGATAATATAATGAAAAATGTCTATTTTTGAGTACAGGAAGGAGAAGAAGTCAAAAGATGGATCAAGTCGAAGATATGAAGATTTGAGATTCAACCCGAATCTACAATTCTGGTACAATCTCAGGGGCTACTGACAAGGGTATAGATAATAGAGCCCGTTACTTGAGTACCCCTGAGGCCCGTTAAGCTAGGCCCAAGTGTAATCCTAGTCGAAATACGAGTTCATGTCGTATACCGATGTTGTAATATGTATCGGACCCCTCCCGTTCCTTTAGACCTGGCCACCTATATATAGGGGCCAGGAGAGGACGGTGAGAGACAGATTGAAAGCAAGCCAAGTTCACCACCACGTTTACTTTCGACACACACCTTGTTTGACTGATTTTACCTTCGAGTTCATCTGACGCCCTACTCCCCCGATCCTAAGTCCTTCATATTGGACATTTGTTGAGTTAACCCTCGTCAACAGGAGTTGCACGGTTCCGAATTTTCATTGTAGTGGCGGTGTTTTGCATGTCCACATGGCTAGGTAGAAACAACATTGTATTTTAATATTTTTAATCATGTGCATGTAGTCTATATATGTATTAGATAGTTGCGATCCTAGTGCATACTGCGTCACTCTTAGGATTGGTGAATGGCGTGAGGTCTGCCATAGTTTTGCATTGTTTTGTGTGATTTTGCCTTTCAATTGTTTTGAAAATTATGTATCATAATATTTGGTAAATTATGTGCAATGACGGGCATGGATGGCTTGAGAGGTTTTCCTTATTCATGTTAAAACTAAATGACTATTACTTTGTGTTTCTTTGTATGAGACAACTCACCTAGTTATTACTCAAGCTAAGACATTACCCATAAAATATAGGAACATGTGGACCATGTTCCAGAAATCTAATCAATGTGCAGGGCATTTTTACTATTTTATTTGTGAGTCTTTAGTGCTCACATGTTGGAGCCATCTGTCTTCGACCTATGATCTGGATATGTCTTTAGGCCATAGCTATCAAAGTTTGTCTTAACTCTAATACAAACCTCAAATATTAGAAATTTTTATGTGATCCATTCATTATCTTTTTGACCTTTTTTAATATGTAACACACTAAAGTCATACCTTTAAAATGAAAAAAGTGATGCACTAGACATATTCCAGATGGCGGAATCTTCCTTAATATTATGCACGAGAAGGCATGGGTAATCACTTTACGTTGTTGAATACCCCTCATTCTGCTACTTCCAAATATCTTGTGAGACAAGATTACATGTAAACCTAGCTTTTCTAGGCGTAATTATATGCACTAAAACATGCATCGTGTGAAAATTATTTTATCAAAGCGGATATACACACCAATTAATGATGTTGGTGCATGTCCATAGTGGTGTACCCTAAAATATAAAGTAGCAATACCAAGCCAATATCATGCCCTGACCAAACCTTTCTATAAAAGGACATTTGTATTATATATAGGAGTGGGTAACCATATGATCAAACTCATATTCGCATAAAACTACATAGTTGGGTCAACTCCAAGTTGAAGGGTATGTCTTTCGTCTTAAGATGATTCAAGACTACCAACTATCTAAACATATGGTTTGCACTTAGACATAACCAAAACCTATAAAGATCAAATATGGTACCTTAGTAGGTTTCCTTAACTAAATCACACCGGACACCATTATATTATGGACCTTTTTTATTCTGCTATGAGTCTATGCTTTGTACTGCTATTAGCTTGCATTTGATTGAATGTCTTACACTTGGTCTTAATTAATGCATTGTTCTAAGGTTGCATTGTGTTTGGCAAGTATTGGCTAATTTAATGGCATAACACGAACTTGTGAAAATGAGTGAGCATACTTTTAGGTATGATTTAACATTATCATGGTGTTCTCCATACACTCAATATGTAAGTCAAGTTTATTAAGTAAGAAAAAAATTCATTTCCATAAAGCAATACATAGTTCAAAGGTATATTTGTATAAGTATACAAAAAGTCAGTAGGAAAGCAAGAAATGTTATTTTTTCTTTGAGGACAAAATGATTCAGCGTTTCATTTCAACTTGTTCTATTGGCATGCTTGCATGACATTGTGTTTATATGGCTTGCACACCCTCATTGTCTACTTCCTATTTTTAGACTAGCTAAGGTATGTGAGTAGAGCTTGCAGACCCACATATTTGTTAGAGTCGCGGTGTTTTGGATGACCATATGGTTACACAAAAACAACATTTTAGACAAAATAATATGAATTTTATATGTGTATGTACTTCATATATGCATTTGTAGTTGAAGGCCTAGCATATACTACATCTCTTATAGAACTCGTAAGTGAATGTCAAGTGGCATGTCATGATTTTTGAATTGTTTTGTGTGGTTTTCTCTTTTGGTTGTTCTATAAATTATGTAATTGATGCATGATATGTTATGCTATGTGCAATGACTAGTGTAGAGGCTTCCTTTCTTCATGTTGCAAATAAACACCTAGTTATTACCCAAGCTGAGACATTTCAAACAAAAAATACAAGAACACATGTGGATCATAGTTCATAAATCTAACTAATGTGCGGGGTGTTATGACCATTTTATCAGCGAGACTTTAGGGCTCAAACATGAGCGCCATGTGCCTTGGAGGTAAGATCATGACATGTACATAGCTACGAGTTTCTTCTTACTCTAATATAAAATTCATAACCTAAATATTTTTTATGTGTTGCCTTGATGTATACCCTTGTTCATTTTTTTGTCATTTTTTGGCAAGAAATAGCAAGATATGAAGTTTCTATTTTAAAATAAAAATGTAAAGCACTATACAAATCCAATGGAAGATTCTTCCTTGATCTTTTGCATGATAATGCGAGGGAAATCACTTTGTGTCCCCACATTTTGCTGCTTTCGAATATTCCATCAAAGAAGAATCAACAAAAAAGCCCTAGCTTCAAGGCTTAATCATATGCATTGCACCATAACAATTATTTTATCTGAATACATATAAGCACCAATTAGCGAGGTTTGAGAACATGTGGAGTGGTGCACACTCAAATCTAGGGTAGCCACATCGAACCAATATCAAATTTGGACAAAACTTTTCTAGAAAAACACCTTTGGAGTAGGTAATCGTGCTAGACTCTAGTTTGCATAAACCACGTAGTTTGTCCAACCTTAAAGTTGAATGACATGTCTTTTCACCTAAAGATGATAACCATCGACAATATGGTATCTATAAGTTGTTTATCCCATGACTGCATCAAACTAGACACCGTTAATTTAAGGACCTTTTTTATTTCGCTCAGAGTGCATATTTTGCACTATTCTTAGGTTGCACTGTGTTTAGAGGCCTTGCTTTTGTCATGAACTAAGTGCATATTTCTGCACTACACTTCGGTTCCACAACCTTTAGCTTTCATGACTTTATTTACCCTTGTTTTGGCATATCCTGCATTTTAAATTGTACTGCAAAGATTTGAACACAAAATACTATACTAAAACCAAGAAGATTGAAAAAACCCAAAAAGAAATCCTATAGGACTTCTGCATGATTCTGATTCTTAGGAATATTTTCTATGTGCATATTTTGATTCATCGGATAAGATATAAGATTTTCCCATAAGGTTGTGTTGCACCATATTTTGGAGGAAAGTTTCTTCTACTCGAACCTCCTATTACGGTTCCTTTGTTCTTGCAGTGATTCATACACTCCTTGAAGAAAAACTCCTGTAGGATTTAACTTGACATGAAACTTTAATCCTACTTCTTTCGTGTGAATCAAAGAGACCCTAACCAAAACCCGTTGAAGTAGAAGGTGGGAGCAGCTCATGCATGCTTTGGCTCGTGGCCGTGTGTTCTGACGCCAGAGGGAGCCCTCGCTAGCCTCCCATGTTAACATAATTTAGTATGGGATCCATCACTACTAACCTTTCTCCCTTCACTTAACACACAAAAAAAGAAAAAAGAAACCCTAATGTTGGTGATCGGTATATTAGGGATGCTCCTTAAATCTATCAAGCTCTTTTCCCTATTTCAAAAGAAATTGCCATGGTCCAACATCGCAAAATAATGCTCACATTGGTTATTTGGTAGCAAGTATGTGGAGCTACAGATCGAAACACCACTATGTTTAGATGGCTTGCACACTCTCATTGTGCACTTTCTATTTTTAGACTGGCAATGGCTGTGAGTAGGCTTACATATCCACATATTAGTTAGAGTCGTGGTATTTTAGATGACCATATGGCTACGTGAAAAAATTAGATAAAATAATATTTTAAATCATATGTGCTTGTACTCTATATACGCATTGTAGTTGAGGTCCTAGTGTATACTACATCGCTTGTAGGACTCGTACATGAATGTCATGTGGTATGTCATGTTTTTTGCATTGTTTTGTGTGGGGTTATCTTTGGGTTGCTCTATAAATTATGTAATTGATGTATGGTATATTATACGGCGTGCAATGACCGGTGTAGAGGCCATGGGAGGTTTATTTCTTTATGTTGAAAATAAACAACTGTTACTTTGTGTGGGACAACACACCTAGTTATTACTCAAGTTGAGACATTCCAAAAAAAAATATGAGAACATATGTGGATCATAGTTCACAAACCTAACCAATGTGTGAGGTGTTATTACCATTTTATCGATGAGTCGTTAGTGGTCAAACGTGAGCGCCATGTGCCTTGGAGCAAATACCAAGACATGTACTTAGCTACTAGTTTTTCTCCTTACTCTAATATAAAATTCATAACCTAGATATTTTTTATGTGTTTCCTTGATGTATATCTTGTTCATTTGTTTGGCCTATTTTGGCAAGAAATAGCAAGATGAAGTTGCTCCTTTAAATGAAATGTAAAGCACTAGACAAATGTCACATATGCAAAAGGAAGATTCTTCCCTGATCTTCCGCATGAGAATGCAAGGCAAGTCACTTTTTCTCATCGAATAACCTACATTCTGCTCCTTCTAAATATTCCATGAGACAAGAATTAACATAATAGTCCTAGCTTCTTGGCTTAATTATATGCACTACACCATGCAAGAATTGTTTTATCAAAATGGATATAAGCACCCATTAATGAGGTTTGTGAACGTGTGGAGTGGTGCACACTTAAATCTAAGGTAGCTGCACCAAGCAATATCACATTCAACAAATCATTTTTAGAAAACGACATTTGGAGTAAGTAACCATGCATGACGCCTGTTCGCATAACCATATAGTTCGTCCAACTTTAAAGTTGATGGATATGTATTCACCCACATATGACTCAAGACTGCCGATAATATGGTAGCGATAAGTGCTCTATCTCTCGACTGCATCAAACTGAACACCATTAATTTATGGACCTTTTTGTTCCGCGTAGAGTGCATATTTTGCACTAGTCAGTCTTAGGTTGCATTGTGTTTAGAGGTCTTGCTTTTGTCATGCCCTAAGTGCATGTGTCTGCAGTACCCTTAGTTTACATGGCCTTTAGTTTTCATGCCTTTATTTACCATGCTTTTGGCGTATCGTGCATTTTTAGTTGTACTATAAGAATTGTAAACAAAAACTAGACTAAAACCAAGAAGATTGGAAAACACCAATGGATCCTTTGATTCTAAGTAATCCTATAGGACTTCACATGATTTTGATCCTTAGGAATATTTTCTATGTGCATCATTTGATTCATCGGATTAGATCTTTAGGATCTTCCCTATAGTGTTGCGTTGCACTATATTTTGTAGAAAATTTCCATCGACTCAAACCTCCAGCTATAGTTCTTTTTGTTTTCCTGTGATTCAAACACTCCCTGAAGAAAACTTGTGTAGGATTTAACTGGGCATGACTCTCTAATCTTGAATCCTTCATGTGAATCAAAAAAGATCCTAACCAACAACCATTGAAACAAGAAGAAGGAGCAGCTCCTGCACGCCCTGGCTTGTGACCGCGTGCTCTCACGCCATAGGTGTGCCCTCCGCAAGTCTCCGCATGTTAATATACTTTAGTGTGGGATTGATCACTCCTAACCCGACCCTCTCCCTCCAACCGATATGCAGAAAATAAAAAAAGAAACCCTAATGTTGGTGACTCGTGTGTTAGGAATATGCCTTAATTTGTCAACCACTCTGCCCTATTTCGGCGAAGTGTTGCCACGGTGGAACATCGTAAACAAATGCTCACATTAGTTACTTGGTAGCCAGTATGTGGAGCTACGGAAAAACGCTATGTTTAGCAGTAATTATTTGGGTTTTATTGAAATTAATGTGCTCCACTGACTGGCCTATACTCTGTGTCATGCTTAGTTAGGTGCATATCCGTAGAGATATACCACCAACATAATGCAGCACCTTTCTAGCGACTTCTAAAGTATATGCAAATGTTTCAAATCACGTATCCTTTTTGACACGTCCTTTTGCTAGTGCATTTTGAAGTACACATATAGTAAAAAAAAAAATAACAAGACTAGGGATAAGCTCGTTCGAATTTTTTTTTTTGGCCAGCCGGCTAGTGAAGGCCTTGTAGAAGGGAATTTAAAGGATATATTAAGCAGCAACAGAAAACTAACGTACGATGGCAGAGTGACAGGCAAGCAAAGAGCAAAGCCAGGCGAGCTCGCAACCGAAGGATCGATCCTGGTCGGTCACGTTCACCCTTCAATCTAGCAGCCAATCGCGATAGAGCCCCACGCCTCCACGGCCCCACCCCCGTCACATCACAGCGCCGTCTATAATACTGAGCGCTCTCTCTCCTTCTCCCCAAAGATACTCCCCAGTACTGACCAGAGTCCAGAGGTGAGGTGGTGCGTGCGTGCGTCAAGGAAGGCGTGGGGAGCTACCAAACCGAGCCGACCCGGAGCTCTCGACCTCATCGTGCTCTGTCCCACGCAGCCCGCCTCCGGAATCTGGTGGTTACCCCCTCTCTCCTTCCTCCCCGCGCCGCCGCGTCATCGAGGGTTTTAGCTTCTTCAACCTGTTCTTGAGGTGAGAGATGAGGTTAATTTCCCCCCCATCCACAACCCCTCCTCCCCCAGCATGATCTGGTAGTGCTAATTACTTGGCTCCCTAGCTCGTCGGCTCGTGGCCCGTTAATTTCCGTCATCTCGGCAGGTTCAAAACTTCGAATCTGTTGCGATTTGTTCCTTTGCTAGGTATTTCCGTACGCGTGAGATCAGCTTCCTGGACTGGCTAGAGCGAGTGATTTCCCAGCAGTGGGATGATAGGGATCGCTTTCTCGAGCCGTTTCTTTGTTATATCTGCATGCGCACATCCTGTTTCGTTTTGTTTTTCGTTAGGATCTTGTTCACTAACTTGTCTCCCAGCTGGGATTTATCCCCAACATGTTTGGATTAACCCGGTGGAAGCTGCTACCTGCGGTTTTTCTTCATCGATTCCGCGCTGAATTCCATGGCACTACCACTAGCTAGTACGCAGATCTTTTAATCTCCTCGGGATTTGGGCGAGGTGTTGTTCGCTTAATTCGTGTCTGCTGGCCGGTCTTATTTTAGCCCTCCCTCCGTGTTCATGGGGGGACTACCACCACACCACCTCTGATTGACCGGAGATTTCCATCCCCTTTTCTTTAGCCAGTCTTTCCTCTTTCAGTTTCATTGGACCCCCAAGCAGCTCCACGATCTCTTTTCAGCTGCGCTTTTTTTCTTTTAATTTTTTTTACCGGTGCCGTCGATCCATATATTGGTTTACTTCTTTAATGTGATGCTCCGAGCTAGTAGCTGCCGTTTCTCGCGTCAGTGCTCCAATGCGGGCTACCCAGCATTCGCAGTCGTGATTTCTTTCTCCCCTTGACGCTGGATCTGGAGCTGGTTATGTTAACCAGTAATAACTACTGATAGATCGGTTAGGAAGAGATCTGTTTGATTACATGTTTACGCATACGAGATCTCTTCTGTAATAAGCGCATTGATTTTCTTCCTAATTGCGGTGCTCACTGGTGCGTAATGACACCAAGATCCAGTCCGGCCTCACCGATCTTCTTCCGAAAAACAATTCGATCCTTTCAGAATTACCATCAAAAAAATTACTAGCTAGCAACTACCGTTTTTTTTCGCTCACACAATGGCCACTGGTAGAGTGGTAGTGCACATTTACTAGGAGCAAGCTGGAGCAGTAGAGCAGCTGGTATAGTACGAGTGGTAGTTCTTATCTCTGAGCTTTTCTGTTATTCTTTTGTCAGAAAAGCTGCAGGAGATCGCCTGGGCCCCTCCCCCTGGGGTGTGTGTGTCATACGAACTTTCTTTTTTGCGCTGCATTGCATGCGTGCTCCGGCCCGTTATATCACTGGCAGTAGCTACTGAGTGAGCTTTTTACAGAAGCTGCTGAATTATTTCACCACCATTATTTCTCACCACTGTTTTACTAGCTGCTTGGTATGTAGCTGCTGTACTAAGCCAGCTAGCTATCTGGCTATTTTATTCAGCTGTAATTTTTCATTTACGCCCCCAATTAAGCTCGTGATTTTATGCTTTTCCGTCCAGCTGAAAATGTGCATACATGAACGTTTCGTGCTTGATTTAGATGATTCAGACCTTCCTTTTTGTATTCTTCGTCTGATTGGCCAATTTCCAATCTTCCTTTTTTTCAGGCGAATAAGAGATCAGAAGGAATTGTACTGATCTTCGGTTTCTCCTTTGTGTGCGGCGTAAAGAAGGAGGAGAGATGGATTGGGTTTTAATTGGATCGCTTCTTTGAAACGGACGCGAGACGGGGAGATCAGATCACACAGTAGACCACCCAGCTGCTGAGGATTAACGCCAGTTAATTACTCTCCTTCTCCGCGTCTAATCGAGCAGCAATTTACTTCGGTCACCACCACTCGCGCGCGAGCACCACCACCACCACCAACCCTCCTCATGGACCTCCAGGCGTTCTACCTCCAGGCGGCCGAGGCGGCGGCGACGGTGACGGTCCGCGCCGCGGCGGAAGCGGGCGATGATGTTGAGGAGCCCAAGCTCCCGGCCAGGGCGGCGGTGCTGATCAGGTTCGACGTGCAGGCACAAGCCCTCGGCTTGCGTGGCGGCGACGCGGCGCGTCATGCTGGGAAGACCTTCGGCGCTGCCGCGGCGGCGGTGGAGGTGGCGGATGGCGACGCCGGGGCTCGCGAGGGAGGCGGCCTCTCCCGCGTCCTGATCTGCCCCGAGTGCGGCAAGGGTTTCGCGTCGGAGAAGGCGATGCACGGCCACCTCAGGGCCCACCCGGCGAGGGGGTACAAGGGGGCGTCGCGCCCGGGGACGCCCGCCGGCTCCGCTTCGGCGGCCGCTGCAGGAGACGCGAGGCCGAGGACCAAGGCCCCGTCGCGGAAGGAGGCTCCTGAGCTTCCGTCCTTCAAGTGGCCGGTGACGGCGAAGCGCAGCCGCATTTGGACCATAGCTTCCCCACCGGTCACCGCGGATCCCGCGGCTGTGCTTCTGCCGGAGCCGCCCGTGCCTTTGCAGCTGGAAGAGCCGCCCCACGGCGAGGAGCCCGAGGTTTTGCTGCTGGAGCCGCGTCGCAGCGAGGAGGAGGAGGCTGCCATGACCCTCTTGGACCTGTACCAGCGGATGCGGACCAAGGAGCCGCCAGAACCTGCAGAAGATCAGCTGCCTATGCAGGTAGACAACGCCGTCGCGGAGGCGGAGCAGCAGATGCCACAGGCCGATCAGCTTGAGCCACCAGCTGATCATGTTGCAGGCGCCGATCAGCACCATGCGCCGGTGGAGCACATCTTCGGGATCATCGTGGGGTCCCAGGCGGCGGAGGCCGAGCAGCAGTCCAATGCCACCGCAGCAGGCTCGAAGGGGAAGGAGCCCATGGAGCCGGAGCCCGTGGGCAGTGATGCCCTTGTCTTGTTCCGCGACAAGCTCCTCTTCCCCGGCCCCTCCAAGAGACCAAAGAAGCGAGCGCTCCCATTTTCTGTCCAGACGCAGCCTCCAGCTGCAGCTGCCGCGGAGAAGGAAATGCCACCGCCGCTGAGGCGCATACCGTCGCCGGCGTCCGATCGGAAGTTCGAGTGCCCGACGTGCTCCAAGAAGTTCCCCACCCACCAGGCCCTGGGCGGCCACATGGCGAACCACAACAGGGCGCAAAGGTCCGCCGCTGCGCAGAACATGGACGGCCTCGCCGCCGCCCACGCCGTGCACAACATCATGGTGCAGCACCAGCTCCGCCAAGACGCCTTGCTCGGCAAGGACGTGCTCCCGCCTGTGGCGAGGGCGCCCAAGACGCACTCATGCTCCCGGTGCGACCTCACCTTCCCCACCGGGCAGGCGCTCGGGGGACACATGCGGAAGCACTGGCTCGAGGAGAAGATGCGGGCAGTGCCGGCGACTGCCCTTGCTGTTCCGTTCTTAGACGCGGTGGCTCCGGCCGCTGCTCCGGCCAATGCCCTGGCACTGGCACTGGCAGTGCCGGCCGCAGCCCCCGCTGCACTGGCCAGTGCCCTGATGGTGCCGATCGCAGCCGCGGTGGCGCCAAACGGAGGGCCCCGGGACTTTGAGTTAGACCTCAACGAGATGCCCATGGAATGAAAGGGGAGATATGGCGCTGGCTAAAGCTAAACCCTAGTTAGCCAGCCTTGGAATCATTGGTCTGGTAAGGTTTTGGAGTTCGTGCTACAAGATTATACAGGAAGCAACATTTGCTTGGTCCTAGCTTAGTGATATCTGTCAGTGTCGTTTTGGAGTACCTTTTTACAGTGTTTTAGTCTGTCATTGCTTGCAATTCATCTTGCTTCGGAATGTAGAGTTTGAGTTTTCCCAGCCCATGATAGAATTTGAGTTCGATCTGGACTGGAGAGAGATAGATAGCTGCAGATAAAATGTTTCTGAGCATTCTGATGTACAAGCTAGCTAGCTAGCAAGACTGTGATATCTGG
This sequence comes from Dactylis glomerata, assembly GCA_007115705.1. NCBI lineage: Eukaryota > Viridiplantae > Streptophyta > Magnoliopsida > Poales > Poaceae > Dactylis > Dactylis glomerata. The sequence goes on along the minus strand of QXEO01000390.1, from coordinate 463,081 downwards.
TTTCTTATAAACTGAGAATTATGAGATATACACCCCCTTTGTATTGGTGCGACAGTTAAACGATTGTTGAATCGAAATACAACATTTACTTCTTACAGAGTTCTTAATTGCTCCTAGTTGATGTAAATTGTTACTGTTAATATATATCTTTTCTCCTTGCTGACTTCTACACTAAGGTAACTTGATTGCCGGGACATAATTTTGTCATCAACCTCTAGTTTGTTGATTTTCCATTAGCAGTAAAAATCCATTTATGGGGACTGTTCCTAATACCACATACCTATTCAAATTTTAGTTGCAATAGCATCTTTTCTTAAAATGTATAACCTGATTGAAACGTGTGGAGGTCCTAAGTCCTAACTCGGCCGTGTGAATATATATATGTATGTTCTCTAACTTTTGCATTCCGGTACTGTGTATGTTTTGATGTTTGAATGGAACTGGCCTGTACTGTATATAATAGACATAATTACTTTTGTTTCCCTAAAATCTGAAATAAACCAAGTTGCCGACCGGTTTTGCTTTCTAGCTTCACAAATCTTGGACGCGTTAGCAAAGCAGCAGAGACAAAATTCCGAACTTCCAGAAAAGAGATAAACACATGCAATTCATACTCTAGAGTTCCTGACACCAGGAGAGTATACACCACCGAACCAAGATAAATGCGGCAGATCAACTCTTGGAACAGGAGGAACACGGAGCGTCCCAGTTTGAACTGTACAGTACTGCTCTAGTTAGCTTCACATGCATGCAGCACCAAGCATGCATGCATGCATGTGCCGTTGTACTTGCTAATGCATGCAGAGGTACGTGTGCTCGTTGTTGGTTTTGCAAACTCTTCTTGCACCAGCACATCGGAGCTCATTTACAGCAAAACGACGAACTTGGTTCAGTTGTCGGTTCCCAATGCGCTCAATTATACATGATAGTTAGATAGGAAAATCTTTCCACTTCTAGTAAGATTTTTGTTTACTTTCAGTTTTTTTGAGAGATTGTTTACTTTCAGTTGGAAAAATACGTCCAAGGAGGACCAATCATTAGTTGCATAACTTGGAGTGTGATTTTACCCCTAGCCCAACAATCAGGGATGAACGGCGGGTTTGACTTACATTCTCGTCAATAGAGAGGTGTCTATAGTGATTTCACATGCTTGTAGTGTTATGTGTGTCTACATTGTACTATAACTTTACGAAGATACCAAGCATAACTTTTGTTCTTACTATGGATACAAATAAGTAGTTTCTCACTTGATCACCTCTCACATGACACCATAAATTTGTTGAACTTTTTCGACTCGTGGGCCTTGGCAAGTTGTTTTCTTCTAGAAGGCATAATTCTTTATGGACAATGTCCCTTTGAAGGTTTGTCTTCCGCCTTCTAGATACAAATCTGGAGTTTGAATGGTTGGTAGTCTTGAAGCGCCTTTGGAAGACAGAAAGCTTCAACTCTATGGTTGACTCAATGAAGAGTTCACATTTTATGCAAATGGGAGCCTCACATGGGCGTTTACCTAACTTGCAATAAATACAGCTATCATTTACCAAAAAGGTTTAATCCACGTGTGATATTTCTTGGTGTGGCTAACCTAGCTTCAACACTAGTGTGCGCCACTTCACAGGAATGCAAACATTATTGATTGGCGACTAAATTCATGTTGAAAATAATTGGCAATCTTTAGTTGTACTGCATATAGTTGGGTCTAGAAAGTCTGGATATTTTTATTGAGATATTTAGAAAGGATATGAATGTGGGTTACTCAACAAGGGAAGTGCATCTATGACTTCCATCTGTCGCTTGTATATTGTCTAGTGCTCAACATTACTCCTTATTAGCAAAATACCCTCGACTTTTTGTTGCCAAATAGGAAAAAATGAATAAGAATGTACACGTATGAAAACATAGAAAACAAGGGCTAGAGCATGATGTTTATGTTATATTAGGGGAGATTAGGAATCTAAGGAACATCATCATTGCAGAATGCCAGCTCATAGAAGCCACGATGACGCATATAACTACAATAAGCATTATTGCTGACAATTGTCAAAATATATCAATTGCACATTAGTAGATGATACGTCTCCAACGTATCCATAATTTTTGATGCTCCATGCTTGTTTTTACACCATTTGCCTAATGTTTCGTTACGCTTTGTGGCACTTTTATGCATTTTCCGGAACTAACCTATTAACAAGTCGCCACAGTGCCAGTTCCCTGTTTTCTGCTGTTTTTGTGTTTCAGAAAAGTTACACAGGAAATATTCTCGGAATTGGACGAAACCAAAGCCAGTCGCCCAGAATTTTACCGAAGCTTCCAGAGAACCGAAGAGGAGACAGAGTGGGGCCACGAGGGACCCTCACACCAGGGCGGCGCGGCCAGGGGCTGGGCCGCGCCCCCTATGTGTGAGACCACCTCGGTCCACTTCTGACGATGCCCCTTCGCCTATAAAGACCCCCCGACGAGAAAAACCTAAGTACCCGATCAGTTTTCCAGAACACATCGCGATCCGCCGCCGCCGTCGACCCAAAGATCGGGAGGGTCCAGAAGCTCTTCCCGACACCCTGCTGGAGAGGGGAATCGTCACCGGAGGTCTTCTTCATCGCCATGCTTGCCTCCGGAGCGATGAGTGAGTAGTCTACCTTGGACTATGGGTCCATAGCAGTAGCTAGATGGTTGTCTTCTCCACCATGTGCTTCATGTTTAGATCTCATGAGCTGCCCTACATGATTGAGATCACCGTTATGTAATTCTACATGTTTGGTTTGTTGGGATCCGATGAATATTGGTGTTATGCTTGAGTTGAAGTACTGAAATTTATCTTTTGTTATCTCTATGTTGTTTATGATCTTGCATGCTCTCCGTTGTTAGTAGCTATCTTGGCCGAGTAGTTGCTAGTGACTCCAAGAGGAGGTATTTATGCTCGATAGTGGGTTCATGCCTCTATTTAATCTGGGGGAGTGACAGAAACCTCTAAGGTTGTAGATGTGCTGTTGCTACTAGGGGGAAAACAACATTCATATGCTCAAGGGCATATGCTTTATTTACATTACACACTTTGCTTAATGCAATTATCTGTTGTTCGCAACTTAATACTCATGGGGTGTTCGGACGATATCCCCGTGAGTGGATTATTAGTCATAGATGCAGTTGGATGGCGGTCTATGTATTTTGTTGTAATGCCCAGAGTAAATCTCATATTGATCCTCTCATCATATGCACGTTGTCTTTATTCTATCAATTGCCCAACTGTAATTTGTTTACCCAGTATGTATTATTTTATCTTATGGAGAGACACCGCTAGTGAACTGTGGATCCCGGTCCTATTTCCATTATATTGCTATCACCTGTTTACTTTACTCGCACTGTTTACTTTACTCGCATTCTATTATCACTTTCCACTCGATACGCTCATACCCTTTGTTTCAAGCAAATCGGTGAGATTGACAACCTCATCGTAAGTTGGGAACAAAGTATTTGGTTGTGCTGTGTGCAGGTTCCGTGTTGCAGCTAGCAAAGCAAAGCTTGGACGAGGCGCCTTATAAATTGTCCTGAGCTATCGCAAGCTAGCAAGCATCACCTTCAGTCGTTTGTTTGCTCCTCTCCTGATCGACATACCTTGGTTTCTTAACTGAGGGAAAATCTTGCTGCTATATTCATCACACCTTCCTCTTGGGGTTTCCAACGGGCTGGTCATTCAACTAGGCACCAGCTATTTTCTGGCGCCATCAACCAGCAATCAGTAGATCATTTGTCAGAGGCAAATATGTTTCTTTCTTCCAAATTGGAATGTCTTATCTTGATTAATAATTAATTAGGTATATTTTTTCATTTATTTACAACACATTGAAAAAAGAATATCGAGCACTAGACAACATCCAAAGAGCAGGGTATCCGTAATCTTTGGAAGGCTTGATATCCTTTTTGTTGAATACCCACTTTTTTCGAAGACCTAGCTTTTGAAGGCTTAATTATATGCGCAATGTGCATGTCATGAGCCTCAGTTTCTTCAAAATTGATGCAAGCACAAATTAGTGATGTCTGCACACGAGCGAAGTTGTTGCGCACTTGAAGGTAGTTGTACCATGCCAATACCATCATGGACCATTCACATTTATAGAAAATCATTTTTATTAACTGAAGGTGGGCAACTCTGTAAGACAATTTGCATAAAAGTGGGGCACTAGACCAACCAAAAAATAAAAGCCTATTTCTTTGTGTAAAGACGATTCAAGTCCACAACATAACCAACAATAGGATTTACATTTGACAAATCCAAAACTTCAAAGACAACATGGTCCTAAAATAACCTGCCTTCCAAGTGGAATAAGCATGTTAAGCCCCTATCGATCATTAGTCATGAAAGACCACAAATTAATGGTGTTTGTGTGAGGTAATCAAGCGAGACACCACTTATTTGCTACCATATTAACTCTTTAAAGGTATAGGTTCCATCTAGGTGCAAACCATGTGGTTGGATGATTGGTGGTATTGAACCATTTCGGCATGTGTTTAAACTTTGTGGTTGACCCAACCACACAATTTTATGCAAACAACGATCTTACACGGTCACCCACATCTCCAATTTGTACAAATGTAATTTCTGAAGAGGTTTGGTCCAAGTGTGATATATGCCTTTTTAACCTCGGTCTTTACGCTATGTTAATTTTGAACAAATTATATACCTTCTTTTTAGGAATGGAGAAAATAAGAAAAATATTATTAAAATATAGAAAAATTCCAAGCATTAGCTTGTGTCTCAACATACCATCAAATAATGGGTTTCTTGCTTGACTATCCGGTTCTAGACAAGCTACTTCTTCTGCGTATGAAGGCACAATTCCTTACCGACATATTAACCACTTGAATGTATGTGTTATATCTTCTAGATAAAAAACAATATTTGGATAGCTAGTAGTCTTGAATTGTCTTTGAACAAAGGAAAAATTCAAACAAGGCCAACAAAATGTTTCACGTATTATACAAACAGGGCCTCACACAATCACACCCACACGGGATTAATAAAACTATTCCTAGTAAAAGGTTTTGTCCATGTGTGCTATTAGCTAGATGCAACTAACCTAATTTTGGCGTGAATATGTGTGACGTTGCACATAGTTAAACATCATTAATTGGTAAATATATCCATTTTGATAAAAATAATTAATTGGCATCATGCATCACATGTATACTACATATGACCGATTCTATATAAGTTCAGGCTACCATATTTTCTTATCAAGAGATTTGGAAAGAGTAGAATGTGTGTTATTTAACAATGGAGGTAATATGACTTCCATCCACATATTTAAAGGAATGTGTGTTATTGAACAATAGAAGTACTATGGCTTCCGTCCACATACTTACGGCTAAGGAAGAACCCATTAATGTATGAATCTTGTCTAGGGCTCAACATATTTATTTTTAACAAGCAAACAAAATGAGCAAGAGCGTACATGTATAACAAATATAAATAGGAAAAAAAGACTAGAGTGAAAGATTTAGATTATATTTTAGGGAGATTTATGCGGCTAAATAACATCTTTGGTGCCTAGTCTCATCCAACAAAGCCAAGGACGCATGTGCATTACCACAACAAGCATCGTAGCGCCCATGCGTTACCACAACACACATTATTTCCGATGATATATGGTCAAAACATCCCGCATACCGATAGATCTATGTTTGAAGTTGTGCTCAATTATTTTTTTTGATTTGGAATACCTTATACTTAGAAATAACTAGGTGTGATGTCAAACTCACTTAAAACATTCTAAAGTTGCCCTGTTAGAAGGATAATGACGACTGATGGGAAAATTCCAAACAACAGGTTCTTCCATAATTTTCGGCATGAGGATGGAGGGCATATATATCACATATGATGTTGAATACCCTCCACATTACACTCATTAAAAATCACATGGTACACGACTTATGTAGGAAACCCTAGCTTTTCTAGGCACAATTATGTGCATGTGCATGTGACAAGTACCACTTTTTCAAAACCGAATGTCAATTAATGATGTATGCTCACATGCAAAGTGGGACACGCTTGCAACTAGCCATACCGATGAAATATCACACGTGGACCGCCATTCATATTTAGAAAACGACAAGTGTATTGATTAAAGGTGGGTGTCATGTGTGACTCTATGCATAAAACCAAGAAACATTTGATTAAACACGAAGTTGAAGCATATGTCTTTTGTTTAGAGATGAATCAATGCTGACAACCATCTAAACATAGGATGTGTGACTATATGAGACCTGAACCTTCAAAGAGTCAATATGGCCCTAATGAAGTGTGTCCTTTTGGAGCCAATTGATCATCGGACGTGAAAGGTCCACAAATTAATGGTGTCCGGTGTGAGGTGGACAAGCGATCAAGAAACCACTCATTTACTATATTTGTGCTTCGAAAGTTCCGATTCCATCTAATTGCAATACTACTATGGGATGGTTGGCAGTCATGAAGATGAAATACATATGTTTTCAGCTTTGTGGTTGACTCAGCGACGTGATCTTAGGCTAGTCATAGTGCATAGTATCAAATAGTAGTATCATGCATATGATACAACCATATGATACTAACTTTGTTATGGATGGTATCATGTAGTAGTATCATAGATTTAATATATTTATTGATTTTTATAATCTCAATGCAAATTTATGTACAAGATTTATTTGACACTACTTTTTTTTGTAACGTGTGCTATGATACAGTATCCACCTATGATACTCTAATTCCCCCGCTCTTTATTAATTAGCTGCCACATCACCATTTTTGTAGGCCTAAGATGCATGATACTTTCTATGATACTAGCACTATGGCTAGCCTTATGCAAACATTTTTCTCACATGGTTACTCTTCTTCAATTAATACAAATATTGTTTTCCAAAATGATGTTGTTCATGTATGCATGGGTGTCGTCTTGATGCAACTAATATACGATACTAGTCAATACATGGTACTAATATATGATATCATAGTATCATGCATATGATACTACTATAAGATATCACTTCTACAATGTATAGTATCATATACTAGTATCATACTATCATAGTTAATCATATTTAATGTTTTCTAGAATCTCAAGGTAAATATGTGTATATGATATATTATCTAGTAGACTTTCTAGTTCTACGTGTCATGATACAGTATCATATTATGATACCACTTTCATATCTCTCTTTATTAATTTTCGTGCCACATCAGATTTTTGCCAATATGGCATACATGATACTAGCTATGATACTCCTATTGTGACTAGTCTTACCTTAAGTTTTGGCTGGGTGCGACTACCCTAACTTCGAGTGCATGCCACTCTGCACACGCGCAAACATCATTAATTGGTTCTCATACCTGTTCCAAAAAAAGTTGCACGTCGCATGTACATGGTGCATACAGTTAAGCCTAGAAAACAAGGGTTTTCTTATAAAAATCTTGTCTCATAGTTTATCTGGAAGGAGCTAAATGTGCAATATGTAACATAATAAAAATATTAAGCAAATTCTACCATTTTGATTTTGTATAGTGCTTTACATATTCATCATTTAGAGGAAGGGATTTAACATTCCATTTATTACCAAAGAGGGTTACTGAAAATGAAGAGTATAAATCAATGAAACACATAAAAATAACAAGATCTAGGTTTGAGATTTATACTAGAGTATGGAAAAATTTCAGTAGCTAAGGACAGTGCCCGTCCTTAGCTTGATCCCCTGAGTGCTTGTAGTTACATCACTTCAGTTTTCCTTATGTTTGGCTTATAACATTGTTATTCCTGAAGTCAAAATCGTTGTACCTTCAAGGGAGTTTGCATGATTGTTCTTATTATATGTATGCTTGTTTGTTACATGCAACTCTTATGCTTGCTACCCAGCCTTGCTAGCCAAAAACCTGTACTGAGAGGAAATACTTCTCGTGCATCCAATTCCCAAAAGCCAAGTCACTTCCAAAGAGTCCACTATAAATTCCTATGCATGGTATTTCAAGCCATTCCAGGTAAATTTTCATGTGCTACCTTTCAAAAAACCTTCAAACACTTCAATTTTGTGCCACTGTTTTTAGCTCATGAGGACGTAGTGGATGGGTTTGTTATCTTCCATACTAAATTAAGTACCCCTCGACTAGGCAGCTTCATCTGCTCATCATTAATTTTGCAAGGGAGCTGGTCAGACCATTATAATCTCAAAAAGAAAAGAAAGAAAAGAGCACTCCTCCATGGTATGTGAAAGTTGGTTGGCACCCGATGGAATCGGTTAGCCATGGTTTGAGAAAGGAAAAAGGTGGGGAGGAGTGCAAAGCTATAAAAGAGCACCAATGTGCCAATTAATCAAACATCTCGGAACCGCTCTCACTTGTTTAGTATGGAAGATATCAAGAACTCCGTTGCTAGTCGTTGACAAAAGCAACCACCTCTCAAAATAACTTTTTACCTCTATTTTGCAAATGAAAAGCTCTAGCACATGTTTAATCCCTGCTTCCCTCTGCGAAGGGCCTATCTTTACTTTTATGTTGAGTCAACCTATTTCCCTCTATCTAAAGCAAGCATTTGAGTTGTTATGTTTCACTCATCCATATGTTGATCCGTTTAATCATGTTTACTATCTTCCTTGTTTTGTATAATGCTTTTGTCTGAAGGAATATATCTTTGAAAGCTTTCTATGAATGCAAAAGTTTACCTTGTTGAGCTTATGGTCTTTGCTATATTAGCTCTGTTTTAAAAGGCTCCGTTTAAAAGAAAGAATAGCTGTTCATCATTCTTTGACCAAGAACTAAGGTTTGCCATTGCCAATTATAGTTTACCTTGTGCATCTTTACATGTGATTCCCTTTTACCCATTGCAAGTCTATATCTTATAAAGGGAAGTGGATGTCTATTATAATTTGTGCCTTGGTGAATGTGATGCTTCTTGTCCGTATTTTGATTATCGACACTTCACTCCATAAACCTGTGGTCATGTTTACCGAGTTTAGTTTTCGCTTGGGGACAAGCGAGGTCTAAGCTTGGGGGGGTTGATACGTCCATTTTGCATCACTATTTTGTATCATAATTTACTGTTATTCATTGATATATTTCATATTTAGAGTTGATACTTATGTTATTTCCTTTGTTTTCACATGTTTGATGATCTTTGGAGGAGTTGCTGCCAAGTCAGGATTCTGCTGGAAAAAGGACCATCAAGGGACCATATTTTGAAGATCAGGAAAATTCTAGAAAAATATCAGGAAATTATATTTTCCCAGAAGACTCAGGAAGCCAGAAGGAGGAGTCGAGAGGAGCCAGGAGGGGCCCTCACGCCAGGGTGGCGCGGCCTGCCCCCTGGCCGCGCCAGCCCTGTGTGAGGCTGCCCTGGCCCACCTCTGGTCTCGCCCCTGCGCGTACTTCATCATCCCCGAAAACCTAAATCGAGGGGAGGCTTAGAGTTAGACACCGCCGCCTCTGCGGGGCGGAAAACACCAGAGAGAGAAAAGCTCTCCGGCAGGCAGAAATCTGCCGGGGAAATTCCTTCCCGGAGAGGGGAGATCGTCGCCATCATCACCACCATCGCACCGGACTTCATCGGGATCATCATCATCATCCCCATCACCAGCACCTTCATCTCCACCATCACCACGCCATCCCGCTGTAACATCTTGAGTTGGATCTTGTATATTCTTAGGGAAAACTTTCCCGGTGTTGATTACTTTGTAGTTGATGCTATTGAGTGGAACCGTTGAATTAAGGTTTATGTTCAGATTGTTATTTACCATTATTTCACCTCTGATCATGATCCATATGATGTCTTGTGAGTAGTTCGTTTAGTTCTTGAGGACATGGGAGAAGTCAAGATGTTAGTAGTGAATTATTGTTGAGAAATATTTAATGGTTTGATATTGTTGTGGTGCTATTTCACTAGTGGTGTCATGTGAACGTCGACTACATGATACTTCACCATTTATGGGCCTAGTGAGATGCATTGTGTATTTGGCTACCAATTGTGGGGTTGCTGGAGTGACAGAAACCTAAACCTCCGTTGGAAAACCATTGCACTAGGGAGCGTAGGATCTTAGAGTTTAAGGCTGTGGTTAGATTTATCTTAATTACTTTATTGTATTTGCGGATGCTTGCAAGGGGTATAATCACAAGTGTGTATTTATCCTAGTAAGGGTAATGCGCTAGCACAGGTTCACCCCCATAACACCTATCAAACCAATAAAGACTATTGGCTTTATGAAGCGAAAGCTCTTGACAGAAACTCCCGTGTGTCCTCAAGAACGTTTGGTTATTTAAGTACGCAACCGGCTTGTCCTTTGCTGAAGAAAGGATTGGGCCACTTGCTGCAATTGTTACTACTGTCTTTTATTTACTCGTATTACCAAATACCCCTGAAAACCTGTTTGCTAGTATTTACAGTGATTCCTTGATCAAAACCGCTCATCAACACCTTCTGCTCCTCGTTGGGTTCGACACTCTTATTTATCGAAAGTACTACGATACACCCCCTATACTTGTGGGTCATCAGTGACAGAAACCTCTAAGGTTGTAGATGTCCTGTTGCTACTAGGGGGAAAACAACATTCATATGCTCAAGGGCATATGCTTTGTTTACATTACACACTTTGCTTAATGCAATTATCTGTTGTTCGCAACTTAATACTCATGGGGTGTTCGGACGATATCCCCGTGAGTGGATTATTAGTCATAGATGCAGTTGGATGGCGTTCTATGTATTTTGTTGTAATGCCCAGAGTAAATCTCATAGTGATCCTCTCATCATATGCACGTTGTCTTTATTCTATCAATTGCCCAACTGTAATTTGTTTACCCAGCATGTATTATTTTATCTTATGGAGAGACACCGCTGGTGAACTGTGGATCCCGGTCCTATTTCCATTATATTGCTATCACCTGTTTACTTTACTCGCACTGTTTACTTTACTCGCATTCTATTATCACTTTCCACTCGATACGCTCATACCCTTTGTTTCAAGCAAACCGGTGAGATTGACAACCTCATCGTAAGTTGGGAACAAAGTATTTGGTTGTGTTGTGTGCAGGTTCTGCGTTGCAGCTAGCAAAGCAAAGCTTGGACGAGGCGCCTTATAAATTGTCCTGAGCTATCGCAAGCTAGAAAGCATCACCTTCAGTCGTTTGTTTGCTCCTCTCCTGATCGACATACCTTGGTTTCTTAACTGAGGAAAAATCTTGCTGCTATATTCATCACACCTTCCTCTTGGGGTTCCCAACGGGCTGGTCATTCAACTAGGCACCAGCTATTTTCTGGCGCCATCAACCAGCAATCAAGCTCTTTTCTGGCGCCGTTGCCGGGGAGGAAGTAGAAGACTTCTGCAAGGGGAGTTTTTCGCACGCACATCCTTTACTTTGTTTATTGTTTTGCTTTACTTTATTTATTTTACTTGCATCATTTTATCAAAAACCCAAAAAAAAATAGAATCCTTGGTAGTTGTTATTTCTTTACTATTAGTCATTATGTTGTTCCCTAAGTATGTTCTGGAGGACCTCTCAGTAGGTAGTGGTTCAATTATTGGGAAAGATAACATTGAGGAGTTCTTTAATCATATTAGTATGCATAAGGAAGTTGAGGAAAAGTCTTTGATTGCGCTTGCTCCTAGTATTGAAGTTGCTTCTGCTTATTTAATTCACATGTCGGAAGCTAGGTTTGCTAGCCTCAACCCTTTTATGCAACACATGTTCCTTAAGCTTCATGGTATTGAGGATCCTGAAAAGAATGCTTTTATCCTTGAAACTTTGCGCATAGAATTTAGAGGTGTTGCCATTGAAGCTAGGAAAGTTCTTAAGCGCTTTAATGAGTTGGGTTCACCTATAAAGGTTATTAGTACAAACAATGAGGGAACCGAGATACCTATACCTAGCAAACTCTTGGGATTGTATGAAGCTTTTGAAAATAATTTTGATTGGATCTGTCCCAAAAATCTTTTTAGTGATTTGAGTGAACCAAAGCGTGATCACAAAGGGTCTTCAAAAAATTATGTGGATGAAATACAATGCCTTATTGAGAAGACCTCTTCAATGGATCTTGATGCTTCATCACTTGATATTACTTGATTCGCAATTTTCTGCGCCTAGCTCAAAGGCGTTAAAGAAAAGCACTCTTGGAAGATAACCCAATGTTTTTACATTCAGTTCTTTTTCTTTTATTTGAGTCTGGGAAGTTATTACTACTGTAATGACCTCTCCTTATCCTTTTTATTTCGTTTTTGTGCCAAGAGAAGCCTCTAATTTGAGCGAGGTAAGATTTGGGGATGTTGCTGTCCTGAAACTGTTTTCGGTGCTGCACCGTAAAAATTCGTCAAAATTCTCTGTATATCTTTTGGACCTGAAATTTCTTGTGCATATTCCCCAGGTTATATCCAAACTTTCATTAGTTGAACACTTTTTTATTTGAGCAACAGAAAACCTCTTAAAAATTCGACCTTTATCAGCTGTTCTGTTTTGACAGATTTCTGCCAATATTTGTGTTTGCCGCTTTATCGCTATCTTTTTTAGTTCTTTTGATCACAGAACTTTTGGGGAAGTTGCTACAGTAGTATATGCTTAATATGTGGTGGTTTTAGGTTGAAACCTGAAGCAAAAAGAGGTTGATTCTATGTTATGCTTACACTAATGTTGCTAATAGATTTGTGTTTAGTTTGTATGAAGGAAGTTTTCAAGTGTAGGGATCGAAGAATGATGAGATGAGTTGAAGAATGGACAAAAGCTCAAGCTTAGGGATTACCATGCATCACCCCAAGAAATATCCAAGAAGTACAAGCGTCAAAGCTTGGGGATGCCCCCAAGGCACCCCTTCTTTATCGACAAAAATCAGGTCACCTTTCAAGACACTATATTTTTATTGCTTCATGCATTATGCGTTTTCTTGGAGCATCAGTTGTTTTTTAGTTTCTTCAGTTTAGTTTAGTTTTGTTTGCTGCAATAAATGGTTGGACCCCAACAAATTTCTTTTGGAGAAGTTGCCTTGCTTTTCATTTACCAAGAACACTCCGTTTTTCACTCTATTCGTTTCAACAAGTATTCTTCTTTTTCTAGAACTGCGTTTAATTTTCATTTTCGCCTTGATTTGTGTTCAGATCTTGCTATATCTTTTCATCAAGGTGTATTTTTGCCTCTGATATTTATTGGTTTTCAGCAAAAGAGGTTATTTAAAAAGTTTGAATGGTGTTGGAAAAGAGAAAAAGCTTTATGCAAAAAAGTGGTACAAGAAGGAGCTTGTGTAGACTGCGGCTTAGGCTTTTGCATGTCGTGCTTGATGTCTTTTTGATAGTATGCTTAGTGATTTTTGCTGTAGCATGACTTGTCTCAAATAACTGAGATTGCTTAATGAGCCTTTGAAAGAATCATGCGTTGTTTTTATCGTTTGGAAGTATTATTTTGGTTTTCTCCTTGATGCTTTATTTGGGTTGACTTGGCACATACTCACACATGTTAGACTCATCCAAAGTCGCCAATAGCCTCTATGATCATTTAGTTTTTGACTTTTGATGCCATCTTATGCTTCTTTTAATGTCGCTTTGTCGCTTTGCATGATTATGGCCGTTATTGCTCTCTTAGTTGGTCGCTCCCAGTCTTTTGCTAGCCCTCGCCTTGTACTGAGTATGAGCTCTACTCGTGCATCCAACTCCTAAAAACCAAGTTTGCCAAAGTGTCCACCATACATACCTATTAGCAATTTTCTATTCCAAGTAAATTTGACTTGCTTTTATTTACTCTTCAAATTAAACTCTTACCAGTGTTATGCGAAAATTAGTCAGTAAAGCTCTCACGAACCGGAAGGCACACTTTATTTTTCTTGCTTTTAAAAATTTGACATTGTGGTCTCTTATGTTGAGTTGTTATGCTTGCAAGTTGTAAGTTGGGAACTAGCCCAGCCATGCCGTCATGGGGCAAGCTTTCAACATTGCACTTCTTATTTGAGTTGATATCGTGATCTTTTGTTTATGGATACTCACGGTGTGAAATGAATTGGGATCTTGCGGGATCATGGAGTTTGTATATGTGTTAGAGAAACGCCTGGGCTGCCAATCTAAGCCATGCATAATTCATGGTGGAAATTTGCAGCATGCCCATAGTAGACATTCGACGACGCATCTCAAAATAAAAAGCTAAACAAATGGTAAATAAAAGAGATGTCGAGGTGTTCATTGTCTGCTTGACCTGTCATTTTGATGTGGGCTTGTTCCATGTCATCGGGCACGGAGGTACCCCGTTGGCGGTTCTCGATGATACATATATACTTACAATGACAAGAGCCTTGCTTGGGACTCTAAGTAAAGTAGCATGAGGTTTGGGTACTCGTATTCACAGGACACGAGGTTTTCAACTTATGATTTGTCAAGCATATGCAGCATGAGTGTTCTCGCATTAACTTTAACCATTCAAGATGCTTATGATGGGGGCAATGAGAGCTCAAAGCCGGTAAGTACCATAATTTTTGAAGGTCTATAAAACTTGCAAACACTGCTTCCCTCCGCGAAGGGCCTTTCTTTTACTTTTATGTTGAGTCACCACCTTCTATCTTTATGCACCATTAAGAGAGCATAGTTGTCATTCTTAGTATAATGTGCATTATCCCAAAAGTTTTCATTGATTGATTCATATTGTTGGTTTCACTTGTTCTTAAATTATTTGTATCTAGTCGCCCTCTTAAACTTGAAGGTGTCCTATGCATTTATGTTTTGCTCTCCATGAGGGACAAGCTGCAAACCATTTGTATGTTTTTCCTTATGATTTGAACACACGTTTGACTTTCATTGTTTCGTTTTCATGATCTTTTGTTTGTGTTTCTTTTATGATAACATGGTTGCTAAGTTTTTTCTATCAAGATTATGTCTTTCATGCCCATGTTTTAAGTTCTTTTCATCCCAGCTCACAACGCTTACATATGTGATCAAGATTGTGTAGGTGCATGTCACCTCAAAAATTATTTCTTTTGTTATCACTTACCTACTCAAGGATGAGCAGGAGTTAAGCTTGGGGATGCTGATACGTCTCCAACGTATCCATAATTTTTGATGCTCCATGCTTGTTTTTACACCATTTGCCTAATGTTTCGTTACGCTTTGTGGCACTTTTATGCATTTTCCAGAACTAACCTATTAACAAGTCGCCACAGTGCCAGTTCCCTATTTTCTGCTGTTTTTCTGTTTCAGAAAAGTTACACAGAAATATTCTCGGAATTGGACGAAACCAAAACCAGTCGCCCAGAATTTTACCGAAGCTTCCAGAGAACCGAAGAGGAGATGGAGTGGGGCCATGAGGGCCCTCACACCAGGGCGGCGCGGCCAGGGGCTGGGCCGCGCCTCCTATGTGTGAGACCGCCTCGGTTCACTTCTGACGATGCCCCTTCGCCTATAAAGACCCCCCGACGAGAAAAACCTAAGTACCTGATCAGTTTTCTAGAACACATTACGATCCGCCGCCGCTGTCGACCCGAAGATCGGGAGGGTCTAGAAGCTCTTCCCGGCACCCTGCTGGAGAGGGGAATCGCCACTGGAGGTCTTCTTCATCGCCATGCTTGCCTCCGGAGCGATGAGTGAGTAGTCTACCTTGGACTATGGGTCCATAGCAGTAGCTAGATGGTTGCCTTCTCCACCATGTGCTTCATGTTTAGATCTCATGAGCTGCCCTACATGATTGAGATCACCGTTATGTAATTCTACATGTTTGGTTTGTTGGGATCCGATGAATATTGGTGTTATGCTTGAGTTGAAGTACTGAAATTTATCTTTTGTTATCTCTATGTTGTTTATGATCTTGCATGCTCTCCGTTGTTAGTAGCTATCTTGGCCGAGTAGTTGCTAGTGACTCCAAGAGGGGGTATTTATGCTCGATAGTGGGTTCATGCCTATTTAATCTGGGGGAGTGACAGAAACCTCTAAGGTTGTAGATGTGCTGTTGCTACTAGGGGGAAAACAACATTCATATGCTCAAGGGCATATGCTTTGTTTACATTACACACTTTGCTTAATGCAATTATCTGTTGTTCGCAACTTAATACTCATGGGGTGTTCGGACGATATCCCGTGAGTGGATTATTAGTCATAAATGCAGTTGGATGGCGGTCTATGTATTTTGTTGTAATGCCCAGAGTAAATCTCATAGTGATCCTCTCATCATATGCACGTTGTCTTTATTCTATCAATTGCCCAACTGTAATTTGTTTACCCAGCATGTATTATTTTATCTTATGGAGAGACACCGCTAGTGAACTGTGGATCCCGGTCCTATTTCCATTATATTGCTATCACCTGTTTACTTTACTCGCACTGTTTACTTTACTCGCATTCTATTATCACTTTCCACTCGATATGCTCATACCCTTTGTTTCAAGCAAACCGGTGAGATTGACAACCTCATCGTAAGTTGGGAACAAAGTATTTGGTTTGTTGTGTGCAGGTTCCACGTTGCAGCTAGCAAAGCAAAGCTTGGACGAGGCGCCTTATAAATTGTCCTGAGCTGTCGCAAGCTAGCAAGCATCACCTTCAGTCGTTTGTTTGCTCCTCTCCTGATCGACATACCTTGGTTTCTTAACTGAGGGAAAATCTTGCTGCTATATTCATCACACCTTCCTCTTGGGGTTTCCAACGGGCTGGTCATTCAACTAGGCACCAGCTATTTTCTGGCGCCATCAACCAGCAATCAGTAGATCATTTTTCAAAGGCAAATATGTTTCTTTCTTCCAAATTGGAATGTCTTATCTTGATTAATAAGTAATTAGGTATATTTTTTCATTTATTTACAACACATTGAAAAAAGAATATCGAGCACTAGACAACATCCAAAGAGCAGGGTATCCGTAATCTTTGGAAGGCTTGATAGCCTTTTTGTTGAATACCCACTTTTTTCGAAGACCTAGCTTTTGAAGGCTTAATTATATGCGCAATGTGCATGTCATGAGCCTCAGTTTCTTCAAAATTGATGCAAGCACAAATTAGTGATGTCTGCACACGAGCGAAGTTGTTGCACACTTGAAGGTAGTTGTACCATGCCAATACCATCATGGACCATTCACATTTATAGAAAATCATTTTTATTAACTGAAGGTGGGCAACTCTGTAAGACAATTTGCGTAAAAGTGGGGCACTAGACCAACCAAAAAATAAAAGCCTATTTCTTTGTGTGAAGACAATTCAGGACCACAACATAACCAACAATAGGATTTACATTTGACAAATCCAAAACTTCAAAGACAACATGGTCCTAAAATAACCTGCCTTCCAAGTGGAATAAGCATGTTAAGCCCCTATCGATCATTAGTCATGAAAGACCACAAATTAATGGTGTTTGTGTGAGGTAATCAAGCGAGACACCACTTATTTGCTACCATATTAACTCTTTAAAGGTATAGGTTCCATCTAGGTGCAAACCATGTGGTTGGATGATTGGTGGTATTGAACCATTTCGGCATGTGTTTAAACTTTGTGGTTGACCCAACCACACAATTTTATGCAAACAACGATCTTACACGGTCACCCACATCTCCAATTTGTACAAATGTAATTTCTGAAGAGGTTTGGTCCAAGTGTGATATTTGCCTTTTTACCCTCGGTCTTTACGCTATGTTAATTTTGAAAAATTATATACCTTCTTTTTAGGAATGGAGAAAATAAGAAAAATATTATTAAAATATAGAAAAATTCCAAGCATTAGCTTGTGTCTCAACATACCATCAAATAATGGGTTTCTTGCTTGACTATCCGGTTCTAGACAAGCTACTTCTTCTGCTATGAAGGCACAATTCCTTACCGACATATTAACCACTTGAACGTATGTGTTATATCTTCTAGATAAAAAACAATATTTGGATAGCTAGTAGTCTTGAATTGTCTTTGAACAAAGGAAAAATTCAAACAAGGCCAACAAAATGTTTCACGTATTATACAAACAGGGCCTCACACAATCACACCCACACGGGATTAATACAACTATTCCTAGTAAAAGGTTTTGTCCATGCGTGCTATTAGCTAGATGCAACTAACCTAATTTTGGCGTGAATATGTGTGACATTGCACATAGTCAAACATCATTAATTGGTAAATATATCCATTTTATAAAATAATTGGCATCATGCATCACATGTATACTACATATGACCGATTCTATATAAGTTCAGGCTACCATAGATCCTATTCCTGTTAACGATAGTTTTCCAAATGAACAGTTGGCTGCAATAAATGTAACTTTGCGAGACCTTCCTTGGTATGCTGATTATGCTAACTTTATTGTTTCCAAGTATTTGCCTCCAACCTTTACAGCTCAGCAAAGAAGAAAATTCTTCTATGATTTGAGGCATTATTTTTGGGATGACCCACATTTATATAAAGAAGGAGTTGATGGTATTATGAGAAGATGCGTACCGGAATATGAGCAACAAGAGATATTAAGGAAATGCCATAGCAGCGCCTATGGAGGGCATCATGCTGGAGATACAACCGCGCAGAAGGTTCTACAATCAGGTTTTTATTGGCCAACTCTCTTTAAAGATGCCAGAAGGTATGTTTTATCTTGCGATGAATGTCAAAGAGTTGGTAATATTTCTAGACGCAATGAAATGCCTATGAATTACACTCTTGTTATTGAACCGTTTGATTGTTGGGGATTTGACTTTATGGGTCCTTTTCCTCCCTCAAAAGGCTATACCCATATACTTGTTGATGTTGATTATGTTACTAAATGGGTAGAAGCCATACCTACAAAGAGTGCCGATGGTGAGACCTCGTTAAAAATGCTTAAGGATGTTATTTTTCCTAGGTTTGGTGTGCCTAGATATCTTATGACTGACGGAGGTTCTCATTTCATTCACGGTAGTTTTAGAAAAACTCTTGCTAAATATGATGTCAATCATAGAATTGCTTCTGCTTATCATCCCCAAACTAGTGGGCTGGTAGAGCTTTCAAATAGGGAGATCAAGTCTATCTTGCAGAAGACTGTCAATAGATCTAGGAAAAACTGGGCTAGTAAGTTAAACGATGCTTTATGGGCTTATAGAACTGCTTATAAGAACCCCATGGGTATGTCTCCTTATAAGATGGTTTACGGAAAAGCATGTCACTTGCCCTTAGAATTAGAACACAAAGCTTTTTGGGCAGTGAGAGAGCTTAATAGAGATTTTAAACTAGCTGGTAAGAAAATGTTATTAGATTTGAGTTCTCTAGATGAGTGGAGAAATGAAGCATATGAGAATGCCAGGCTTTTTAAAGAGAAAGTCAAGCAATGGCATGATAAGAGAATTCTTAAGAGAGAGTTTCATGTTGGTGAGAAAGTTCTATTGTATAGGTCTCGTCTCAGATTTTTTGCAGGAAAATTACTTTCAAAATGGGAAGGACCATATGTTATTGTGGAAGTGTACCGCTCAGGTGCTATTAAGATTGCTTCACTAAAGGATGACTCTACACAAGTGGTGAATGGGCAAAGACTCAAACATTATATTTCTGGAGATTCTTATAATGAAGATGTTGATGTTATTGAAACAGTTTCTCCGGAAGAATTCATCCAAGACAAATTGCAGGTACCTGCAGAGTTCATTTTCGAATAGGTAACAGTTCTAGTTAGAGAAGTTTCGCGAAAAGCTCTTTATTTAATATTTTTGCTGTTTTTACTAAATATGAAAAATCACGAGACGAAAACGGGCAGGAAAAGGAGCCTGTGGGCTTCTCACACGTAGGTGGCGCGGGCCCACCCCTGGCCGCGCCACCCAGGTGTGAGAACACCCCAGAACTCGTTTCCGTCCCGGTTTCCTCCTGTGATTTCGTTTTGATGTATAATTTTTGCCTATTTAACCCCCGGAGTGCCCGAGATCTGTATATCGTTTTCTCGTCGTGTTTTGTTTCGAGCTGTTCTGTCAGGAGTTGATCTTAAGCTTGGGGAAGCCATGGCCTCTTCAAGCGATGACAAAGGCAAAAGACCCTGGGAATTTGTTCACCTAGGCCAAAAGTGGAAGGAGGAGCAAGGTTCTGGAAGAGCAAGGCCGAAGAACCCTGCTTTTGAAGGACCAACGAAAGCTAGACGTATCTTTTCTCATGATTTTCAGGGACCAACATATCATGTTTTGGATCTTAACTCCATGCCCGTGATAGAAGAGGGAATGCTGGTCACTTATGAGTTTTGCACTCAATATCAAGCTTTGAAGAGGAAGGTAGAGATGCTTCAAGAAGAGAATACCAGGCTTCGCAGAATGCAGGAATATTTCATTAATCCAAGGCTGCTACCAATACCACCCAAGGAGTAATTCGTCATCGGTATATGCATCCCCTTGGCTTGTTCCAAGCTTGGAGGAGTGCCGCGGTATCACATCATTACCTTTTGCCCATTTACTTTTCAAGTAGAGTCATATCATGAATAGAGAAGTTATCTTATAGAATAGTTTGCAGTTTGGAAGTATCCTCCTTAGTTGGTTATCTATGTATCCCTTGGTGTGAGTTGCGGTAATAAAATATTAATGAGAAGTTTTATCGTTTACTTTCCACGCACCTTATGTTAGTTTGCAATCTCTCTTGTATGACTAGTCTTGTTGATTGGTATTGGTATCACTTTGGGAGCATGAGTAAATTTAGTTGGTTTTGGAAAACCTAGCTTGGTCAGTAGCAACTTTACCTTGAGTTTTGAGTAGAAAAGAATAAAGAAGTGCTTGTAGTTACATCACTTCAGTTTTCCTTATGTTTGGCTTATAAACATTGTTATTCCTGAAGTCAAAATCGTTGTACCTTCAAGGGAGTTTGCATGATTGTTCTTATTATATGTATGCTTGTTTGTTACATGCAACTCTTATGCTTGCTACCCAGCCTTGCTAGCCAAAAACCTGTACTGAGAGGAAATACTTCTCGTGCATCCAATTCCCAAAAGCCAAGTCACTTCCAAAGAGTCCACTATAAATTCCTATGCATGGTATTTCAAGCCATTCCAGGTAAATTTTCATGTGCTACCTTTCAAAAAAACCTTCAAACACTTCTAATTTTGTGCCACTGTTTTTAGCTCATGAGGACGTAGTGGATGGGTTTGTTATCTTCCATACTAAATTAAGTACCCCTCGACTAGGCAGCTTCATCTGCTCATCATTAATTTTGCAAGGGAGCTGGTCAGACCATTATAATCTCAAAAAGAAAAGAAAGAAAAGAGCACTCCTCCATGGTATGTGAAAGTTGGTTGGCACCCGATGGAATCGGTTAGCCATGGTTTGAGAAAGGAAAAAGGTGGGGAGGAGTGCAAAGCTATAAAAGAGCACCAATGTGCCAATTAATCAAACATCTCGGAACCGCTCTCACTTGTTTAGTATGGAAGATATCAAGAACTCCGTTGCTAGTCGTTGACAAAAGCAACCACCTCTCAAAATAACTTTTTACCTCTATTTTGCAAATGAAAAGCTCTAGCACATGTTTAATCCCTGCTTCCCTCTGCGAAGGGCCTATCTTTACTTTTATGTTGAGTCAACCTATTTCCCTCTATCTAAAGCAAGCATTTGAGTTGTTATGTTTCACTCATCCATATGTTGATCCGTTTAATCATGTTTACTATCTTCCTTGTTTTGTATAATGCTTTTGTCTGAAGGAATATATCTTTGAAAGCTTTCTATGAATGCAAAAGTTTACCTTGTTGAGCTTATGGTCTTTGCTATATTAGCTCTGTTTTAAAAGGCTCCGTTTAAAAGAAAGAATAGCTGGTTCATCATTCTTTGACCAAGAACTAAGGTTTGCCATTGCCAATTATAGTTTACCTTGTGCATCTTTACATGTGATTCCCTTTTACCCATTGCAAGTCTATATCTTATAAAGGGAAGTGGATGTCTATTATAATTTGTGCCTTGGTGAATGTGATGCTTCTTGTCCGTATTTTGATTATCGACACTTCACTCCATAAACCTGTGGTCATGTTTACCGAGTTTAGTTTTCGCTTGGGGACAAGCGAGGTCTAAGCTTGGGGGGGTTGATACGTCCATTTTGCATCACTATTTTGTATCATAATTTACTGTTATTCATTGATATATTTCATATTTAGAGTTGATACTTATGTTATTTCCTTTGTTTTCACATGTTTGATGATCTTTGGAGGAGTTGCTGCCAAAGTCAGGATTCTGCTGGAAAAAGGACCATCAAGGGACCATATTTTGAAGATCAGGAAAATTCTAGAAAAATATCAGGAAATTATATTTTCCCAGAAGACTCAGGAAGCCAGCAGGAGGAGTCGAGAGGAGCCAGGAGGGGCCCTCACGCCAGGGTGGCGCGGCCTGCCCCCTGGCCGCGCCAGCCCTGTGTGAGGCTGCCCTGGCCCACCTCTGGTCTCGCCCCTGCGCGTACTTCATCATCCCCGAAAACCTAAATCGAGGGGAGGCTTAGAGTTAGACACCGCCGCCTCTGCGGGGCGGAAAACACCAGAGAGAGAAAAGCTCTCCGGCAGGCAGAAATCTGCCGGGGAAATTCCTTCCCGGAGAGGGGAGATCGTCGCCATCATCACCACCATCGCACCGGACTTCATCGGGATCATCATCATCATCCCCATCACCAGCACCTTCATCTCCACCATCACCACGCCATCCCGCTGTAACATCTTGAGTTGGATCTTGCTATATTCTTAGGGAAAACTTTCCCGGTGTTGATTACTTTTGTAGTTGATGCTATTGAGTGGAACCGTTGAATTAAGGTTTATGTTCAGATTGTTATTTACCATTATTTCACCTCTGATCATGATCCATATGATGTCTTGTGAGTAGTTCGTTTAGTTCTTGAGGACATGGGAGAAGTCAAGATGTTAGTAGTGAATTATTGTTGAGAAATATTTAATGGTTTGATATTGTTGTGGTGCTATTTCACTAGTGGTGTCATGTGAACGTCGACTACATGATACTTCACCATTTATGGGCCTAGTGAGATGCATTGTGTATTTGGCTACCAATTGTGGGGTTGCTGGAGTGACAGAAACCTAAACCTCCGTTGGAAAACCATTGCACTAGGGAGCGTAGGATCTTAGAGTTTAAGGCTGTGGTTAGATTTATCTTAATTACTTTATTGTATTTGCGGATGCTTGCAAGGGGTATAATCACAAGTGTGTATTTATCCTAGTAAGGGTAATGCGCTAGCACAGGTTCACCCCCATAACACCTATCAAACCAATAAAGACTATTGGCTTTATGAAGCGAAAGCTCTTGACAGAAACTCCCGTGTGTCCTCAAGAACGTTTGGTTATTTTAAGTACGCAACCGGCTTGTCCTTTGCTGAAGAAAGGATTGGGCCACTTGCTGCAATTGTTACTACTGTCTTTTATTTACTCGTATTACCAAATACCCCTGAAAACCTGTTTGCTAGTATTTACAGTGATTCCTTGATCAAAACCGCTCATCAACACCTTCTGCTCCTCGTTGGGTTCGACACTCTTATTTATCGAAAGTACTACGATACACCCCCTATACTTGTGGGTCATCAGTGACAGAAACCTCTAAGGTTGTAGATGTCCTGTTGCTACTAGGGGGAAAACAACATTCATATGCTCAAGGGCATATGCTTTGTTTACATTACACACTTTGCTTAATGCAATTATCTGTTGTTCGCAACTTAATACTCATGGGGTGTTCGGACGATATCCCCGTGAGTGGATTATTAGTCATAGATGCAGTTGGATGGCGTTCTATGTATTTTGTTGTAATGCCCAGAGTAAATCTCATAGTGATCCTCTCATCATATGCACGTTGTCTTTATTCTATCAATTGCCCAACTGTAATTTGTTTACCCAGCATGTATTATTTTATCTTATGGAGAGACACCGCTGGTGAACTGTGGATCCCGGTCCTATTTCCATTATATTGCTATCACCTGTTTACTTTACTCGCACTGTTTACTTTACTCGCATTCTATTATCACTTTCCACTCGATACGCTCATACCCTTTGTTTCAAGCAAACCGGTGAGATTGACAACCTCATCGTAAGTTGGGAACAAAGTATTTGGTTGTGTTGTGTGCAGGTTCTGCGTTGCAGCTAGCAAAGCAAAGCTTGGACGAGGCGCCTTATAAATTGTCCTGAGCTATCGCAAGCTAGAAAGCATCACCTTCAGTCGTTTGTTTGCTCCTCTCCTGATCGACATACCTTGGTTTCTTAACTGAGGAAAAATCTTGCTGCTATATTCATCACACCTTCCTCTTGGGGTTCCCAACGGGCTGGTCATTCAACTAGGCACCAGCTATTTTCTGGCGCCATCAACCAGCAATCAAGCTCTTTTCTGGCGCCGTTGCCGGGGAGGAAGTAGAAGACTTCTGCAAGGGGAGTTTTTCGCACGCACATCCTTTACTTTGTTTATTGTTTTGCTTTACTTTATTTATTTTACTTGCATCATTTTATCAAAAACCCAAAAAAAAATAGAATCCTTGGTAGTTGTTATTTCTTTACTATTAGTCATTATGTTGTTCCCTAAGTATGTTCTGGAGGACCTCTCAGTAGGTAGTGGTTCAATTATTGGGAAAGATAACATTGAGGAGTTCTTTAATCATATTAGTATGCATAAGGAAGTTGAGGAAAAGTCTTTGATTGCGCTTGCTCCTAGTATTGAAGTTGCTTCTGCTTATTTAATTCACATGTCGGAAGCTAGGTTTGCTAGCCTCAACCCTTTTATGCAACACATGTTCCTTAAGCTTCATGGTATTGAGGATCCTGAAAAGAATGCTTTTATCCTTGAAACTTTGCGCATAGAATTTAGAGGTGTTGCCATTGAAGCTAGGAAAGTTCTTAAGCGCTTTAATGAGTTGGGTTCACCTATAAAGGTTATTAGTACAAACAATGAGGGAACCGAGATACCTATACCTAGCAAACTCTTGGGATTGTATGAAGCTTTTGAAAATAATTTTGATTGGATCTGTCCCAAAAATCTTTTTAGTGATTTGAGTGAACCAAAGCGTGATCACAAAGGGTCTTCAAAAAATTATGTGGATGAAATACAATGCCTTATTGAGAAGACCTCTTCAATGGATCTTGATGCTTCATCACTTGATATTACTTGATTCGCAATTTTCTGCGCCTAGCTCAAAGGCGTTAAAGAAAAGCACTCTTGGAAGATAACCCAATGTTTTTACATTCAGTTCTTTTTCTTTTATTTGAGTCTGGGAAGTTATTACTACTGTAATGACCTCTCCTTATCCTTTTTATTTCGTTTTTGTGCCAAGAGAAGCCTCTAATTTGAGCGAGGTAAGATTTGGGGATGTTGCTGTCCTGAAACTGTTTTCGGTGCTGCACCGTAAAAATTCGTCAAAATTCTCTGTATATCTTTTGGACCTGAAATTTCTTGTGCATATTCCCCAGGTTATATCCAAACTTTCATTAGTTGAACACTTTTTTATTTGAGCAACAGAAAACCTCTTAAAAATTCGACCTTTATCAGCTGTTCTGTTTTGACAGATTTCTGCCAATATTTGTGTTTGCCGCTTTATCGCTATCTTTTTTAGTTCTTTTGATCACAGAACTTTTGGGGAAGTTGCTACAGTAGTATATGCTTAATATGTGGTGGTTTTAGGTTGAAACCTGAAGCAAAAAGAGGTTGATTCTATGTTATGCTTACACTAATGTTGCTAATAGATTTGTGTTTAGTTTTGTATGAAGGAAGTTTTCAAGTGTAGGGATCGAAGAATGATGAGATGAGTTGAAGAATGGACAAAAGCTCAAGCTTAGGGATTACCATGCATCACCCCAAGAAATATCCAAGAAGTACAAGCGTCAAAGCTTGGGGATGCCCCCAAGGCACCCCTTCTTTATCGACAAAAATCAGGTCACCTTTCAAGACACTATATTTTTATTGCTTCATGCATTATGCGTTTTTCTTGGAGCATCAGTTGTTTTTAGTTTTCAGTTTAGTTTAGTTTTGTTTGCTGCAATAAATGGTTGGACCCCAACAAATTTCTTTTGGAGAAGTTGCCTTGCTTTTCATTTACCAAGAACACTCCGTTTTTCACTCTATTCGTTTCAACAAGTATTCTTCTTTTTCTAGAACTGCGTTTAATTTTCATTTTCGCCTTGATTTGTGTTCAGATCTTGCTATATCTTTTCATCAAGGTGTATTTTTGCCTCTGATATTTATTGGTTTTCAGCAAAAGAGGTATTTATAAAAAGTTTGAATGGTGTTGGAAAAGAGAAAAAGCTTTATGCAAAAAAGTGGTACAAGAAGGAGCTTGTGTAGACTGCGGCTTAGGCTTTTGCATGTCGTGCTTGATGTCTTTTTGATAGTATGCTTAGTGATTTTTGCTGTAGCATGACTTGTCTCAAATAACTGAGATTGCTTAATGAGCCTTTGAAAGAATCATGCGTTGTTTTTATCGTTTGGAAGTATTATTTTGGTTTTCTCCTTGATGCTTTATTTGGGTTGACTTGGCACATACTCACACATGTTAGACTCATCCAAAGTCGCCAATAGCCTCTATGATCATTTAGTTTTTGACTTTTGATGCCATCTTATGCTTCTTTTAATGTCGCTTTGTCGCTTTGCATGATTATGGCCGTTATTGCTCTCTTAGTTGGTCGCTCCCAGTCTTTTGCTAGCCCTCGCCTTGTACTGAGTATGAGCTCTACTCGTGCATCCAACTCCTAAAAACCAAGTTTGCCAAAGTGTCCACCATACATACCTATTAGCAATTTTCTATTCCAAGTAAATTTGACTTGCTTTTATTTACTCTTCAAATTAAACTCTTACCAGTGTTATGCGAAAATTAGTCAGTAAAGCTCTCACGAACCGGAAGGCACACTTTATTTTTCTTGCTTTTAAAAATTTGACATTGTGGTCTCTTATGTTGAGTTGTTATGCTTGCAAGTTGTAAGTTGGGAACTAGCCCAGCCATGCCGTCATGGGGCAAGCTTTCAACATTGCACTTCTTATTTGAGTTGATATCGTGATCTTTTGTTTATGGATACTCACGGTGTGAAATGAATTGGGATCTTGCGGGATCATGGAGTTTGTATATGTGTTAGAGAAACGCCTGGGCTGCCAATCTAAGCCATGCATAATTCATGGTGGAAATTTGCAGCATGCCCATAGTAGACATTCGACGACGCATCTCAAAATAAAAAGCTAAACAAATGGTAAATAAAAGAGATGTCGAGGTGTTCATTGTCTGCTTGACCTGTCATTTTGATGTGGGCTTGTTCCATGTCATCGGGCACGGAGGTACCCCGTTGGCGGTTCTCGATGATACATATATACTTACAATGACAAGAGCCTTGCTTGGGACTCTAAGTAAAGTAGCATGAGGTTTGGGTACTCGTATTCACAGGACACGAGGTTTTCAACTTATGATTTGTCAAGCATATGCAGCATGAGTGTTCTCGCATTAACTTTAACCATTCAAGATGCTTATGATGGGGGCAATGAGAGCTCAAAGCCGGTAAGTACCATAATTTTTGAAGGTCTATAAAACTTGCAAACACTGCTTCCCTCCGCGAAGGGCCTTTCTTTTACTTTTATGTTGAGTCACCACCTTCTATCTTTATGCACCATTAAGAGAGCATAGTTGTCATTCTTAGTATAATGTGCATTATCCCAAAAGTTTTCATTGATTGATTCATATTGTTGGTTTCACTTGTTCTTAAATTATTTGTATCTAGTCGCCCTCTTAAACTTGAAGGTGTCCTATGCATTTATGTTTTGCTCTCCATGAGGGACAAGCTGCAAACCATTTGTATGTTTTTCCTTATGATTTGAACACACGTTTGACTTTCATTGTTTCGTTTTCATGATCTTTTGTTTGTGTTCATTTTCATGTTATAACATGGTTGCTAAGTTTTTTCTATCAAGATTATGTCTTTCATGCCCATGTTTTAAGTTCTTTTCATCCCAGCTCACAACGCTTACATATGTGATCAAGATTGTGTAGGTGCATGTCACCTCAAAAATTATTTCTTTTGTTATCACTTACCTACTCAAGGATGAGCAGGAGTTAAGCTTGGGGATGCTGATACGTCTCCAACGTATCCATAATTTTTGATGCTCCATGCTTGTTTTTACACCATTTGCCTAATGTTTCGTTACGCTTTGTGGCACTTTTATGCATTTTCCAGAACTAACCTATTAACAAGTCGCCACAGTGCCAGTTCCCTATTTTCTGCTGTTTTTCTGTTTCAGAAAAGTTACACAAGAAATATTCTCGGAATTGGACGAAACCAAAACCAGTCGCCCAGAATTTTACCGAAGCTTCCAGAGAACCGAAGAGGAGATGGAGTGGGGCCATGAGGGGCCCTCACACCAGGGCGGCGCGGCCAGGGGCTGGGCCGCGCCTCCTATGTGTGAGACCGCCTCGGTTCACTTCTGACGATGCCCCTTCGCCTATAAAGACCCCCCGACGAGAAAAACCTAAGTACCTGATCAGTTTTCTAGAACACATTACGATCCGCCGCCGCTGTCGACCCGAAGATCGGGAGGGTCTAGAAGCTCTTCCCGGCACCCTGCTGGAGAGGGGAATCGCCACTGGAGGTCTTCTTCATCGCCATGCTTGCCTCCGGAGCGATGAGTGAGTAGTCTACCTTGGACTATGGGTCCATAGCAGTAGCTAGATGGTTGCCTTCTCCACCATGTGCTTCATGTTTAGATCTCATGAGCTGCCCTACATGATTGAGATCACCGTTATGTAATTCTACATGTTTGGTTTGTTGGGATCCGATGAATATTGGTGTTATGCTTGAGTTGAAGTACTGAAATTTATCTTTTGTTATCTCTATGTTGTTTATGATCTTGCATGCTCTCCGTTGTTAGTAGCTATCTTGGCCGAGTAGTTGCTAGTGACTCCAAGAGGGGGTATTTATGCTCGATAGTGGGTTCATGCCTATTTAATCTGGGGGAGTGACAGAAACCTCTAAGGTTGTAGATGTGCTGTTGCTACTAGGGGGAAAACAACATTCATATGCTCAAGGGCATATGCTTTGTTTACATTACACACTTTGCTTAATGCAATTATCTGTTGTTCGCAACTTAATACTCATGGGGTGTTCGGACGATATCCCCGTGAGTGGATTATTAGTCATAAATGCAGTTGGATGGCGGTCTATGTATTTTGTTGTAATGCCCAGAGTAAATCTCATAGTGATCCTCTCATCATATGCACGTTGTCTTTATTCTATCAATTGCCCAACTGTAATTTGTTTACCCAGCATGTATTATTTTATCTTATGGAGAGACACCGCTAGTGAACTGTGGATCCCGGTCCTATTTCCATTATATTGCTATCACCTGTTTACTTTACTCGCACTGTTTACTTTACTCGCATTCTATTATCACTTTCCACTCGATATGCTCATACCCTTTGTTTCAAGCAAACCGGTGAGATTGACAACCTCATCGTAAGTTGGGAACAAAGTATTTGGTTATGTTGTGTGCAGGTTCCACGTTGCAGCTAGCAAAGCAAAGCTTGGACGAGGCGCCTTATAAATTGTCCTGAGCTGTCGCAAGCTAGCAAGCATCACCTTCAGTCGTTTGTTTGCTCCTCTCCTGATCGACATACCTTGGTTTCTTAACTGAGGGAAAATCTTGCTGCTATATTCATCACACCTTCCTCTTGGGGTTTCCAACGGGCTGGTCATTCAACTAGGCACCAGCTATTTTCTGGCGCCATCAACCAGCAATCAGTAGATCATTTTTCAAAGGCAAATATGTTTCTTTCTTCCAAATTGGAATGTCTTATCTTGATTAATAAGTAATTAGGTATATTTTTTCATTTATTTACAACACATTGAAAAAAGAATATCGAGCACTAGACAACATCCAAAGAGCAGGGTATCCGTAATCTTTGGAAGGCTTGATAGCCTTTTTGTTGAATACCCACTTTTTTCGAAGACCTAGCTTTTGAAGGCTTAATTATATGCGCAATGTGCATGTCATGAGCCTCAGTTTCTTCAAAATTGATGCAAGCACAAATTAGTGATGTCTGCACACGAGCGAAGTTGTTGCACACTTGAAGGTAGTTGTACCATGCCAATACCATCATGGACCATTCACATTTATAGAAAATCATTTTTATTAACTGAAGGTGGGCAACTCTGTAAGACAATTTGCGTAAAAGTGGGGCACTAGACCAACCAAAAAATAAAAGCCTATTTCTTTGTGTGAAGACAATTCAGGACCACAACATAACCAACAATAGGATTTACATTTGACAAATCCAAAACTTCAAAGACAACATGGTCCTAAAATAACCTGCCTTCCAAGTGGAATAAGCATGTTAAGCCCCTATCGATCATTAGTCATGAAAGACCACAAATTAATGGTGTTTGTGTGAGGTAATCAAGCGAGACACCACTTATTTGCTACCATATTAACTCTTTAAAGGTATAGGTTCCATCTAGGTGCAAACCATGTGGTTGGATGATTGGTGGTATTGAACCATTTCGGCATGTGTTTAAACTTTGTGGTTGACCCAACCACACAATTTTATGCAAACAACGATCTTACACGGTCACCCACATCTCCAATTTGTACAAATGTAATTTCTGAAGAGGTTTGGTCCAAGTGTGATATTTGCCTTTTTACCCTCGGTCTTTACGCTATGTTAATTTTGAAAAAATTATATACCTTCTTTTTAGGAATGGAGAAAATAAGAAAAATATTATTAAAATATAGAAAAATTCCAAGCATTAGCTTGTGTCTCAACATACCATCAAATAATGGGTTTCTTGCTTGACTATCCGGTTCTAGACAAGCTACTTCTTCTGCCTATGAAGGCACAATTCCTTACCGACATATTAACCACTTGAACGTATGTGTTATATCTTCTAGATAAAAAACAATATTTGGATAGCTAGTAGTCTTGAATTGTCTTTGAACAAAGGAAAAATTCAAACAAGGCCAACAAAATGTTTCACGTATTATACAAACAGGGCCTCACACAATCACACCCACACGGGATTAATACAACTATTCCTAGTAAAAGGTTTTGTCCATGCGTGCTATTAGCTAGATGCAACTAACCTAATTTTGGCGTGAATATGTGTGACATTGCACATAGTCAAACATCATTAATTGGTAAATATATCCATTTTTATAAAATAATTGGCATCATGCATCACATGTATACTACATATGACCGATTCTATATAAGTTCAGGCTACCATATTTTCTTATCAAGAGATTTGGAAAGAGTAGAATGTGTGTTATTTAACAATGGAGGTGATATGACTTCCATCCACATATTTAAAGGAATGTGTGTTATTGAACAATAGAAGTACTATGGCTTCCGTCCACATACTTACGGCTAAGGAAGAACCCATTAATGTATGAATCTTGTCTAGGTCTCAACATATTTATTTTTAACAAGCAAACAAAATGAGCAAGAGCGTACATGTATAACAAATATAAATAGGAAAAAAAGACTAGAGTGAAAGATTTAGATTATATTTTAGGGAGATTTATGCGGCTAAATAACATCTTTGGTGCCTAGTCTCATCCAACAAAGCCAAGGACGCATGTGCATTACCACAACAAGCATCGTAGCGCCCATGCGTTACCACAACACACATTATTTCCGATGATATATGGTCAAAACATCCCGCATACCGATAGATCTATGTTTGAAGTTGTGCTCAATTATTTATTTTGATTTGGAATACCTTATACTTAGAAATAACTAGGTGTGATGTCAAACTCACTTAAAACATTCTAAAGTTGCCCTGTTAGAAGGATAATGATGACTGATGGGAAAATTCCAAACAACAGGTTCTTCCATAATTTTCGGCATGAGGATGGAGGGCATATATATCACATATGATGTTGAATACCCTCCACATTACACTCATTAAAAATCACATGGTACACGACTTATGTAGGAAACCCTAGCTTTTCTAGGCACAATTATGTGCATGTGCATGTGACAAGTACCACTTTTTCAAAACCGAATGTCAATTAATGATATATGCTCACATGCAAAGTGGGACACGCTTGCAACTAGCCATACCGATGAAATATCACACGTGGACCACCATTCATATTTAGAAAACGACAAGTGTATTGATTAAAGGTGGGTGTCATGTGAGACTCTATGCATAAAACCAAGAAACATTTGATTAAACATGAAGTTGAAGCATATGTCTTTTGTTTAGAGATGAATCAATGCTGACAACCATCTAAACATAGGATGTGTGACTATATGAGACCTGAACCTTCAAAGAGTCAATATGGCCCTAATGAAGTGTGTCCTTTTGGAGCCAATTGATCATCGGACGTGAAAGGTCCACAAATTAATGGTGTCCGGTGTGAGGTGGACAAGCGATCAAGAAACCACTTATTTACTATATTTGTGCTTCGAAAGTTCCGATTCCATCTAATTGCAATACTACTATGGGATGGTTGGCAGTCATGAAGATGAAATACATATGTTTTCAGCTTTGTGGTTGACTCAGCGACGTGATCTTAGGCTAGTCATAGTGCATAGTATCAAATAGTAGTATCATGCATATGATACAACCATATGATACTAACTTTGTTATGGATGGTATCATGTAGTAGTATCATAGATTTAATATATTTATTGATTTTTATAATCTCAATGCAAATTTATGTACAAGATTTATTTGACACTACTTTTTTTTGTAACGTGTGCTATGCTACGGTATCCACCTATGATACTCTAATTCCCCCGCTCTTCATTAATTAGCTGCCACATCACCATTTTTGTAGGCCTAAGATGCATGATACTTTCTATGATACTAGCACTATGGCTAGCCTTATGCAAACATTTTTCTCACATGGTTACTCTTCTTCAATTAATGCAAATATTGTTTTCCAAAATGATGTTGTTCATGTATGCATGGGTGTCGTCTTGATGCAACTAATATACGATACTAGTCAATACATGGTACTAATATATGATATCATAGTATCATATATTAGTATCATGCATATGATACTACTATAAGATATCACTTCTACAATGTATAGTATCATATACTAGTATCATACTATCATAGTTAATCATATTTAATGTTTTCTAGAATCTCAAGGTAAATATGTGTATATGATATATTATCTAGTAGATTTTCTAGTTATACGTGTCATGATACAGTATCATATTATGATACCACTCTCATATCTCTCTTTATTAATTTTCGCGCCACATCAGATTTTTGCCAATATGGCATACATGATACGAGCTATGATACTCCTATTGTGACTAGTCTTACCTTAAGTTTTGGCTGGGTGCGACTACCCTAACTTCGAGTGCATGTCACTCTGCACACGCGCAAACATCATTAATTGGTTCTCATACCTGTTCCAAAAAAAGTTGCACGTCGCATGTACATGGTGCATACAGTTAAGCCTAGAAAACAAGGGTTTTCTTATAAAAATCTTGTCTCATAGTTTATCTGGAAGGAGCTAAATGTGCAATATGTAACACAAGAAAAATATTAAGCAAATTCTACCATTTTGATTTTGTATAGTGCTTTACATATTCATCATTGAGAGGAAGGGATTTAATATTCCATTTATTACCAAAGAGGGTTACTGAAAATGAAGAGTATAAATCAATGAAACACATAAAAATAACAAGATCTAGATTTGAGATTTATACTAGAGTATGGAAAAATTTCAGTAGCTAAGGACAGTGCCCGTCCTTAGCTTGATCCCCTGACCCATGGTGTCCAGGTCTGATCACAAAAGCCTCAATAATAGTGTCCAAGACATCCCACACATTAGTTTGGCCAAATATTCATATTTCCCTTTATTTCATTTTGGAGTGCATTATGTTGAGTATAACTATTTGTGTTGTTTCAAATAAAGTAACTAAGCTTTTCATTTTACAGTAAATTAAGGAAGATAACTAACTTGGCATGTACCCATGCATATACACAACATTATTCACATAGTTTGCAAAACAACCTTATGGGAAAACCACACATAAGAATGGAAAGGAAAATGCATAGGCCAAATATATCTTTCACGAGTCCTGCAAGTAATGTAGTACTCCCTTCATTCCATATTAGTTGTTGTTGATTTAGTACAAATTCGTACTAAATCAGTGACAACTAATATGGAATGGAGGGAGTAGATATGTATATTTTTTCTGACAACTAGAATGTGGTACCCACATAGCCATATGACAAACAAAACACCAAACTAGGAGAATATCAACATATACTCACACACAATAGCCAATGCAAAAACATAAAGTACACCTAGGTGGTTCTGATAACATTACGAGACATGTAAGCATAATGTCATTTAAAGCATGCCAATGGTCAACTAAATGGTAAATGTTGAATGATTTTGTCCTCTCGGTAGAAAGACTATTGATTGCTCCCAAACTAATTGTTTGGCTAAACTATTTTTTATTACTCCTTGACCTGCATATAATTTCATGGAAGGGAAATGGGTTTTTTGTGAGCACAACAACTTCTAGGAGTAGGAGCTTTAAGCTTCCTAGAAATGGTATAATGAGCGCCTCGTTGCTAGCTCTCTTGGCTTTGTTAGTGGTTGCAACTCTCGCTATGTGTTGCCTCGTTATATGGGGCACATGTTGGCTGGTCCACACGTACACGATCATAAGGTGGTCCACTGGGTTGCTTTGGTCGAGCACGGCAAGATAAATCCTATACAACACTTATTGTGGCCCCTATCTTTGGTGTCGTGTACCCTTCTTGCCTACTATGTCACTCGTGGGTTGGCCCACGATTGACAATGGCAATAGGGATAGGATGACGACGCACATCACCGATGACGGGGCGACACGGCTGGCCAAGGCGCCGTGAAAGAGGTGAGGCCAAGATCTTGCCGAAGATGGGGACAACACAGCTGGCCGCGATGTCGCCGGCGGGGCGAGGCTAGGGTTTGGGTGGGTGTGGTGCGGGTGAGGAACCTAGGGTTTAGCTTGTTGATGCATGGAAAATTCATGCATGAACTTTGTAGTTTATTGATCCATATTCCAACATATTTAGATATTATGAGGTGTTATAATCATGTTTTACATTGATTTATGGGGATTTTACATCGACCCCCTTATTTTGGTTATAACTCTGCACAACAGGAAATTTTTGTTCTGTGTATTTTGACGTTTTAGGGACCTTTCAGAACTCAAATTGAACGAGGCTTTTTCTGGCGTTAATATTTTTACCTGAGAACCGACTTGAGATGAAGAAGCATGCAAGGGGATTACCAGGGCTCAAACAAGACTAGGTGGCACGGGCCCCTAGCTAGGCTATGCCACCCATGCCCGTTTGGCCGTCGAACCTTCGATGTCGTTTGTCTTCGTCCCAGATTAATTAGCTTGACCTAAAAAGTTCTATATAAATACCTCCCCGAGGCGTTCCCTCGGGGAGGCAGCGGAGAACCATGAAATAGAGGCTATACCTATGAAGATTGGAGGGGGAGACGCTGTCGGAGTCGCCCAGGTCGCTTCTCCAACTTCTCCAACATCACCAACACCACCACCATGATGAAGAGGGAGTAGTCCACCTCTGGACTATGGGTTTGTGGCAGTATCTTGATCTATCTCTCTCTTGTGATATAATGTTTAGATGCCATATAAGCTGTCCAACATGATTATGGTCATATTATGTAATTCCTATATGGTGGATCCTTATTTTATTGGATGATCTATGAGATGTGAATCTTTATCATGTTCTTGATGTATGAGTAGATGCATATCGCTAGCCCATTCTTTATTACTTGTTCTGACCCAACTAGTATGCGAGAGCATGTGTGGGGGATGGTGTGTATTAGATGGAGTAAATTGGTAGTAGTATTGATTTGTGACATCAATTTCATGAGCTGCTATGGTGTTTGCCAATTCTATTGTTACCTCACTAGAGATAAAAAATGCATGTGCTATATTTTCTTAGTGACAGCTGAGAATCCTTGTTGACATTCATGGACTTTGTTCCATTGTAATATGTCTATGCACGGTAACATATTTGTTGTTCACCATCATGTCAAAGTACCTAAGGTTATACTATGTTAATTCTTAATACTAGATTGCTTGAAGTTGATTCCTTTCTAGTGGAGTATAAGTAAGATGTGTAGTATCATTTTTATGTTAGGACGTGATGCCCATATGAATGCGTATCAAGTAATAACATTCTAAAATCGTGTCAATGCTTCGGTCATCTATCTTGTGCTTAATGCCACCACACGAGAGAGTAGACAGGTGAACTCATGAACCCCGGTCTAATTTTAATCATAAGAAACACCTTTCCAATACTTTTACTTACCTTTTATTTTTATCTTTAATTAAATCCGAAAATATCAAAAATACTTTTACCATTTGCAACTACACTGAAAACCCAAAAACAACTTTACTTTACAGCATTAGTCTTAGTTTACTTTCTGTTATTTTATGTAGATGTACTTGTTTCGAAACCTTGTGCTTGAAAACCACTCGGTGGAGTTGAGGATACAAGACAAGGAACTTGTTTTGCAAGTTGCTTGATGAGAATGGAAAGAGCTTTTAAGACTGTTCCCCAAGAGTTTGATATTAAATCTCAAGTCATCCTTGTGGGGAAGATTCTCTTGCTACAACACTCTACACTTGGATTTCTAGTGAATTGGCATACTTGCTTAGTGTCATCACTCGTTACTGAATAGGAGGGCTAAGGGGAAGGGTCGGTCGGGGATCGGTGGACCGATGGAGGTGGAGGATTAGGAAGGTGGGGAGGCAAAGTGTCGCGGTGGCGACTAGGGCCGCGGATGGTGGGAAATGGCGGTTAGGCTGGCGACAATGGGCGGGCCAATGAGGAGGCGCAAAAATCTTCCATGGCGACGCATGGGAAAGAGGAGGATGAAGACTCGTGCAGGGAAGAAGAAGACATGTGGATGGCCCAAGCCCACCTGTGTTTTCCTTCAGGCGCGCCTTGCTTTCGCATCGCAAGGAGTGACATACACGACCTCCCTCACGGAAACATCTGGTACTTTTTTTTGTAAATCTCTATGCATATGTCTTTTTCACCAGTGTGTGTCGTTCCACTAAACTCTCACACACAACATACATCCAGGGTACACAATTATTGTTATTCATTTGTGTTGTCTTTGCTTCTGGTGATTGATATTACAAGTCTAAGGGGACCAAATACATAATGATACTTTTTTTGCACAGATGGACTACATAATGATATCGTGACAACCTATGTTTTTTTCTAAAAAAATGGGATTAATCTGCAGTAGTGTGAGTCACAAAATGTGCCAAGGTGAAGAAGATCGTCCTTTAGTTCCTTCTAAAATTGGAATATATGTGTTTGCGTCTTATGCATAATCACGGTGACTCATACTAGTTGAATGCTCGTGCATTGCTACGTTTTCTCCTTTACACACACCACATATTATGTATGTTAAAATTTACCGTGGATAAAAAAGATAACAAATAGTATTATGGAAATTTTAGGGTTCCACCTGCTGAAATGTTATTTCGGTAAAAAGTATAATTTGAAGTCGAATGAATTAAAAAAACATATTAACTATCTTTCATTAACTAATATCTACTCATCAGTGCGCTTTAGATAGTCTCTTACAATGTAGAGGATGTTGCCTTAAGCTTCTTGCTCGGTTCTAAAGCAAGTGTACTACAATTTTCTTCCTCAACCCATAACCATCCTATATAAGAATTATTTGTCATTAGCGTGAAGATTTCATGTGGGAATAAAAGTGTGCAATATACTCATTCTGCAAACTGGATGAACCAAACATTATTCAAATGCACATCTAATTTGATTCCATAAAAAGGACGATTCTCTATGCACATCTAATTTGATTCCATAAAACCCGGTGAGCTAGATCAATACTCCCTCTCACATTCCATATTCAAATGCAGTGTAATTTTCTTACTCTCCTTCATGAAGTATTTAGAATACTTTAAAGGAAACTCTATGCTACCACTACAACTAAAAGTTGAGAGAGAATAGTAAGAAATAGATGGCACTACAGAAGAAAAGGCACACCGACATGACTTCATTGGATGAGCTAGTAAGAAACACTTTTGCTCAAACAAAGAGTATTTGTATAGCTCAAACATGGTTAGTGCGATGTAACGGACTACATCATCAGGCACATGTCCTAGCCAAACCACATATCAATATTACTTGGTTAGCTAAAACACGTGGTGCAACTCTATTCTAAACACGACGGACGATACAATGCTTGATCTCCACCTTTCTACGAGCATATTTACCTTCACCTAGATGTAACAACCCATTCCCGAAAGCTGGACCATTCCAGTTTTTTTATTACTGCCTTCTCTTTCTTGAGCTAATGTTTTCCTTTCATGTCACAACATAATGTTGCAATGCAATTATTTTGCTATCTTAGAGTATGTACTAAAATTATTAAACAAGAGAATTACCTTTAGGCCTTACTGTATGTCTCTTTTGTTAAATGGAAGTATCGAAAAGGAAAATTGAGTACTAAATCCACACTGCTAATTAGATGAGGAATGGGCCTGGTATGTCATATGGTAAGGAAATACTAGTATCTCCTATTTTACTCTTGAAAAAGTAACTCCTATTTAATGCAGTAGTAAAAGTATTAATTACGATTTGATACCATGGTTAGCCAGAAATGCTACACCTACGGAAACCTATGGACATTTTTACGCGCTGACAAGGACTTGGTGAGCCGGTCTGAGCTATGTTGGGTTTCCATGCATTGGGCGTCACACTTTCCATGATCTCTTTGCATTGTGCAAATTAAACAGAACCTTTCAATTGCGCTGCCATAAATGCGTGCTTGAGTTAGTACTCCAGAATAGTGCTCAGTAGCTGCATAATTTCTTTCTTTCTTTTGGTCCTCCAACAAAGAAGGGAAAAGAATGCGCTCGATCTAGAGTGAACGATCAACGGCCGATCGGACATATAAATTGAAATAAACGACGGAACCGGAGCAAGATGCTCATTGCTTCTGAAGTCAAAGCAGGCCCTCCCGTCCTACTGCCGAAGAAACGGAGAACCGCAGGGAACTTCTCTTTTCAAGTGACCAGCGCTGAAGGAAACTGTCCCTGAAACCACTGATCAGTTCACGCGAACAGCGAATAAGCATTAGTCAGACAAACCCAAATCTATATATGCACATACATAATTTACAGTAGTTTCAGACGTACACACATCACAACCTGCATCAGCTTGACTGTTACTAGAAGTTAGACCTAAAACAACACAAACCAATCAACCTTAATTTACAAGGCTTAACACTGACTACATCATCCATCCATCCATCATGTTGGGACGACATCACCAAAGCTAGCCGACTCCTGCGTGAAGAACATCTTCAAGGAGATGCACAGCATTATGAGCTGAAGGAGACCAAAGAGACCGATTTTGAAGGTCTTGCTCTGCATCCTCAGGACCTCCGTCGTCACGGAGAGCTCCTTCTCGTGGGCCTCTAATCTGTCTACCTGCTCCTTCAGCATCAGTATCTTCTTCTCGGTGTCTTGCAGCTTGAGCAGCATTTTCGTGTCTTCCGCGGCAGCGAGCTTATGCTCCCCCAATGCAATATGGTCCTCCGCCTGGACCTGCCAGCTTTGCCTCGCTTTCATCATGACCAGACACTGGATCTCGGCTTCTATTTTCCCCTCAAGGTGGCTCTCAAGCTCCGTCTCTAACTGATCAATGTTGTTGGGTGCCATTTGCGGTGTTGGTGCAAGAGCATCATCGATAAGTAACTGAAGCTCGGAGCAGTCTTGAATCCTTCTCTGTGATAGTAT
This sequence comes from Dactylis glomerata, assembly GCA_007115705.1. Classification (NCBI taxonomy): domain Eukaryota; kingdom Viridiplantae; phylum Streptophyta; class Magnoliopsida; order Poales; family Poaceae; genus Dactylis; species Dactylis glomerata. The sequence continues at coordinate 423,436 of QXEO01000390.1, read as the reverse complement.
CTGACGCTTCTTTCAGTTTCTGCTCAAGATGTTTCATCTTTCGATCCATTCCTAATACATCAACAACATTTACATCTCTGTTGTCATCAGCCACAGACTCCATGCCAAGTTCTGACAGTCTCTGCATCTCTGAACACCACAGGCAGAAAAAACCACTTATTACAGCCAGTTCAACACAAGCATACACAAAAAAGACTCAACCGTTAAAAATATGAGGAAATTGCAGCAATCATGAGATCCCATGAATAATTAGGCAGAACAATTGGAGTTATGTGATTCATCAGAACATGAACTAGAACAATTTGGGAAGTGCATGCATTGCCATTTGTGTGATTCATAAACCTGGCTATAATGTGGAAAGCTCTTAAAAAAAACCTGTAAATGATGTGCAAGGATTCTTAGTAGGGCAAGGCACCTTCATCATCGGTGATTGAAAATAAAGGTACCATGAGTGAAGTTAAGTGATTCACAAGAACATGAGTATCCCATGAGTGAAGTTAAATGATTCATCAGAACATGAGTATCTTCTATGGTTAAATTAGCAGTAGTCAGCTGCCCACTAAATATCAGCAGATATTTAAGGAATCTGAAATTTTGTAAAGTCATGTTTTCACGGGACTAACGGTGCTGCTTGACAAAGCTCAAGTTCCAGCAGACAGTCAAGGTTGTAAGCATTCACCGAAGCACTAGACCATTAAAGGTATCATAGATTGTCTATTGTGGTTCACGACACAAGAGGGGTTAAGGTAGATACTGATTACCACCAATAGTCCAAATTAAAACTAAAAAGAGAGCACATAATACTGTTAGAGAAGAAATAACTTACCCATTTCAAGAGCTTCATTTTTCTTGAAGAATCTTTCAAGAACTTCTTGGGTTTTGTCAAGTGAAGAAATTGATTCAGCAAGAGAATCGTTCTCTTGGGGTACCCACCTCCGAGAATCATTCTCTTGGGGTACCCAACTCCCAGAATCATTCTCTTGGGGTACCCAGCTCCACTCATTTTCTAAATTTTGCTCTTCAGTTTCATCCAAATTTCCAAAGCCCCTTATCTCCTCATCACCGCCACTAACCTTTTTGTATGCTGACTGAACCTCCTCGCTTTGCCGATCGTCACTTTGATACCCATCGTAAACCATCGACATTATCTTAAGCCTGTTGTTTCTACAAGCATCACCTGCATTAGATGTTATCAGGTAAGAGTCACAAAAGGAAGCGTCTCCCTTGGTACTAATAGCCTGTCGGTTTTTCTTGCGCGCTACGCCCCTCAAAGCAAAATCCTTCACCCTAAACCTTTTCTGGTTCCATTGTCCAGATACCTTTGACCCCATTGGACATATTCTTGCAATAAAGCAGGGCCGTAATGGCCTTTGGTGTGAAGTATTAGATGCTATTCCTAATGAGTAGCCAGTGGCTAGAACCAAAAAATTGACATCCAGATCTAACGGGTTGTCTTGTAATTCCCTCCCTACTCTTTTCCATCTCCTCGGTCGATATGCTTTCCTTGGTGATGTCCGAACAAGATACTTTTCCTGAGCTGCTAAGCATGGTACAGCTAACTTGCTGGTAACAGCCTTTTCTGCGAAAGGTAACTTGGCAGGAAATCCAATTAGATTCCCCTTCGCAGCAGCACGATCCAAGCTAGCAATCTTGGTCTGCGACGACCGCAATTCGGTCAAATCCTCCCCTCTAAATGTAACCCCAGTGAGAGAGGAACAGAGAAGCAACCTTGCAGGCTGCTGGCCTAAATCACTTCCCCTCATTGAAAACTGTAATTGAGCCATTCTAATTTCAATCCCGACCCACAAAAACCTAAGAGAACGATAAAGAAACCTAATTCGGCCTCAGGGAATAGGAGGATTTATAGGGTTTGGCTACGATGATTATGCTAACACAAACACCCCCAAATTTATACGCCCGGCGGCAGTTCCGACCATTCCAGCCCAGAGGAACATTTCCAATCAGGCCGCCCAAATCCCAGAAACTACCCAGCAGGCTTCCATCACCACCAAGAATGCGAACCACTGCTGCGAACTACGCGGATTTTCCATGGAATTTGCACGGAATTGGAGGAAGCAGGAGGGGAATTGCGTACCTGGCTCGACGAAACTTCGGAGGGCGCTGGGAGGCGGAGGAATAGGAGGAAGTGGGAAGACCGCACCGGAGGGGAGCGCCGCGGCGTGTAGGTATAGAAGTCGTGGGGGAATTTTCCGTGAAGCGGTGGGCAATCTCCTTGCGCGCGGCAGAGGGAAGAAGAAGAAGAGGAAAGCACGAAACGGGGGTAAAGCGAAGGGATGTTCGGGAAGTTACCTCAACAACTCATCGACATTGGAGAATTCCATTCTTTAACGCTGCTTAGTTTTTTTATTTTTTTCTCGCACGTTGGACCAGCTCGAGAATAACAATGTTTAGTTGTTCTTCAGCCCATTCTGCTGCCGCTGAAAGAACCCCGTATTTTCGGCCCACGTAGAAGGAGTAGCTAATTTGACCATAATTAGGTCGTGATTATTTTTTTAAGCTTCTACTCTCTTAAATAAAAAAGATTATCGGTGAGTTAGTATAATTTTATACTAAGTTACACTAAATTATTATATAATTTTTCCAATCGAAGAGAGTATTTGCTACGTATGTCCGGGAGCCATGAATTCTGGAATTATTTGGCAATGCCCGTGAGAGCGAATGAGCTCAAGCCTCCCCTATCTCCTCCTCGTTGTGTCACGGCCGGTTCCGGCGGTGTATCGACCATGCGCTTGCCGCCTCCTTTCGCGACATTGGCCATAGCCATCGGTTGCTTGGAGAGGTAGATTGCACAGGTTGCCGACGAGTGGTGTGGGGCCTGTCAGCTCACCTTGAATAAAGAAGATGGTCCTAGGGTTCTTTCTCGCGTCAAGATAAAGATCAGCCGGATGCTTGTCCCCATCGATCTGGCTGGACGGTCGTGTTCTGGAAGACTCTGCCGATGAACTCGACTAGGCGACCTATGCCAGGAGATCCCATCTTTTTATCTGACTATTTGGTTTTAGAGAGAGCGCTTCGAAGCTCTGCTGACTGTACCATATGTAGCACGCTTTCTCGTTTCACAGTGCTGGCGGAGATAATCATGGAAGGTGAGATCTGAGGACTAGCAATATTGGTTTGAGTCTTTATGGCGATGTGGAAATTGGCTGGGTGATTCGTGACTTGAAGCAGCGGCATGTAAGTGGGGGCGACTACACAGGTGAAGCCCAAAGTCTTATATCTTTTAGGGTGAAAATCCAAGGTCAGGTCTTAATTGGTTGTGTCTAGCAATAGTCTTGTTAAAGGCATTGTTATGAGAGTGAGGACTCTTCAGGGTAAAAACTTCAGATCTTTGATCGGATGATGACAGCGCTTATGTACTATTCCCTTCTTGGAGGCGTCGTTTTTTGAGAAGCTGGACTTCTAATGTTATCTTGGTGCTGTTAGTACCGCTTGTTCCAATGAGTAGATCACTATAGAGGGACTTTTCTTTTATGTAATTATTCTTTATTTTTTTAGCTGTGTGCATCTGTAATGCCGCTAGAGCAATGCGTTGTTGCAGAGGCTAGGTGTAATTGTTGGTATCTCCATGATATTAATATATGTTCTTTATTACACGAAATCCATGAAATATAATTTTTTAGCTCAAACGTTTTGCGCTTGTATATAGTAGCTCATCAGTAAATAAGAATCCCGATCTTCTTGGATTGAATTGAGCACTCAACCACACAGCCACTTAGTAAAAAAGAATTCATGCAGGTCTGGATCCTGGAAACAGGCGTGCCTGGATACGAACCAATCCAGTACGCAATCGTCGAAGCTATTGCGACTAGATGTAGAAGAAAGAGCAGAAGGAAACCAAGAACACCAATGAATTGGTCGATATACGGATGTAGATGTTGGTACCAGCCTTCGTCTCGGTCACACAGGTTAACAATCATCGACGGGTTTTTCGGCACCAACTGCCTAAAACCGTGGGTAAGTGCGACCTTGGTCTTGAAATCTGCATCAGCTGCCACAACATAGTCCAGGCACTTGGTTTTTAGCTCGGGACAGTTATATGTTTCGGCCAGGTCTAACGTAGCGGCAACTGTATCTACCGTTATATGCTCCAGCAGCTTTTGGGCACATACAAGCTTCAAGCGGTCCAGAGCATACCGATCCGCAGCGACAAGCAGAGAACGAGGAAACAGGACATCTTCTTCTTCTTCTTCTGCTTGTTGAGTAGGCAAGTCATCTGTGTAGATAAACCGCAGCATGGCCTTAAATGTGCCGGCGTCTATGTCGTGCAGCGTAATAGACGAGGCTCTGGCCTCCAGCATGGGGCCGAAGAGCTCCACCATGAAGACGGGCGAGCGGGCGGCCAGAAGAGCACGGTGAGCATGAAACGTCTCGCCTCCGACGACGAACGAGACGTCCGTCCCAACGGCGCTGGCCGGATCCAACAAGCGAGCGAGGTGGTTTGCCATGTCCGGCGACGGCGTCTGCACAGCTATCGGGGTGGGCTGCGCTGCATACGGTTCACAACTATGACCCCCCACATGATGGTGACGATGCCATCTAACTGGAAGTAGCGATTCATGAGGCTTGGCCAGTCGGCGAAGTGAGGAAGCCCGGCTCCACCTTTGCGCCGTCGCTGCTTTGCAGGTGCAGGTTGTAATAACCCAGCATTTAGGACTAAACGAAGGGTAGATATAGGACTATTGTGCATTCATGCATACAAAAACCTGAGTAAATTTTTCGCAAATTCAAAAACCTGAGAGAGCAAAACTCCTTTCTAATCACCTTTAGAGTTAGGGGTTATTAGAATGCTAAGGGTTTTGTTATGATCTCTTGATGTTGATTATTAAGTTGATTAAGAAGTGCAATTTGATTGTGGAATAACCTCAAGTTTGAGTATTTAATCATTAATAAAGAAATAACTTAATTATGAAATAAATTGGATAAAAGAAATGGAATTAGAAGTTAAAACAAACAGAAATGTTACTTTATTGATATTACACAATTATACAATGTCTTTACATTTCTGAAAAACTGAAAAGAAGATTACAACAGTTAATAAAAGGAAAAAGAAACTTAAATCTAAACTATCTAAACTAATCTTCATGAAATCCATCTTCTAATTCTTCTTAGTCTGCAACCTGCAAAAATAAAACTAACAAACAAAAGAAAGTAGATTAGGGTTAGTAAAGTTTTACTCTCAGACTTTGGCAATTAGATTGCCATTTGCATCATTGAGTTTTTGGACCAAGATTAGTATCTGTTCTTTTAAAATTGGTACAAACTGAATGTGCACCCAACACTTTAGCATACACAGCGTCATACAGAGAGTGTGGTAAGGATCAGATCAAGTCTGGAGAGCAAGCAGAGCAGCTGCTTACAAGCAGCTCAGTCACCATGACTGGGCTGTGGTGTTGTCAACACCACGGCAGCCCAGTGAAGCTGCTGGTGGAGTAGATCAGCTCGGCCAGGAGCTAGCAGCTCCCAGACGTCAAGCACAAACCAGCACACACAAGAACACACAGTTCTTCCACAGTTCCACCAAATCATTTGAATCACACCCAGCAGAAGACATGGAGTAACCTGGAGCTCAAGATCATCTCAGAAGGAGAAGGTCAAGCCAACTTCAGCAGCTCCAGGAGGTGCAAGACAAGGAGTCACTCAGGAGGAGAAGGGCAAGCAGGAGCAAGCCGCAACTCAACAAATAAGAAGCAGTAGATCAACCACAAGATTCCATCACCAAGGTTATCCAGCAAAGGTTGGTAATCTTAAATGAATACCAGCAGTTGTTTGTTAAACAACCAACTGTAAGCATGGTAGGGGTCATTGTAGATTTTCCTCAGATTAGCAAAGAAATGCTTTGCTCAATCCATCATTGGAAATATAGTGCAAAGCCAATAAACATATTAATAAGAATAGGCCTCAGCTTTGCTTCATTGGCATAACCTAGAAACCATAGTTTCATAGTGCAGATTTGTGTTGGGCACATGTCCTGTTGGACATGCACCTCAAACACACAAATCATGCCATCACCATTACACCATCTAGCAGTGGGCACAGAAACATGTAGTGCACCTCACTATCTATCACTAGCCTCAGACCAGCATCACTGGCTCATGCAAAAATAGGCAAGTTCACCAATAAAAAGTAGCAGCAAAGCAGGAGCTGCTGGGCACATGTCCATAGTGGACATGCACCTCATCACAGCTCCTCACTATGTCAAAGAAACAACCTTCTTGCAGGTTTTGGTAAACTAAATCATTTTCCTGAGCTAAATCTGCTAGGAATCATATTTATTAACAACAGCAGTAGCTGTATGAGTGGAATTCAGATTGCACAACACAGTAAGGACAAACAGAGCATACCAGGCACAGCCTAGAATGAATCATAGCCATCCCAATACATATCCAGTAGCAAGGATTTTGATTTAATCATCTTCCCAGTACACAGCTAGGACTCATGGATCATCAACACAAACACCAACTGAATCTTGCAATTGAGCAAAGTTCAGATTAACACTTCTATCAGTAAGTGCACTGACAGAGGATTTGAGAAGCAGCTAAGTATCACATGCAATAGCACAGCCACACTAAATTGAATCAGCATAGCAAGTCTACAACAAGCAGCGGCATCACAATGCTAAGTTGGAAGCTTGGAGCACCAGATCTTGACCAGATGATCAGAGGCTGGGAACAGGAGAGAGTAGAGGGTAGCAGAGAGGAGTAGGAGTTGCTCACCATCGCCCAGGTGCCTACTTGGCCGGCATGGCGAGGCAGTGCTCGCGTGGCCAACCAAGCGCGGCCTGGGGAGGACTTCACCGGAGCAGCAGCGGCGGCACGAGGAGCAACCGCACCTGGGCTGCTTCGACTCACGCCTGCTCGGCCACCAACTGAATCAGCAGCACAGCCTCACCATGGCCACCATAGAGAGGCGCAACAGACATCAGGAGGAAGCCGGTGAGGTATCAATCGCGGCGGCGACAGAGAGTCGGGTTCTCGAGCTGGATCTCGCCTCCGATCTCCTCGGAGCGGGGGCAGTCGACGAATCTGCTTGGTGGAGGCGAGAGAGGGAGCTGAGGGAGTGTTTTGCCCAAGGTGGCGATGATGAAGCTCGCCGGGGTTGGCCGGAGAGGTCAGGCGGCAGCGGCGGCGATCCAGGGTCGCCAGTGAGCTCGAGGGGAGAGAGTGGAGCGCGAGGGGGTTGGGCTGGATCGGTTGACCGACCCAGACCCGAGCCGGTTCGGCTTAATCGAGCCAGGTGGGCCGGTTGGGCCAAATAGGCCAAATGGGCCAAGGCCATTTGTTTAAACAAGTTTCAAATTCAGATTTGAATATTATTTCCTTTTTGAATTAATTCAAACTCAAAACTCAAATAACATTGATAAAACAAATTCTTATTTTTTAAATAAAGTAAATATCTGAATAATATCATGTTTATTATTTATTCCTCAAATCAAAATTTTAAAAGCTTTTAGCTTCTATTTTCCAAAAATCTTAATTACTATTATTTATAACAAAAGTTGAGTTTCTTCTTTACCAATTAAACCTTTTCTTTTCAAATAACTCCAATAGAGGTTTTAAAACTTAAAATTTGATTTCAAACCTTAATTTATTGTTTTAACACATAATTAGGGTAAAACACACAAATAAGAAAACAAAGTCCATGAATCACCATGCATTGCATATCATTGCACATAGCATCTATTTGCTTCTTGAAACATGGTCCTTACCGGACAATGATTGGATTTTTGTAGAACAAGGAGATCAGGAGTATCGCCAAGTATCCGACTCCATTACCTTTCAGTCACAAGGCAAGTTTATCTTGCTCATATCTCTTGATTGCACTGGTTTTGAAACTTCTTGCAAAGTGTTGACTTCAAACTCTAACATTTCAAAAAGGGCTGGAAAACCTATTTTCATAAGTAATATGATTAGTGGTTATCGACCTGTGGTGATAACCTAGGAAGGCTGGCAGGTGGAACCACGGTAAGATTGTGGTGGTGGAGGTTCCACTTGCACAGGAAAGTTAACCTAGGATTAACTACCATTGCCACAGTTATTCCGGCACCGTAAAAACTGTGTCGTCCAAGAGACTTGGAATGGGACGAGAAAGTCATCTGTATCTTCTCTCGTTTGTATGTCAATGGGCAGCCAGTTGTCGGTCGCGGTAGATCTTGCGGGACTACTTGCACATGGGTAGGACACCTCAGTTCTCACGGCACTGGTGTCTATGATGGTCTGCAAGGGACGCCTAGGTACTTCATCGTTGGGGGTGAATATCAGGGGCACAACCTGCTTGCGTGAATTGGGTGGGCATGCGTTGTGCGGAGAAGGCAGTGATTGGCTTGGATCAATGACTGGGCCCCACACCATGGAAGTGTGGACGGGAATGTACGCCCGATTGTGCAGCAAGGCTTTGATCTCTTTTGGAAGGACACACCTCTGCAGAGTGTAAAATGATGTGACATGTTACCCCTTGTTCCAGGAAGGAACTGCGAACGCGGCAGGAAAGGTGCTCTCAAGGCACTACTACCTGTGTTGGCTGTTGGACATAGTTTTTTAAAAGTAAATGCAATCTTTCAAGAAACCTTTGCTAAAACCTTGCATTGGCTTATGACTCTTTTGAGTCTATGGCTGTAGATAGTGCATATCACACAACTTCTTTCTAAAGAAACTTGTTGGGTAACGCTCGTTACTCACCCCAATCTCTTAAACCCTTGCTAGACTGTGAAGAGCTTGACGAAGCCACTCTGAACGCAATCAAAGGCCAGCAGGACATCTTCTACGAGGAGCCAGATCTCTCTCGCGGTGTCGAAGGCGTGAATTACTTCATTCGCTACGGAGCATCCTCCAGCGAGGAGTCAGAGTGAAGGAGTACTAACTAGTAGAGTAGTATCGTAGCCGAGGAACCGAGTAACTGTAGAATATGAATAAGTTGTTGAGTTCTTCTCTTGTTTAATTATTTGAAGCTTTTCAGTTATTGTAAACACTAAGCACTTGAGGTGTTCTCTTATGGGGAGTATTTCATCATCATCACGCTTTGGTTTGTAATAATAAGGAGTTCAGTTTGTATTTGGGCCCGCAATATTTCTGATGTACCATTCTGAGGGATATAATATTTGTGTAGGCTTGTTTCGCAAGTGTTATATCAACGACTTGCATATTACTACATGCAGTGGTATGCTGGGTCACCGCACGCGTGCAGCTGGATAGATATGCAGACACCTTTGTGGAGCGGAGTAGCGGGTGGTAGCTGGGAGGCCCTCTGTGTTGATGAGAAAGGCGTCGAAGATTGCCGTGATGTCCCCCAAGGCTTCGTCGCGCGTGATGAGCTCCAGGTATAGAGATATGCACTCAGCGCGGTTGTGGTGGCCTCCATGCGGGTAGCAGGCCATCCTCCAGGTGTGCCCGCCGGCGGAGAGGGTCTCGGAGTAGATGGCAGCGTTCAAGCCCAGCAGCCTAGCTGACGAGCACTCCAACTTGAACTCCTGGTAGCCGGGGAGCAACATCGACGATCGTCGATTTCTGCTCTGCTCTGCTTAGGAACGATCGATATGCACCCCCGCCGCGCCTATACATCTATTTATTTATTTAGGCCTGGAAGCCAACTTATTGCAAACCTGCTCGGAAACGGCAAATATCTATCTACCCACCTCGCCGTCCCGCTCGGCCGATGCCTGCCGCTCCATGGTGCCTCCGGGCCGCTTCTTCTGTTTTTGTTCACCACGCAGCTGCAGCAATTGCTCGACGCAGCTTCCGAGCGGAAGAAATACCTGAAGACCTGAACGAAGAGAATCGGCCTTCCTGCCGCTCGCGTTCGGCCACCATGGCTGTCGAAGACAGAGGGAGAGAAAGGCCAGAGCGAGGCGATGGCCAGCGACCTCCCCAAGGCCTCGCCGGCGCCGCTGCCGCCCGTCATCACATGCCATCATGAGGCGGTGGGGATCTGGCCTGACGGACGAAGACGGACGAGAGGGCAGGACACAAGGGATCGCCAGCGACGAACCGAACCAAAACGAACGAACAGACAAACGTTTTCTGACTGCAGCCCCCATAATTTCAATCGCGCAGTAAGTGCAATTTTAATGTAGATATAGATTTCCCGTATAGTTGTATTTAGTACTACTGATTCCGGTAACAATACTTATGCAGTGCTCGAGACGGACACGCCGGTAGCAAACAGAGTAACAGACCCCCTCAGAAAACGAAAACCCCAACAAGCGTACCCCAGCCAACAAACAGATATACTGTCTCCGTGCATATATATGCATCGATCTGATTGGCGTAGCTAGCTCTAGCTTGGTCGACGGGCGCGTGCGTATAGGATGGCCAACAACGTCGAGCAGGCGCTGGTGGCGACGGCGGAGCCCAAAGAGTGTAGCAGGTGGGCGGTGATCTTCCTTCAGGGCTCCGTGGGTGTCACGATTCTGTGCCTCTCCCTCTCACTACGGGAATGGTGAAAGACGCCGACGGCTAGTGTCTACGCCGACGGCTAAATGTCGGTGCCGTCGGCGTAGGCTATATTCCAGGCAGCCCACGAAGCTGGCCGTCGGCGTAGAATTGCCATCGGCGTAAGATAGCTATGCCGATGACCTTTTCTACGCCGACGGCAATGCCCTCGGCATAGCTATTTTCCATTTTACCACATTAATCTTAGAAAAATCATAACTAAATCATTCTAATTCACAAAAATACAAATAATATATCAAAATTTTCAGAAAAATAAGATCTATTCATCTAAACCTTCCAAAATTTAAAAATAATTAATTTAATTAGTTAGGATTTTTAGTTTAGGGATTTAGGGTTTTGATTCAGTTGGAAGTTGAGAAAATTTGAACTAGAGCCGCATCATAGTTTGCCCATGATTTTTCTAAAAAATCATTTTCAGGTTCATAAGTAGAAGTTTTATCAGAGATTCATAAATAGTTCCGTAAAATTCAACCCCTAGCTAAGAAGGTTCATGCCCGCCGTTTTGACCGCATTTTGAATCGAGCCTAACAAATTTAAATAAAATCAAAAAAATATAAAACCTTCGCATTGTGTCACGGTATGTGACCTAGTTATGAGGAAAAATAATAAACTTGAACTATTGCAAATATTGTAGAAACCCCTTTGAAAGATCATATCGAGCCCCATGTGTGGTTTTGGTAATTAATGACAATCCCTATGGACTAATGGTTGCATTGAGTTATATGTGTAGGACTTGTCCATAGACAATGCTTGAACCATTTGTTGGAGTCAAGGTTGTAAGAAGAATATTATGTGTTGACCAAGGTGTTATTCAAGGAGTGATCCAAAGATTGGTCTTAAGGGAGTTGAGCTTATGTCAAGTGTGTCTTGAAGAATAAGATTGAGTGAGCTCTCATGTGTATCCTCAAGACACCATCATTATGGAGAAAGAAGAATTGGCTCAAGGATTGATCAAGTCAAAGCGCAAGTTCAAGATGAGCAACTAGAAGAGAACATATGCTTGAAGCTTGCCATCTATATTGTGATCATGGATATGTGAAGATATGCTTAAAGAGAGTCTCTTCCATAGTAGAGTATGGGGGAGCAATCCGCAAGACTTCAACCAAGCAAGCTCAATCAAGAAAGGTGGTCCAACTTGAGAAGATCAAGATCGTCATTAACCACTTCAAGTGGAATGCTCAAGGCAAAGGTATGATAGTGTTAGGGTTTCTTTCTTACCGGTCTCATGGTGTTAGTTGTGAGACCGGGTTATAGGATCGGTAGCCGTACTATCAAGAGGGGCTCTCGAGTGAGTAACTTAATTGTATCGTTCGGAGAGAGCTCAAACCTTTGCATACTTGGCATCATCTTTCTTGGTTCTTATATGGATTTTATCCATGTGAGGTTCTATAGCTTGTGGTTATTTCCATGACAAGCTCTAGCTCATCAAAAACGGATTTCGCATGAAACTCTTATTGCGTTTTTGATGTTTGGAGGTTTTACCGGTTTGTCTTCGTAGAGAGGTCAAACCTTTCATCATTTGGTTTTATACTCCCTTTTTGGACTATGATGTTTCTATGGATGAAGTTGTAGAGCTCGTTGTGGTGATTCCAACGAGCCCAAGATCATCGAAAACGGAGTCCGGATGCTCAAGTTATTGCCGTTTTCGTTTTGGTATTTCTGCTGTTTCAGTGGGGGCGGAAATAGCCGGCCCGGGGCCGGAAATAGCCGGTCAGACCGGCTTTAGCCGGTCTGAGGGCCGGCTTTAGCCGGTCTGCCCAGATTTCGTCTCTGTTGCAACCCGGCTTTTTGTCCGGCTATTTCTGGCCAGGGCCGGACTTTTCAGGCCGGCTATAGCCGGTGTTAAGTCCGGCTTTAGCCGGTGTAAGTGGCTGTAACGGTCAGATTTCGGAGGGGGGTATAAATACCCCTTCTTCCTCCTTGGAACAGCCACGAAATTGGCTTCTCTCTCCTCCATTGTTGACTTTGCAAGCTTGCCCTTCCTCCTCCATTCCTCCCATGATTCTTGCATATTTTTGAGGGAAAAGAGAGAGGAGATCTAGATCTATCTTTCCACCAATCAAAATCTCCTCTTAGTGAGGGGAACCTCTTGTGGATTTAGATCTTGGAGTTCTTTGTGGATTTCCTTTGTTCTTCCTCTCATATCTCTCCATAGCATTAGTTGCTTTGGTGAGATTTGGGTGAGAAGGATTTGAGCACTTTGTGTGCCCTTGCCATTTCATAGGTTGCATCGGTTTGAGTTCTCCCCGGAGATTCGAGTAAGTGAAAGTTTGTGAGCTTATTACTCTTGGGTTCTTGGAACCCTAGACGGCTTTGTGGCTTTGTGGAGCCTTGGTGGCTATCCTTGGGAGCCTCCAATTAAGTTGTGGATGCGTGCCCCAAGATTTGTGTAAAGGCCCGGTTCCGCCTTGAGGAACCCCTTAGTGGAAGAGTGAGCTAGGCCTTTGTGGCGCAAGCTCACACCGGAGAATAGGGTGAGGCCTTTGTGGCGTTGGTTAGGCCTTTGTGGCGATACCACACCCCTCCAACGAGACGTACTCCCTTTCAAGGGAGGAACTCGGGAATACATCATCGTCTCCGCGTGCCTCGGTTATTTCTATACCCGAGCTCTTTACTTATGCACTTTACATTGTGATAGCCTTCGTGCTTGAAGTCATATATCTTGCTATCACCTTGTTACTTGTATTGCTTAGCATAAGTTGTTGGTGCACATAGGTGAGCCTAGTTTATTTAGGTTTTATGTGCTTGACAAAATAAACGCTAGTTTAATTCCGCTTTTGTTCAAGCCATTCGTAAAATTTGATATCGCCTATTCACCCCCCCCCCTCTAGGCGACATCTGTGTCTTTCAATTGGTATCAGAGCCCGGTCTCTCATTTTAGGCTTCACCGCCTTGAGAGCAAAGATGTCGGCTAGGGGATTAGTGCACAATAACACTTCTATATTTGATGGCATAAATTATGATACTTGGAAAATTCACATGCTTAATTATTTTTGGGTCATGGACCCATCTATGGAGCGAATTGTAGATGCGGGTTTTTCTCCTCCAAAGGATACTCAAAATCTATCTTTAGAGGATGAGAAAAACTTGTATCTCAATGCTCAAGCTACTCATGTGATTGTTAATGCTTTGAGCGATGTAGTTACCTTCTCCATCACGCCTTTTCGGAGCGCTCATGAGATATGGACAAAGCTTCAAGAAAAATATGGTGTGTCCAAGATTATTGGGGATGATTGTATTCCTTCCACTTCCGGCCGCAATAAACTTTCATCCACTTCACCAAAGTGTGGCAAGACACAAGGTAATGATATGGTGAGTGGTGATGAAACTTGCAATGGTGATAGTATGCTTACTTTTGATGATCCTTCATCTCTATCTCATTGCAATGCTTCATCTTTGGACTTAAACACTTGTAGCCCCATAAATGTTTTACATGCTTGTGTTGATAGTCCTTGCATATCATGTGTAAATTTCTCGAATAAATCTCATGATGATATGCTTGCTTTGTCTTGTTGCCATGATACAAATGCTTCTATTTCCTCTAGTATTTGTGATGCTAACCATATAGAGGAAACCGAAGAGTCTTTGGGCCAAGACAAGGTCTTGAATGGAGCTTCAAGTATTTCTTCATCTTCTTCTTCTCACGGTTCCCACATATGCCTTATGGCTAGGTCTTCAAATCATAATGATGTTGAGGACAATGGTGAGGATGAGGAAAATGAAGAAGACTATATTGAGTATTTAAACAAGAAGGGTAAGGTGGTCTTTGATGCTTTGCACAACCATAAAAATGTTTTGCCCAACTTCTTTGAAATCATGAGTTGTGCTATTGAGAGCACGAAACTCATTGAGATGAAGGAAGAACAAATTGATAAAATGTTTTCTCTTGAGCGTGAGTATGCCAATGATATCCATGATTTAAAATATTCTCTAGAGGAAGAGCAAGAGCTTTGGGTTTCTCTTGAGGAGAAGCTTGAATCCATTAAGGAGTCATGTAATGAAATTATTTCTAAACTCACTAAAGAACGTGACCTTGCACTTACCAAGTTATCTTCTCCTATTGCTCATGATAATGATGCTTGTGCTACTAACTCTATTTCTTGTGAAGCATCTATTGTGAATGAGAATGTTGAGCTAAGGTCTCAACTTGAATTGCTAACTAGCAAGTATGGGAAATTGGAAGAAAGTCATGAAAAGCTATCTAGCTCTAATGAGGATCTTTTAGTGTCTCATGCTCGCCTAAAGTTAGCTCATGAGGCTATATCTATAAAGGTAACATCTTGTGAGCCTCATGTGGTCACTAGCACTATTTCTCAAAATGCTATATTGACATGTGCTAGTCCTAGTAATTCATCCACTCATACTATTGCTACATCTAGTGATGAATTACCCTCCTTGCCTTGTTGCTCTAACAATGTAGCCTCTACTTCCACTAGTACTTGTGTTGTCACTAATCATGTAGAGGAAATCAAAGAGCTCAAGGCCCAAGTTACTTCATTGAAGAAAGACTTGGAAAATTGTCATAAAGGGAAGTTCACACTCAACAAGATCTTGAGTGTGCAAAAATCCCCCAATGACAAGAGTGGACTTGGATTCAAATCCAATAACAAGAACAAGTCCAAGATAAACAAGAAGAAGAAGGGCCAAGAACAAGTCAAGAATTTGGCCAAGATTGTTTGCTTCAAGTGCAAAATTGAAGGGCACCATGTTAGATCTTGTCCTTTGAAGAAGAAGCCTCTTAGTGAGAAGCAACAAGGGAAGCGGCCTCAAGTTCAAGCCCTTGCTCAACCTCAAGTTGAAGAAAGGTCACTTCCCAAGAATAATCAAGCTAATACTCCCCTTGTGGAGAAATCAAGTGAGAAGAAGGTGAAGAAAAGAACTTGCTACATATGCCATGAGAAGGATCACCTATCTTCTTCATGCACTAGTGGTAACTCATCCAACCCTATCATAATTGAAGATGTTTATTCACTTTGCAAGGATAAGGTTGGTAATGTGTTTGCCAAATTTGTTGGTACTCAAAGTGGTGTCAAGAAAAGAACCATTTGGGTTTCCAAACCTATTGTTACTAACTTCTTAGGACCCAACTTGGTTGGGGACCAACAAGCCATTACTTAAACAATAGGTGTTGGTGGAGGGCATTGGAGACTTGGCCATATCATGAAGAATTAAGGGATCTTCATCAATTATATTTTATCAAGTCAAGTCAATTGGATTATCTTGTGTCTATCATATATCCAATGTTCCTCCTTGCGGTAACATGTATTCAACTTATCTACATTGAAAGTTACTCGCCCCTTTACATGTGTTGGGTTTTGTATCTTGCATGTGTTTGTATATGTTGTGCTTTCTACTTGCTTCATTTTGAGTAATCAAGTATGTGCATGTTGGTTTGCACACCATGTACGATTGTTCTTGTTGAGCCTTTTGCATCTCATTTTATCTTACTTGGCTCTTGTGAGAGATTATTGGACCATCCAATTTTGGGGGAGTGATATGCTTTGCACTTCACAATCCTAAAAATGTGTGTACATGAGTAATACCACTTAGTGTTGATATTTAAAGATTATCTAGTTTCTATGTGGTATATCATTCTCATGAGAAATTCAAATTCTATAATGTCCATTAATCATCTTGTTGGATTTTATTTGCCTCTTGTGAAAAATAAATGTTTTATCACATTATGGGGGAGTAATATGCTTTGTGCATACTACAAACCAATATAATGTGTATATTTGAGGTTGTGTCACATAGTGTTGATATTGTAAATTATCTTGCTTCTATGTGGCATGTTTTCTCAAACAAATTCCAATTTGCCAAATTGTTTTATTGCTCTTGTTTTGGATCTTGTTTGTGAGATACTTTCTTGATAGGGTTTTCCTAAAATGTGGAATGCTACATCAAAGTTGGAAAAACATTTGCTTCAAGTTATCTTAATCATTGCTTTGCGTGATTGTTTAACTATTTGAGTCTATCAAGAATATCTTCTTGAGCATGGTGATTAATTCTTATCCTTCTCTGTATGCTTCTTTGTTGTGAATATGATCTTGGATTTATATGTAAACTACCACCGGGAAATAAATCCAAATACCTCTTGTTCTTGGACAATTGGTACTATATCATGTGGTACATATATATTGATCATCTTTACATTGGCTATTTCTTTTAATTGCCTTATCTCTAGCCAAAAATGTATTTGTTTTAGCTCCCATTGTCTTCCATGACTTTTGTTATTCCATTTGATTTCGTTGAACTTGTTTTGTGTTATTTCTATGTAGGTAAATGTGATGATCTCACTTGTGTGCATTTTGTATTCAAATGCAAAATCATAAATGATGCACTAATCTTGGGGGAGCTCTCCTATATTTGTTATAACACACTCTTTGTGCTTATTTCATTTGGTATTGGTTTTTTGTTGGAAGACAAATCTTTTCTTTTTGGTACTTAGTGTGCCATCATAAAAATTGTGGAGAGTTTGGTTTGTTTGTTTGAACCTTGATCTCTTTGGGAGTTGGTGATCTCAGTCCTTATTATTTATTTCTTACTCTTAAAATGAGTTATGTCTTTGAGCATGTGTGTGTTTTAGTTATGCTTTATGCTCATTGGCTTTTGCTTGGTTCACTAGTTGAACTTTGGAGTCAATCTTGTGTTGATTTGATTCTTTGATATAATTTGGACAACCTTTTATAGCTTCACAATTTTGTGTGCTCGCTTGTTCTTCTTTGTGTTTTATCCAAATTGTATCTCCTTTGGGCTCTTGAAAGTCTTGTGCATGCATATTTACTAAATGTATACTTTATGGCATGCTTTGCTTTCTTTGGTCAAATATATAGGGGAAGCTCCATCAAATCCTAAATCGGCTAAGATGTGCATGAAATTCAATTTCATATTTATATGCACATATTTATGTGGAGTTTGTCCTATATGTTGTAGTTTCTAACTACTTTGGACCCAATGAGTTTGGGGACCATCTTGTACTTAAACTTTGTTTTAGGTACATGGAGATATATTGGTGCTTGTCTCAATAATAAGGATGAAGTGGTGACTAAATGATAATTTGAGGCAAGCTAGGATTATTGAAGAACTCCTATCTACTACATCCTACCATTAATATCTCGGTAACAAGTATCTCTTCATGCATACTTCTCTAGTATCCAACCTTATGTAGGTTATTTTATGGCATTGAAAATCTTTATTTGCAAATGTTGTGCTTTTTGCAAGGATTCTAATGAAACCTCTTTATTGCAAATGTGAGCAAGTTGAGATGAGGACATATTATTGGGAACATATAAAAATCATGCTCATGATTCTCCTATCCCATATATGTCAACTTAGCAATCTTTTTGCATATCAATTCCTCAATAAGCTCACATGTGCAATATTGATGAAATTGCAAATTTATTTCTTCCGTTTGGTATCCCTCATTATGATACTTGTTGTTTTTATCAAAGCATCTCAACTATCTTCTTTCCCTTGTTGATATTTGTGATCTCTTTGACATGTTTGTGGTTGAAGTTCATCAATATACAATAAGATAAATTGAGCCTTTGGCCATGCTTTAAAAGCAAAAATCTCATTGGTATATTGCATGACTTCATTTTGGATATCATGTTCTATTCTTAGTATCTATTTTGTGTGTACATGTTTCTTTGTGATATTGTCTACTTAGAAACTTATACACATGAGAGATGATATCTTATTATTTGATATTTTTTTTTGAACCTTATGTGTTGGGATGGAATGCTAAGCAATTTCATTCATTGAAGACTATGTGGATGCTCTATGCTAATCCTTGTATTAGTCTTATAATATGTTGTGTCATTTCTCTCACACATTCATTGGTTGAGCCTTTTATATGTTATCCCTTACTTTTTGCTCAACCATTTCTTTGATGCAAGTGTTAAGCTTAATTTCTTCTCTATGATCTCTTGCAAATGGTTGCGTTTTAAATGTTATTGAGGGAGTGAGGATTCCATGTTGTGCAACTTGTATTCAAATACAAACATTCCAATTTTTGCACGTACCTTGGGGAGCTTCCTCATTTCATTTGAAGCACCATTTTG
The DNA here is from genome assembly GCA_007115705.1 of Dactylis glomerata. Lineage (NCBI taxonomy): Eukaryota > Viridiplantae > Streptophyta > Magnoliopsida > Poales > Poaceae > Dactylis > Dactylis glomerata. The sequence continues at coordinate 404,907 of QXEO01000390.1, read as the reverse complement.
CGGTTAGCATAGTATTTAATTTCACTTGGTATCATTTTGTTTTGAATAATGTTGAGGGAGTGATGATTCCATGTGTGTGCACCTTATACTTCAACTCAAATAGAATATTTTGTGCACACACCTTGGGGAGCTTCCTCATATTATTTAGAGCACCTTTTTGATCTTATCATAATATATCTATTCAATTTGTTCTTTGGATTGTTTGATTGCTCTCTTCATTTGTTGAAGTTTATCCATCGTGTTATCTTATTTTTTTGCAATCTTTGATCCTCAATATAGTTTGGTTTCCTTCATATATTTGTCTTTGTATATGTGCATGTGTCTTCACTTATTTCTTTTGGATATGCACACCATTTTGGAGGAACTCACACTATATTGGCCTTCTAAGTTTTTCGCCCATTTTGGCAATGGATGCCAATGGGGGAGAAGTTTCAAGGGTTTAAAGGGAATTGGCTTTTATGCTTTGGTTTGTTCTTAAGCATTTGCCTTGCATGCTTTGCATGGTTGAGTATATAGTGGAAACTCCACCAACAACCTTGGTTGGCAATATATGCAATGAAATCAAGATCATTCACACGTGCATAGATTGTGGGGGAGTTTGCTCTATATATGGTGGTTTTACTAACATCACATACTTTTGTAGTATTTGATGTTAGTACAACTATTTTGGTTCTTTGAATTCATTATATAAACCCTCTCAAAGAGATTGTCATCAATTACCAAAATGGGGGAGATTGAAAGATCATATCGAGCCCCATGTGTGGTTTTGGTAATTAATGACAATCCCTATGGACTAATGGTTGCATTGAGTTATATGTGTAGGACTTGTCCATAGACAATGCTTGAACCATTTGTTGGAGTCAAGGTTGTAAGAAGAATATTATGTGTTGACCAAGGTGTTATTCAAGGAGTGATCCAAAGATTGGTCTTAAGGGAGTTGAGCTTATGTCAAGTGTGTCTTGAAGAATAAGATTGAGTGAGCTCTCATGTGTATCCTCAAGACACCATCATTATGGAGAAAGAAGAATTGGCTCAAGGATTGATCAAGTCAAAGCGCAAGTTCAAGATGAGCAACTAGAAGAGAACATATGCTTGAAGCTTGCCATCTATATTGTGATCATGGATATGTGAAGATATGCTTAAAGAGAGTCTCTTCCATAGTAGAGTATGGGGGAGCAATCCGCAAGACTTCAACCAAGCAAGCTCAATCAAGAAAGGTGGTCCAACTTGAGAAGATCAAGATCGTCATTAACCACTTCAAGTGGAATGCTCAAGGCAAAGGTATGATAGTGTTAGGGTTTCTTTCTTACCGGTCTCATGGTGTTAGTTGTGAGACCGGGTTATAGGATCGGTAGCCGTACTATCAAGAGGGGCTCTCGAGTGAGTAACTTAATTGTATCGTTCGGAGAGAGCTCAAACCTTTGCATACTTGGCATCATCTTTCTTGGTTCTTATTTGGATTTTATCCATGTGAGGTTCTATAGCTTGTGGTTATTTCCATGACAAGCTCTAGCTCATCAAAAACGGATTTCGCATGAAACTCTTATTGCGTTTTTGATGTTTGGAGGTTTTACCGGTTTGTCTTCGTAGAGAGGTCAAACCTTTCATCATTTGGTTTTATACTCCCTTGTTGGACTATGATGTTTCTATGGATGAAGTTGTAGAGCTCGTTGTGGTGATTCCAACGAGCCCAAGATCATCGAAAACGGAGTACGGATGCTCAAGTTATTGCCGTTTTCGTTTTGGTATTTCTGCTGTTTCAGTGGGGGCGGAAATAGCCGGCCCGGGGCCGGAAATAGCCGGTCTGAGGGCCGGCTTTAGCCGGTCTGCCCAGATTTCGTCTTTGTTGCAACCCGGCTTTTTGTCCGGCTATTTCTGGCCAGGGCCGGACTTTTCAGGCCGGCTATAGCCGGTGTTAAGTCCGGCTTTAGCCGGTGTAAGTGGTTGTAACGGTCAGATTTCGGAGGGGGGTATAAATACCCCTTCTTCCTCCTTGGAACAGCCACGAAATTGGCTTCTCTCTCCTCCATTGTTGACTTTGCAAGCTTGCCCTTCCTCCTCCATTCCTCCCATGATTCTTGCATATTTTTGAGGGAAAAGAGAGAGGAGATCTAGATCTATCTTTCCACCAATCAAAATCTCCTCTTAGTGAGGGGAACCTCTTGTGGATTTAGATCTTGGAGTTCTTTGTGGATTTCCTTTGTTCTTCCTCTCATATCTCTCCATAGCATTAGTTGCTTTGGTGAGATTTGGGTGAGAAGGATTTGAGCACTTTGTGTGCCCTTGCCATTGCATAGGTTGCATCGGTTTGAGTTCTCCCCGGAGATTCGAGTAAGTGAAAGTTTGTGAGCTTATTACTCTTGGGTTCTTGGAACCCTAGACGGCTTTGTGGCTTTGTGGAGCCTTGGTGGCTATCCTTGGGAGCCTCCAATTAAGTTGTGGATGCGTGCCCCAAGATTTGTGTAAAGGCCCGGTTCCGCCTTGAGGAACCCCTTAGTGGAAGAGTGAGCTAGGCCTTTGTGGCGCAAGCTCACACCGGAGAATAGGGTGAGGCCTTTGTGGTGTTGGTTAGGCCTTTGTGGCAATACCACACCCCTCCAACGAGACGTACTCCCTTTCAAGGGAGGAACTCGGGAATACATCATCGTCTCCGCGTGCCTCGGTTATTTCTATACCCGAGCTCTTTACTTATGCACTTTACATTGTGATAGCCTTCGTGCTTAAAGTCATATATCTTGCTATCACCTTGTTACTTGTATTGCTTAGCATAAGTTGTTGGTGCACATAGGTGAGCCTAGTTTATTTAGGTTTTATGTGCTTGACAAAATAAACGCTAGTTTAATTCCGCTTTTGTTCAAGCCATTCGTAAAATTTGATATCGCCTATTCACCCCCCCCTCCCCTCTAGGCGACATCTGTGTCCTTTCACCCTTCTCAGATATGACCTATCATGTACGAAGTTTCATGGCTTTCAAGCCAGATGAGCTAGGTCATGACCCAAATCATGGAATAGTTTGTTCAAATGACCCCATATTATGCACATGTGTGCATATTGGGATGACAAACAAAGTTCATATTGGGAGTTTTCTTTTTCTATGCATAAAAAAATCAATTTCCATTTTCTAATGTGTCAAGATTGGGTTTTTTTGTGAAGGAAGTACTGAAAATACATTACAAAATTATACCAACCTAATTTTCAATAATAGTAGGAAATATTTTATGTATATATCACCATTTTTTGTGTGTATGAAGCTTTGCATTAACCTTTCACAAAAAGACAAACTCTTGCCGATGCAGCAGGAAGCGAGGTAAATTTGAACTACAGCTATATCATAGTTTGCCCATGTTTTTTTCAAAAAATCATTTTTAGGTTCACAAGTAGATGTTTTATTATAGATCCATAAATAGTTCTGCAAAATTCAACCCCTAGCTAAGAAAGTTCATGCCTGCCGTTTCGACCGCATTTTGAATCGAGCATAAGAAGTTCAAAAAAAATTCAAAAAAATGTAAAGCCTTCGCATTATGTCATTTTATGTTACCTAGTTGTGAGGAAAAATAATAAACTTGGACTATTGCAAATATTGTAGAAACCCCTTCTCAGAAATGACCTATCATGTACGAAGTTTCATGGCTTTCAAGCCAGATGAGCTAGGTCATGATCCGAATCATAGAATAGTTTGTTCAAATGACCCCGTATTGTGCACATGTATGCATATTGGGATGGCAAACAAAGTTCATATTGGGACTTTTCATTTTCTATGCATAAAAAAATCAATTTCTATTTTCTAAGTGTTAAAATTGGGTTTTTTGTGAAAGTACTAAAAATACATTACAAAACTAGACCACCATAATTTTAAACAATATTAGGACATATTTTATGTATATATCACCAATAGTTTGTGTGTAGAAAGCTTTGCATTAACCTTTCATGGCTTCCTCATGATTTTTTGAAAAAATCACTTTTAGATACACAACATGTTATTATATTAGAGATACACAAAGAGTTTTGCAAAATTCGACCCCTAGCTAAGAAGGTTCATTCCCGCCGTTTATCAACGGGGTAAAGCGAGGGTTAACGGGGTAAAGTGGAGGTATAGCATAAGAGTTTTGCAAAATTCATTAGTATTTGACATAAGAAGACTATGTGTGAATTTTTTCCCTTTTTGTGATTTTTTTGATTTTTTAAATTGTTTTTATGATTTTTTCAATGTAAATCTTACTAGTTCGAGATATCACTGATGATACATTAAATTCAAAAATGAGCATAAGAAATTCAAAATTAAATAAAACATAAAAACATTACATATGGATGTCATATTTGGATTCCTCTCATTTTTCTTATCGATTTAGACATATAATTTGTCAAATTCCGATTTACAGATTTAAAGATATAAATTATTCAATATATTTATTAATTATTCATTGTTATTTATTTATTATATAGTTTGAAATTCAATATATTTATTACTTATTTATTGTTGTTTACTTAATATATAGTTTGGAAACTTAAAACCAATGACGTGTGACATAGTGGTATAAGGGTTAATAGGATTGATATGGTAGTATTATCAATAAGGTATAATTTGCTTCATGGACACTCATCCGGATGTAATAGAGAAGTTAAGCGTGCTGGAGGTGGAGTAGTGTGAGGATGGGTGACCAACCGGGAAGTTTGACCAAGACTTAAATTTGACCAAAGATTAAGTGTAATTAGTGTTAAAAAATATTCTAATTAAGAGATTAGCGAGTCAAACAATTTAAAAAAAATAAAAAAATTATTATTTAACTTTTTAAAAAATATATAAATAAGCTATGCCGACGGGGCTACGCCGACGGTTTTGCCGTCGGCATAGCCTACGCCGAGGGCAAACACTACGCCGACGGTAAAACAGAGCTCCGCCGAGGGGCATCTACGCCGAGGGCAGCCCTCGGCGTATACTACGCCGACGGCAAAATATAGCTACGCCGAGGGCAATTGGCCGTCGGCGTATCTCTTTATTCCTGTAGTGTCTACCTGTTAAGCAGCTTGGATAATCTGTCAGTTCCTCTCGTTGGGACGCTCTTGGCAAGGATTTGGATTTCGGTTTTGGTTTTTTACCGGTCCTGAGCGAAATGGGCGAAATTCAGGAATTTCGGTGCTTTTCGGTCGTACAAATTTAAATTTCCGGACAAAATTTGACCAAATTTCAATTTTTAAAAAAAAATCTGCAAAATTCCCCATATTTGGTAGAATTCGTCTGGTAAATCATTTACCGGCCCCGACTGAAATGGGCGAAATTCGGACAGAATTCGATTTTTCCGGGCGAAATTCAAATTTCTTTCTTGGATATGCTGTTCATGGCCACGGGATTCTTACTCTTCTCTCTCTGTCTTATTCTTGCTGTTGAACAGTATACCGGCGGCAATCCGCATGGAGTAATGTCCGTAGATAGGTTGTTGTCCATATAATGAGTATCTTTTGCGGCTATAATTACAAATTGCACTTAGGGATGGAAGCTCTTTCCATTATACTACTCCCTCCGATCGACCGTTGGGCACTTAGTACAAACTTTGTACTAAGCTAGTACAAAATTGCTGACAGTTATTTCTGATCGAAGGAAGTATTATATAGGGCATCTTTGGATGTTGTATTCCTTTGATAGAGTTCTTGCTAATGCCAGCATTTCATTTGGTTAGAAGTTATAAGTGGTGTTCTGTTCTGTATTATTAGTCCACCAATTGACCGTGAGATGCAAGGATTGAAGGATTGCACAGATTAGTTCCTGTCTTGCTATTTTTGCATATTTCAGTGTAAGTTTTTGTTTAAATTTCTTGTCTTCGTGGCCCCATAATTAGAAAGTTTTTCATGGACCAAGAAGATATTTTTGCCAAATGTAATTTCTTGCTTCTATAGACAAATAGAAATTTCATGTACTCCCTCCGATCCATATAGTAAGTGTCACATGTTTTGTACAAAGTTGTACGTTTATTGAGAAAATGGACGTCTGCGAAAACACGCCATTTTAACAAAAGAACATAGAAATATTTGGAAAATCAAATTAGCGAAACAGAAGCAAAGTAGATTGCAACCCATTCCAATACCCGTCAAAAGCTGGAAGGAACACACCACGCGGCAAGAAAATAACGTGGCAAGGCGCGCATAAAGTTCTTGTTCCGCTCAATGTGACAGCGTGATGGAGTGAATAGCGGCAACACTCCGGAACACCCTAGCATTTCTTTCATTCCAAATTTCCCAAGCGGCAAGCATAAGTAATGAGGTGGATGATCGTCGGTGTGAAACGTTTGGCGATACAATGGAGTGTAGCTCTTGGATAATTAGGCATAATTTCATGATTAATTATAGAATATAAAACATGGAAACAATAGCTACTACCACATGTAATTCGAACATAGATGTACTAAACAACATGATAAATGAAAACAAGCAGTAGCTTAACATGTACTCGCAGAATATGATGAACAAACAAACATAAACACGACGCATGTACCGTTTGTAGTAGGAGTTCTTGCAGCAGCAGTAGCAGCGAGATGGCGAAAGTCAAAGCCTAGCTGCCGCAGATGGTTGAAGACTAGCCCTGATGAAGATCGTGAGCAGTTGCGCATAACACTTCCCAAAAACCTAATTCGCCCTCTTTCTTACAGGATCGCAAAGGCGAGTGATTCTGGAGACACGTGCTCTAGTTTACCGGTGCATGCTGGCGCTAAATGGAGTAGACTATGGTGGCGGCGCAAGCAGTGAGAGGCAAAAACTAGATCAGATTAGGTGTATGTGCGTCGATAGCCGGGCAAGAGTTTATATATAGGCGTGGCTTAGGAAAACCTAGCAACGTGGGCCAAGTCAATGTCACATGCTGAGTCAGTTATATAGACATGATCCGGGTGCGAGCCAAACCAACTAGCTGCGATGCATCCATTAAAGAGTCGGTTTTTCCTCGAGACTCAATCCACTCAACACGAGGTCGACATGTGGACACATCGAGACAAGCGAGGAGGAGGAGAAGCGTGTGTACCACTCTTATTCTCACTCACTAACCTAGTAGTGGAACAACTCACCTTATATATTGGTCTATATTCCTCCCTATTTTCTATGTGAGAGTAAATTTAGCTCCGACCTCTTATCTTTGTGCATCCAAAACTTGGGTTGCATCTTACATGGACTCACACACATAAACTTTAAAATTTATAGGAATTTCAAAAATCTAATATATATAGGCCATCAGTGCTTAGGCCCAATATTTCAACAATATATAGCCTCAATCTGAAAGTAGCAAGTATGCTAAAACTAAAGAAAATCATAAAGTGTCTTGGTGTTTATCCCATTTTCTATGGGGTGGCTGATCGGCGTTATCCTTGTCGCACATGAGACACGATGTAGCACGAACGGAGCTGCCTTGAGGCAACTGGTTCAGTATAGATAATCTCCCGTATAATTGTATTTTGTATTGATAGGAAATATGCCCGTGCGTTGCAACGGGGGAGATAATTTTTTTTGCATCAGGAGTTCAGGACACGTAAAACAAATTTATGTCACTACACCGCATAAACCAGCTAGCTCCATCGCGCCCACGACGGCGTCACGTTGAGGTCCGCCACCACTACCTACTCTATGTGTCACCTAAGCGAGGCCACCAAGATCCGTGCGCTGCGGCGCCACCCAACCCCGCTATGTGAAGGCCTTCATCCTCTCATGGTCAGAAGTAGAGAAAGCAGAGAAGGCAGATAAATTGTCCAGGAGGAACCAAGGTGTCGATTAAGTTAACTAACCCGAATTAACTAAATTATCAAGATATTTCAGTTTTCAGGTGCATCAACCATGCATAGTCCTTCTACCACAACAAACTGAGTAATATAACTCTCCTCATAATTTGTATTCATTTATTTGAACAGCTACTGATATTTCCACTTAATACACAAAGAACAACCAAATCACCAGCACTTCTGAACGCAGTGGCCTGTGTATATAGTATATACGCAGTTACTTCCACTCTCCTAATGCTATCTTTTAAAACACTACTACTGTATTTTGCTTTTATATGACAAAATCAAAGTTTGATTGACACATGAGACAGGTGTTAATAATAGCAATTGATTGTTTTTGGGATTAAGTAAATCAACAAAACAAATGAAGTTGTCTAATTAGAAACATTCACATTTAGTCATGAAGTAAATCAAGATTATAGTACTGACCTCACCTGCAACTTCGCATTCCGCAAACCATGAAAGATTTGCACGAACTTTAGCTCAATGTCTTATTTCTGAAAAATCGTAGCTGGTTCTGTTATTGTATCTATCTTTGAGTTTAGTAAGTTGTTAATGACAATTCTGCTATAAGCATTAAATTTCATAACAATAAGTCCTCACTATAACAAACTTATCGGCCTCCACAAGACCAAAACGCTAGGACGTTGCATTTGACAGTGCACCCGGCCGGCCTGTAGTCGTACATGTTCGACGCCGCGGTATATAGAGCACAATACGCTTGAGAGTGCTCACCTGGCATGCCGCATCTCCTCGTGCGCGGCGACGCTGACGTACTGGACGGCGCACAGCAACCTGCGCGCGGCTGCGCCAGCCTCCACCTTGAGCGTTAGGGCCTCGACCGCCGCGTGCACGCCGGCCTTGACGCCGGATGGCTTGAGCACCCCTCGCTCCCGGAGGCAGGCACGAGTCAATCGCAAGACAACCAACCCTCTAGTGGGCTTCCTCCTAGGAGCAGCAATCGCTAAAATAAGGCTTCCACCTCCAGTTCTCCACCTGAATTGTTCCTTGATTAGATTGGAAGGATGCACAATTACACATGTGGATTGGACAGGTTGCTACATGCACACATGGAGGATTCTAGCCGCTTGAGGCGTGGTGACCCTCACTGTCATGGGACGGGAGTTGGGGATCGACTTAGGCCGAGGGCAGCAGCTTCATTAGCAGCAGACTGCAGGCATGGGGCACCGGAGACGGAGGCGCCATGGCGAGAGGGCACCAGAGACCAAGGCGTCATGGAGCTCAGAGGCATAAGAATCAAGGATAGGACCAGACACCAGGAAGATCGCATCCATGTAAAGAATCCAACTATTGAGCTGAGCGCTCCACGCCTGATGGTTGGAGTGCAGCCCTGCTGCGACCGGCGCCGCCGCACCATGCGCCAACGCCTCCCTTTCCCCTTCTCTAGCCGGATTCTTCACTAATTATATTCCTCAAACACCAGGGAAGATGTAGGGGTCAATTTCGGCGGATATTATGTCTGGTAAATATCGGCTCGTCTTGGTGTAGAGATCGGCTGAGCGCCTGAGCCCATGGCACAAAGGCCTGCCCGGGGTCAATCAACAAATAAATCGAACAGTTTTTTCACTTACCGGTGGCATTGAGGGTAATATGTAGTTTGGTGAACAGTTTTTTCACTTACCGGTGGCATTGAGGGTAATATGTATTTTGGTGGAAGGGTATATCGGTTCAGAAAAATGTTGGACGAACGAACCAACAAACGAACCACGGAAACCTTACGTCCTTTATTATTAGGTATAGAAAAATGTTGGACGAACGAACCAACAAACAAACCACGGAAACCTTACGTCCTTTATTATTAGGTATAGATATAGATAGATTCCGGTAACCATATGTATGTAGTGCCAGAGACGGACACGGCGGTCGACCCATCCTATATCCTAGCAAACAGACTCCTCAAAAACAAATCCCAACAGACGTACCCCGAACCAACAAACATATATGCATCGATCTTGGAGTATATTAGATTAGATTAGATTAGATAGATCGATCGGCCAATTGAGAGGCGAAGCTAGCTCTAGCTTGGTCGCCGGGCGCGCGTATAGGATGGCCAACGACGTCGAGCAGGCGCTGGTGGCAACGGCGGAGCCCCAAGAGTGTAGCAGGTGGGCGGTGATCTTCCTTCTGAGCAGCGTGGGTGCCACGATTGTGTGCTTCTCCCTCTACGTGCGCACCTTATATGGTTGTGAGTCTCTCGTTGGGCTCCTCTTGGCGATGCTGCTCACGGCCCTGGGATCCTTACCCTTCTCTCTCGCTCTTATTTTTGTCCTTGAACATTACAGTGGCGGCAATCCGTATGGAGTAATGTCCGTAGATAGGTTGTTGTCGATTTAATGAATATATATTTTTTATGCCTATCTTCTTCTTCTCTACTAATATAAATATAATTTTGGGATCGAGTGGTAGATACCTTGTCCGCCCGAACGTCAGAATCTGTTTAATTACCTCCCCTTAGGATCGCTAAAATAAGCTGTCTAGCTAAATCAGAAAAGAACCGCACCAGAGAGCCTGGCCTGTCGGATCAAGAGAAAAAAAACTGCCCGCAGCGTTGCCCAGCGCTGACCTCCACCTGCCGCTGGTCCGCTGCGGCGCTGCCGCTGCTGTCATCATGGCCGACCCACGGAAATCGATCAGCTATTCGCTGCTAAACACCCTAATAAGATACACGCATGATTCGCCACGGAGGAATGTCTCCGCCGACCCGTGCGTGCAATTTCCTTCCCTATCAGACGCCGCCGCCATGGCCGTCATCTGCGCTGTAGCTATAGTCGGCAACGACCTGCATCACCTCGCCGAACACGTCAACACCGCCGTGTTGATTGTCCCGTTGGAAGGAATCGAGCGGAGGTATCCTGAGCCGACTGAATTTGTTTACGTTGTATCCATCTCCTCCAAATATGTCCATGTCACCAATGCTAGCTCTTCGTCAATAGCTACGCCAATCAACGACCTGGGTAACAGTCAAACAGTTTCTCTGAAGATGGCTCAATTTAAATATTCAGACTTTGGTTTTGATTTTTTTTTTTGGAACGGACTTTGGTTTTGATGAGCTGCCATATTCAATGACAAGCATTGCCTCGACATCTTCCTCTACCGGTAGAAGTAACCACTCAGATGCAGCCCAATCCTTCAACTACGTCGTGGCGAGGCCCTTCTCAAGAACAACCATGGAGCTGAAGTGGTGTTGCATGTAATCTTGTACATGAGAAGAAAGATAAATTGTCTGTGCCTAGGGTCGGGAGGCGGGGTGGAGGTGATACAGGAAGACGCACAATGCCGCTGCTCCTTTCTTTTTTTCTGTGAACTGTTATTTCCCCGAATGGCAATAGTGCGTAACATGTGATTTGGTGGAGGGTAAATCTGTCCAAAAAAGTATTGGATGAAAATTTTGGCAGAAACTTTACTCCCTTTATTATTAGGTATAGATTCGGCGTATTATATAAAAATTTCTAATTTTATTGAAATTTATTGAAGTTTGTTAAATTTCGCCGAGTTTATAATTTAGGATGGGGAGCGCGACTGGGAAACGCCGCCCCCATACAGAAATCAACGCCGACGTCCCTCCCCCCCCCCCCCCCCCCCCCACTAGACGGGCCAAGAATCGTTTGCGCCGAACGTCGTATGGGGGGGGGGGGGGCGGGGGCGAGTGGGGTGGGAGGGGAGGGGCGAGTAGAGATGCTCTAACGACCGTGAAAAGCAGCCAGACCTAAAAAAATCAAGTCGGATGCCAACAGAGATCTCTTATCGTTTCCGCATGAAGATCGTACGGCCTATAAACGCGCGCGCGGGAGTGGCTTCAGCACGCGGGTCATCGACCGCAATTACAGTTTAGTTAATGTAGTGCCGGAGACGGACACGCCGGTCGATCCATCCCATATGCCAGCAAACAGACCCCTAAACCCAACAAACGTACCCCGACCAACCAAAAAATCCCAACAAACATATATGCTCCGTGAATATATGCATCGATCTTAGATTAGATAGATCGATCGGCCAATTGAGAAGCGAAGCTAGCTCTAGCTTGGTCGACGGGCGCGTGCGTATAGGATGGCCAACGACGTCGAGCAGGCGCTGGTGGCGACGGCGGAGCCCAAAGAGTGTAGCAGGTGGGCGGTGATCTTCCTTCTGGGCTCCGTGGGTGTCACGATTCTGTGCATCTCCCTCTACCTGACAAGCAGCTTGGATAATCTGCCAGTTCCTCTCGTTGGGACGCTCTTGGATATGCTGTTTATGGCCGTGGGATTCTTACTCTTCACTCTCAGTTGTATTTTTCTCGTTGAACAGTATACCGGCGGCAATCCGCATGGAGTAATGTCCGTAGATAGGTTGTTGTCGATCTAATGAGTACAAATTTTGTACTAAGCTAGTAGAAAACCATCGACGGTCTTTGTAGATCGGAGGAAGTATCTTTTGTCGCAATAAATAATTATTCCGATCGCATTTTTTTTCTTCAAGAATACACTCTGGAAGGTGTATTTGATCATAGGGAAACGCTTATTATGCCCGGGGGATCTAACGATTTCATCCTCCGCCTCCAGCTTCTGACACGCGTCCACGGCGGGACCCACATAGCACCGCACTGCACACCGTTATCTGCTCTTGTCCATATGTTCTATCCCCATCTATCGTCTTCCTACGCGACCGAGGAGAGAGGAAAGCACATCCGTATCGTGTTCCCACTCGCTGAAGCTGCACCCCAGCATGAGTCGCCACGCACCGGCCACGCGCTGCCGCCGTTGTGTCCCAGCCACGCGCCGCCGCGCCCCAGCCACGAGCCGTCGCCGCGCCCCGGCCACCCGCTACCGTCGCCGCGCCCCAGCCACGCGCCGCCGCGCCCCAGCCACGCGCCGCCTCCGCCCTCGGCCCGCCGCCGCCCTGGCTACAAGCGGTGCGTGGGGGTGCTGCAAGCGGTGCACTGCGCTGGTACCAGCGGCGGCCGGCGGTGCTCCCAGCGGCGGTCGGCGAAGCTGCGAGCGGCAGCCGGCGGTGCTCCCAGCGGCGATCAGCGGAGCTGCGAGCGGCAGCCGGCGGTGCTCTCAGCGATGGCCGACGGAGGTACGAGCCACAGGCGGAGGTGCTCCCAGCGGTGGGCGGCGGCCGACGGAGCTGCGAGCGGCAGTCGACGGTGCTCTCAGTGGTGGCCGGCGGAGCTGCGAACTCATTCTCTGCCCCGCAACAATGTCTCGGTTACACAATGGCTCGTGCAATGGGCAAATCTGCCTCCTGATGATGCTTCCTGGGAGGACGCCAACTTCATCAAGACAATCTTTCCAACTTTCTATGCCAGCACTATCCAAGCATGGTTTCCAAACAAGAACACTTGAGGACAATTGTTGTCTCCAGGGGGAAGCATTAACATAACGCTTCAGTCAAGATCGACAGTGCAGATTGGCCAAGAAGATCTAATGGTTGACATTCAAGCTGGCGTCAATGGCGGGGATAGGGGGACCAGCAGGGCCTGCCCCCCCCCCCCCCCCCTAACTTGGAATTTTTTTGTATATACCCCTGCTTTTTGTGCTAAAACACCCTTAAAATAGCAATTTTACAAGTTCGGCCCCCTCTAACTACTTTGATGCTCTATTTTTTTGCATTGGCCCCCCTCATAGTAATTTTCTGCCTCCGCCCTTGGCCGGCGTCACTCTCTGTTTACCGCCAGCTAAACCAAATTATCCATTGTAATAGCTATTATTTACCGTACCCTATATTGTACCCGACTATATATAAGCTCTCTCATGAGAGGCTCGAGCTATCGAATGAATTATTGCTCAAAGCAAACCCTAGCTACTTTCATTTTCTGTTCTTAGTTATCTAGAATTATCATAGAAATCTTCAAGAATTATTGATTGGGTCTCCATCATCGGGAGTAGAAGTCCGATTTCGGCAGCGGGAGGGCTTTGTTTGTATTTCTTTTGTTTCAAGGGCCTGCTTGTAAAACTCCAGTGATGATCAATCAATGCAGCATATGTGGGGTGCGAAAATAGCAAAGTGGCTGAAGACTACGTACAATGTTGTACAACGGTAGAATCAGGTACTTGTGTGTACGCACATAATACGTGGTCCATACTGAAGTGCATTATTTTTTATCTAAACTATTAATAAAAGAGTAAACTTAAATTATTCTAAAGTCACACCCCAAATTGTACACAGGATAATCAGGACTGTCCGATCTAATCATCTTAAGGAAATCTAACAGCCCAAATTACATCAACTGACCGAAAATCAAATCGACGGTGAAGATACAATGTTCTGCCCGGCGGACAAACCAGCGACCAAGCCACCGGACCTGGATGTGGATTACTGGCATGTGCGGTGCCGCCACACACGTAGCACGCCTCGACGCCGATGCCGTTGCGCTCCACGCGTGTAAATTTTACTGTCCGTGGACGCGGCTGCCGCCGCCGGTGTGAAGAGGAAGAGCAGTGCCGTTTGCCCAAGCCGGGGGGATAGAGAGGGCGGGGTGAGGAAGGGAGGAAGAGTGATGCTGGTATTGCAGGGACGGTGGGAAGGCCAACGCTAGGCTGGGGAGAGAAGGGAGGAGCAACGGCGGTGTCCACGGAGGTGGAGGAGGAGCGATGGGAAGAGATTGAGGTTGCTGTTTGCTGCTTTGTTTCCCTGATTAGGGATGTGTTCGGTTCTGGAATTCCAGGGAATGGAACGGGATGGTTCCGTCCCTAGGGAATGGAATGGTTCCATTTTTTGTTCGGTTCGGAAAAATTCGAGGAACGGAACGGTTCCATTTTTTGTTCGGTTGGGAGCAGAATTGAGGAATGGAATGGCACAGTTTTGGCTCAGCTCACCTCTTTGCTGTATACAGGTGAACATACCTCCCGTTTGTAGCAGGAACCAAATTAAAAAATTTGGCAGCACTTCCTTTGTATTTTTTAGCAATAATCAATGACCAAATATTATCACAAGCAAAACATATATATGACAGCAAACGTAAGACATATAGATGCATATAACCATAATAGTCATTGAAACAGTCCGAATTCAACCACAACAATGTCATAGTACAGATCCAAAAGCACAAAATAGAGTTCATATGGTTCATATTACAGGCCATCTAATTATAAAGGCCATTACACTCCATCAAGCTATTTAAAGTTCATACCATCACTGCAGATTATAGGTCACTCCAAAGGTCTTGAACACGTACCTAGACACCCAAAACTACAAAAACAGCAGCTCCTCTAATCATCTTTTTCCTTTTATCCATCATCTTGCCCATCTACAAATGCATTGATTTTCTATATCATGCTTATGAACAAGATATTACAATAACAGATCAAGCTAACATGCTGCAAAATACGACATCACCACACACAGAGATATCACAAGAACAGATCAAGCTAACATGCATTTGCAGATTACCTCACCGAGCCCGCCGGTGGTGCTTGCCCGCCTGGCCTTCAAACCGTCGCCGCCCCCCACTGACCTCGCAGCAGCCGCCGCCCCCGCCGACCTCGCAGCAGCCGCCGCCCCCGCCGAGCTTCCCAGCAGCAGCCGCCCCTGCCTAGCCCGCCGCCGTCCCCGCCGACCTCGCAGCAGCCGCCGCCCCCGCCGACCTCGCAGCAGCCGCCGCCCCCGCCGAGCTTCCCAGCAGCAGCCGCCCCTGCCTAGCCCGCCGCCGTCCCCGCCGACCTCGCAGCAGCCGCCGCCCCCGCCGACCTCGCAGCACCCGCCGCCCCCGCCGAGCCGAGGGAGAGCTGCGCCGGAGAGGCCGCCGGAGAGGGAGAGGGCGATGGGAGGGAGAGCCGACCGGAGAGGGAGAGGGCGATGCGAGGGAGCGCCGCCGCCTGTCGCTAGGATGGAGAAGCACGGGAGAAAGGAAGGCAGCGCTAGGGTGAGATTTGTGAGCGGTGATTTTTTCGACTCGGTTCCGCGTCGTCCGGCCGATTTGGCCGGATTACTCCGTCCCGCATCTGAGCCGAATATTCCCTTCGGTGGGATGATTTGGTTCCGTCCGGAGGGCTCAACCGAACACCGAAATGGGTACTAAGGACGGAACCATCCCGTTCCATTCCCTGGAATTCCAGAACCGAACACATCCTAGATGTTCTGGCATTCTGAAACGCGCGCACGAGAGAGCACTTGCTAGCTGCTGCTACTCTATTACACAAGGTTTTCTAGCAGGTTTTGTGTGAGAGCAAATCGGTGCAGACCGACACGGCAATAACTATCTGCTGATGCTTTGCTGATTGTTAGCTGCTCTGTTTTTTTATTACTTGTTTTACAAAAAACAAATTAGATTTAGTACTATGACGCGATTGGAAATTATAAGATATTGCATGCAATTACTTTGTTAGGGTTGCAAGCTATGTCGTCAGTATTTTTGCTGCTACGGCTGCCCTCTTTTGCTTCTCTGAATGGTCAAAGTTGTGCGAGAGCGAACATTTCGCAACTAGTTGTGCCCGCACCCCATTATTATATTTGGTATTTTCAAGTTTTAAAAAAATATGAGATAAATTATGGGTGTTTCTTATGTTGTATGATAAACAATGAGTTTGCACACTTGCATTTGTCATTTCAATATGCATGTGAATCAACTCTGACTGAGCAAAGTTGCCTGAATTTACTCCATGATCAAAGGTGTTAGCAAAGTTCACTGACTGAGCAAAGTTGCCTGAATTTACTCCGTGATCAAAGGTGTTAGCAAAGTTCACAGTTTTAATGACTGTCTGAAGTTTTGCCACTACGCAGGAGAAGATCAAATGACAGATCAATGTTGGATATGCAATGTTCTAAAATTTCATTAGAAGATTCGTTAGGATGCACCAAACTATGCTTATAGGTTCGTGCGCAGCATGTGCAATCTTACTAGTAGAGATAAAGAGAACCGGAGAGCATCAAGTACTCCTGAACTGAACAATGAACTGTGATCACAACACTGAACCTGATGCCAGGCAATACGACATCTTCATGTCATTCCAGGAATCTCTTTCTGAGCTGCTAAAAGTTTCCAAACCCAGCTTGAAGGAAACTGTTCGTTCGTCCGAAGGAATCGATCATGAATGCTGCGCGCCAGTTGACGTCCGGCTCTGGGTCGACGAGCACCGGCGGCGGGACGACGACAGCCTGCGGCTCGCCGACGGGGAGCACTGGTGGCGGGTCGACAGGCGGCGGGTTGCCGGCAGGGGCGACCACCGCCGGCGGGTTGACTGCAGGGGCGACCACCGGCGGCGGGTTGCCGACAGGAGCGACCACCGGCGGCTGGTTGACGGCAAGGGCGATCACCGGCGGCGGGTCGACGGCAGGGGCGAGGGCCTGCGGCGGGTCGACGGCAGGGGCGAGCACCTGCGGCGGGTCGACGGCAGGGTCGAGCACCTGCGGCGGGTCGACGGCAGGGTCGAGCACCTGCGGCGGGTCGACGGCAGGGTCGAGGACCTGCGGCGGGTCGACGGCGAGAGGGAGCACCTGCGGTGGATCCACGGCGAGGGGGAGGACCTGCAGCGGGTCGACGGCGCCAGGTAACTCCAGCCGGTGGCAGCCCTGTTGCTCTTCAACCTCGATGATATGCTCGCGTGCGGCAATGAGCTGCTGTCTGAGGTCCCCCTGATCTGCTTCCCCCTGATGGCCTGCTGGCTCGTTCCGTGTCCATAGAGTGGGCAGAGCGAGGAACACGATGCAGCAGAATACCCCTACGAAATTTTGCCCCTGCTCGAGAGTTAGACATACACATTTTGTCAGTTTCAATCACTACTATGACTTGTAGTAGTTTTCATGTAAACACATGATGTACAGAGCTTATAAAAACAGTTAATCACACTATGGAGTTTATATAGTAGTGATCAACCATGATAATCTCAAAATTACGGAAATTATCTATAAACGTACCAGACCATGATAATCTCGCTCGGGGGCCCAAGCACGAAGGAACCACACCATACAGTATAGGAGACCAACTGATGATGATAAGTAGTCTGGCAAGTTGCCCACGTCCTTGTCCATCTGGAACATTTAGATGCACAAACACTTAATTGATGGGTACTACGCCTAAACATGCCACACTAATAAGGTGACACACATTAAATTTATCTTGGAGTATGTACTAGGAATGAACTAAAGGATTAGAGGATCTTACGACGAGCAACACCAGGAGAAGAGGGATACACCATGACCCCATTATAGAGATCGTGCATAACCACTCAACGACCACCGTCCAGTCCCTCAGCATGCCAAATACTACGGTCATAAAAAGATAGGAGGAGCCTACTAGGATCCAGGGGAGCAGTGTAGTACGCCGGGTATTCTGGTCCGCGTAGTAGAAGAACATGCACAAATATATAAGGTATACTAATGTGCCGATGCCGTTGATCCATGCCGACTCATCACCCGTCAACTTGTCTAGGTCCCAATTGTTGTTCTTGGCACTAAGAAGTAGGGAGCAGGCGAAGCTGAGAAGCGAAGCCACAAATGGCTCGCCTCGGGTCCCTCCTCCCACCGCCTTCATTGTCCACGCTCTCCAAAATGTGTTGAGCCTATTAGCCTATACACGCAGCAAAAACGAGCGACTCAATTCATAAAACGTGTCTAGCTAGTTGTACCACATACAATGCTACTCTCACCGTTTCAAATTAATTAACACATGTATTTGTTGCTAAGTACATGTAAATCTAGGCAAAATTGAGTCAATTAATTTGAAACAAAGGGAGTTCCAATTAAAATCAGTGCAAATGATCATGATTTTGTTTTTTAGAATTTTTCATAGCATGGACGCGAAATCAAACTATGATGTCCACACGAATTTCAATCTACATTATAAAAATAAAAGAAGAAAACAAATGTTGAAAAATAAAGATAAAATGAAGATGCACTATTCACACTTATACATCTATGTTATCTTTTGGTATTTTGTCATATTTCCACAGCTTTTTTATGCCTGTAGCATGCTACGCATCATTTTTAAGAAGTGTACTAGGAAATAGAACTCGTTTTCCCTAAGCGCTTCGGGAAAATGTTGACCAACAAGATGTGAGTCATACGTCACTGAAAGCATATCACTGTATTCATATTTCAAACTATCCAAAATATGTCTCAAAACAACACAAGATATTCAGTGAAGACATTGTATAAAATTAGTAGTGTTACTCACACGGGCAGGACGCAGACAAGAGCGAAGGTGCATGCTATCGGTCCTAGCGGAGAGTCCCCCTTTCCCCCCCCCCCCCCCCCCCCCCCCCCCCCCTGAGAGTCCCCGTTGACCCGGCGGCGCCCCTCTCTATCGCCTCCGGCGGCCTCGCCGGCCGGAGTGCCCGGGAGAGGGGCGGCCGTCCCCCCTGTAAAGTTAGTTTTTTAGGTGCTTTTCTGGTTAGCTTCGGCGCTCTGCCGAGAAGCCAGTCGTCGGCGTCCTCGGGCGGTGCCGGCCAGCGACGGGTCCATTCCCCTCGTCGGCGTCCATGGTGGGCGACGTCAAGGGCGGGATCCGGTCGGGGCTTCTTCAATAAGCCTGATTGTGGCGGATCTTGGCTCCGTGGCTGGGGTCGCGGGATTCCTCTTCTTGGCCGTCGTGGTGGCGGGGAGGAAGGAGATCCGGCCGGCCTCGACCTCTGGAGGTCGGATCTGTGGCGGGGGGCTCTGCAGCTTGGCCGCTCGGTGACTTCTGCCGACCATGGTGGCCGGTCTGGAGGCTAGTCGGCCCCGTTGCCCCCTCTGTCCTGTGTGGCTTTGCTCCTGCTGCTCTCTCTACTGTTGGCCGGCCTTGGCGGCGAGGGACGGGAGAGGAGAAGTGGTGGTACCGCCGTTGTTTGGTGGTCGGCCAGTCTGATGCACAGGCGCTGCATCAATTGGACGCAGATAAATTTTTCTGTCTCCCTTCGACGGTGGAAGGGGATGAAAGCTTCGCTACTCCGGCCTTTCAATAAGCGTCTTGCTGGAGTCAGTTCGATCTGGCCTGATTGCTGCGCTGCTACTCCTTCTCCGGCCTGCCGTGGTGGCGAGGGGGGAACGTGCGGCTCGTAGTATTTCTCGTCCTTGATCGGGTTGGATGGCCAGTTCCCTCGGAGTGCTACTTCTCCGGCATCGTTGCCGGCGAAAATTTCAGCTGATGGGCAGCAACTCCGCTTCGAATCTGCAATCCTTGCAGCAGTCTCCAAGCGACGGGGCATGTCCGCCGCCGCTACCATCGGCCTTCAGATCGGCCCTGCTGCGCTCGACCAAGTTGATTGCTCGAGCTTCTTCCTCCATGTGCGGAGGTTTACCCGTCCTGATGCGGTGGAGTCCGACAAGGTTCTCTCAGCGCCAAGTGGTCTCGTCCCCGGCGCCGGCGAGAACAACCGCATTTGGAATCAAGGCGATGCTCAAGGACTCGATCGCGTTCCGCGGGCCAACGCGATTATCTTTAGGGTGCAATCTGTAATTTCAGGGACTCCTGTGTACATTGATGGCTTTGCTGGGTCCCTTCTGTAACTTTGTACCCAACGCCTTTTTAATGCAGATTCTCGGTCCTTCGGGGCCTTTCCTGTTCAAAAAAAAAAAGTGCGAAGGTGCCGTATCCTGGAAAGTGCAAATTTATAGTCAGCCCACTTCCTCAGAGCGAAGCCCAAAACGATGTAATGTCCTTACCCATAACATTCAGAGGAGTGACCCATGAAGGGAGACCCGTCCAAGCCCACCCCACCTACGGTAGCATTGCAATGACCCAAGTTAGAGATATGGCCGAAGTCCCGGCAGGAAATGGAAACGTGGCTTAATCAAGCTTAATCACTCGTTTATTCATTTCAACACACACACTTCATGGTTAATTATTAATTAGTATAGCACAGCAAGCACGTATAGCAGTATACAAACCTTTTGCGTGCAGTACATCACCGCTGCCGATGCCATTCCTTCGTCCCGATGTCAAGGCGTGAAGTGGTCGTCTCTGTTCAAAGAAAAACAAAGAAATGGGGGCGTCAAGCCGTTGATGCATGATCGGGAAAAGCATTATCATTGGCTGTATAGGTAAACAAAAATCAGATGTACCATAATGTGCTGACCGTTGTTCTCAAATAAACAGAAACGAGAAAACGAATCATTGCAGTATATATATACTAGCTCACGTGTAGGTATGTAGGGATAGAACGAAGAAAAAAAAGGGAATAAATTGGAAGTTAGATACTCCAATTTAGCTGGAGTTGAGAACTTGAGATCAAACACGAACACGACCAGAAGAAAACTATCGCTAGCTAGTACAGTAGTTCGTATACCCAAAGAAATATAACGTCGCGAATGCTGCTTCCTAGTCCTTTGTTCGGTTTTCAGATCAAGCAAACACACACATACGGAACGGATCAAACTAGTATCACCACAGGCAGGCGTAATCCGCTGTAGCCCATGCATCAAAATCACCACCGATCCGGAGTCCCCTCGGCGTCCTCTCTCCGCCCCTGACCGGCTCGGGCTCCTCCCCGCCGCTGCAGCTCGCGCCGGCCGTCGCGTCTCGCCTGCGCAGAGCCGTTGATCCGCGTCAAGGAGCTGGCCCGTCAGCGTCAAGAGCTCTGTCGTGCCTCCTCCATGAGCGGTCCTGGGTAAGCTCGCACCGTCGTCCTCTCCACTCTCCGGCCGCGCTTCGGTTCCTGGCCGGCATGCTACCGCCGCCTCCATCCGCCCCGTCCGCCGGGCTGCCCGCTAGCAGCATGCACGGGGCCTCGGCTCCGGCGGCCCGTTCCGGATTGTCGCGGCTGCCCCCGGTAGGAAGATACAGGAAGGAGAATGTGGGCGCGTTTGCAGCGCCCATGGCTGCCTCCAAGCCTGTGAGGGCTCCCCCGACGCTCAGCGTCCCTGCTCCGCTAGAGGGGGCAGGTTGCGGCCTGCAGCAGCCGTTGGTAGCGGTGCCACCAGGGCCTCCCGCAGCTTCTCGCCTTTCGGATGGACTTCTGTGTGACACCGCCGTGATTGTTGAGGGGCTTGGGTCCTTGTCGTTGCCGTCGGCTGCCTCGGGAGGCTTTGACTCCGAGTTGCCCTTTCCTGCTGATGCGCCTCCGGCTTCGAGCTTGCTTTGGGCTAGTTCTTTGAGCTCCGATGAGGATGACGAGGATGAGGTGTTGGCTCCGCAGACGCCTTTGGCCTCCGCCAAAGATGTTGTTTCCGGCTCAGTGCTCGGCACCGTTGATGTGCACCTTAGCGAGAAGGCGCATGTGGAGCCCTGTGGTGGCCTCTTTGCTGATAGTGCTGCTCTTGGAGGCAAGGATGACTGGGTGCAGGTGGGTCGTGGCGGTCGTCCTGGCCGCACGCCAGCTTCTTTGCTCCAGAAGGAAGGCGCTGAGCGTAGTCTCGCCTTCAAGCGTTGGGCTCGAGGGAGATGCTTTCGGTGCCTCGCGCGTGGCCACCAGGTCAACACATGCCGTGGGCCTTTCAGATGCATCCGTTGTCGTCGTTCTGGCCATCGGGAGCGATTCTGCCATGCCGCTCGTTCTCGCTCTCCGGACACATGTGCTCGTTCTTCAGGTGCTTGTGCTCCTGGCCAGCGGAACCGCTCTCCGTCTGCTCAGCCTCGTCCCCCGTCGTCTCGGAGTTGGGCTGAGGTTGTGTGCCACTCCTCATTGCGTGCAGCGGTGCCACCAAGGCCCTCTCCTACGTGTTGCGAGGATGCTAGCTCAGACTCTGTCTTTCTGTCTCGGTTTGCTTTGATGCGTATGGAGCTCCTTCAGTTGGTGGATGTCCGTGTTGAGGAGGCATCTCGCCCCCTTCGTGACGAGGTGGCAAATCTCAAGTTGTTGTTGGCGCGCATTGGTGATTCTTTGGCGTCGTTGGAGGCATGTACTCGAGGTGGTTTGGGGCTCGTTTCCACGCAGGCTTCATTTCCGCTTGACTCCACCGTCCCGACGTCACCTGTGGTTGTGGAAGAACAGCTCTATGGTTGTTTCTCTCCCTGTGCTAGTCCTTGCCTGTCGCCGCGGCCTTTTGTATCGGTTGCCTCCGTGGATGAGGGCATGGATGGGATCTTGGCTCCGATGCTGCAGATCGCACTAGAGCCACATGAGTGCTCTGAGGAATCTTCTGTTGTGCTTCCGTTAGAGCCAGGCTCATCTGAGGTCTTGGAAGTGGCCATGACACTGGAGCCTCCTGTGTTGTGTGGGGAATCTTCTGTGGTGCTTCCGTTGGAGCTTGGCTCATTTGAGGCCTTGGCGGTGGCCTCGACGCCCTCTCCACATCAGTCGCTCGACTCTGTGGTCACTGGAGATGTGCCGACAGATAATGCTGATGCTCTTTTTGCTGCAGAGCTTTGCGGCTTGCTCGCTAGTTTAGAGGCAGTTAGCCCTGGATATGGCAGGGACATTGCCTGTGTCTTGGCGGGAAAGGCTTCCAAGGAAATAATCAGGAAGGTGGAGAAGTTTCTTAGGACCAAAAGAATGAAGATGGTCTTCACCTGGAAAGTTCCACGGCAGCTGCTTGTTTGATGGATGCCATTCGACTTGCCGGGTTCGTCCAGTTGCGTGGATCTTCTTTGCGTCGTGGTGCTCCATGTGTTGTGAGCTCGCTGTTGTAGGTTGAGAGTCCATGTTGGTTTGGAGGTTGCAGGTTTTAGGTGTTGTTCTCGTGTGGTTTTGTTGTAACGGTTTTCGCCCGGTTTTCCATTAATTAACTGGGCAATTCTCTTCTTCTTAATTAATAGATTGAGGCAAATCTTTTGCCTCCGTT
The DNA here is from genome assembly GCA_007115705.1 of Dactylis glomerata. Classification (NCBI taxonomy): domain Eukaryota; kingdom Viridiplantae; phylum Streptophyta; class Magnoliopsida; order Poales; family Poaceae; genus Dactylis; species Dactylis glomerata. Next base: position 381,511 of record QXEO01000390.1, on the reverse strand, counting down.
TCAAAAAAAAAAATCACCACCGATCGGGAGCAAATTAGCCATCCATATGTAACCGTGGACAAAGTAATTTGAAACACGAGCACGCGGAGATGCTAGTAGTATATATCCACTCGTAATAAGAAGCTACGGCCGGAACACAAAAGCAAATTATAATATGCAACCAAAAAACGAAGCGCTCGCTGGATCTCCCACGTTTTGAAATCGACGGATCGATTTGTGTTTTGACGGACCAACAATCCGATCGAACCAAAAGGAAAATCCAGCGGGAGAGAGGCTGCGCTCCGCTCCATCGATCTGCGAGGTTGCTAGCTACTCGACGGAGCGCGTCACCGCGCGCACGCGCGCGCTGCAAGCTTTGGGACGTCGGCGGTAAACAAGCATGCGCTAGATCAGTCACCGTGGGCTCGCCGGAACGAAGCACTCACCTGCGCGCCTCTCCTGGTGTCCTGGCCGCCGCCGCGCGCCCGCCGCTGCTAGCTGCTGCGTAAGAGAGGGAGGAGGAGGAGACGCGTGGTGAAGTGGATGGAAACAAGCACCAGATCATAATCACGAACGCACGCTACGCTGGCCGGCAGGGACGAATCGCTCACCCGCTGACTCTCCTGGCGTAAGTCCGGCCGGCGCCGCCCGCCGCCGCTGCGTAGTAGGCGGCGGAGGAGGAGGAGACGTGGTGGGGTCGGGTGGATGGGAGGAGAGAAGCACGGCGGTGAGACGAAATGCTGCGGGGTCGATTGATTTGCAGCAAGGCTTTGGGATTATAAGTTGCTAGCTGGCTGGGTGCTCGCGAGCCGTGTGACGGCCGAGACGCATTGCATGCTGCTGTGTCAGGTTGTTACGGTTCCTGCAGAGAGAGATTCCGATTTGGAGAGAGAAGATTTAGAGAGAGATTAGATTAGTTTACCGTCTAGCCAGCCGTCACAGAGGCAAGGTGGCAAAGGGCGCGCCGTAAAAAAAAAAATCTCTATTACAGTTGCGTTTATTTACCACCCTATTGTAATTACTTCGGTCATTCTAACTGTTTAACTTCCGGTACGCCCCCATATAGTAGAGTAAAAAGGCGACGAATTGTGTGGTACAGGTTGAGTTAATAGCATAAAACTACCATTTTAGTGGCCAAATATACCAAAAACTACCACTTTACATTTTCGTAGCGTAAATCTACCTGTTCAACGGTGATTTTTTGTAATTCGAGCAAATGGCCTGTTAATAGTGAATTGACACTGATAGCGGGGCCCACCTATCAGCACTCAGGTGGCAGACACAAGAGGTCATTTTGGTGATGTGGCAAAAACAGGATAAGGCCCCACATGTCAGTGTAATTAAAACAACTAAATATCTATTAAAAACTCCCCATTGCTTTCTTTCCCGCCGTGTTTCCCCACTTTGACCTGTATCGCGGCCAAATGCCGCGGCCGTGTTTGCGGCTAGGTCGCCACCGTGCTCTCGGATAGGTCGCCGCCGTGCTCCTAGGTAGGTCGTCGTTGCGCCCCTAAGCGTGCCATACTCATCTTTGTGCGCTGCCCCTTACTCGCCCCCTGCGCGCGCGTCACGTGGCTAGGTCATAGCTTGTAGCGTCGCTGCCACGCCCCCTACTCCCCCCCCTCTTCGGCGCCTCCTTCTCACGGATGAGAACCAAATCCACGCTCTACTCGCGAAAGGACCACAGGCGTGCCCCATTCTTATGCAGCCCATCTCCGGCGACTCGCCGTCGTCCAGGAACAGGTCCCCGGATGTGACCTAGCCGCAGGCACGACGGTCCTAGCCATGAGCGGGGGCGCGTTATGGGCCGTGAGCAGGGATGGCGCGACGGCGAGCAGGGAGTGACGCGACGGCGCTAGGCTGCGAGCACGACATCCAGATCGGGAGCAATGGTTGTGCGCGACATCAGCGAGGAGATCGACCTCCAAATCGACAGGTTCTTCTGGCGGCACGAGGGTGGGTCTAGTGGAGACTCCGGTAGGCAGGGTCGCAGATGGGGCAGCGCCGGCCGCCATGGACGCTCGCGACCAGCAGTAGGAGGAAGGAGAAGACCTCCTTCGATTTTTGTATTGTGTTTTTAAGATATTTTCATTTTTTTTTAATCGGGCTGACATGTGGGGCTATGTCCACCTCAGTAAAATGACATCTTTTGTCTGCCACCTCAGCGTTGATAGGTGGGCCTGGCTGTCTGATTCAGTATCAGTAAATCACCACCGAACCAGTAGATTTACGTTATGAAAATGTTAAGTGGTAGTTTTTGATACATTCGGCCACGAAAGTGGTAGTTTTATGCTATTAATTTGTATAGATTTGGCATGGAAGAATCTTGTGGGCTCCACTTGTCCCTTCTTCTTCTTTTTTAACGGGAGGAAAAGAGATTAACGCTCTTGTGTCGTACGCGCGTCTCCTTCTAATACTTCCGTCCACGCACTACACTTGCGTGACACGATCAAGCTACATTTCCCACGCACCGGTGTTACTGCTACACGGGGAGATGTTCATTTTTTACGATCGCCAATGGTACAGTAAAATTAAGCGATCAACATTCCTCACGAGCGTCGCCGTCTTGCCGATCCATTGGAGAGAAGAGCGAGTTTGGTTGCAAACAGCCTGCCACTCCCAACAAGACGCCCGCAGGGCAAACACCATGGAAAATGAAACACGGTCAAGCAAGCCGCATCGTTAAGTCTGCCAACGGAGCATGTATATTTATTTATGAGCTAATTACAATGCAGGTACATAAACTTGTGATGAGCGTGCAAAATTGGTACTACGACTTGAACCTGTGATGAACTAATCCAACTTGCCATGAGGGTGCAAACTGGTACAACAATCAAGCTGGTGTTGACACGTAGCATTGCTGCTTTTGCAAAAACATCTCTCCATATTTTTCTTATTGTAAGCGTGACCACCTCCTTTTCTCAAATTCACCGCCGAGTGATGCCATGCCTGCCTGTACGCGCTATGTTGGCCGTCGCTGAAGTACCTTTGAGGAGCATGTCGGGAGGCTGCAGAGAGCGCCTCGACGCATGTAGCTACCGTAACTTCTTTTCAACAGGTATTCTCCTCCACATGGCAATTTTGCATAAGCTCCTCCAGCGGGAAACGTTCGATTATCCAAAAAAATAAGATCAACAAAACAGGCTTTCGTCCCGCTTTTTAAATAAAGTCAAACAATCAAACCGATACAAGGTGATGAGGAAGTTCTCTTTTTTTTTGAACTAAAGGAAGTCCTCTTCAAATCAAGAAAATGCCATGCATCGGCGATATGGTCCTTTTGATGATGATCTAGTCTCAAGAAGTAAGGCACTATGTAGTCAATACACGACTTGTACATACATTGGAGGACTAGAAGCTTCCTAGCCAAACATGCCTAAGACAGAATATTTTAAACTAACTAATTGTACAAAGTAAAAAAAAATAAGTCATCGTGCATTGGGAAGTCTAGACGACTGCCCGACTAAAAAGATGTAGATTTGCGGCATCAGCCCCTGTGTACTTATGGTGTACACCAAGTCCAACTGGTGCACACCTCAAGTTCCAAAGGAAGCCTTGCGGTATTTGAAAGTGGAAACTGACCACGAGTTGTACTTGTATTGTCTATAGTCTAGAGCCACTCAAACGTACATGGAGAGGGATATCGGCCTACTCGGAGATGAGCAGGTTGCCACCTCACCTCATATACAAATGTGCACCCCAAGACATCGCAAGAGGACCAAGCAATCTACAAATTAGCAAGTTTTACATTGCCGATGAGAGCCAATAGTGATCTAGAGCATTTTTGCCTAGTTATGTCCACAACACACAGTTGAGTTTTTCTTCCGAATAGAACCCTAGCATTAAGAGAAACATCGAACAATACAAAGCACCTCAACAAAAACTAAAATTACAATGAAATCCTTGAGATGCCCTTCGTCTTCAACTTCCAGAACATGTCGACGGCCGCATCGCTGCTGCCGCTCCTCCCTGAGTCGGCCTGACGTTGTTGGTTGCGGACGAGAAGTCACCGAACGGGTCAACTAGACCACATCCATACCGGAGACGAAGAAGGAAAAACGATGATGAAGCTCCATGACGATTCGGAGATCCCCCCCAGCTAGAAGAAATCCTCAAGAACTATATCGCTCCCACAAGCTTCTTGACATCGTCGTCGAGATGGGGCTGAAGCCGGGGAGACTTTATTGGAGAAGGCCCTGTCGCCACCACTTGAGTGTCGCACCACCAAACTAAAACCCTAAAACCAAGGGAACGAAGCCCTCCCGCCAATGGGGGTTGAGATCCTCCCCGCCTCCATGCACCCAAGGCCATAGAAGTGAGGCAGATCACCAACGGTGCCGACGGGAAGCGAAGAAACCCTAATAGCCTCCTGAGCGTTTCTCAGAGGCGAAGGGGTCCATCAACACATAGTCGAGTTATCCATCATTTAGCTTGTTAGATCCCACATTGTAATCGCTATTTTACTTTTCATCTCGGTTGTAATACACGCAAAGTGTGATTAGGGCTATGAACCGCCCCCAGGGGACACAAACCTTGGTAAATTCATGTCCAGCGATATTTGGTGGCGTGAGCGTACCTCCACGTCCAAACAAAATCACATATAGTAACCCTGCACTTTCAGTGAAATGATATGATTATCATTGATAGAAAGATACATGACCCTCTTTGAAACATATTCTCTTTATGTATAGCTCGTCTGCTTGGATAAGCCATGAATGACGATGTTAGGGTTTTTCCACTAGCCAGTGTCGCCATCTGAGACAAAATCATGGATTGGCCTAAGCATATATAGGTTGCCTCTCTCATCAAGCCCTTTTGAAAGTGAGAAATGTTGGTATGATTCTTTGTATGTGCTGTAAATGTTGCATTCCTATTGCAAATTGTTTTCTGCATTGTTGCAAACACATGTTTCCATAGATACATATATAAAGTTGATAGACTTTTACGCCTCAATCAGTGAGCCAAATCAGCGCTATGCTTATAATCTTAAATATAGAGTCACTGTTCATGTGTCTGATTCCACCAATAAGGACCAAACACATATTGCATAAATGCGAGGAATATGCTCGGTGACTTAAAGGCAAACCGACGACCCGGCGGGACCCACTAAAACAGCGCATGCAACGGAGGGCGTGGACAGAATTGAACCGAATCTGCTCCTCCTCGTCTATTCTCCCACACGTGCCGCCGCCGCCGCCCCGCTCCCTCACGTACAGCCGCCGCCTTCCTCTTCCATGCCGCCGGCGGTTCGTCCGTACGGCGATTGGCGGGAGGAATGGATTTTAGGGACAGGCGCGCAGCGCATCGGTCGAAATACGGAGTGGGGGAGCGTCGAGGGCGACGCGCGCGCGGGCAGCGCCGCAGCCGGACCGGCGAAGGAGCTCGGCGGTCCGGCGGATCCCTCGATCGACGGCGGGCGAAGTCGATCGGCCCATGGAGCGATCCTGGCCAGAAGATTCGAGGTAATTAAGGAGCCCCTTGAGCCGCTCTTCCTCCTCCTCCTCCTAGCTCGAGAGCCCCCCCTCGTGTTCCTGCCTGCGCTTCCTCCCATCTCACCCAAACACATCGACATCATCACTGCCGCTGCTTATTCGGTCCACCTCCCTCCGCGACGCTCTCCTCCCCACTCGACGTATTGATTACCCAGTTCTCCATCTCTTGATTTCATCTGTTCCTTCTGCTCTAGATTTTTATTAACTTGGTGGCTTAGGCTTAATATGGAGTGATTCTGCAGAGTAGCTTAGATCCGCCCCTGGTTGCTACTCCAGCTGTGTAGAATTAATTGTCTGGTTATCATTTGCATGTTAAGGGCACCATGATTGGACGAGATTTACGTACAATTTCAGAACTGCAGTTGGATAACGCGCTCTGTCGTATCCATTCGATGTTTGGTTGGGTGGATACTGAAACTCTTCTGACAGTAAGTTGCTAGTTCAAGAATTAAGGACCGCTTACCTGAAGCCTCAATGGTGCTTACCTTTGTTGCATTTTGGTAGTATTTTTAAAATGCCTATTAACCGTCTATTGACTCATCAATGGTTATCCGTGTGGGTTGGCTGGTTGCATCCCGAAACCTGTAGATGGACACTTCTTCAGAGTTAACAAATCCTCAGTAGAGATCTATGTGGCAACTGTACGTACCTTGCCATATGTGGATTCGTGGAAACTCGTTGAGTTGTCACTCAGCTGCTTTTCGGATACTACAACCATGTGCTTGATTTTTTTTATCTTAATAGCGATATGAGATATCGTATCTCCTTGTTTTGAGGCTGGTGTATTATATGCAGCTACGCTGGGTGTGAATTTGGTTGCGTCCGGTCTGCAGACCAGATGCACCGTCCATCGCTGTGGGCTCAGTTGTGTCACGATGAGCAGCTTGTTGCTGAAGAAAGTTTTAGCATTTTATCTGATCCTTGTCATAGTCTGATTGTTATTTTGTTCTCTACTTCCACTCACTTATCTGAGAAATGTCAGGCTGTTAACGTTATTAGTCTGAAGACTGATGTCTGGAGAGCTGACATAAATTAGTGGTATAGAACCTCCAAATAATGATATATATTGACTTAATTGAGTGTTATAAGTTTACCATCTTATGGCCTGATCTCTGGGAACGGATTTTGTAGGAGTAGGAGAGTGTTAGCTCGTGAGTGTGAGGTTGGCATTTGGGTGTTCTTGCCAGGTGCTACTAGGGCTTGGGCTGGAAGCCCTAGCTTGTTGCAAGGATAGAAGGAGACAGGGTGCAGCAAACAAAAGGAAAGTCCCCCCTCCCCATACCTCCGTGGTTGACTCAATCGATTACAACTTACATCTTGTGGCTTCATGTAGTACCAAATACCCATCTCATCTCTCTGATCAATTCTTTTTCGAGATTGACGCACGCGGGAGGGGGGGGGGGGGGTAGTATTACCATCATTTGGATAACCCGTTATCTCTAGGATTACTGAAGAGTACAACTAGTTGAATAAAATTCCTAACTAACTGAGGGCCTAATTGGACCAAGGAATTAGCTTGGCTGGACACACTAATTCAATATGACTTGAGCCTGAGTCGTGTAAGTACGACTTAGTACCGAGACCGGCAGGTGTATATCCATGGTGTGACCTTTGCAAATGATTGTTGATATCCAACATGACAAGCAGATACATGAGTTTTTTGTTAACTGAAATCTCAGTTTTTCTCTTAGCTTTTCGTCTTGCTTTCGTGAATGCAAAGGCATCCAGTATGCCTGAAGCCTCACATTGATAATCAGCCCATGCATACCTGCAAAATTATTTGAAGAATATGCAGGATACCTCACAGAACTTGCTTTGCGTAAGGTTTTACCTTCTCAGCGTAGTAAATCCATGAATAGTGAATACTGATTCATATTGAAGCATTTTGTTATTAATGTGTGGAACAAACAATCTCAGTTATTTCCCAGCTCATGGCTGAGCAAGTTGGTCCAAGACAACAAACAATTCCCTACTGGTACTCTCTTTCTCCATCAATTATCGTGATGGATCTACTCATCTTATCACTATTTGATTTTCCTAACTTTATTGCCTCAGTTCAGTTTAAGAAGTGCAAAAGGTCGGAACCAGCTAAGAAATAATCCATGTATATATCATCGGTTCAGGTTCAGTTGAAGATACCAGGCAGGGCTTGAAGACGACTTCGTGCAGAGGAAAGATGGTACATTCTCATCTTATGATTTTTTCTTTCCCAACTTTGGAAGCCATCTTATGGGTTTCTTACTGTGGCTTATACTGCATTCAAATGGTAACACCCTAACGTAGTGATGTTTCTGATTTGTATCTTCTCTCAAGTCTCTACTATCTCATTATGCAATACTGTGTTTCAAATTCTGTCCCTGGTAATATCAACCAGAAAATGTGTTTGAAGATTAATTCCCACAGTTGGCAAAACCGCTCAAATTTCCAGTCAATTTGGATTTTCAATGCTTAAACTCTGTAATTTAGAATGAGCCAGTTCTTTTTTTGTTGCATGCACGTTGAATTTCAGCCTTGAGAAGTTCTGCGTGCTGTTCTGAATATAACACATCCAAAACAATTAGACCCTCACCTTAGGTAAAGATTACTGTTCATTCACTACATCTGAATATTACAAACATGATAAGTTGTGTCCTAAGAAATTGAATATAGCTGCCAATGTTTAATTCTGCTTATAACTCATTTCTGTTATCTAATATTCCAGATATTTTTAGTATCCTGCTCACTGTTACACGGTAGCAATCTTTCACCACGGATAGTTCTAGAGTTTTGGAAGACAAAGAAGCTAACTGCAGAATGAGCTAATGACAGAAAGTAGCCCTTCTCTTTACATCACTGATATCATGATGCATCTTATAGTGTTGATCCAGATATTCACGGTTCTCTTTTTCACGTTTATAATATCTCACAGACGGAAACTCTTGTGGACTTCCATTGGTGTGTGGAAAGTAAATTTTGTTCATCCTCGTCATTAATTTGGTCTGTCTGCGCATATTTGTATGAGAACCTCCTGGGATTCTCGTTCTTGTGATAGTTCCATAATTCCATAACAGCCTTAGGCTTTTTTGTATTTATTTTTACATTGTGTTTTCTGGGTGCTTGGTCTTTAGTTAGATATTTTGTGTCAGAAAATAATCAGTTCAACCTCTGTTTTAGTATTGAATTTGATGTTGCTTTCTATTAGCGGTCTAAAATTATAAGTTCTGACTCCATGGATCTTGGGGAGAAGTAATAGTATTCTCCATTTACTGTTAGCACCTCTTGAATCAAATATGATGATCTCGTAGAGCTTGCCTATTTATTTTATATAATATCAGACTATGGAACTTTGCTAGCATGATGTCTGAATTATTTCCATCAGTTATAACTACTTGATGACAATCCAGATACTCCCTCCGATCGGAAATAACTGTCGATGACTTAGTATAAACTTTGTACTGAGTTAGTACAAAATCACCGACAGTTATTTCCGATCGGAGGGAGTACTATTTAGCGCCAACTTTTCACCCGTGTCTCTCATAACAGCCAATTTGATGGGTTTTTTATTAATTGCTGGAGAGTGGGCCAGTATGCAAAGCTGTTTACATAACTTGCTGACATAGAACATTCTACCTCTTGTGAGCTTTCATATTCTATAGTATGGTTGCATCGTTGGGTTGTACACTTGTACTTCAATCTTTATTGTCTTGCAAAACTTTCACGCAGATGCTCACCGTTTCGTCCCTACTTACAGTGGCGGAGCTATAAACAAATACCTGGGCGGGCTAAGTTAAAATAGAGAAAAAAAATCACGTATTACCTAGTGGGTTGCTGCTCCTACAGAGTACAGAGTAATGCGGAGCTAAGAGATTTTTTTCCAAACCATTCAATCGCTAGCTAGAATTCAGAAATGAAACAAATTGACGCACCATTGTGTCGTCGGGGACAAATACACACGCAGCCACCCTCCTGCTGCGCTGCTGTGCTCACATCAGTGAACTAGGCTTTAGACGATTAGTATTAGTGAACTAGGCTTTTTTGTAGACCTTTTGAACAAAATTATGGGCGGGCCATAGCCCGGTTTTGTTCCTTAATAGCTCCGCCTGTGCCTACTTATGTGTAGTTATTTTTTTAGTATTTCTGTTATAATGGCTTTCGAATATCTACAGTTTTATGCATGCATTCGAAATACATCTTGATTGCATTTATCTTTGCTGTAGCCAATGGCACTGGAAAAAGTTTTTTGAGGTCATGGTAGTGAAGATGAAGTTGATGGTGACATCGCTGACTTGGAAGATAGACAGGTCACATACAATACTCTCTCTCTCTCCAGAAACCTAAAAAGTATGCATTGTTTTGCCTACAGTCTTGGTGATATTATGCCTCAGAAGATGAGAAGCTTACTGTGATATGTGTAATTCATTTGTTTGGAAACAAAGGTCAGGGCGTGTTATTCCCTTTTCAAGCTTAGATTTCACATATCCAATTTAATTCCCAAGTTAGAAATCTCTTTTATCGAAACCTCACTACTCCCTCCATTCCATAATTCTTGACTCAACTTTGTCTAGATTCGCATCTATCTAGACACGCTTTAGTGCTAGATACATGTTAATCTAGACAAAGTTGAGCGAAGAATTATGGAACGGAGGGAGTATTTTTGTTTATGCATATAATGTTTCTCAAGTGTTTTGAGATATGGGTCAAGTTGGAGATGTTTGCAGCAGAAGGATATCTTTGGCATGTTCTCATCTTGCAGGACGCACATCATTTCTCCCAGTCCTTTACATTTTGACGATTGTTGTGCAATTTGGTCTTGTGTATCTTTTTGGTTTCCTGTTCGATCTGTTTCACAGGGAGAATAAATCAGTATATTTCATCACCTTCTTAATAAAATGTTTTAGGGATCAGTTTTCTGGTGTAATCATTCTTTAGCAATGCTCAATCGATGATTTCCACAACATGCCTGATTGCCATAGCAAGAGGCAAAAGGTGGCCTGAAAACTGGATATGCTTGATTCGGTTTGATTTGACTGTATGTGTATTTCATCATATACAATATTCGTCCAGTGAAATCGATTGTAAACTTATTTGTTTTAACTATGGACAATATTTATGGTCATTCAATTGCAGGAATACAAAAATTGTTTTCATGGTACCCATTGAATCATCTATATATATTTCTCTTACTGAAAGTGTAAATTACATGGTGCTAGCTGATGGGCGTCTACACTTGGGCGTTGGACCTGGAAAGCGTTCTCCAGGCTTTATTGACAGCATCTTGTGCAAAACTTTCCTCTGCTATGGTGAGTCCTCGCGAACATGGTATATTGGTATTGTTTGCCTGCGGCGCCTAGGAAAGCTCCCTCCTATGAGGTGTTTATTTAACTTGCAGTTTTATCTCTGAACGAAAGAGGTGTGCTGGCGTTTCCTTATATCAAACTTTGGAACCAGCACAGATGCCCGTGCCAAGAACACCTGCAACACAAATCTTGAGACGAGCAATGTGCACCAAGTGGATGTTTAAGGAAGTATTCGAGGGGAAAGATAAACATGGCAATAGCAGGAGCCTAAGGCATAAGTGCGGCTGCCGGCTTTGCTGTTCCAGTACCCAAGTATGGCCAAATGTCAGTAACAGCGCCGAAGGTTCAGGTGGCATTTCCCTGGAGACCGAGATAAAAATGAACTTGTAACATCAGTTCTCTGAATTCTTTGTACAACCTGCCAGCATCCATTGCAGGGTCAGATTCTTTACCCTTTTAAGTTCATGGATTCATGCAAGTATGCAATCATCGGATCGTTCTGAGCGTCAGCACTGTGGGACTGAGCGTTTAATTTTTTTTTGTAAATCTATGTTTGATCTCATATGGTGCACCCATATTAACATGCCTCAACATGCCTAGCGAACTATAACACTGGCGTTGCATTAACTGTGGTTTGCTTTTAGCGTTGCAGAACTTGCCTTTATCAAGTGTATGGTCTGCAGTCTTGCGTTATCAGTGTTACTTGGTTTGCACTTCCTCCGTTTCAAAGTAATTCTTTTTAGAGTACGTCAATGGTGTACCAGACTTTTATAGAAGGTGGAAGTTTGAGTACAAGACAACTACAACTTGTCGCGAACAACAAGCGCAGTACAAACTCCATACCGGCTGATCCAAAGACAACCACAAAGAAACAAACAGCTACAAAGCAAAAAGATTGTCCTAAGCAGTTCCAAAGTACAATTGATTTAACTTTGTCTAGATCACATGTAAATACATTTGAATCTAGACAAAACTAAGTCAATTAATTTTGAACAGAGAAAGTACTAGTACTATGCTACAACAAAACTAATCATAACAATGTAGAAGCTGGTCAGGAAAAATATGTCCACTCATGATTACAAATTAGCTAATAACTTGGTAATATGCAGATGTTCCTTAACAGAATAAAAAGGGCACATAGAGCATCGCTGAGAGGTGTTTTGCCTGTCAAGCTCTAGTGATCTCTATATATTTAAAATTTTAAAAATCATATTTCAAAGTTTAAGAAAATTCTAAAAACAAATATTTGGATACATACACATGTCACCTACATATCTGAAGATTTTTATTCAATAATATATTGTAGGCTACAGAAAATTCACAAAATCTGGCTCTGTGAAGGCAAAAAATAACTCATATTTGCCAACGTTCATCTTATTTGGGCAGATCATATATGAAAAGATATTTTGATGCAAATTGATTCGTACAAATGCATGTATAACTGTATTTTCTCAGAATTTTTGAAGACCTAAATAAACTCTTTTGACTTTTTTAAAAAAGGAGTTCACCGGAGCTCGGGAGCTACAAGTGATTTGGTTCAATATGCTGCGTCGATTTGGCTCTTGAGCTTACTGGAGCCCTTTATTTCAAACATTTAAAAAATGCATTTGAAAGGTTTCAAAAAATTCTAAACAATATGTACATAGAGAGAAGGATATATACTTCGAGTATGCAAAGTACCAATCCAAAATACATTATATTCAACTCTACACAAAAAAGACAAAATTATATATCGTGTGTGTGACCAGTACGCCTCAAATCTTGTCAGATATTGTCTTTTTTGTGTAGCTTATAATACAATGTATTTCAAATTCAATTATTGCTTGCTTGTCAGTTTTTTGTCTTTTTGGTGTAGCTTATATATCTGTGTGTGAACAGTACCTCTAAGATATCTTTTTAAGATTTGTCTGAAACTTTGAAATTTTATTTTAATTTTTTTAAAAATAAAGGGCTCAGTGAGCTCATGTTCCAAATGCATTATTTAATCTTGGTAACATATTTTCTGCGATGGCACCAGATATCATTAGCTAGCAAGGAGGTTTCAATGGAGCGGAGTGGAAGATAACTACTGAACACAGATAGAGATAGAGGCAAACTTGCCAGGAAGTATCATTATTGGTCTGTTTGATAAATAGTGAAATATATGCCTTATCACCATTGGAAAGTACCATACTATAATCTGCTGCTGCAACTTTGCAAACGTAAATTAATTACTTTGAAAGGCAAAACATGTTTACCTGAAAAGACAACTAAAGAAAGCAAATCTATATGAAAAAAATCCTGTGAGAGTCAGACATCTCAGAAATGTTCACAAATCCCAGTATGTAGACCCATCACAAAGCTCTCATTTCCCCCATTTCGGCGGTGATGACGAAAAAGCCAAATGGAGTTTCTCTTGGTCATTTGGGTTACTGAGTTGTCACCAGAAATCCTGTGAATAATAGACAGACGGGTTTAAGTAACCTTCTGGAGTCTGGACACGAGGGGTTGTGATATGTAAGGGCTGGCTATATCTGACTTGATTTCTTTGACTAAACGTGCTAACACCCATTGGGCTAATGTTCCTGAAAACAGGCATGGATCCAGCAAAGCTCTCCCTTGGCAAAACTGGGACTGGTGATGGATGGCAGTAGAATGGCCTTGGCGCCAAAGTGTTTGGAACTGAGACTGATGTTGGATAGGTTCCAGTGGGAAGAAGCATACCGACTTGTGGCTCCCTTCTGCATTCAGAAGAATCATCATAAATCATGATAACCTCTTTCATCATGTAGTTAGGGTGATGCATGACTGGAGCAAGGTTGGTGTATGGTTTATGCAGATAATGATGATTAGGTTGCATCATGAAACCACCATGCATTGGAGGCCCAACAAAGTTTCCAGCTTGAACACTTGGAAGGGGAATTTGTTGACTCCTTATTGATGGAGTTCTGCCGATAAATGCTGAATCACTATGTCGGTAGTTCGGAGGCACGAAGCCAACAGGTGTCATGTAATTCCCTCTCAGCATGTCATCTGATCTTGGAGCTTGAGGATGCCGACTCTCCTGGCTGTTCATCACCATCAAGTTCTTGCCCATCAGTCTCAGCATAGGACTTGTCGGTGATGGAAGCTGAGTTTGCACCGATGGTCTGATACAATCTGCCGCATAAGATGGGAAGGTCATGGTAGATTCAGCTGAAACTTTGCCAGTTAATGGACGATCATGTGAATCTAGACAAGGGTTTGCCTTCGTATCTGTTCTTTGATATGTACTGAAAGACGATGATGTCCTCAAACCCATGTGCAACTGTGGAACCTGTTTTGTAGTGAAAGTGTCAGCCCTGGCAATTGAACTTTCATGGTCTAAATGAGGCTCCCTGGAGATGCTCTCCCGACAAGAGCAACAGTAGAGCTTCTCATTAGGCAACTGTTCACCTTCTCTTGCAGAAGGCATCGACTCCATCTCTTCCACTGTCCTAACACTTATGATGGATGGGCCTGGTCCTGACTCTTCAATTCTCGAGTCCTTCAGACCTATAGGAGAAGATATAGCCGAGGCAATCGAAACGGGAGAGTTGGATGAGTCCCGATCAAATGCCAAAAAACAGTTATCTTGGTTAGAACCTTCTCTGTTTGATGTTACCGACGAATTATCCTGAGGAGTGGCAAGAGTCATGTCCCGGATGCTAGTGAAGCAAATGCTAGATTCTTTAGTTAAAGCTGGGTCTATTTGCCATTCCTCTTTCTCATTATCGGCAACCATCTTCGATGCATGATTACAGTGAGTTGATTGCTCAGTGGAGCATGGATCCTCCATTGATAAACTATCTTTGGCCAAGACTACATCTGCCGTCTTGCTATTTTCAGGACTCAAAGGACCACTGCATATTGCACTGCAACAGTCCTCATGAGTATTTCTGGAGACTGAAGTATATTGCACTTGAGTTGCATATTCGTCGCGTTGATAATCCAGATGTGTACTTGCTGTTTGTTGGGCGACATCATACTGATGATCCCCTTGCCCCAATGCTGGCACATCAGTTTCATAAGAGACATCATTATCTGTGGTATCTTCTTGGGTATGCTTTGCAACCTTCTTGGAGGTGCCATTATTAGTAACACTTAACTTACTGTTTACATGCCTGTGAACAAGTTCATTCTCTTGACCAAAACAATGAACTAGCCGACTTAAAGCAGGTGAAAATTCACGCTTGCGAGTCTTCAACATAGATCTATGCTTTCTTAACACCTTGGAAGTACAGGCTGTCCTCTTTGGTTCATTACTCAGTCCTTTAATGGAGACGGAAAGACAAGCTTCAGAGCTTTCTGCCATAGTGGAAATCCTCCTATCATACTTACCAGACTTAAAAGCTTCTCTTCTTCCAATCTCCTTAATTTTCCTTTTTGCAAGAGTAGCAGCTGATCTAGGTACTTTTGGAAAGGCACTGCTGGATGAAGGATTTTCTGATGACCATCCAGAAATTGATCCGAGTAATCTTGAAGAACCATTTCCACGTTCATCATCATTGACTTCCAAAGTGGTGGCTATCTCTTTTGTTGACCGTGAAGAAAATGCCTCAGTATAACTTTTTGTAGTTCGAGGATCATCAAGGCCAAGCAAGCAGCTCTTGGCCAATTTCTTTGTAACAGGTTTCATACTCTCTGGTGCTTTACTATTAAGCTTTGTGCTAACACTCTTAGTGATATCCGAGCGTTTGGAGCACGCCCATCGCCTAATAGTTTCTGAACCACCACAACTGGTGCTTTCAGTAGATTTCTGTTTATGCATGGACGGTTCCTCCTCAGAGGTGTCATCATGGATATCTCCAACCTGGACATGTATCAACAGAATAGAATGAAAGGTTAAACCAAGAATACAAGTAAATGGAACACTGGAGAGCAAACTAACATCATATGTAATTGAGAAATGATTTGACAAATAAATCAAGTAACATAAAAAACCACCAACAAACATGGCATCTATATATTAGTATGATTTATGAACTAAATTAACCCACAGGAGAATACATTTTGAATACTACTATGACTTTTAGAACTTTCAGAAGCAGACCGAAATGAAAATAGCAAGCAAGTTAATCATAGAATCTGAACCAAATCAAAGAAGTTCACATTGGAGTCACGTGTGTGAACTCCATGAAATCCAATATGGTTTTGGTCCAAGGATAAGGCTATGTAAGTTAGCACAAAACATACATAAATTTCAGTAACAAATATATGCAAAAACAAACTAAACTGCATACCTGGGATTTCAAATGGTTTAGTCTGTTGGACTTCTTTCCATGTACCTTGAACTTTTTATTCATACATTTTCCAGTCTCGTGCTTTGCAAGTTTCTTTAAACTAAGTTCATCCCTCAACACCAAAGGTGCATCACTAGGCTTGGATAAAATTCTGATCTTTATGCCATTTGAATCAACATAGACATCTTGATCTCGTTCGACAACTCTTGCTTCAGATGGTACCACTTTTGGGTTTCGGTTCTTCGTGCAAACCACCTTGTTCACGGTTGGCACGGACAATTCAACAGCCCAGTTAGTTCCATTCCTCTTATCAAGGTCCTCAAGTGTGTATGGAAGGGCTGTCTTATAAATGTCCGCCATCAATTTCTTCTTCATCTGCCTCAGTTTTGGCTTCATAATAACTTCCTCAACTACTAGCTCAGTATTAGACACAGCATAGAGACACTGATCTATGTGTGCATTCAAAGTGGTATTCGATGTCGAAGAAAACACCCTGCAAACAGGACAGGTTTTCGAAGCATTTGGGTCCAAAACCGAGCTAGATAATACATCTTTTGTGTGGCGGATATTTTTCATAGAGCCTGACTTGATTAGAACCTTGCCCTTTTTTTCTAAAGTCTCATGTGAAGAGCCAAGATTTTTCAACCGGCAAGAGGGTCGAGCAACTTCTATCCGTCGAATTGCTTTAGGGTAAATATCATCTTCCTCATCTGCTTGTACAACCTCATTACTATGGCATGGTTCATTTGCATTTCCACCTCGGTCACTAGCAGTCTTCCTATCCTCTGGTGGTGTGTATTGAGATGGACCAAGTGACTCATCTGCTAATTGACATGACTGGAGGTTGATACCAGCTGTATTCACATTTGACGAAACAGCTTCTCTAGTCTTTACCAAACCAATAAACACATCGGCATCTGAACACGCAGCAGATTGCTCAAAGTCTGTGCAAGTATAAAAAGGCCTTGATCTGAGCAGATCGGGAGGCTCAAATGGAGGCAGTAGATCCTTAACACCGCTCTTCAAGCAAAGCTCCAGCAACTGTGGGTGGAAAGGCCAACTTCTCTTGATGCCTTTGCTCCTCAAATCAAAAGCATACTCTCTGGAAATAGAAAAATACAGAGCCATTAGCACATATACAAGGGAAAACATTACTTTTGAATTAGTGTTCTGTATTCAAAATTGAGTTCTGAATATTTTCTTGAACTTTTTTTTGAAAATGAGGAACGTCACGGGCCTCTGCATTAATTGACTCACGCACCAGTTCATTTGTTTCAACAGATTGAGATAAAAATGTGTAATAAATTTGACATAAATTCATGCCCAACTTGATATGAACTACCAACAGAAAGAGAATAAGTGTCACGGTAGTAAGGGGCTTTGGTTGGGAGAGCGAGATTCTTGGTTTTATTGTGTTTTTAACAGAAGTTGTCAAGACAAAATCAACCAAAGAATACACTGAAGAATGGAACACTCCCACCCTTTGCTCACACGTACACTCTCCTTGGATAATCACAAAAAAACCATTTCTACATCTCTGAAAGAGCAAGCATCAGCGATGTGTTTGCCTTCGCCACTTTCTGTCCCACAGCTGTGTTAGCTATCAGTCATTCATGTGACCGACCGTGTTCCAGACAACAGACCGCACATGCAAATGATCAGCATACCAAAAGTGGTGAGCAGTCTCCGGGTGGTTTTGCAGAGGCGACACTACCAGGATTCTTTTGCATGTCCAGGTTGGGAATTTAGGATCCTCTCCTGCACGAACAACCAGCCAAAGAACCATGAACCATCACTTCTCCAGCGCCCACACATTCCAAACAAACTTCGAGCGCAGGTGTTTGATCAGGCCCTCAAATGTGCCCTATACATCAATTTGCCATTACATATAATAGAATCTGTCACACTTCGCTTCTGACGTTCTTTTCCTTTTTACCTACATGCCACGTATACTATTGACAAAACTAAAGCGGATTCAAGCCCCGTCAAATAATATTCAGAAAGAACAGAGAAGAAAAGAAGAGGAAAACATCTACAAGGAACTGAAAATCACTCTACCTATTTATAGCATAACACCACTAAGTATGGAAAAAAGAAAAAAAGGAAACGTTAGCTGTAAACAGCTGTCAGATTAGATTCACGAAACAAGCAACCCCTTCTGTTTCAGTTTCTTGGATCCCTTTCCCCCACACCCACCAGGCCACCACGATAACACAGAGATTAACCCCATGAAAGCAACAGTTCACACCCAATCATCGATCCCACCCCTCAAAGATGCAGCCAATAATTAATTCGTCTGTACGTGCGGATCAGAAAGACTGAAATCCACCATTAAGAAGATAATAAACCTCAGTCTGCTAATCTCAATACTAATCAGTAGGTCTTTCTTAGTATCTCTCACCTTATGGAGAAGGTGGGGCACGATTCGACAAGATCTGGGGATTCTTGGCGTGCCGGAGATGGCGTGTCGGTGGTGGTGGCCGGGGACGCCGCCGCTGGATCAGCACCCACGCCCCAGGCCACAGACTTGGAGGAGCATGAGGGGTCGTCTGAAGGGTGCTCACTGGATAGCATCGATCTGGTGAATGTTCACCAGGTGGGAAAGCAAGAACCTTTGCTTGGTAGGCTGCCCCCAACTACCTCATCACGCACCTGCAAAGAGAAACCAAGGACCATGTCATTTCATGTCCACCCACCGGAGAAGTTCTTCTTGGGCAATCTAGCGTGTCATTTTATGTGAGAGAGGGATGGAAGAGAGATTGGAGCGAAGAGGGGGATTAGAAGTGTGGAGTAGCTCGAGCTCTTGGATTAGTCCAAGCCACATGAAATATCGGTAGTCTAAAGCAAAAGGGTGGCGATGTTGGCAAACCAAAGAAGCAGATCGGTGGGAGGCTTGTACAAATCACGCAGCTCTGGTAAGGATTTGCGCAAAGGGAATATAAGGTGATAATACATGAACAGTACTGTAGTTGCTAAGCAAGGGAGGTCAGCTTGTATGGTAGTGCTTTGGTGATGGTGAAATAAATAGAGAAAAAAAGGGAGAAGGGAGGAGGGGCAGGATAACCAGGAATCTATATGTTGTTGGGAATCAAGAAAGGAAGTACTATTTTTAAGCTGCTTATTAATCTTGGGCTCTCTGGTCTCAAGGGGGGATTCTTGAGCTTGGAAAAAAAATAAAAGCAGCACTGCTCCCTAGCTAGCAAAGCACAGACTAGAGAGGGAAGGGCATAATCCGCACCAAATCGAAGAAAGGCGAGGCAGGAACCTTCTCCGTGCAGCTAATTAAGGCCAGCACATGGATCATCAACGGGAAAAAAATAGCCAAGATCCAGCACGAAAAGAAGGAGAAAGGGAATCGAAAAAATAGATGATCCACCGTCGGCCGCCTTGTCTTGTTGCCGCGAGAGATTAGAAGGGGGGCAGAAGGAGCAAAAATCTCTCCCACGGATGGATCCAGACGGAAGAGTCTCAACAGAAGAACTTGGCAGGTAAGCTAACAGGTCGCAGCAAGAACGCCCAGATGGTCGGCGGAGGTCCTCACCTCTGTTCCTCAAGCCACAAGCGTAGATCCACCCGGAGACGGGGTACCGGCGGGGGAGCTGAGGGGTGGAGTGTGGAGCTCAGTGTCCAGTACGGGTGGGGATTTTGGATTTGGAGAGGAGAAGGGGAGAGGCGACGGGGGAGAAGCGTGGGGAGTCGGACTACCGTCTATCTGCTGGTTAGCTCCACTTCCAGAGAGGAATAATACTTTTTCTCATTGACATTTCAGCGCAGCGATAGTGGTGGGATAAAGTGGTAAATAAACTAGACATAGGAGTGAAGAAATGCAGGAAAGGCAGAGAAAGAAACACCAACCACTCGAGTCGCACATCAGAGAGAGAGAGAGAGAGGCATCTGGTTCTTCGCCACGCTAATAACTGCAGCTGCACTACACTGGGAGAGAGGCCATCGACGACAGTGTAAATCAGCTTTCAGCGGCGGAAAGGGAGAGGGGATGGACCCATGGACCCATGGCGATCGATGGGCGATGGACAGGAGGAGCAGACGGACAGCCCAGGCCTGTCTTGTCCTGCACCAACTCCTCCTACTGCTATCATCTTTTTTTTCGACCCTACGAAAAATGCTTAGAGCATCTCCAGCAGCGCTAAAATAGTGCAGCGCTAAAATAACCGATTTTTTACCGCGCGCGCTGTATCCTTCTCCAGCAGAGGCTGCATAATTTCGCGTGTTGGAAACAAATACTGCGGCGCTGCATTCTGCGCAATCCGGAGCGGGAGTTTTGGTGTTTCTTCTCGCGCGCGTGCTTTCGCTGGAGACGTGCGGCAATTGGCAACCGCTGTGAACATTCCCTCCCGCGCCTCTTTTCCCCTTCCGCGCCCCCTTCCGCCGCCACCACCAAACATTCGTCGGCGCCGCGCTCAGCTACACCGGCGGCCGCCCCCGCTCAGCGCCCGTCGACGCCGCGCTCACCTACCCCGGCTACGCCCCACCCACCGCCTTGGCCGCCGCGCCCGCCGCGCTCACGTACCGTCGGATTTCCCGCAGATTGGCGGCCGCGCTCGCTCGATTCATTGAAGGCGTGCCACCGCGGCGCCGCGCTCACCCTCGTCGGCGCCGATGTCTTCTTCAAGCCGGGAGCGAATTTGGCGCACACAAGGTGTTCGTCAAAATCCCCAAAAGGTTTGTTCCGCCGCGCCCGCGCATTTTTGGTGCTTTTTAGGTAGAAGATGTTTTAATTATTTTTGCACATATGTAGATTAGTTCATCCTCATCCTATGATGATTCCGATGATGACTTTGATATGGAGGAAGATGAGGCTATTGCCATGGTATTGGCTTGGCGAGCCAACAAGAAGCCCAAGATAGGTGGCTCGGTTTTTGGTAGGCAGAAATTATGGAGGGAACGGATCGAAGGCCACAACAAGTTGATGCGGATGTATTTCAATGACGATGCAACATTTCCCGAGAGCTATTTTCGTCGCCGTTTTCGGATGAGCACCGGGTTGTTCAAGCGCATCGCGGAGGAGGTGGCCAAGTATGATACATATTTTGTGCAGAGGAGGAATGCCGCCGGAGAGCTCGGCCATAGCACCTATCAGAAGGTGACCGCCGCTTTGAGGATGTTGGCATTGAAGGGTTTCGCAGCATAGTAAATCAAAAATTTCCTACGGATGCGAACAAGAAAGCCAAGATCTAATCTAGGAGATGTAATCAACGAGAGAGGTAGATGATATCTTCATACCCTTGAAGATATCGCACAGCGGAAACGTTCAACAGAACGTGGATGATGTAGTCGTACTAGCCGTCTCCTCCCCGTGATCCGATCCGATCCTACGCCGCAAGTGGCGGCGCCTCCGAGAGATGCACACGTACGGTGCAGCGACGTCTCCTCCTTCCTTGGTCCAGCAAGTATGGTGGAGAGATAGATTGGATCTGCAGCACGACGGCGTGGTTCTTATGGTGGAGAGTTTCTGCGGCAGGGCTTCGCCTACGCACAGTCGCGCGAGAGAGAGGTGGAGGGGCAGCAGTTGGACGGCGGCTAGGGTTGGAGTGGGAGGAGGCTGCGCCCCAGCCCCTCCTTATATGGGGGGCTGGCCGGCTGCCTTGGCCCCTCCTCCAAGCCCTAGGGCGGCGGCCTAGGGGGGAGAGTGGGGGGCAAGTTTCCCCCCCTCCTTCTGGAAGGTTCCCTTAGGGTTTCCCCTAAGGGCTGGCCGGCTGGGCCTTAGGGGCCTTGTGCGCCTGGCCCAAAGTGGTCAGGACACTTCCCCTTAGTCCCACATAGGCCTCCGACAAGTGGGCCCACGTTGGTCCCTCTCCGGAACCTTCTAGAACCTTCCGGTACAATACCGATAAACTCCAAAACGATTCCGGAATCCAAAAACTGCTTTCCTTTATATGAATCTTATTCTCTGGACCATTCCGGAACCTCTCGTGATGTCCTGGATCTCATCCGAGACTCCGACCAAAAACTCATAAACCAATTATCCATTCTATCCTAGCGTCGATGCACGTTAAGTGTGTGACCCTACGGGTTCGAGAATATGCAGACATGATCTTCTATCAATAATCAACAGCGGGATCTGGAAACCCATATGGACTCCCACATATTCATCGATGATCATATCGGATGAACCATGATGCCAGGATTCAATTAATCCCGTATATGTATTCCCTTCGTCACGCGACATTTTACTTGCCCAAGATTCGATCGTCGGTATCGCCATACCTAGTTCAATCTCGTTCACAGCAAGTACTTTACTCGTTCCGTAATCCGATATCACTTTGTGATTAACTCCTTAACCACATGCTTGCAAGCGGTGTTGATATCGATTACCGAGTGGGCCCGAAGTATATCTCTCTGACTCGGGAGGGACAAATTCCATCTCGATACATACAACCCAACAAGTACTTTCCGATCACCTGAGAGACACCTTTATGATCACCCTATCATAGGATGACGTTTGATGACCTCAAAGCTTTCTTCCGATACCAGGGAGTTGTATTATCTCATGGTCTAAGGAATACAATACTTGACATAGGAAAAAGCTTCGCAAAGATGAACACAATGACACGATCTAATTGCTCTGCTTTATTTGGGTCTGTCCATCACATCATTCTCCTGATGATATGATCTCATTATTAATTGACAACTCATGTCTATGGTTAGGAAACCTTAACCATCATTAATCAATGAGCTAGTCCATAGAGGCGTACTAGGGACACGGTGTTGTTCACAAACCACACAAGTATTAATATTTCCACTTAATACAATTATAGCATGGAGTATAAACATTATCATGAACAAGAAATATGATAATAACAATATTATTATTGCCTCTAGGGCATATTTCCTTCAGTCTCCCACTTGCACTAGAGTCAATAATCTAGTTAATACTTGCGCCTTTAACACCTATGGCATTCCGGTGTTATTCATACGCGTTGCATGTGGTAAACCTTATCTACGGGTCTGACACTTTCAGGTCCATTTGTATTTGCATATTCTTTTGCGTCAGCACACATTACTCATCTTGTATGAGATAGCATCGTATAAACTTGGTCTTCTGATGAGACATTTGTTTCTTGGCCGAGACTATGTTGTCACTATTGTCATACAATAGGACTACATAGTACTGGCACACTTAGAAAAATAGCGATATCCACCGTGCGTCGAAATACTCATTGGTCCGCACACATCGGTATGTATGATTTCCAATAAGTTCGTTGCTCGCTCCATTATTCCGGAGAACGGGTTTTTGATCATCTTGCCCATGAGGCATGGCTTGCACGTGTCAAATGATTCAAAATCAAGAGACTCCAAAAGTCCATCAGAATGGAGTTTCTTTATGCGTTTTATGCCAATATGACATGGACGACAGTGCCACAAATAAGTTGGATTATCACTATCCACTTTGCATCTTTTATGCCGCTTCTAAAGCGATTATATACTTAGCCCTCGTTGCAGTGTCCGCCACAATATTAACATTGGAACTCATCCAAGACATCATGGAACTTTCTTCCATCTTATTATGCCACCTTCTAACTCAAAACAAATGGCTTAAAATTGAGATAAAATTTTACTTGTATGTGTGACAAAGCCAATGTAACTCATTGCAATGAACCATTTGTCACTTCTGCATACATAACATATGCTTACTTCTTCGAAAGTGCATAAGAATATCTTTACTATTGTCCAACGATCATCATATGAATGCTATAACCTTTAGAGCATTGGACACATCTGGATCTACATATCATGGTATACAAAATTGATAAAATCATTCTTGTGGTTTCACTCATCAAGTGTCAAAACAATTGATTCTTGCTCCAACCTCTTCCATGCAACAAGAACCGTTCTTATTGTTTCCATATTGAACAAATTCAATATTTCATCTATGTATTCTGGCAAAACTATATTAGTGCCTCAATCTATCTGCATAGACATTGATGCTTAATATTCTGGTTTTACCTAAGTCTTTCATCAAAAACTAATTTTAATGAAAACTTAACAATATCAAGAAAAACACATTATTTCTAATAAACGATATGTCACCTACATAAAGCATTAGAAATATGTCTTAGCGCTCCCACTTACTTTCTTGTAATACAAGCATCTTCAAATATCTTGATGAAATTAACACTTTAACATTTTCATCATTGAAGATTCCAACTTCGCTATACTTACTTCTACCATAGAAGTTTGCATACATATCTAGCAACCTTTGAATCAACAAAACCCATTGGGTCATGTCATTTATTCAACTATCATATCTCAATATGTAATTGTTGCTAGAATAATTCATATGACGAAGTCAGGGCCCATCATCGCTTCTTTGTATATTGTTGGTTACTATTATCTAATAATATCTCGTCCTCAAATCTTACTATTTGATTATGACCAACTTGGTTAAATAGGAACTTTGATGTCCATGACTACAACATATTGTAGGTGCGGGAGCCATGAATGCAGTTGCCGCTTTCAGAACATTTTCCGTGTTGCGCTACTTTGCTCATCTTGCTCAGGTTCAATAACCTCATCAAGTTCTATTTTCCTCCCACTTAAACCTTTCGCGAGAAACTCCTTCATAAGAAATTCACTTCTTTTAGTGACAATCACTATGTGTTTGGGTTCATAATAGAAGGAATACCCATCGACATTCTTTGGGATAACCTACAAAGACTTACTAATCCGATTTTGGTTGTAAACATTTTACATATATGCCTTGCATACCAAAATTCAAGAAAAGACAACTATAACTTGTATGGTGTCATTTCGGCAGATTATGATGGCACTCTATTCAGTGAAATGCGGTAGTCTCTAAAGTATAATCCACAAATTATATTGGTAGTTTATTTCATCATTGATCTAACCATGTCAAACAAGGTTTGATTACATCCATCGAAAACTCCATACTCCTATGGTGTTTATCATGATGCAAGTTTGTGGAACAATTCCTCTAACTCTTAGATGTTTGCTAAACTTGTAACTCAAATATTCTTCTTTATGATCTAATCATACAACTTGAATATTCTTGTTACAACAATTTTCACTTCATAAATTGAACAATTTCATACTTCTATCTCATCAAGTAGATATACCGTACATCTATTCGAGTCATTGATGAAATAGAAAATACACCACGCTCGACTTCACATATGAACTACATACATCAACATGTACGATCTCCATGTAGTTAGTCGCTTGTTCTTTCTATGGCCCATGAACGGAGTTTAATCATCTTTAGGAAAAGTCTCACAAGCGTCAATCAATTCAAAATCAAATGACTCGAAAATCTATCAATATAGAATTTCTTTCATGTTTTGTTTCCAATATGACTTAAATGGCGGTGTCATATATAAGTGAAATTCATTTTGTCTTGCGACCTTTAGCATCAGTGTTATAAATGTCTATTTCACCAACAAGATAATAATAATCTATCCATCGATTATGGAAGACGGTAATAATTTGAACAACCATTGCTCTCATAATACCAGAACAAAATAACAATTATTAAGTTCTTAACAAATCTAGAAGGCTAGGTTTTATGCCGACGAAAAACACAATAACACATTTATTTGTTTCTCGATGCGCATTGTTACCACATTCTTTTGCTAGTTACTTAGGCCATAATAGTTCTTGTATTGTTGCTTTGTATGATATTTCATACCAACAAATCAGTATCGAATACCCAAGAATTACATTGTTAACGAGCAAAAGAATTCATCTATAACATGTATATCATTTATATACCTGAGCTAGACAATTCCAGTCTTTTCCTTTTTCTACCAAATAATTTTGCAGATCCTATTTAGCATTTCCTCTCTTTTTAGAAGAATCTATCGACATCAATAGTGGCATCAATCATTTGACACATAGTCCAAAGGATGTTAGTCAAATACTAATAGCCTTGGATTTTGCACTTTGAAGTGGATCGCCATCATCATATGATTGGTATTCTTCCAGATTCCATTCTTTAGTATTCTTTTGGTATGGCAAAACAATTTAGCCGATACCTTTTCATTCATCTTATCATGACAACTTTCATGATGAAACTACTATAGCTCTTAAGGACAAATGCAAGTATAATATTAGTTTCCCAAACTTTTGGGTGATCGGGATGCCTAGCATCTTAAATCTTCGCATATATTCATACAATATGAGCATATGTTCTTTTACTAAATTATACTTAATCATTTTGCAAACAATCAAAGTTTTAGATATCAAATATCTTTCACTTCTTGTTAGTTTCTGAAACAATTCTTTCAGCTCCAAGATCACTTTGATTCTCAAACAATTTTGAAGATCAATTTCTCATGGAGGCAAACATGATCTTAGATGCTAAACTTGAATCATTGCTCTTAGATTAATACAACTTATTAAATCGCATGGAGCAAGTGAGGTTTGCTAAAGTTTGCAATAAGACTTAATCCTTATTCTTGACATTCTAACTAAACGGTACTAGTCCGTAAAGTGATTATCCAGAATTCTATAGTTCTTTTAACTCAATTAAGCTAAGTGTCGATGGGAAACGGTGCCAAAAACTACAACAACTTATGCAAATACATCAAGATTTAGTTCATGATAATTAGTTCAAGTTAATCAAATTACTAATGAACTCCCACTAAATTCAACATCCCTCAAAGTTGTTTAGTGAAGCATGATCCAAATTCACTACACCGAGACCGATCATCACGTGAATGATGTAGCTTTAATGGTGAACATCAACATGTTGATCATATCATCCATATGACTCATGCTTGACCTTTCGGTTCGTGTGTTCCGAGGCCATGTCTGTACATGCTAGGCTCGTCAAGTCAAACCCAAGTATCTCCGCATGTGCAAATACTGGCTTGCACCCGTTGTATGTGAACGTAGAGTTTATAGCACCCGATCATCATGAGATGCTTGAACACGACGAACTTTCGCAACGGCGCATACGAGGGGAGAACACAATTTTATCTTGATCTTTAAGTGAGGAATCATCTTATAATGCTACCGTCGCGATCAAAGCATAATAAGATACATAAAAGGATAAACATCACATGCATATAATTTTATGTGACATGGTATAGCCAATCTCCACGCAATGATCTCCATCTTGTGCGCGCCGGCATGATCTCCATCACTCCAACATGATTGTCTCCACCACGAATAGCAACTACAACTATTGCTAACTACTTAGCGATAAAGTAAAGCTATTACATGGCGTATAAGAAGTTGACATGCAGGTCATACACTATTATAAAGACAACCATATGGCTCCTGCCGGTTGTGAACTCATCGACATGCAAGTCGTGAAATATTACAAAACATGATCATCGCATACATCACATATATCACATCACATCTTGTGGCCATACCATATCACAAAACACTCCCTGCAAAAACAAGTTAGACGCCTCTACTTTGTTGTTGCATGTTTTACGTGGCTTATGGGAGTAGCAAGTTAAGAACGATTCTTACCTACGAAAAGCCACAACGGTGATATTATGGTTACTAACATCCGTTGTAAATCCCATGACTACTATAGTGAGAGAAACTGACATCCACCAGCCGCATGTGTGGAACAAGCCACACGTCAAGTGCGGAGCCGGTCTCGTGAACGAGGTCGCGTAAAGTTGGCCTGGACCGCTTCGATCTCACTATGCCGCGCCATAAGAAATACAAAACAAAGAGGTTTGCAACAGAAAACATCAACGCCCGCAACAAGCATGTTGTGTTCTACTCGTGAAACACATCCACGCATAGATCTAGCTCTGATACCACTGAAGGGTTTCGCAGCATAGTAAATCAAAAATTTCCTACGGATGCGAACAAGAAAGCCAAGATCTAATCTAGGAGATGTAATCAACGAGAGAGGTAGATGATATCTTCATACCCTTGAAGATATCGCACAGCGGAAACGTTCAACATAACGTGGATGATGTAGTCGTACTAGCCGTCTCCTCCACGCGATCCGATCCGATCCGATCCTACGCCGCAAGTGGCGGCGCCTCCGAGAGATGCACACGTACGGTGCAGCGACGTCTCCTCCTTCCTTGGTCCAGCAAGTATGGTGGAGAGATAGATTGGATCTGCAGCACGACGGCGTGGTGCTTATGGTGGAGAGTTTCTGCGGCAGGGCTTCGCCTACGCACAGTCGCGAGAGAGAGAGGTGGAGGGGGCAGCAGTTGGACGGCAGGCTACGGTTGGAGTGGGAGGAGGCTGCGCCCCAGCCCCTCCTTATATGGGGGCTGGCCGGCTGCCTTGGCCCCTCCTCCAAGCCCTAGGGCGGCGGCCTAGGGGGAAGAGTGGGGGGCAAGTTTCCCCCCTCCTTCTGGAAGGTTCCCTTAGGGTTTCCCCTAAGGGCTGGCCGGCTGGGTCTTAGGGGCCTTGTGCGCCTGGCCCAAAGTGGCCAGGACACTTCCCCTTAGTCCCACATAGGCCTCCGACAAGTGGGCCCACGTTGGTCCCTCTCCGGAACCTTCTAGAACCTTCCGGTACAATACCGATAAACTCCAAAACGATTCCGGAATCCAAAAACTGCTTTCCTTTATATGAATCTTATTCTCCAGACCATTCCAGAACCTCTCGTGATGTCCTGGATCTCATCCAAGACTCCGACCAAAAACTCATAAACCAATTATCCATTCTATCCTAGCGTCGATGCACGTTAAGTGTGTGACCCTACGGGTTCGAGAATATGCAGACATGATCTTCTATCAATAATCAATAGTGGGATCTGGAAACCCATATTGACTCCCACATATTCATCGATGATCATATTGGATGAACCACGATGCCAGGATTCAATTAATCCCGTATATGTATTCCCTTCGTCACGCGATATTTTACTTGCCCGAGATTCGATCGTCGGTATCGCCATACCTAGTTCAATTCTCGTTCACAGCAAGTACTTTACTCGTTCCGTAATCCGATATCACTTTGTGATTAACTCCTTAACCACATGCTTGCAAGCGGTGTTGATATCGATTACCGAGTAGTCCCAAAGTATATCTCTCCGACTCGGGAGGGACAAATTCCATCTCGATACATACAACCCAACAAGTACTTTCCGATCACCTGAGAGACACCTTTATGATCACCCTATCATAGGATGACGTTTGATGACCTCAAAGCTTTCTTCCGATACCAGGGAGTTGTATTATCTCATGGTCTAAGGAATACAATACTTGACATAGGAAAAAGCTTCGCAAAGATGAACACAATGACACGATCTAATTTCTCTGCTTTATTTGGGTCTGTCCATCACATCATTCTCCTAATGATATGATCTCATTATTAATTGACAACTCATGTCTATGGTTAGGAAACCTTAACCATCATTAATCAATGAGCTAGTCCATAGAGGCGTACTAGGGACACGGTGTTGTTCACAAACCACACAAGTATTAATGTTTCCGCTTAATACAATTATAGCATGGAGTATAAACATTATCATGAACAAGAAATATGATAATAACAATATTATTATTGCCTCTAGGGCATATTTCCTTCAGGCATATGGTATACCGGCGGATCTGATTGATGACCACTTGGCCATGGGTGAGAGCACCGCTATCAAGTGTGTCAAGAGGTTTGTTGTGGCCATTGTGCAAGTCTTTGGCGCCACATATTTGAGAGCCCCCAATGCCGAGGACACGGCTAGGCTCTTGGAGGAGAACGCGGCTCGGGGATTTCCCGGAATGCTTGGCTCCATAGATTGCATGCATTGGAGTTGGAAGAATTGTCCGGCGGCATGGCATGGACAGTTCAAAGGGCAGAAAAAGGATTCCACTATAATCCTTGAAGCGGTGGCCGACTACGAGACTTGGATTTGGCATGCTTTTTTTGGTATGCCCGGGTCTTGCAATGATATCAATGTTTTTCAGAGGTCTCCTCTTATGACAAGGATTGCATTGCGTGAAGGTCCACTAGTGGAGTTTGAAGCAAATGGCCACAAGTACAACTATGGGTACTACCTTGCCGACGACATCTACCCAAGGTGGCAAACATTTGTGAAGCCGATTAAGAAGCCCAAAGGTAAGAAACAATGTAGTTTTCATAATGCACAAGCGGCGGCTAGAAAAGATGTAGAGAGAGCATTTGGGATTCTGCAAGCCCAATTTGCCATTGTTAGGGGGCCTGCTAGATT
This sequence comes from Dactylis glomerata, assembly GCA_007115705.1. Classification (NCBI taxonomy): domain Eukaryota; kingdom Viridiplantae; phylum Streptophyta; class Magnoliopsida; order Poales; family Poaceae; genus Dactylis; species Dactylis glomerata. The sequence goes on along the minus strand of QXEO01000390.1, from coordinate 351,396 downwards.
TTGGGACCAAGAGTGTCTTTGGTATATTATGAATGCTTGTGCCATCATGCATAACATGATTATAGAGGATGACCGTGGAAAGATATAGTTCAAACCCACCACTATGATTTGATGGGTGTGCACGTGCAACCTCGATGAGCAGAACATAGGATGGCACGGTTTATGGCCTCTTATCATGCAATCCGGGATAATGAAACACATGATGAGCTTCAACAAGATCTCATCGAGGAGTGGTGGAAATGGTTTGGAAGCCGCTAGTGTCATATTTCATTTGTACGTTTGTTGTATTGTTGTGAAACAATTTGTTGTATTTGTTGGTGAACGGCTTTATTGTATTGTTGTAAAACTATTTGTTGGTGTGTTGTAAAACTATTTATGTTATTGTTGATGCAAAACTTTGTGTCATACATTTTTTTAGACATTTTTTGTTTATTTTTCGGTGTTTGTTTGATCTAGTTGGATGTATGCATATGTTGGATTGTTGTTTGCGCTGGTCGAGCGCGCGCTACTATGCAGCGTCTGGTGAAGTACTGTTTGCGCGCTGCATTTTCCGGCGCTGATTTAGAGCTTCCGACGAAGGGCATGCAGGCTCCGCGCGCTGCATGCGGATACGACGCGCTGGTTCGGCGGTTTACAGCGTGCAGATATAGCGCTGCTGCTGGAGATGCTCTTAGTATACTAGCAGTACCATTTCTTCTCCTCGAGTTTCTGTCTCGTACGTGAGCCGGTTAGACTTGGACTTAGCAGGATTGCGTAAAGTGGACACTATCTTCACGGTTTTTCTGGTTAAAGAAAAATTTGTACGTATCGCTCCGTGACTTCTGGCGTGCACAGCCGACATCGGCCAGACGAGTGTCCCTTCGCTTTGACAATGGGGATGGGCGATCGATCCCCCGTGCATCGCGAATTCCCTTTACGGCGATCGATCGCTTGAGCAATTACTTTCCGCGCTCCGTCGCTATGATTGTCCAGCTTGCATGCATTGTGTCAGCTAGAAAAAGTGGTCCCCTTCTATTTCCTTTCATTATGCGTTCACACCTATTCCCTCGTCATGTACGTTCACACACGAGTGGACCACTAGCTGGATGCATGCATGCACGTGAGTGCTTGGCTTTAGTTCCTTAATCTTTTCATTAGCCATGCATGCATTAGTTTAGAGATGCTAGACTAGCTACATCTCATGCATGTATAGCTTTGAGAAGGCATACATGCACACACAGGTAGTACTTATATTTGAAAAAAATGTTTTTACGAATAAATTTTGGACAATTCCCTTTTTCTATTTAAGTTGTTAACTCATATGCGGAGGGTTGATAAACTTTTATCAATTCCCTTTTTATTATCAAAATATATATTATTTGGACTACTTTTCTGCGCAAATTTTATACATGCGCGACTATTTTGGTTTCAATTCCCTTTATGCGCGAGATGATCTGTTTTCTCAATTCCCTTTTTTTTGTTCCTTTGTACCAAAGTCCATATTAATTGGAATAGCTTTTCAATTCCCTTTTCGGGCTAGTGGTTTTTATAGGGGAAATAATGGGTGGGGAAAACCACTTATAACCACTTATAACTCAAATAAAGTATAATAAAGTTGATAACAACGGGGTGAATAACTTGATATTCATGCACTACCAGGTTGATAACTGGTGAGCTAAAAAAATCGCTAAATAATCCAAATGAAATTAACTTTGGAGTTGGTAATTTTTTATATTTATCCTTCATAACTCATGTGCGGAGAGGTTGATAACTATTAGTCCCATAAAAAGTTTATCAAAATAATCTCTATAAGATTAAATTTTAGGGTTGATAACTTCTTATATTTGTCGTTGATAAATCATATATAAAGGTGTTGAATACTCACATACAAAGGGGTTGATAATTTTTAGTCTGAAAAAAAGTTCCTCAAAACATATCAACATGGGTGCTAGATTTGAAGATCTTGTCGAGACCGATTTATTAGTGAAAATGGATCATAAATTGAAGTTGCCGTTTGAAAGATAAAACATTTTAAAGTTTCTAATTAGGAGGGCATCTATGTGATATCTCCTTTTTTGTCTTGTAGTGCATTTGCAAAACTTCCCGTAAAAGTAAGGGAAAAATTGTCAAATTGGATTAATAATATGTGAGTGAAATTTTTTGGCAAAATAATCTCTATATGATTAAATTTTAGGGTTGATAACTTCTTATATTTGCCGTTGATAAATCATACGCAAAGGTGTTGATCACTTACATGCAACGAGGTTGATAACTTTTAGTCCGAAAAAAATTCCTCAAAACATATCAACATGAGTGCTAGTTTTGAAGATCTCGTCGAGAGTGATTTATTCGTGAAAACGGATTTTAAATCGGAGTTATCGTTTGAGAGATAAAAATGTTTTGATTCTTCGAATTAGGAATAAATCTATGTGAATCTATTTTTCGTCTCGTAGCGCATGCATGTAAATCTTTTCGTAAAATTAATTTTACTATGAAAAGTCACCAAAAATAGGTTAATAATTAATAAGCGAAAAAAGTCGACTAAAAATTCTAAATATTATTAACTTCTAGGGTTGGTAACTTTTTACATTTACCATTGATAACTCACATGCAAAGCGGTTGATAACCTATGTGTGGATGGGTTGATAAATTTGAGTCTGAAAAAAAATTGTCGAAATATACCAACATGGGTGCTAATTTTAAAGATCTCGTCGAGAGTGATTTATTGGTGAAAATAGATCTTAAATCGGAGTTGTCGTTTGAGAGATAAAATATTTTGAATATTCAAATTAGGAATAAATCTATGTGAATCTGTTTTTTTGTCTTGTAGTGCATGCATGTAAAACTTTTCATAAAATTAAAATTTTAGCATGAAAAGTCGTCAAAATGGGTTAATAACTAGTGAGTGAAAAAAAGTCAGCCAGAAATTCTATATAACATTAACTTATAGGGTTGGTACCTTTTACATTTACCATTGATAACTCACATGTAAAGAGGTTGATTACTCGCGTGCAGATGGGTTGATAACTAGTGAGGTAAAAAAGAGTGTCAAAAGTTTCTAATAAAATTAAGTTTTAGGGTTGATAGTTTTTTACATTTACCATTGATAACTCGCATGTAAAGGGGTTGATAACTCACGTGCAGATGGGTTGATAAGTAGTGAGGTAAAAAGAGAGTGCCAAAAGTTTCTAATAAAATTAAGTTTTAGGGTTGATAGCTTTTTATATTTACTATTGATAACTCGTATGTAAAGGGGTTGATAACTCACGTGCAGATGGGTTGATAACTCTGAGTCCGAATTTTTTTTTTATCAAAACATGCCAACATGGGTGCTAGTTTTGAAGATCTCGTTGAGAGTGATTTATTAGTGAAAACAGATCTTAAATTGAAGTTATCTTTTGAGAGATAAAATGTTTTGAATTTTCAAATTAGGAATAAATCTATGTGAATCTATTTTTTGTCTTGTAGTGCATGTATGCAAAACTTTTTGTAAAATAAAAATCATAACATAAAAAATCATCAAAATGGGTTAATAAATAGCGAGGTAAAAAGAGTGGGCCAAAAAATTCTAATAAAATTAACTTTTAGGGTTGGTAACATTTTTACATTTACCGTTGATAACTCACATGCAAAGGGGTTGATAATTTTAGCTTGAAAAAAAAGTTTATCAAAATATATCAACATGGGTGCTAGTTTTGAAGATCTCGTCGAGACTAGTTTATTGGTGAAAACGGATCTTAAATCCGAATTATCGTTTAAGAGATAAATCATTTCAAAATTTTGAAATAGGAAAAGATTCGCGCTGACATCAGCGAATTCGTCCCATAGTGCATGCGTGCAGTACTTTCTATAAATGGTACAAGCTACAGTCCAAAAAATACCTAAAATAGAATAATTTACTTGTCTTAAACTGATCGCTGCTAATGGTTTGAGCGATCGATCGCTAGCTAGGGGTGCCCCATCCCGTGCATCGGGTGCAAGGATGAATTTCAAAAGAAAATATAACAATCTCCTGTGCATGTGATACATCCAATTTGCATCACTATTTTATATCATAATTTACTGTTATTCATTGATATATTTCATATTTGGATATGATACTTATGTTATTTCCTTTGCTTTCACATGTTTGATGATCATCGGAGGAGTTGCTGCCGGAGTCAGGATTCTGCTGGAAAAAGGACCATCAAGAGACCATATTTTGAAGATCAGGAAAATTTCAGAAAAATACCCAAAAATTATATTTTCTCAGAAGACTCAGGAAGCCAGAAGGAGGAGTCGAGAGGAGCCAGGGGGGCCCACACGCCAGGGAGGCGTGGCCAGCCCCCTGGCCGCGCCAGCCCTGCGTGAGGCCACCCTGGCCCACGTCTGGTCTCGCCCCTCCGCGTACTTCATCGGCCCCGAAAACCTAAGTCAAGGGGGGGCTCAGAGTTAGACACCGCCGCCTCTGCGGGGCGGAGAACACCAGAGAGAGAAAAGCTCTCCGGCAGGGAGAAATCTGCCGGGGAAATTCCTTCCCGGAGAGGGGAGATCGTCGCCATCGTCATCACCATCGCACCGGACTTCATCGGGATCATCATCATCATCATCTCCATCACCAGCACCTTCATCCCCACCATCACCACGCCATCCCGCTGTAACATCTTGAATTGGATCTTGTTATATTCATAGGGGAAACTTTCCCGGTGTTGATTACCCTTGTAGTTGATGCTATTGAGTGGAACCGTTGAGTTAAGGTTTATGTTCAGATTGTTATTTACCATTATTTCACCTCTGATCATGATCCATATGATGTCTTGTGAGTAGTTCGTTTAGTTCTTGAGGACATGGGAGAAGTCAAGATGTTAGTAGTGAATTATTGTTGAGAAATATTTAATGGTTTGATATTGTTGTGGTGCTATTTCACTAGTGGTGTCATGTGAACGTCGACTACATGATACTTCACCATTTATGGGCCTAGTGAGATGCATTGTGTATTTGGCTACCGATTGTGGGGTTGCTGGAGTGACAGAAACCTAAACCTCCGTTGGGAAACCATTGCACCAGGGAGCGTAGGATCTTAGAGTTTAAGGCTGTGGTTAGATTTATCTTAATTACTTTCTTGTATTTGCGGATGCTTGCAAGGGGTATAATCACAAGTGTGTATTTATCCTAGAAAGGGTAGTGCGCTAGCACAGGTTCACCCCCATAACATCTATCAAACCAATAAATACTATTGGCTTTATGAAGCGAAAGCTCTTGACAGAAACTCCCGTGTGTCCTCGAGAACGTTTGGTTATTATAAGTACACAACCGGCTTGTCCTTTGCTGAAGAAAGGATTGGGCCACTTGTTGCAATTGTTACTACTGTCTTTTATTTACTCGCACTTTATTTACTCGTATTACCAAATACCCCTGAAAACCTGTTTGCTAGTATTTACAGTGATTCCTTGATCAAAACCGCTCATCAACACCTTCTACTCCTCGTTGGGTTCGACACTCTTATTTATCGAAAGTACTACGATACACCCCCTATACTTGTGGGTCATCAAGACTATTTTCTGGCGCCGTTGTCGGGGAGTGTAGCGCTATTGAAGAGTGGAATTGGTAAAGGTAACCGTCGCTGTGAGTATTGTTTTTATTTTGTCTTTTATTTTTGTTTTACTCTGCTATGGAGAACTCTCCATTTGGTTTCCTATTTGGAAACACATCTACTACTACTACTACTACTGCTGCACATGCGGAGGAACCACCACCGCCACCGCCTGCTGAAATTGATCCTTTTAAAATACCTATGAAAATTGTTGGGCGAATTATGGATAACTGCTATTTAGGAGATGGAACTGTCCATCCGGGTGATCACTTATTATTTATACATGAATTATGCGAGTTATTCAGATGTGCAAGTATTTCACCAAGCCAGGTTAAGAAGAAATTATTCTCATTATCATTGAAAGGCAAAGCTGAAGAGTGGTATCGGCTACTCCAAGATGGTCCATCTATGGCATGGGAGGATATTGTGCCTCTCTTTTATTCCAAGTTTTATCCTCCAAGTGAAATTCATAAAGACCGTAACCGGATATATAATTTTTGGCCTCATGATGGAGAGAGTATTGCTCAAGCATGGGGGAGATTGAAGTTACTAATGCTCAAATGCCCCATTCATGAGCTCCCCAATAATATTGTTATTGATAATTTTTATGCGCGGCTTACTCTTCCTGATAAGGATTATTTGGATGCTTCTTGCTTTGGATCATTTACTCATATGAAAGAAGATGCTAAGTGGAAACTTCTTGACCGTATACAAGAAAATGCTGAAGGTTGGGAAAACGACAAAGGTAGGAAGTCAGGTATAAACTATGATTATGAATGCATTAAATCTTTTATGGGAACCGATGACTTTCATAGTGTTAGCACTGCTTATGGTCTTGATTCACAAATACTTGCTAATTGTCTTAAGGCTTTTGCCTCTTATCTTGATGTCCCAAAGAAAGATTGGAACAAATATCATGCGCCTTATAAAGATTCTATTAGTCATATTCCTGCTGCAGCTACTGAAGTTTGTACTGTTGACAGCATTGTGCCTGAACCTTATTTTGAGAAGACACCTTTCCCTGCTAAGGTAGAGAAGTATTCTACTTTGGTAAGTGTGTCTAATAAAAGTACTAAGAAAGCTGCAGAACCTGATGAGCAAATTACTATTAAGTCTCATGTAGCTATATTGAAGGATCTTGTTACTAAAGATGTAGGGGATGAATATATTCTTTTTTGTGAAGATGCTTCTAACATTCTCTCACATCCTAAAAAGCATAGTAAAACAAGTGTTCCTGTTATTTCTGTCAGGATTGGAGATCATTGCTATTATGGTTTATGTGATATTGGTGCTAGTGCAAGTGCTATTCCCTTAGAGCTTTACAAAGAAATTATGCACGAGATTGGTGCTTGTGAACTTGAAGATATCGATGTGGTTGTTCAGCTTGCTAACAGAGAGACTGTTTGGCCTCTTGGTATTGTTCGAGATGTGGAAGTTCTTTGTGGTAAGACTAAATACCCTACTGATTTTCTAGTACTTGGTAAGGAGGCTAGTAAAACTTGTCCTATTATTTTTGGTAGACCATTTTTGAACACTTGTGGCGTTACTGAAGAAGAAAATGAATCGACATATACTTGCACATCAAATTAGGCACTAATGACTAAAGGAAAATGAGTATTTGAAACTGAAGACTGACCTAAGAGAAAGAGAAAATTGACAGAACATAGACTAAAAATCAATGAAACTGACCTCAAATTATAAACTAAGTGCGTGTTTGGATGTATGAATTGGGACTTGGAATTGCCCAATTGGAATTTAGAGGCCTGAATTCCGCTGTTTGGATGGCCATGGAATTCGAGTGTGGAAACTGGCCGAAATTCCGAGCCAAATCCACCATGTTTTATTTCGGCCTTGCATATTTCCAAGCTGCCCCGCTCCGAATTGGCCGGAATTGTAAAAACTTAAAAAATATATATATAATTTGAAAACTTTAAAAACTTTAATAAAATCAAAAAATGTGAAAAATTCAAAAAAAAATCAAAAAACATAAAAAACATAAAAAATTAAAAATAGAAAACTTAAATAATAGGAAACGTAAAAAAAGTTCTAATAAAAATACAAAATAAAAAACCCAAAAAATTATAAATAAAATTTTGAAAAATAAAAAATAAAAAATAAAAAAATAAAAAATAAAAAACTTACAAAAAATTCAAGAAATTCGAAAACAGTACACATATCAAAGTTTAATAAAATTTAAATAAAAAATAAAATTTGGAAATATAAAGTGTGAAAAACCCTAACCCTAGATCGAAATTCAATTCCATGTTTTGTACATCCAAACAGGATTTGGAATTAGGTGCTATTCTTTGATTCCAACAAGAATTTCCATGCACATCCAAACAACGAAATTGGAAATGGAGGTCATTTCCTTTCCATCTTAGATTTGGAATTTTCAGTCCAATTCATTTCCGAGCAAAAATTCCTACATCCAAACAGACCCTAAGAGAAAGTGAGGAACTGACAGAACAGAGACTGGTCAATGAAAGACTGGAATACGGTCAAAATAACTAAGAGAGACAAAGAAATAGAAACTGAAGATGAAACTGAGGAATGAAAATGCAGGCTAAAATAATAAAGAAGAATACTGAGAATGAAAGGACAAAACTAAAGTGAGAATGCAGACATAAATAATGAAGAATACAAAGACCAAAAATTCAAACTGAAGAAATCAAGAATAATAAAATGAGGAATAATGAAAGGTCTGAGCTAAAGTGAGAATGACATACTGAAATCTACACATAATGAGATGACAAACTGGAGACTAGAATAAACATAGAGAGACTAAGATATTGAGATACTGAGAGAATAAGATACTGAACACAAAAGACATGAACAGAAATAAAACTGAGCCTTCAAACAAAATGAAGTACCGAGAGACTAAGATAGATGAAGTATTGAAAGTACTTAAAGGCATGCAGATGAAAACGAAAGACATGCAGATGAAGTACTGAAAGGCATCACTGAAGAGCTGAGCTACTTAAACAATGAGTAAAATGCAAGTCTAAACTGAAAATACAAACAAATAGTTGAGAGTATTGAGATAGATGAAAATGAAAGATTGAGCAACAAAAACTGAAAGTAAAAAACATTTAATAGGCACACTAAAGAAAACATTGAGGAAAATAATGAAAAGTATGAAAACAAAAGGAAAGGCAGAACTAAAGAGCTGAGCTACTTATACAATTAGTAAAATGAAAGTCAAAACTGAAAATGCAGACTGAAATAATGAGGATAAACTCAAACAGAATCATGAAGAAAGAAAATGAAAATGAGGAATATGACTAAGAAACTTTAAAACTAAAAGTCTGCAAGAGAGAATGAAGGAGGAACTGAAGAAATAATAAAAGAGAGTGAAAAGACACTGAAGAAAGATGAGAATAACAATGAAGGACAGAAATCAATACTGAAGAAAATAATGGTTAATTAGGAACTGAAAACTGAGCAAATAAAGAAGAGAAGAAACAAAAATGAGATAAACAGAGAGAAAATGAAGAAGGAAAAAATTAAATGAATATGAAAATGAGTGAATGAATATGGAGAATAATAACAGAGAACAACTGAAACAAAATTGCATCACTTTAACAGTTATTTGCGTTATGTACTAATAGAGCCATGCTATTTGCAGCACAGACTAACTGCAATTCTGATATTGCAAACTGAAGTATGATTACTACTACATGTAGCTTAAACATATGTCCCATATGAATAAAGGCATCCATGTTATCGTTTGTCCTCTGTAGTTTATACTACTACCACAATAAAGATGCAAAGCAATCAGGTTTTTGCAATATGATGACAGTGAAGTATCTCACGACATGCACCGGAAAAAGGAAACCAATTTAGTACAACATGAAAAATGTGCTCTATGAAGTATCTCATGCAATTAGCTTCAGGAGCCATCTATATTCAGGATAACACTCAGACAATATGTCAACACAAAGCAAAGTATGCATCAAACTGGAATATGAAACATTCAGCACTAGCAAAAAAAGAGGAAATCAGCTGGAGCTAGGACAGAAAAGACAACCCAGTTCTCTCGAAAATGTCTCTTATGACAGCACAGTGAGAAAACCATTACAATGCAAACAAAAGCAAAATTTTAGACAGAAATAAGAAAGCCTATGAGGTCAGTCACATGAAACAAAAGCAGTGTTGCTTGACATGGTCACGGCTACACAAACAAGGATCGATGTACATGGTTCACTTCAGTTTCATCAGGAGACGATTGTGGAAGAGCTAACTAGGCTGCAGTTTACAAACAGATCTTAATTTCCCTATAATGACTCACACATCAACTGTATGCACAAAACACATCATGTCAGCAAACTAACCCCTTATATAGCTCAAGCACAACCATGTATTGCTCAAGCAAACACCATCACCTAATTACTGATAATTAACATCAGAGCATCCTTATTAACACATGAGCGCACAAAACACATGTTGTCCAGCCTCAAAATAAATAACCCTAATAAAGCTGAAACCACTCCCTGCAAAGACAAAACAGAGCACAATTACCTACATCTGGTTCGCTACCTCACACTGCAAATCAATGCTCGACCACATCTAAGAGCTGCAGTTCACCAAAAACTACAGAACGAACTCCCTAAACACCCCCAAAAAAGCGCCCCACCTAAAAATCCACCATACTACACCCACAGGACGAACACAATCAAACCACATCTGATTCAAGCTCACAATCAGTAGCAAAAGGGCGAGCGTTCGTGCTGACCACACAATCTCATGCTCGTGTGCTGCATACCAGTTACCACCACCACCAAACAACACATACAAGCATATGCGGGGGATTCAAACCAAAAAATCGAAGAAAACACAGAGTAGAACAGACCCATCTGGTCGGCGGTGCACACGCCTTCCGCCGTCGCATATCCCCGACCTCTTCCCGGATAGATGGAGAATGAATCGGGCAGCGGCTCTCGCCGCTCTCCCCAACACATGCGGTCTGACAACACGCTCCACCGGCACTCTCCCCGCCTCGAGAAGAACCACGCCCTCGGACGCCAGAGGGGCAGGATGCGGCTTCACCGCGGACGTCTCCGCCATGCTTTCGCCTCCCCAACTGAGACATGAGAGAGAGAGAGCCAGAGCGGTGAACGATGGCCTCAGACAGATAATGAAAACTGAAAAGAAACTGAATGAAAGAGAGGAACAACGGGACGGTGCGCCAAGATTCGTGAACGCATCCAACAGCCAAAAAAGTGTCTGTTCGTGAATTATAAAACAGCTAGTTGTTTGTTAGGAAAAGTGTTAAAAAAAGGTCACTTTTATAGTACCTTTTACTACTCCTGAAATATGACAAGTATGATGTGATCTAACGTCTGAGAGAGATTACGCCCATCAGGCCCAGCGTGTAATTCTTTGGGGGAAAAATAATGACAAGCATGACCCACGTTGACGACATCCCATCTCTACTCTCTAATCTACCTGCACGCCGCCTCCGTCGATTATGGACGACGAGCGAGCACGCCGTCGCCTTCAGACGGGAGGTCGCATCCGTGATCCGTCGACCGCCTCCAGCCCTCCAACGCATTCGCGCCGCCGCCACCCCCTCTCTCCAAGTCTGCCTGCACACCGCCCCGCCTCCGCCTCGACACGGGAGGTCGCATCCGTCGATGTCCCTCACTCCGGCGGCGCCACCGACACCTCAGCCACGCGTTGCACGCTTCCTACGACACCACCGTGCACCCGGCAAATCCTTCCTCTGTCATGAATGCCGACGCCCGCCTGCGTCCTGCTGAGCAACAAGATCAGCTAGCCCATCAACATGATAGCTGCACTTGATGCACTGTAGTACTGTACCCTTAAGAACAAGCCCCGGACTGTCATCCTGGCAAAAGCTTTAACGTCAGTTTTCATGGCGCTGCTTCAATGGTGCCATGACCCATCAAACCTTGGTTTGATTTGGAAATACACGATTATAAGAGCAGAATGCAGTATACATTGACAACGGTGGGCGAGAACGACTAGTTCTCTGTCTTCTTCGGCCGGAGAGGCTTTTTGGGCCAGGGCCCGTCTACAGTCTGTCGACAGATTTTTTTCACGTTGCCGATTATTCTAAGGAGTATGAATCATACTTGTCATGTTTTTAGCACAAGTATGAATCGTTTTGGGCCTTTAGATGGACAAAAATGGATGGCTGTTATTTATTTGAGGGTACCATAAAACAGCTCAAAAAAAGATGTTATGTAAGATAATACTTAATAGATAGGCCACTCTATCATAGACATAAGACCTCAATCAACCGATTGTTCTTTAATGGTCATCCACGTTACGCAAGGCGGAACCGACATTGTGGCGGTGCGGTTTTCACACTCGGCGGTCGTGCCGATCACCACACAAAATTGTTCGCCATGCAAAATGCACCTATATGCAATTTTTTAGAATATTGTATTGGCATGAGCTATGGTCATCCACTTGGTTATTTGGCATGAGAGTTAAGATAAGACAGGCGAGATAGCCATGGGCAGATGCTGGATCAAACGGAGGGTGGGCTCAAATAACTAGAACATACATAAAGTTAGTATCATTATATGCATATCCATAGAGAATTTGCTACACTAGAGTAAGAATCTATCAGGAACACTCACGCCCGTGCATCTAGCTTCAGTTTAACACTTTCTTGCACTTCTCTGACTACATGAACTTCAAGCTTTCAACATCACCTATGTCCTAGACACACAAATTTGATTACCTTTTGGTGAAATTGCCGGGTAAACTCAAGGCTATGGGACCCTATAAATTGTTGTAACTCAGGTTTGGTATATTTTTTTTGCATAACTCGGGTTTGGTATATTTTTGGCAACTAGTTGGTATAAAAGCTCACTTTGTGCATTTTTAAATTTTACTTATTATTTGTTTTGTTTTTTTATAGTTTCCAAAATAGAGTCAAAACTACCGGCTTTAACATTCATATCAAAATTGTTGAATTTTGAACTTTTATTTTGTGAATGATGCATAGGATTCTATTCGGGTACCCTAAAACAAATTATGGAAATTTATGGGACCAAACTATAACACACTTATAGTTCAAATTTGAGATGCTTTTGGAAAATCGGAATTCATTTGAATGAGCAAAATTAATTTGAAATCAGTAAAATCATCATATCTGCCTATTTACAATCCCATGGTAAACTTCATGTGAAAATTGGAGTGGTGCCATCTCATGCATGTAGAATGCATCCATTAACTTTGTAGTTTATTATATCATATTCCTTCATATTTGCATAGTATCTAAGATCTTGAACATGTTTTACATTGATTTTGGTGATTTTCCTTTAAGTCCCCTTTATTTTGGTGTTTAAATTTGCAAAACATGATTTCTTTTTTGTGTATTTTTTAGTTTATGGAACCTTTTAGACGCCAAATGGACCTAATCTTTTGTTGATGATTTTTTATTGAAATCAAAGGAGGTAGGAAAAGAAGTCAACGGAAAGCGTTAGGAGGCGACCGAAACATGGGCCCATGTGGCCAGTCTTCATGATCGTGTGATGGGTCCCATCTCGTGCCTCCTACCCCTTTTTCCTCGGTTTTCATGTTTCCGTCTTTGTTTTGACCTAAAACCAACTATAAATATGACAACGTGTGAGGTTGTAAAGGGGCAGTGGAGAAACACAAAATACACAAAATCCCATACTACGAAGATAGGAGGGGAAACGTTGCCGGAGTCATCCAAGATTTCTCCTCTCCACCTCCGTCAACATCATCTCCTTCGTCACAATAATGAAGAGGGAGTACCCCTTGACCATTAGACTACGGAAGTAACTTGTATCACCATTCTCTATGCTCTTCACTAATTATAGTCACATGAGCTACATCTACATGATTGTGATCATATTTATATTACCGTATGGTGGATCTTTTGTTATTGAGATGATTTATGATATGCAAATGTTCAGTTGCTATTGGTGTATTTAGAGATGCATATGTTATCCCCATTTACATATACTCGTTCTGATCAAACTTTTTTGCAAAAAACCAAGAGGGGGAGGTGTGTGATAGTTGGAGTAATCTTGTGGTATGCATGGGATAATGTCAATTAATATTTCTCTATGCTGCCAATGTTTTTACCTTTCCATTGATTAAGTCACTAGGGATAAAAAGAATGCTTATACTATTGTTCATCTTGTGATGGGAGAGGTGGCCTTGTTTGCTTGAGGAAGTATATTGATGTTCAAATTCAGGTCAAATTACTTAATGTAATACTCTACTTATTCTTAGCTATAGCTTGATAAGATTTTCCCTTGTTATTGTTATATTGATGGGATGTGTCACATCATCCCACTGCATGTACGGTGTTGCCCATATGAGTGCTTACTAATCACTTCATAGTTTGTTTGCGTGCTCTTAACTTGTTGTGTGAAGCTATATTCATGCCACCATGTTTGAGAGAGAGAGATCAAATAAAACCATGATTCCCAATCTATTTTTAATCATAAGAAACAACGCTTTCTTTACTTTTTTAGTTACTTTTAATCTAAATATACAAAAATATTTTGTACTCATTTACTTCTTGTTGCTTTAAGTTTTGTATTGCTTACGCGTTGTGTGTGTCCGGCAAACAACTCAATGGATTTGGGGACACAAAACTATGATTTTGTTGATGTGGATTGCTTGGCAGTTGAAGTTGGAAGAACCACCTTTTCCACGAGAGTTTGATATAAACACTTGAGTCACCCTTGTGAGGAAAACTACGCTTGCTTTACCATTCTACGGTTGAGTCCCAACGAGTGGCTAACAACATGTAGAATTGTTGAAATTACCATTTTGTATGCTTTAATGGTAGCTGCTTAGCAAAAAACCCATTTAATCAATTTTGGTCCTAGAATGGAAATATTTTATTGTAACCAAAAGTTGAAACCCCCATTCGCAATATCGTTGTCCATTCTAGGATGCATTTATGTGCAAATTTGGAGTATATTACCATGAACAATGTCATAGAGGTGGTCATCCCCTTAGTCATTTGGCTTGAAAGCCAAGATAAGTAGACGTGATGGTATTTTTATGAAGGCTTTTTCTGAGAAAATTGTCAAAAATAAAATTTGGTATTTATTCTTGCAGCAAGTTTTCATTTTTGTTGAGTTTTCTTTCAAAACAAGGTCAAAATTATCGTCTTGGCCATTCATATCAAATGGTTAACTTTTTCAACTTTGTTTGCAAACCCTTCTTGTGTATCCTAAACGTGTTTTGGAAATTTCTAGTACCAAGCTATAACACATGGAGTTAAAATTTAACCTACTTTTGAAGATCATTTGAAACTCATTTAAATGAAAAAAGGTAGTTTAAAATTGAAAAAGGTCGTCTTATCAAATAATTTCCATTCCACATGGTCTAATTTATGTGAAATTGAGTGGCATCATTCTGCATCTTGATGGCGTGTAAGTAACAGCCCGTTGGGAACCCCAAGAGGAAGGTATGATGAACACAGCAGCAAGTCTTCCCTCAGTTGTGAAACCAAGGTTTATCGAACCAGTAGGAGAAAGCCAAACAAAGGAAAATGCTGGTGCGTAGTTGACGTAGGAACTTCTTCACCTAGCAGCAACGTGGAACCTGCACACAACACAACCAAGTACTTTTCTCCCAACTTACGATGAGGTTGTCAATCTCACCGGTTTGTTGTAAACAAAGGATTGAGCGTATCGAGTGGTAAAAGGGTAATAGTATGCAAGAAAGTAACACTAGTGGGGACAGGGCCTCCAGTCCCGGCCCGTAAGGGGCTTTAGTCCCGGTTTGCAAACTGGGACCCCAGCCGCGGGACTAAAGGGTAAACCTTTAGTCCCGGCCCGGTTACCAGCCGGGACTGGAGGCTGTCCACGTGGGCGGCTCCGAGTGAATCCAGGGCCAGGACCTTTAGTCCCGGTTTGTAACACAGACCGGGACTAAAGGCATCTACAGATTTTGTTTTTTTCTTTAGGGTTTAGGGGTTTTAGGGTTTTAGGTGTTCGGGGGATTAACGTGATGCCTCGTTTGGTGCCTTGTTTGGTGTTCGGGAATTAGTTTATGATATCATTCCAAAGATTATCTTTGTACCTTTCGGCGACATAGTCACTATCGGCTGCCCCTTTGCGCTTGTTCCACTCCCGAACGCTGATCGGGACGTGATCCCTAACGAGAACTCCGCATTGCTTCTTGAATGTGTCAGCAGCATTCTTAGGAAGCTTTGGTTCGCCCGTAGGCAATATCACCTCAAAGGTGTAATGCGTCCGTGCATCCAACTTTTTAGTCGGGCCTCGTTTCGTAGCTTTGCTCGATGTGGAGGCCTAAGAGGGAGAAACATTCGTCAAATTAATGTATATGTATACAATATAGAGCTATCTCCAATATTTTTCACATATTACAAGTGATTGCCGAACTTCATATGAATACCTCGCCCGACTTTGTTATTTCTCCACCGGCTTCTCCATCAGTGGAGCTATCCCCTTCTCCGTCATTGGAGCTATCTCCTGCCCCGTCGGCTTCATCTTCATGTCGGTCGACCTCCATTCCATCTCCGGAGGGGTTCAGAAACGACGACGGAGATTCAGCTGGTTCAACGTCGGGGGCGTCTTTGATTATATCTTCGAGAAGTTCTTCCTCTTCGAGGTTCCTGCTATGTGGATCCATAGTTTCTGCAAAAAATAGACATTTATATTTCAATTATCAACGCTATATGGAATAATAACTAACAAAATAATCTTACTTATTATCTAACTACTAACCCTAACTAATAACAAAACAAATATTTGCTAACAATTATTACTACTTAACAAATATTTGCTAATAATTATTACTACTTAACAAATATTTTGCTAACAATTATTACTACTTAACAAATATTTGCTAACAATTATTACTACTTAACAAATATTTGCTAATAATTATTACTACTTAACAAATATTTTGCTAACAATTATTACTACTTAACAAATATTTGCTAATAATTATTACTACTTAACAAATATTTTGCTAACAATTATTACTACTTAACAAATATTTGCTAATAATTATTACTACTTAACAAATCTTACTTATATCTAACAATTATTTTGCTAACAATTATTACTACTTAACAAATATTTGCTAACAACTATTACTACTTAACAAATATTTTGCTAACAATTATTACTACTTAACAAATATTTGCTAATAATTATTACTACTTAACAAATCTTACTTATATCTAACAATTATTTTGCTAACAATTATTACTACTTAACAAATATTTGCTAACAACTATTACTACTTAACAAATATTTGCTAATAATTATTACTACTTAACAAATATTTTGCTAACAAATATTTTGCTAACAATCTATATAGCATTTCTATTACTAATAATATTTTGCTAACAATTATTTGCTAACAATTATTTTGCTAACCTATTTACTAACAATTATTTTGCTAAGCATTTCTATTCTATCTAACAATTTCTATTTCTATTATTCTATCTAACAATTTCTATCTAACATAAAGTTTTAACATAAAATTTCTATTTCTATTTCTATTCTATCTAACCCTAACACAATTAAATTTCTATTTCTATTTCTATTATTTTTCTATTTCTATTCTATCTAACCCTAACACAATTATTTTTCTATTTCTATTTCTATTATTTTTCTATTTCTATTCTATCTAACCCTAACACAATTTCTATTTCTATTCTATGTAACCCTAACACAATTATTTTTCTATTTCTATTTCTATTATTTTTCTATTTATATTCTATCTAACCCTAACCAAAAAAAAGGGAGGGACGGTGGTCGGCGGTCTCATCGCGAGCGTCGGCTGGGGAGGGTCGGGGCCGGACGGCGCGGCGCGGCGGGAGGGCGGTGGCGCGGCGCTCGCTGGCGGCGGGCGGCGCGGGAGAGGGCGGCGGTGCACGGGAGAGGGCGGCGCGGGAGAGGGCGGCGGGCGGCGGGGGGAGGGCGGCGCGGCGGGTCTCGGCGGCGGCGTTAAAGATCCGGCCGACCGCAACGTTCCTCTCGGGAAGCTCCTCGCGCTCGGCATCCTCGTCGATGGTTTTCGCGCTAAGTGTGCAGTGGGGAAGAAGAGAAGTGGGGCGCAGGCTTTATACCCCCCCCCCTTTAGTCCCGGCTGGCGGCTCAAACTGGGACTAAAGGGGGTCTTTAGTCCCGGTTTGAACCCCCAGCCGGGACTAAAGGGTGGTGGGGCCGGTAACCGCCCGAGCCCCCCGAGCCCCCCCCCCCTTTAGTCCCGGTTGGTGGATCCAACCGGGACTAAAGGTGCAATAAATGCGCGCCAATGCTGAAATTTTTTCAGTTTTTCATTTCAAATATGAATTTGTAATTTTGAATTGAATAACTTATGTATATTTTAGAATCTGATAAAACTTTCAATATCAAAAGTGTTTGAAATTGATTAACTAATTCAAAACCATTTTCTATTTTCAAAATTAATTATTTTAACTATCCAAACTATTAACTATTTTGCCATTTTTAATTAAAACTATATTGATTAATATTCTTTTTGTATAATTTAGAATTTGACAAAACTTTCAATATGAAAAGTGTTTGAAATTGATTAACTAATTCAAAACCATTTTCTATTTTCAAAATTAATTATTTTAACTATCCAAACTATTAACTATTTTGCCATTTTTAATTAAAACTATATTGATTAATATTCTTTTTGTATAATTTAGAATTTGACAAAACTATTAATATGAAAAGTGTTTGAAATTGATTAACTAATTCAAAACCATTTTCTATTTTCAAAATTAATTATTTTAACTATCCAAACTATTAACTATTTTGCCATTTTTAATTAAAACTATATTGATTAATATTCTTTTTGTATAATTTAGAATTTGACAAAACTTTCAATATGAAAAGTGTTTGAAATTGATTAACTAATTCAAAACCATTTTCTATTTTCAAAATTAATTATTTTAACTATCCAAACTATTAACTATATTGATTAATATTCTTTTTGTATATTTTAGAATTTGACAAAACTATTAAAGTGAGCCGGCTTTTTTTCTAAAGAGCGGTGAAGACCGATCCATACCATTCTTCACATCCAGCCATCCATGTAACCGTGTCTGTCGTAGCCATGGAGAATCTTCATCATGCATTACATAAAAGGTTTAATACATTATTACATTATTGCACCAACATTCCTATCTATTATTTCTGTTTTCTTCTGGGTCGTAGCCATGGAGAATCTTCATCATTCAGTAGGATGCTTGGGTCAGTTTTCACTTTGAAGGGTGGAATTTCATGAAACTTATTATAATCTACTGACATGTCTGTCTTGTCATCTACTCCCACGATGTTTCTTTTCCCTGAAAGAACTATGTGGCGCTTTGGCTCATCGGACGATGTCTTCTTTTGCTGATTTCTTTTTCTCGTTTTTGTAGACATGTCCTTCACATAGAAAACCTGAGCGACATCGTTGGCTAGGACGAATGGTTCGTCCATGTACGCAAGATTGTTGAGATCCACTGTTGTCATGCCGTACTTTTGGTCTACAACTACCCCGCCTCCTGTCAGCTTCACCCATTTGCACCGAAACAAAGGGATCTTAAAAGTAGGTCCATAGTCAAGTTCCCATATCTCCTCTATGTACCCGTAATATGTTTCCAAACAGTGCCCATTCTCGTCTATTGCATCAAAGCGGACACCACTGTTTTGGTTGGTGCTCTTTTTATCTTGGGCAACCGTGTAAAATGTATTCCCATTTATCTCGTACCCTTGGAAAGTACATATAGTCGAAGATGGTGGCCTGGCCAAACAGTACAGCTGATCTCCAATGGTGTCATCATTCATGAGATGTGTCTGCAACCAACTACCGAAAGTCTTCTCGTGTTCCCCTTTAATCCAAGAGTCAGCCTTCCCCGGGTTTTCGGAGCGTAGAATATTCTTGTGTCTCACGATATACGGAGCCACCACGGTGGAATTGTGTAGAACTGTGTAGTGTGCTTGAGAGAAAGAATGCCCGTCCATACATACTTTTGCTTTCCTTCCTAGTGTGCCTTTTCCTGTCAGCCTACCCTCATACCGAGATTCAGGAACACCAATCGGCTTAAGGTCAGGAAGAAAGTCCACACAAAACTCAATGACCTCCTCTGTTCCATAGCCCTTGGAGATGCTTCCTTCTGGCCTAGCACGGTTACGAACATATTTCTTTAAGACTCCCATGAACCTCTCGAAGGGGAACATATTATGTAGAAACACAGGACCGAGAATTCTAATCTCTTCGACTAGGTGAACTAGGAGGTGTGTCATTATATTGAAGAAGGATGGCGGTAACAACAACTCGAAGCTGACCAGACATTGGACCACATCAATCTGTAACCCTGATAGACTTTCTCGATCGATTACCTTCTGAGAAATTGCATTGAGGAATGCACATACCTTCACAATTGCCAGGCGAACATTTTCCGGTAGAATTCCCCTCAATGCAACCGGAAGCAATTGCGTCATAAGCACGTGGCAGTCATGAGACTTTAGGTTTTGGAATTTTTTGTCTTTCATATTTACGATTCCCTTTATATTCGACGAGAAGCCAGTCGGGACCTTGATACTGAAAAGGACTTCAAAGAAGATTTCCTTCTCTTCCTTGGTAAGAGCATAGCTGGCACGCCCTTGAAACTGCCCTGGATGCATGCCATCTCTTCCTTTATGACGTTCCTGGTCCTCCCGTGCTTCCGGTGTATCTTTTGACTTCCCATACAAGCCCAGGAAGCCTAGAATATTCACGCAGAGATTCTTCGTCAGGTGCATCACATCGATTGCGGAGCGGACCTCATGGACTTCCCAATAGGGTAGCTCCCAAAATATAGCTTTCTTCTTCCACATGGGTACGCGCTTATCAGGGCCGTTAGGAACAGGTTGGCTGCCAGGACCCTTTCCAAAGATTACTTTTAAATCTTTGACCATATCAAATACTTCAGCACCAGTACGGATGACAGGCTTCCCCCGGGGTTCTGCCTTGCCATTGAAATGCTTGCCTTTTTTCTTTAAGGGATGCTTGGGCGGAAGAAAACGACGATTGTACGGATACACATTCTTCCTACATTTGTCCAGATATATACTTTCTGTCTGATCCAAACAATGCGTGCATGCATTGTATCCCTTGTTTGACTGTCCTGAAATGTTACTAAGAGCAGGCCAATCATTGATGGTTACGAAAAGCAACGCTCGAAGGTCAAATTCCTCTTGTTTGTGCTCGTCCCACACACGTACACCTGGTTCGGCCCACAGCTGTAAAAGTTCATCAACTAATGGCCTTAGGTACACATCAATGTCGTTGCCGGGTTGCTTTGGACCTTGGATAAGCACTGGCATCATAATGAACTTCCGCTTCATGCACAACCAAGGAGGAAGGTTGTAGATACATAGAGTAATGGGCCAGGTGCTGTGACTGCAACTCTGCTCCCCAAAAGGATTCATGCCATCTGTACTCAGACCAAACCATAAGTTCCTTGCGTCACCTGCAAATCTTGGGAACTCTCTCTCGATTTTTCTCCACTGCCGACCATCAGCGGGGTGCCGCAACTTATCGTCTTTCATACGATCTTCCATGTGCCATCGCAACAACTTCGCATGATCTTTATTTCTGAACAGACGTTTCAACCGTGGTATTATAGGAGCATACCACATCACCTTGGCAGGAACCCTCTTCCTGGGTGGCTCGCCCTCAATCTCACCAGGGTCATCTTTTCTGATCTTATACCGCAATGCAGTGCATACCGGGCATTTATCCATATTCTCATACTTCTCACCGTGGTAGAAGATGCAGTCATTAGGGCATGCATGTATCTTCTGCACGTCTAATCCTAGAGGGCAGACAAGCTTCTTTGCTTCGTACGTGCTGGCGGGCAATTCATTCTTTCTTGGAAGCATCTTCTTCATCAGTACCAGCAACTTTTCGAATGACGAGTCAGTCACACCAGTCTCTGCCTTCCACTTCAGCAATTCCAGTGTGCTACCCAGCTTCTTCTGGCCATCTTCACAAGTTGGGTACAACAATTTGTTGTGGTCCTGTAACATCTGCTCGAACTGCAACCTCTCCTTTTCTGTGTCGCAGCCTCGCCGTGCTTCAGAAATGACCCGGCCAAGATCATCAGCGGGCTCATCTGGTTCCCGTTCTGCACCCTGATCTTCTTCTTCATTGTCTTCCATTGCGGTATCAGCATACTCAGGGAACATAGATCGGTAGTTGTCATCATCGTTCTCTTCTTCTTCATCGTCGTCTTCCATCATAACCCCTCTTTCCCCGTGCTTGGTCCAAACATTATAGCCCGACATAAAACCGGACCGAAGCAGGTGGCTCTGAATGACTCTTGAGGAAGTGTAATCCTTCTCATTCCGACATTCAACACATGGACAAAACATATAGCCACCACCATGCTTGTTCGCATCGGTCGCATCTCGAAAAGAATGCACGCCTTCTCTGTAAGCGGCTGTGCGTCGATCACCGTACATCCATGGATGGCTCATCTGCGTCATACGACAGTATATCAAACACAATCACGGTCCTAAAAATTAGTACCGCACGGTCTAAACGAGAAAATATAGTTGCTAACCTTTTAGAATAAGTGGAAATAAAGAGGAAGAGGTTTAAGTGTGGCTCGGGCATCGACTATATCGTAGTTGTGTTCGGTGAACTGAAGCGGCATCGCTCTAACACACATTTCAACAAACACCTCTAGTGCATCCAAGAAAAAAGGAGAGCTAGCACACACCCACACTCTTTCATCCAAAAAAATGCAAGGAAGATGGGAGAGAGGGGCTGCGGCCATATATATAGGCAGAGGACTTTAGTCCCGGTTTGAGACACAAACCGGGACTAAAGGGTGCGCACATGCGGGCTGCACACCGCGTAGCCCTTTAGTCCCGGTTTGTATCTCAAACCGGGACTAAAGGCTTGTTACGGGCCGGGACTAAAGCCTCCCGGGCGGCTGGCGAATTTGGGGCGACGTGGCCGGGCCTTTAGTCTCGGCCCAGATGGAGGCCGGGACTAAAGGGTCCAGGCCAAAGGCCCTTTTTCTACTAGTGTAAACAGTGTGAGTAAAAGTAAATGGTACTAGCAATGTAAAGGAAATTGGACCGGGGTCAACAGTTCACTAGTGGTGTCTCTCCATAAGATAAATAACAACATGCTGGGTAAACAAATTACAGTTGGGCAATTGATAGAATAAAGATAACGTACATATGTCATGAGGATCACTATGAGATTCACTCTGGGTATTACAACAAAATACATAGATCGTAATCCAACTGCATCTATGACTAATAATCCACCCTCCGGATGTCGTCCGAGCAACCATCGGTTATTAAGTTGCGAACAACGGATAACTGCATTAAGCAAAGTGCGTAAAGTAAACAAAGCAAATGTCCTTGGACACAAGAATGTTGTTTTCTCCCTAGTGGCAACAGCAAATCTACAACCTTAGAGGTTTCTTTCACTCCCCCATATTACTAGGGGCATGAACACAACTATCGAGCAAAAATACTCCCTCTTGGAGTCACTGGCATCTACTCGGCCAAGATATCTACTAGCAACGGAGAGCATGCAAGATCATAAATAACATAGAGATAACATAAAGATATATAATTCAGCACATCAACTTGACATAGTACCAATACTCATCGGATCCCAACAAACACAATATGTAG
Source organism: Dactylis glomerata (assembly GCA_007115705.1). Lineage (NCBI taxonomy): Eukaryota > Viridiplantae > Streptophyta > Magnoliopsida > Poales > Poaceae > Dactylis > Dactylis glomerata. The sequence continues at coordinate 328,206 of QXEO01000390.1, read as the reverse complement.
AATTACACAAAGATGATCTTGATCATGTAGGGCAGCTCACAAGATCTAAACATGAAGCACAAGGTGGAGGAGACAACCATCTAGCTACTGCTATGGACCCGTAGTCCAAGGTAGACTACTCACACATCACTCCGGAGGCGACCATGGTGGTGGAGAAGGCCTCCGGCAGGGATTCCCCTCTCCGGCATGGTGCCGGGAAGAGCTCCTGGATCCTCCCGATCTCGCTTCGACGATGGCAGTGGCTTGCAGTATGTTTCGAGGAAAAGCGATTCATCCCTTAAGTTTTTCCCATCGAGGGGAATTTATAGGCGAAAGGGCAACGTCAGAAGGTGGGCCAGCTGGCCTCACCATGTGGTGGTGCGGCCAAGGGCTGGGCCTTTCCACCCCATGATGAGCCTGGCCCTTGGCCCCCCTCCGTCTCATCTTCGGTCTTCGCGAAGCTTCGGTAAAAATAGGAGGTTCGGCTTTTGTTTCATCCAATTCCGAGAATATTCTCTGTGTAACTTTTCTGAAACACAAAAACAGCAGGGAACTCGCACTATGGCATCTCGTTAATAGGTTAGTTCTGGAAAAATGCATAAAAATGCCATGAAGTGTAATAAAACACAAAGCAAATGGTGTATTAGCAAGCATGGAGCATCAAAAATTATAGATACGTTTGAGACGTATCAAGCATCCCCAAGCTTAACTCCTGCTCGTCCTCGAGTACGTAAGTGATAACAAAAGAATAATTTTTGAGGTGACATGCACTATCACAATCTTGATCATCTATGTAAAGCATTGAGTGCTGGGATCAAACAACTTAAAACATGGGCATAAAAGACATAATCTTGACAATAAAAATTTAGCAACCATGTTATAACATGAAAAGCAACACAAACGAAAGATCATGAATAATGAAATATTGAAAGTCAAACGTGTGTTCAAATCATATAGAAAAACATAGCAAGTGGTTTTCAGCTTGTCCTTCATGGAATAGCAAAACATAAATACATAGGACACCTTCAAGTTTAAGAGGGCGACTAGATACAAATAATTTAAGAACAAGTGAAACCATAATCATGAATCAATCAATGACAAACTTTGGGACTATGCACATTAAACTCAGAATGGCAACTACGCTCTCTTAGACGGTGCATAAAGATAGAAGGTGCTGACTCAACATAAAAGTAAAAGAAACTCCTGTAGTGACCTCACCTTTTAAAGATGATGATCCCTGTGCTTTTCGGTGCTAGTCCCTGGATCAAACGCTAGCACACACAGTTTAAGATGTAATATCAAGAAACAAAGGTCATTTTATTACATCGCATGATCCAACAATTACATAAAGAAACTTTACAATGCTCATAGCATAGAGCTTTCAGAGTTTACAACGAATACATAAATAGCATGGAGCCCTTCTTCATGTGCCACAGGCGAACATGCTGCGGATAGACTCGTAACCCTGTCGTACCTTTCTTATCGTCAAAACCTGCAACATGAAACGTTGCAGCCACAAAGGGTCAATACACTTGAATTGTATTGGCAAGATGTCATTGTTTGGTGGACACCAATGGAAACTAACACTTAAATGAATATTTAGCTAGGTGGAGCTTCAGACCTATTTGCACTAAGCAATTTTATCCTATCTCATTCTTTAAGCAAAGCATTTAGCTGGACAACTTGACTTGGGTGATCTACCCCTGTAGCCACAGGCCGTAGTTATCGTACGGGACACACTGGTCGACAGATACCTACATCAATTGTCAAAACCTCAATTACTACATATGGACAACTTGGTTTGGGTGAACCATTCCCGCAGACTCTGGCACATAGATATGGCACGGGAACTGCTAGCCAATAGACACTTGCACCAATTGCCATATTCCCAGTTCAACCCATAAGTTTTAAATTTTAAGAAGTTGGCATGATGAGATCCTTGAACAACTTCAAAATCATGTCGCTCAAAATTGTCCGTAACCGGGGACACGGCTAAGTACTTAGTTTTTAACACTCTGCAGAGGTTGTGCACTTTTCCCACAAGACTCAGTCAACCTCTTTTGCCATGATGCTCATTTTGCTCAAATGGCCAAGTGAAGACCAAGATGATAGCTTTCAGAGGCAATCCCTCAGACCAACCCGGACGCACTCCCAAATACTACCCTCTGTCCATCTGGCTGAGTTCTCGCAACTTAGTTAGTCAAGACAGAGCCCATATGACTCGTGGTTGCACTGGAAGCTTCACAACTTGAACGTCTCCAATCTCTTTGTTCCTGGGTGGCCGTCCACACACGACCGCCATAGAGATGGCTCCGGTGAACCACTCAACATAAAACCAAACAACCATTTCCACCCAGGTGGTTCATTAACTTAGTTGTTTTTCTTGGTTTTACAAAACAAGGTTTTTCAACACTTAGTCAAAACAATATGATAACCCTTCCCACAATAAGTGTAAGGCAACCTATAGCAGCAGCAGTTCTATTAGGAGATGCAAAAACTAGACATAAGCTAGGCAAAAGACTTAGCATAAAATCATAGCTGCTAAGACGTAAACTTATGAAAACACCTACACATGCATCTTCTACAAGAAAGCTACAAGTGTTAATATTTTTGTAGGACAGGGAGATGATGACACTAGCCTTAGTAATTTTCTGAAGATTGTACTTCTCTTAATCAACACACGTAGCTCTCCGTACAACTATAAGTTAGAAAAGATTCACAACATAAGCACATCATCCAAGCAACATAATCAAACAAGACAAAAGTGTTTATTGGTTTTAGTTTAGTCTTGAATTGTCTTAGTGATATTTGGGCAAAAGATTGGACATGGAGTTGGTGTGTTAGGGATGGAGAACTTTGGCTAAGTCAATGACTTAAGATTGATGGGGTTTTCTAGATTGTTAAGAGGTGTCAACACTTAGTAAAAATTAGCCTCAAGGAGATTCCTAGGCTTGGTTGGAGAAGATGGATGAATAAATTCTAAGTCAGGAGGTCTAACACTATTATCTTCTTCGACTCGAGGCTCTCTTCCCTTAGATCTTCTTCTTTGACTTCAACTCCTTGTCTTCTCTTCAACTTCTGGTTTGGCCTTCAACTTCATGTTTTCTCTTCAACTTCTTCTTCATGGTCTTGATATGGGAAAACTTCTACGCCATAGTGTTGGAGGGGTAGTCAAAGTACTTAGAAGAATTCTTGGGTAAGAGGGAATTGATAGTTTTGCACTTGGGCAAGAATAGAGAGTAGATTTTTACTAAGTCATAGTATAGTGGGATGGTTATTTAGGACTTAGGATATTTCACACCTTTGCAAAGTGGAACAAAGTCAAATAGCACAAAGTGTACGATAAGAAAAATTGGGACTTGATATTTGCAAAGTGCTCATATAACACCACTATATTTTGCAAAAAGATGAGCTAATGGTGTGAAGTATTCTGGTGGTTTTCTATTATCAAGATATTCAATTTTGCAAAAGGAATTATGCCTAAAATAATTATAGAATTAAATCTAGGGAGAAAATACTCAAATCCCCATTTGAATTTGAATACTTGATAAAATTGGTTCAAACAATTTCTACAGTGGTTCTACTGGATAGAGGATAACAATATGATTCTATTGCAAAAAGAGTCAACTGAAAACAATTTATGAAATTTGAACTATATTAAAAACACTCAAATTTAAATTTGAATGTTTTAAACTAGTTAAAAAGATATATTTTATTATACAATAGTGTTCTACATATTTTTAGGAGTCCAGGGACATATTATTCGCAATTTTTGGATAATTAGAACAAAAGATATGAATTAACTAACTAACAGAGGTGTTTGATTTAATTTGAAAATGGTTTCAAATTTAATACTGAAACTATGAAGTTTGTGTGCACTGATGGATTCTACACTTCCTAAGGATTCCAACGATATATTGTTTGTAATTTTTGGATCAGTGGATCAAAAGATATGATTTATGCAAGATTCAACTAAAATCAGATCTAAAATTCTAATTCGAATTTTGTTTTAAACCTAGAGCCGACACGTGTCAGATTCCTATTAGCCCGTACCGTTTCGTCTGGATCAGCAATGTGGAGCGTCGGATTTTAAAAGATCTGGACGTCCCAGATTGAACCATACCGGTTCACTTAAGTGATCTAATCCTAGTCATCCGAACAAGATCTAATGGCCAGGATTAAAACCGAGGGAAGAACTCACCTAGCTAGGGTTCCGTCGAGTTGCTGGTGAGGACTGCGGCCAGGAGGCTGATGTCGGCGATGCTCCGGCGACTTCTGGGAGATGGAGAGGCCACGACGGTGTGCAGGAAGACGAGGCGACCTCGGGAACGTGAACATCGTTCTCGATCGCTTCCAGAGGAAGGGGAGTGGGGCGGCTGGAGCGGCGCAGGCGACGGTGAGCTTCGGCCTATGGACGATTGCGTCGATTTCCTGTGAGATTGGACAAACAAAGAGGTCAGCGAGATGCGCTGGGTCATGAGAAGAGTATGGGAAGGAGTAGAGGAGGGCGTCTTGCTCGCAGACGTCGGAATTCAGCGTGGAGGTCTGCAGGGACGACGGAGGTTCGGCGAGAAATTCCTCGGCGGCTAGTGATTTCTCCGAGAGAGATTAAAGGGAGATGAGAGAGGGCCTCCTAGGCTATTTATATCCGGCGGCTTGCTTGCAGAGGGGGCTAGGGTTGCGCGGAATCGGTGATGGACGGTGGAGGCAGGAGCCGTGCGGGGAGGGGAGAGCTGCCAGGGGAAGGCGATGACAGGTGGGGGCCGGTGTCAGTGGGAGAAGGCCGTCGGCTGCGTACCGGTTCGGCTTGGGGTGATGCTGGGCCGGGGCCGAATCTGGAGCTAGGCCACTTCGGTCCCCCGAGGCCTTTTCTTCTTTTCTTAATTTTTTTTCCTTTTTCTTTTCTATTTTCTGATTTAATTCTAAGTTTTCTTGCAGATTCATTCAAACCAATTCAAACAAAATTCTAAATTATTCAAACATTTTAAGCAATGTTTTAAACCATTAATAAACTAGTTTTTAGAATAAAAGGAAATTTTCAAATACTTTATGAACACAACAAGGGGACTTACTTGCATATATAAAATGGAATTTGGGTTTGAGAAAATAATTCTTTTTAGTGAAAAGTACTTTATAAAATATCATTTTGAAATTCACTCTTAAGCAAATTTTGAAAGGCAATCTTTAGTAAATAAAACACATTTATTATTCATTCCCTTGCAAGCAAGCTTGCATAAGTATGAATAAAAGAAGGAAATTGATATTTTGATATTTTGTTTTTCTCAAAGAGGTCCTTCAAGAAACAAATAAATGTTTGAAATAGTTTTTTTCTTTATAATAAAGCTTTCAAATAAACTGAAAAAGTTTTAATTCCCTGTGAAATTTTAAATCAATACAACATACATGGTTCCTATTTTTATTTATTTTCACATTCCAAATTTTGGGATGTGACAGACTACCACCCTTAAAAGAAATCTCGTCCCAAGATTTGGAGAGGCTAGAAAGAAAATGGGTTTGGGATACTAGGTGGGCTACCACCCTTTAAAAAAAATTGTTGGTAGTGTCAATCTTTGGGTTCAGACGGGCACACCTGGTTTTGACTTGGCACAGAGCCATCTTCCATTGCAAGTCTTCTTCAACGGTAAGCTTGTGGTTCATCCTCACCGTATTCCTACATTTTGGCAACACTTGCCTATTATGAGGGTATAGTATCTTATCCTCCTAAGGTTCGGGTTTTAACTACATCGTCTCTCTTGTAGGTATGTCTATCTAGATTTACCATTCCTCATATCAAGAGCGAACAATTTGAGTAATCGTCATGGGGGCCAATCCATAACGCACCCAATCGTTACCTTGTATTTTAGTCTGGTACATCTCGTACACTAACTCTTGGTCTCCTCACTAGTTTTGACAAAAGATTTTATGGATATTGAGTCCATGTTTCAATTCATGTCTAGAATTTTTAGAAAAACAAATCTATCGATCCTTAGCTAGTGGTTTGTGTAAACTCTCATAGTAAAAATCTCTTAGCTTGCAGGTCCTTCAGTTTGCCATCTCTTGTTCTATGCTTCTTCTTCTTGATGCTGAGCACCTTTAGCTGGAGCTGATAATATTGTTGTCTTCATGGAGGCTTGTCAAGAAAACACTTGTTTGAGTTTGAATAAAGACGAGAATAGATAGAAAGAGTCTAAAGAGGAACCCTACCCATACACAAAAGTTCTAAGGCAAATCACTTTACAATCAATTAAACAATCAACAAGCATGCAACTCATTAAACATTCAAGTGTTAATACAAACTAAAGGTACGATCATTCCACAAGTCGGTATGATCATAAACTTTTATTACAACGACGTCGCTTTATCGAAAAATCTTAAGTGGAGGTCCAACTAAAACTTCTTAGTGCCTTTTCAGGCAGATCCATTGTTTTGGTCTATCTTCTCCTTCAGAGCTGCAATCTGATTATCCTTGGTGATGTTGAGATCATTTTGAACACTAAGCTCAAAATAAAGTTCTACCATGTCGCCTTGGAGTTGACTTATGGTTTCCTTCAGTTCAGTAGTATCCTCTATTTCTTCTTTGAGGTCCTTCTGAGTATTATAAAGTCTCCACTTGAGTCTTTCTCCAAGTTCTTCAATAGCTCTCCAAGCAGCACACCTTGCAGAGTCAAAGAATGATGGATACATCTCAGAGTTGGTGAACATCCAGAGTCCCATCTTCTTGTGGTCGTCTTCTTTGTTCTTATATAGGTGGAGTTGTACCCACCAATACTCTTGACCTTCGTCAATCACGGGAAATCCCTTGTAGATAGCTTCTCCTCGCATTCCCATGCTTAACATGAGGTTCTTCAGTGCCTTGGGAAATTCAGTGTCACACTTCAGGGTCATGGTCAGCACGGGTCCTTTCTTGACGGATTCGTTGATGCTGGCCATCTAAAAGAATTTTAAAACAAAGCAACGAGTAGTGAGAGAATATCTTAACTAGAAGGTAAAACTTGGACAAAATTTTAAGTCCTAGGGTATTATATTTTCCTTTATTGTTTGCAAAACATCTCGTTGGTCCTATTGTTATCAAGATCCCTCGTAAGAATTTCTAAGTCCTAGAACTTTTGATGCATAGATTGTTTCTCCTGGACTTCTTCAATTTGCTTCACTTGATGATCTTGGAGTCCCTTGAGGTGCTGAAGTTGAAGCTCTTCGTCTTTGAATTGAAATGAAGAGGAGTAGAGACAAAATGACTAAGGGAAGAGTTTACGAGGAAATGAGTGTAAATTTTTAACTTAGAAATAAAAGCAACTCCTATGTTTCTAAGGGGTCTTTGTCCAATCCTAGGGTCACGAACCTAAGGGCAACACAATGCTCTGATACCATCTGTAGTGACCTCACCTTTTAAAGATGACAATCCCTGTGCTTTTTGGTGCTAGCCCCTGGATCAAACGCTAGCACACACAGTTTAAGATGTAATATCAAGAAACAAATGTCATTTTATTACATCGCATGATCCAACAATTACATAAAGAAACTTTACAATGCTCATAGCATAGAGCTTTCAGAGTTTACAACGAATACATAAATAGCATGGAGTCCTTCTTCTTCATGTGCCACAGGCGAACATGCTGCGGATAGACTCGTAACCCTGTCGTACCTTTCTTATCGTCAAAACCTGCAACATGAAACATTGCAGCCACAAAGGGTCAATACACTTGAATTGTATTGGCAAGATGTCATTGTTTGGTGGACACCAATGGAAACTAACACTTAAATGAATATTTAGCTAGGTGGAGCTTCAGACCTATTTGCACTAAGCAATTTTATCCTATCTCATTCTTTAAGCAAAGCATTTAGCTGGACAACTTGACTTGGGTAATCTACCCCTGTAGCCACAGGCCGTAGTTATCGTACGGGACACACTGGTCGACAGATACCTACATCAATTGTCAAAACCTCAATTACTACATATGGACAACTTGGTTTGGGTGAACCATTCCTGCAGACTCTGGCACATAGATATGGCACGGGAACTGCTAGCCAATAGACACTTGCACCAATTGCCATATTCCCAGTTCAACCCATAAGTTTTAAATTTTAAGAAGTTGGCATGATGAGATCCTTGAACAGCTTCAAAATCATGTCGCTCAAAATTGTCCGTAACCGGGGACACGGCTAAGTACTTAGTTTTTAACACTCTGCAGAGGTTGTGCACTTTTCCCACAAGACTCAGTCAACCTCTTTTGCCATGATGCTCATTTTGCTCAAATGGCCAAGTGAAGACCAAGACAAGACCTTTCAGAGGCAATCCCTCAGACCAACCCGGACGCGCTCCCAAATACCACCCTCTGTCTGTCTGGCTGAGTTCTCGCAACTTAGTTAGTCAAGACAGAGCCCATATGACTCGTGGTTGCACTGGAAGCTTCACGACTTGAACGTCTCCAATCTCTTTGTTCCTGGGTGGCCGTCCACAAGTGAGATACACACGACCGCCATAGAGATGGCTCCGGTGAACCACTCAACATAAAACCAAACAACCATTTCCACCCAGGTGGTTCATTAACTTAGTTGTTTTTCTTGGTTTTACAAAACAAGGTTTTTCAACACTTAGTCAAAACAATATGATAACCCTTCCCACAATAAGTGTAAGGCAACCTATAGCAGCAGTAGTTCTATTAGGAGATGCAAAAACTAGACATAAGCTAGGAAAAAGACATAGCATAAAATCATAGCTGCTAAGACGTAAACTTATGAAAACACCTACACATGCATCTTCTACAAGAAAGCTACAAGTGTTAATATTTTTGTAGGACAGGGAGATGATGACACTTGCCTTAGTAATTTTCTGAAGATTGTACTTCTCTTAATCAACACACATAGCTCTCCGTACAACTATAAGTTAGAAAAGATTCACAACATAAGCACATCATCCAAGCAACATAATCAAACAAGACAAAAGTGTTTATTGGTTTTAGTTTAGTCTTGAATTGTCTTAGTGATATTTGGGCAAAAGATTGGACATGGAGTTGGTGTGTTAGGGATGGAGAACTTTGGCTAAGTCAATGACTTAAGATTGATGGGGGTTTTCTAGATTGTTAAGATGTGTCAACACTTAGTAAAAATTAGCCTCAAGGAGATTCCTAGGCTTGGTTGGAGAAGATGGATGAATAAATTCTAAGTCAGGAGGTCTAACACTATTATCTTCTTCGACTCGAGGCTCTCTTCCCTTAGATCTTCTTCTTTGACTTCAACTCCTTGTCTTCTCTTCAACTTCTGGTTTGGCCTTCAACTTCATGTCTTCTCTTCAATTTCTTCTTCATGGTCTTGATATGGGAAAACTTCTACGCCATAGTGTTGGAGGGGTAGTCAAAGTACTTAGAAGAATTCTTGGGTAAGAGGGAATTGATAGTTTTGCACTTGGGCAAGAATAGAGAGTAGATTTTTACTAAGTCATAGTATAGTGGGATGGTTATTTAGGACTTAGGATATTTCACACCTTTGCAAAGTGGAACAAAGTCAAATAGCACAAAGTGTACGATAAGAAAAATTGGGACTTGATATTTGCAAAGTGCTCATATAACACCACTATATTTTGCAAAAAGATGAGCTAATGGTGTGAAGTATTCTGGTGGTTTTCTATTATCAAGATATTCAATTTTGCAAAAGGAATTATGCCTAAAATAATTATAGAATTAAATCTAGGGAGAAAATACTCAAATCCCCATTTGAATTTGAATACTTGATAAAATTGGTTCAAACAATTTCTACAGTGGTTCTACTGGATAGAGGATAACAATATGATTCTATTGCAAAAAGAGTCAACTGAAAACAATTTATGAAATTTGAACTATATTAAAAACACTCAAACTCTCAAATTTAAATTTGAATGCTTTAAACTAGTTAAAAAGACAGATTTTATTATAGAATAGTGTTCTACATATTTTTAGGAGTCCAGGGACATATTATTCGCAATTTTTGGATAATTAGAACAAAAGATATGAATTAACTAACTAACAGAGGTGTTTGATTTAATTTGAAAATGGTTTCAAATTTAATACTGAAACTATGAAGTTTGTGTGCACTGATGGATTCTACACTTCCTAAGGATTCCAACGATATATTGTTTGTAATTTTTGGATCAGTGGATCAAAAGATATGATTTATGCAAGATTCAACTAAAATCAGATCTAAAATTCTAATTCGAATTTTGTTTTAAACCTAGAGCCGACACGTGTCAGATTCCTATTAGCCCGTACCGTTTCGTCTGGATCAGCAATGTGGAGCGTCGGATTTTAAAAGATCTGGACGTCCCAGATTGAACCATACCGGTTCACTTAAGTGATCTAATCCTAGTCATCCGAACAAGATCTAACGGCCAGGATTAAAACAGAGGGAAGAACTCACCTAGCTAGGGTTCCGTCGAGTTGCTGGTGAGGACTGCGGCCAGGAGGCTGATGTCGGCGATGCTCCGGCGACTTCTGGGAGATGGAGAGGCCACAACGGTGTGCAGGAGGACGAGGCAACCTCGGGAACGTGAACGTCGTTCTCGATCGCTTCCAGAGGAAGGGGAGTGGGGCGGCTGGAGCGGCGCAGGCGACGGTGAGCTTCGGCCTATGGATGATTCGTCGATTTCCTGCGAGATTGGACAAACAAAGAGGTCAGAGAGATGCGCTGGGTCATGAGAAGAGTATGGGAAGGAGTAGAGGAGGGCATCTTGCTCGCAGACGTCGGAATTCAGCACGGAGGTCTGCAGGGACGGTGGAGGTTCGGCGAGAAATTCCTCGGCGGCTAGTCGATTTCTCCGAGAGAGATTAAAGGGAGATGAGAGAGGGCCTCCTAGGCTATTTATATCCGGTGGCTTGCTTGCAAAGGGGGCTAGGGTTGCGCGGAATCGGCGATGGACGGTGGAGGCAGGAGCCGTGCGGGGAGGGGAGAGCTGCCAGGGGAAGGCGATGACAGGTGGGGGCCGGTGTCAGTGGGAGAAGGCCGTCGGCTGCATACCGGTTCGGCTCGGGGTGATGCTGGGCCGGGGCCGAATCTGGAGCTGGGCCGCTTCGGTCCCCCGAGGCCTTTTCTTCTTTTCTTAATTTTTTTCCTTTTTCTTTTCTATTTTCTGATTTAATTCTAAGTTTTCTTGCAAATTCATTCAAACCAATTCAAACAAAATTCTAAATTATTCAAACATTTTAAGCAATGTTTTAAACCATTAATAAACTAATTTTTAGAATAAAAGGAAATTTTCAAATACTTTATGAACACAACAAGGGGACTTACTTGCATATATAAAATGGAATTTGGGTTTGAGAAAATAATTCTTTTTAGTGAAAAGTACTTTATAAAATATCATTTTGAAATTCACTCTTAAGCAAATTTTGAAAGGCAATCTTTAGTAAATAAAACACATTTATTATTCATTCCCTTGCAAGCAAGCTTGCATAAGTATGAATAAAAGAAGGAAATTGATATTTTGATATTTTGTTTTTCTCAAAGAGGTCCTTCAAGAAACAAATAAATGTTTGAAATAGTTTTTTTTCTTTATAATAAAGCTTTCAAATAAACTGAAAAAGTTTTAATTCCCTGTGAAATTTTAAATCAATACAACATACATGGTTCCTATTTTTATTTATTTTCACATTCCAAATTTTGGGATGTGACAGACTACCACCCTTAAAAGAAATCTCGTCCCGAGATTTGGAGAGGCTAGAAAGAAAATGGGTTTGGGATACTAGGTGGGCTACCACCCTTAAAAAAAATTTGTTGGTAGTGTCAATCTTTGGGTTCAGACGGGCACACCTGGTTTTGACTTGGCGCAGAGCCATCTTCCATTGCAAGTCTTCTTCAACGGTAAGCTTGTGGTTCATCCTCACCGTATTCCTACATTTTGGCAACACTTGCCTATTATGAGGGTATAGTATCTTATCCTCCTAAGGTTCGGGTTTTAACTACGTCGTCTCTCTTGTAGGTATGTCTATCTAGATTTACCATTCCTCATATCAAGAGCGAACAATTTGAGTAATCGTCATGGGGGCCAATTCATAACGCACCCAATCGTTACCTTGTATTTTAGTCTGGTACATCTCGTACACTAACTCTTGGTCTCCTCACTAGTTTTGACAAAAGATTTTATGGATATTGAGTCCATGTTTCAATTCATTGTAACTATACACGTATCATCAAGAACCGCCAACGGGGTACCTCCTGCCCGATGACATGGAACAAGCCCACATCAAAATGACAGGACAAACAGACAATGAACACCTCGGCATCTCTTTTATTTACCATTGGTATAGCTTTTTATTGTGAGATGCGTCGTCGAATGTCCACTATGGGCATGCTGTAAATTTCCACCATGAATGATGCATGGCTTAGATTAGCGGCCCAGACATTTCTCTAACACATATACAAACTCCGTGATCCCGCAAGATTACCAACTTATTTCACATCGCGAGTATCCATAAACAAAAGATCACGATATCAACTCAAATGAGAGAAAGTGCAATATTGAAAGCTTGCCCCATGACGGCATGGCTGGGCTAATTTCTAACTTACAACTTGCAAGCATAACATCAACATAAGGGAGTCACAATGTCAAAATTTTAAAAGCGAGAAAAGTAAAGTGTGCCGTCAGGTTCGTGAGAGCTTTACTGACTAATTTCCACATAACACCAAAAAGAGTTTAATTTGAAGGATAGATAAAAGCAAGTGAAATGTACTTGGAATAGCAAATTGCTAATAGGTATGTATGGTGGACACATTGGAATAACTTGGTTTTTGGGAGTTGGATGCAAGAGTAGAGCTCATACTCAGTACAAAATGAGGGCTAGTAAAAGACTGGGAGCGACCAACTAAGAGAGCAATAACGGCCATAATCATGCATAGCGACAAAACATCATTAAAAGAAGCATAAAATGGCATCACAAGTCAAAAACCAAATGATCATAGAGGCTTATGGCGACTTTGTAAGAGTCAAACATGTTGTAAGCATGCGCCAAGTCAACCCAAATAAAGCATCAAGGAGAAAACCAAATAAATGCTTCCATATAACAAAAACAACGCATGATTTTTTTCAAAGGCTCATTTGAGACAAGTCATGCTACAGCAAAAACTACTAAGCCTACTATCAAAATGACATCAAGCATGGCATATAAAAGTCTAAGCCGCAGTCTAAACAAGCTCATTTTTGTACCACTTTTTTGCATGAAACTTTTTCTCTTTTCCAACACCATTCAAATCTTTTTGAAACAGCTCTTTTGATGAAAACCAACATAGACCAGTGGTATAAATACACCTTGATGCAAAGATATAACAAGATCTGAACAAAAATCAAGGCGAAAAACAAAAGCTAAACGCAGTTCTAGAAAAAAGAGAACACTCGTTGAGCGATAAGAGTGAAAACTAGAGTGTTCTTGGCAATGAAAAACGAAGTATATCTCCTCCAAAATAAATTTGTTGGGGTCCAACCATTTATTGCAGCAAACAAAACAAAAGAAAACTGAAAGCAAAATTAAAGACGCTCCAAGAAAAATGCATAGAATATGAAGCAATAAAAATATAGTGTGTTGAAAGGTGACCTGATTTTTGCCGATGAAGAAGGGGTGCCTCGGGGGCATCCCCAAGCTTTGACGCTTATACCTCTTGGATATTTCTTGGGGTGACATGAGCATCCCCAAGCTTGAGCTTTTGTCCATACTTCATCTCATCTCATCACTCTCCAATCCCTATACTTGAAAACTTCCTTCATACAAAACTACACAATTCTATTAGCAACGCTAGCATAAACATAATAGTGAATCAACCCTTTTTGGTTCAGTTTCAAACTCAAAAACACCACATATAAAGAATATACTACTGTAGCAACTTCCTCAAAAGTTTCGTGATCAAAAGAACTCAAAAAGAAAGCGATCGAGAGGCAAACACAAATAGTGGCAGAAATCTGTCAAAACAGAACAGCTGTCAAAGGTCGATTTTTTCGAAGACCTTCTGTTGCTCAAATCGAAAAGTGCAGAACTAATGAAAGTTTGGATATAAGCTTGGCCATATACTCAAGAAATTTCAGATCAAAAAGATATTCTGAGAATGTTCACAAATTTTTACGGTGCAGCGCAGAAATCTGTTTCAGGACAGCAACTTCCCCAAATCTTACCTCCCTCAAATTAAAGGTTCTTCTTGGCACAACAATGAAATAAAAATGATAAGGAGCGGTCATTACAGTAGTAATAACTTCCTAGACTCAAATAAAAGAAAAAGTACTAAAAATAAAACATTGGGTTGTCTCCCAATAGTGCTTTTTTTAACGCCTTTGAGCTAGGCGCAGAAAGTGCAAATCAAGTAATATCAAGCGATGAAGCATCAAGTTCATAATTTGCTCTAAGAATAGAGTCAAAAAGTAATTTCTTCTCCTTCTAGGGAAGTGTTCCATACCTTTCTTGAGTGGGAATTGATATTTGATGGTTCCTTCCTTCATATCAATGATGACACCTACAGTTCAAAGAAAAGGTCTTCCCAAAATAATAGGACATGAAGCATTGCATTCAACATCCATAACAAGGAAATCAACGGGAACAAGGTTATTGTTAACCATAATAAGAACATCATTAATCCTTCCCAAAGGTTTCTTCTTAGCAACATTAGCAGGACGAACATCAAAATAACACTTTTCAAGCGGTGGTAAACCAAGCATATCATAAATCTTTCTAGGCAAAATAGAAATACTAGCACCTAGATCACATAAAGCATGGCAATCAAAGCCATTAACATGCATATCAATGATGGGCTCACAAATATCTTCTAACTTCTTAGGAATAGAAGCCTTTTGTTTCAACTTTTCCTCCCTAATTTTCATGAGAGCATTAGTAATATGATTTGTAAAAGCAACATTAATGGAGCTAGCATTAGGTATCAAAGCAAGCTTTTGCAAGAACAAAATAACTTCAGATATATTGCAGCCATAAACATCAAAATCATTAAAAGAAATAGAGCAATCATCTCCCATACTTCAAAAAATTTCAGCACTTTTTGTAGAAAAAGTTTTTGCAGTTTTGGGCTTTTTCGCATAAGGAGTACGAGATTTCTCTACACCAATCAAAGTAAGAGGATTGCTAGCATTTGAAGCAACATCATTAGAGATAGTAACAGTACATACCTTCATATTTATAGCCATCTCATCTTCTCTTTCCCACCTGGCATGCAATTCTGCTAACATCCTAACATTTTCATCAATTCTAACTTAGATGGCATTAGTAGCAGCAAAAGGATCAGGATTAGCAGACATTCTATTAATCAAGGAAGATTGCGCATCAGACAAAGATGAAATATCCGTTTCAGCTTTAGAAACCTTAGCTTGCAACTCAGGAATAGCCCTGCTCTAATTATCAAGTTGATGACTAATAGTATTCAACAAGGCAGATTGCTCCTCCATGGTCTTGGTAAACAACTTGTTCTGCTCATATTGCATCTGCATAAAATTCTTAGTAGCCCTTTCAACTTCTAAAATTATTTCTTCGCTAAGCATTTTAGGTCTACCAAGATAGCTATTATCACCATTATAATGAAATGGCCTATAATTTTTGCTAGCAAAATTGTTCCTATAAGCACTGTTATTGAAATTATTATTTCTAATGAAGTTTACATCAATATGCTCTTCTTGAGCAACCAAAGAGGCCAAAGGAACATTATTAGAATCAACATGAACTCTATCATTAGAAAGCATAAGCATAATAGCATCAATCTTATCACTCAAGGAAGAGGTTTCCTCAACAGAATTTACCTTCTTACCTTGTGGAGCTCTCTCGGTGTGCCACTCAGAATAATTTACCATCATGTTGTCAAGAAGCTTTGTTGCGGCGCCCATGCTAAGGGACATAAAAGTGCCTCTAGCAGCTGAATCCAATAGATTTCTTGAAGAAAAATTCAATCCTGCATAAAAGGTTTAGACAATCATCCAAGTAGTCAGTCCATGAGTGGGACAATTCTTTATCATAGATTTCATTCTTTCCCAAGCTTGAGAAACATGTTCATTATCAAACTGTGTAAACTTCATAATATCACTATGCAAAGCTATAATCTTAGCAGGAGGATAGTATTTTCCAATGAAAGCATCCTTACACTTATCCCAAGAATCAGTACTATTTCTAGGCAAAGATAGCAACCAATCCTTAGCTCTTCCTCTTAAATAGAAAGGAAAGCAACTTAAGCTTAATAATATTACCATCTACATCCTTATACTTTTGCATCTCACATAGCTCAACAAAATTGTTGAGATGAGCTGCAGCATCATCAGAACTGGCACCTGTAAATTGCTCCTTCATAACAAGATTCAACAAAGCAGGTTTGATCTCATAAAAATTTGCCTCAGGAGCAGGTGGCGCAATAGGAGTGCAGATAAAATCATTGTTTTTGGTGCTAGTAAAGTCACACAACTTGGCGTTCTCATGAGTACCCATTCTAGCAAAACTAAAAGCAAGCAAGTAAAAGCAACAACTATAAGGGAACTAATTTTTTTGTATTTTTGATAAAAAGATGCAAGCAAAAATAAAATAAAGCAAAACAAAAAAAAAGTAAAAGATTGAGCGTGCGAGACTCCCCTTGCAGAAGTCTTCTTTCTCCCTGGCAACGACGCCAGAAAAATTGCTTGATAGCGTGTAAGTAACAGCCCGTTGGGAACCCCAAGAGGAAGGTATGATGAGCACAGCAGCAAGTCTTCCCTCAGTTGTGAAACCAAGGTTTATCGAACCAGTAGGAGAAAGCCAAACTTCAGAAGGTGATGTCTGCTAGCTTCGCGACAGCTCCGGACAATGGCGCCAGAAAATGCTGGTGCGTAGTTGACGTAGGAGCTTCTTCACCTAGCAGCAACATGGAACCTGCACACAACACAACCAAGTACTTTGCTCCCAACTTACGATGAGGTTGTCAATCTCACCGGTTTGCTGTAAACAAAGGATTGAGCGTATCGAGTGGTAAAAGGGTAATAGTATGAAGGAAAGTAAACAGTGCGAGTAAAAGTAAACGGTAATATCAATGTAAAGGAAATTGGACCGGGGTCCACAGTTCACTAGTGGTGTCTCTCCATAAGATAAATAACAACATGCTGGGTAAACAAATTATAGTTATGCAATTGATAGAATAAAGATAACGTACATATGTCATGAGGCGCACTATGAGATTCACTCTGGGCATTACGACAAAATACATAGACTGTAATCTGCATCTATGACTAATAATCCACCCTCCGGATGTCGTTCGAGCAACCATCGGGTATTAAGTTGTGAACAACGGATAATTGCATTAAGCAAAGTGAGTAAAGTAAACAAAGCAAATGTCCTTGGACACAAGAATGTTGTTTTCTCCCTAGTGGTAACAACACATCTACAACCTTAGAGGTTTCTGTCATTCCCCCAGATTACTATAGGCATGAATCCAACTATCGAGCATAAATTCTCCCTCTTGGAGTCACTAGCATCTACTCGGCCAAGATATCTACTAGCAACGGAGAGCATGCAAGATCATAAACAACATAGAGATAACATAAAGATATATAATTTAGCACATCAACTTGACATAGTACCAATACTCTTCGGATCCCAACAAACACAACATGTAGAATTACACAAAGATGATCTTGATCATATAGGGCAGCTCACAAGATCTAAACATGAAGCACAAGGTGGAGGAGACAAACATCTAGCTACTGCTATGGACCCGTAGTCCAAGGTAGACTACTCACACATCACTCCGGAGGCGACCATGATGGTGGAGAAGGCCTCTGGCAGGGATTCCCCTCTCTGGCAGGGTGCCGGGAAGAGCTCCTGGATCCTCCTGATCTCGCTTCGACGACGATGGCGACTTGTAGTATGTTTCGAGGAAAAGCAATCCGTCTCTTAGGTTTTTCCCGTTGAGGGGAATTTATAGGCGAAAAGCAGCGTCAGAAGGTGGGCCATCTGGCCTCACCATGTGGTGGCGCGGCCAGGGGCTGGGCCGCGCCACCCCATGGTGAGCCTGGCCCCTGGCCCCCCTCCGTCTCATCTTCGGTCTTCGCGAAGCTTTGGTAAAAATAGGAGGTTCGGCTTTTGTTTCGTCCAATTCCGAGAATATTCCCTGTGTAACTTTTCTGAAACACAAAAACAGCAGAAAACAGGGAACTGGCACTGTGGCATCTCGTTAATAGGTTAGTTCCAGAAAATGCATAAAAATGCCACGAAGTGTAACAAAACACAAAGCAAATGATGTATAAACAAGCATGGAGCATCAAAAATTATAGATACGTTTGAGACGTATCACATCTTATTATGGTACCCGCTTCATAAAAAAACCATTTAAACCCATATTTTGGCAACAAAAATGGAAAAAATCTTTATATCAAAAGTTTGGAAACTATTTTTAGAAATATTATTTCAGAAAATTGTCATAACTCTAGTTTAGTATTTTTTTTCTGCCAACTTGTTGGTATAAAAGATCGTTTTTCACAAGTTTACATTTTTAAAATAAATTATTTGAAATTTTTCAAAATTGGGTTAGAACTTTAAGCTTGGCCATTCATACATGTAAAAAGCATTCATGAACTTTGTAGTTTATTAGATCAAATTCCTTTATATTTATAGTTATCTAAGGTCCTGGTCATGTTTTACATTGTTTTCTGGAGTTTTCCAAATGATCCCCTTTATTTTGATTTTAACTCTTTTTGCGTATTTTTGAGTTTCATGAACTTTCGATCGTCAAAGGACCCTATATCTTTGGAGCATCATTTTTTCATAAAAACACATCAGATGAGAGGAAGAAGTCAATGTGGAACCTCATGAGGAGGAACCAAGGATTGAGGAAGTAACTTATATCAATCTCCTTCTATGTGTTTCACTAATTAGAATCATATGAGCTATCTATCATGATTGTAATCATAGTTTTTATTACCTCATGGTGGATCTTTTGTTATTGAGGTGATTTATTAGATGTAAATTG
Source organism: Dactylis glomerata (assembly GCA_007115705.1). Classification (NCBI taxonomy): domain Eukaryota; kingdom Viridiplantae; phylum Streptophyta; class Magnoliopsida; order Poales; family Poaceae; genus Dactylis; species Dactylis glomerata. The sequence continues at coordinate 309,291 of QXEO01000390.1, read as the reverse complement.
CTAGTTGTTATTGACGTATTGGTAGATGTACATGTTACTCATTTCATGAACTGTGATAATCAAAATGTTATCATCAAGGTAAACAGTTCTAAGGGTAATATGAAGTCATCAAGGCATGTGAAGAGGAGATTAAAATCTATCAAAAAACGAGGAACTCGAGAGTTATTTCATTGAATTATATCCAAACATCTAAAAACCTGCCAGATCTCTTCACAAAGGGTCTATCACATAATGTGAGAGATCCCGTGAATTAGAATTGGGAGACAGCTGCTGGTCAACTGAGAGGAGAGTATCCCCAACTTTGTATAATATCACTCCATGAAGATGCAATGATCTCCTAATCTGCATGCTAGGTTGATTTTTTATCTTAATGTGTTTTAAGTGGCTTATTTAAGCAGAGATATTGTCGTGCTGAACATCTTTTGAAGAACACACCTATATTAGTCTGATAGTTAAACATCACATTCTATACGAGTTGGATGCTCTCTAATAAACTCATGAAAGTCCTCAGAGTGTGACGTATAAGCTCCACACGCGAGGAAGACCCACAACAGCCTAGTATCGGCCAATGCTTTGTGTAAAACTAGATTCATAGTAACTTACAGTTCAAGGTCTAGTCCATTTTTCAAGTAGCAGTCTAGTATAGCATTAAGATCTAGGTAGAAGTTCAACTTAAAAGTCTCCACTACAACACTGGCATATATATAAACAAAGTTTGGAACCAAAGGTATCTTTCTGTGCCTAGGATCTGGTGGGGGATTGTTGGAATTTTGTCTAGTTTGGACCTAGCCTAAATAATTAAATCCAATCATTTCCTAAAGTTCTAGATACCCATTTGGCCTATTCATGCATGGCAAGAGGTGTGACATAAGTTTAGTCCCACCTTGCTAGTTTAGAGGAGTTGAACCAATATATAAGGTGAGCTCTTCTCCTTGTTGTATAAGCATGTAAGAAGAGAAATCCTAAACGCGTGATACTTCTCCTCTGCCGCCTGCCTCGCCTCGTCATGATGTGCGCGTCATGATGTACGAAATGATCCTCGATCTAAGACTTTCTTTTGTCACACATGACTTGAAGAAATCTGAGCGGTCACACAGGAAGCTGAAACGCTTTGCCTTAATGGGAAATGGATTTGTCTCTTGGCTTTTCATTTTGCCTCCCGTCGCTGCCTGTTCGCCTCCCTATGTGGCTATATAAGTGAGGTCACTCCTCTCTAGAAAATGTTGGGGTTCGTAGCTGAAAACAAAAAATTTACTACGATGCTATACCATGACCTATTCTACGTAGTTATAAAGCAACAGAGTAGCGACGATGTTCATACCTTTGAAGACCGAAAACGGGAAAGACGTTCCCGCACGAACATTGTCGATGGAGACAATCGAAGCCGACCTCAAGGTCATGTAGTCGAATGGGTCAATGAAGACAAGTGCCACAAATGGCAGCACCTCCGTAGTTCTACACACATCTGGTAATAGACGTCCCTCGGGCTCCGATCCAGCAAAGCAGTGGAAGAAGAAGGACTCAGAGTGGAAATCCAACAGTGCGATAGTGTCCAGTGGGTGGAGTTTCCTCTAGCTCGCGGGCACAACTAAAAACGAGGAAGCCATGTGATGGCGTGTAGATGACCGCCCAGTTGGGAACCCCAAGAGGAAGGTATAATGAGCACATCAGCAAGTCTTCCCTCAGTATGAAACCAAGGTTTATCGAACCAGTAGGAGAAAGAATCAACTTCCGAAGGCTGATGCTTGCTAGCTTCGCGACAGCTCCGGACAATTTATATATGGTGCCTCGTCCAGGGCGTAGCTTTGCACCAGCAGCAACGTGCAACCTGCACACAACACAACCAAGTACTTTGCCCCAACTTACAGTGAGGTTGTCAATCTCACCGGTTTGCTGTAAACAAAGGATTAAGCGTATCGAGTGGTAAAATATAGTAGTTTGCGAGAATGTAAATAAAGCGAGTAAATAGTAAACGGTAATAACAATGTAAAAGAATGGACCAGGGTCCACAGTTCACTAGAAGTGTCTCTCCATAAGATAAATAACATGCTGGGTAAACAAATTACAGTTGGGCAATTGATAGAATAAAGCAAGCGTACAAATGTCATGAGGATCACTATGAGATTCACTTGGGCATTACAATATAATACATAGACCATAATCCAACTGCATCTATGACTAATAATCCACCCACCGGATGTCATCCGAGCAACTGTTGGGTATTAAGTTGCAAGCAACAGATTATCGCCTTAAGCAAACTGTGTAATGCAAACAATACAAATGTCCTTGAACACAAGATTGTTGTTTTCTCCCTAGTAGCAACAGCACATCTACAACCTTAGAGGTTTCTGTCACTCACCCAGATTACTAGAGGCATGAACCCATTATCGAGCATAAATACTCCCTCTTGGAGTCACTAGCATCTACTCGGCCAAGATATCTACTAGCAACGGAGAGCATGCAATATCATAAACAACATAGAGATAACATAAAGATGATAAATCAATAGATCAACTTGACAAAGTACCAATATCCATCGGATCCCAAAAAACACAATATGTAGAATTACACAACGATGATCTTGATCATGATAGGCAGCTCACAAGATCTAAACATGAAGCACATGGAGGAGATGACAACCATATAGCTACTGCTATGGACCCGTAGTCCAAGGTAGACTACTCACACATCACTCTGGAGGCAGGTATGGTGATGAAGAAGGCCTCCGACAGTGATTCCCTTCTCCGGCAGGGTGCCGGGAAGAGCTTCTGGACCCTCCCGATCTCGCATCGACGACGCCGGCGGCGGCTTACAGTATATTTCGTGGAAAATCGATCGGGGACTTAGGGTTTTCCCGTTGAGGGGAATATATAGGCGGAAGGGCGGCGTCAGAAGGTGGGACAGGTGGCCCCACCACCTGGTGGCGCGGCCAGGGGCTAGCTTGCGCCACCCTATGGTGTGGGCGGCCTCTGGTCCCCCTCCGTCTCAGCTCTGGACTCTGTCTCGCATCGGGAAAAATAGGAACTTTGGTTTTTGTTTCGTCCAATTCTGAGAATATTTCCTATGTAGCTTTTCTGAAACACAAAAATAGCAGAAATAGGGAACTGGCACTGTGGCATCTCGTTAATAGGTTAGTTCTAGAAAATGCATAAGAACGCCACGAAGTATAACAAAACACAAAGCAAATGGTGCATAAACAAGCATGGAGCTTAAAAAATTATAGATACGTTTGAGACGTATCAAGCATCCCCAAGCTTAACTCCTACTCGTCCTCGAGTAGGTAAGTGATAACAAAACAATAATTTTTGAGGTGACATGCACCAACACAATCTTGATCAAACGATGTAAAGCATCGAGTGCTGAGATCAAAGTACTCTAAACATGTGCATAAAAGACATAATCTTGACAATAAAACTTAGCAATCATGTTATAACATGAAAAGTAACACAAACAAAAGATCATGAGTAATGATGCATTGAAAATCAAGTGTGTATTTTGACCATATAGAAAAACATAGCAAAGTGGTTTTCAGCTTGTCCTTCATGGAGTAGCAAAACATAAATGCACAGGACACCTTCAAGTTTAAGAGGACGACTAGATACAAATAATTTAGGGATTTCTATTTTCGTGCCCCTGGGTCGTTAGTTGTACTCAGTTTTCCCCAGCCGCTTAACTTTTCCTCAGTTTTCCCCTCGCTCTAGTTTGAAACCCCTCGCAGACGCTCGGACGGGAGGGTTGCCGTTTAGTTGACCGTTCCGTGCTGACGTGTGGGGCCGCGTCGTGTGGGGCCGCGTCGCGTGGGGCTGGTAGAACGGGACCGCGTGGGACAGGACGAGACCGCGTTTGGTTGTACGTGAGAGCTCAGTTCTGTCTCTCTCGGCCCAAATTGGTATTTTTCAGAGCGCCTTTTTCTCCTCTCTCTCTGTAACAGTTCTCTCTCTTTTCACCAAATTAGTATCAAATCTAGAGAAGCTTCTATTTCTGTCTTTCTTTAATGATTGTTGCCTTTTGGCCCTCATTTTTTGCCCAATATGTTAACAAATCTAGTAGCAAATCTAGAAGCTAGTAGAGGATAAATTCATAGCAGCATAATAAATCGAAAAAATATAGGATAAGCTGCATACAGCAGCCAACATAGCATATATATATTCAGGACAGATCCAACAGTACTACCGATCCCTAGATCCAACATAAGCTACATTTTACATGGGATTAAGCTTGGAGGCTGCGCAGGTGAATCCCAAGTGCTTTGTGTTTGGCCATGAACGCATGCACGTTCACGGTCGTTCCAACTCTAGCGCCGCCAGGGGCTCTGCCAATGGATTCGGCATGGTTCACCAGGCAGTTGAAGTCGGTGGCGCGGAGCCTCCTGTTGCAGAAGGGGCACCTGTAAACGCCTCGAGCAAAGTGGCGATCGTAATGGCCGGACTGCAGCCTCCTGAGGACGTGACGAGTCTTGGTGTGGAAGGACTCGTCGTCGCTGTCGACATCGCTGCTCTCCACCTGTCATGTAGCACCAAAGATCGAAAAACACGGAGTCAATTGCAGCGATGATGGAACAGAGAGTGAACAAAAGATCATGCATGATAATATGGGCACGAAAAAAAGAAGCCTCAGTTACATTGGACACACTTATATCCAGGATTTGGGTCAGTGAACCAAAGATCATGCACAACAAATTTGTACACACCAATTGTTCACAGACCAAACCCTGAATCAATTTGTGCCCAAATATTCATCATCATCGGCACAAATTAACCGGATGGGATTGATTACTCACATAAGTTAACCGAATCTTAAACAAGAGAAAATCACAAACACTAATAACGCTAGATCTATCATAATAACGCTAGATCTATCATAAAAGGATTGAACTAGGAACAGACTAACCCTAATAACGCTAGATCTATCATAAAAGGATTAAACTAGGAACAGACGAACCCTAATAACGCTAGATCTAACACAAAAGGATTGAAATGGGATAAGAACAAGGGAACAAAGGGTTACCTCCGGGTAGTCATCGACGATGCTGGTGTCGTAGGGGTTCGCCAGCGTGACGTACGGCACTGGTTCGTACGGGTCTTCGTACAGGTCCCAATTGACGGGGGCCTGGACGGGGGCCTGGATGGGGGCGGCGGCCAATGCGCCGGCAGCCAATGCGCCGGCGGACGATGCGCCGGCGGACGATGCGCCGGCGGACGATGCGCCGGCGGCCGATGCGCTGGCGGCTACATCGGCAATGGGCATCTCATTCTTCTCCATCGCCAGGGTTTTTTCTTCGGGATTTTTTCGACGCGAAGTGGAGAAGATGATGGGACAGGAGAGGCGGTTGCAGTGAGAATGAGAGAGTGGGCGAGCGTCGAGAGAGAGAAAGAGGGGCTCTATAAAGACGAATGTGGCGTTTGGTGTACCGCAACACGCGTCCGCTATGCACGGCTGCAGCGTGCACCGCGACACGAGGCTAACCCTTCGACGTTTGGTGTACTCAGTTCTACCCTCGGGCCTTATACAGAAATTTTATATGTACTCAGTTTTCCCCTCGAGTACTTAGATTGGCAAGTGTAATATACTCAGTTCTACCCTCAAGTAGCTGGTCAACAAAGAGTCAACAAATGAGATTAACATAGCTAATTGAGTCATTTCATGCGCAAAAAAAAATCCAAAAAAATAAAAACATAGTGGCACCTACTCATGGAGTCTTCCTACGCAACCTTCCACCTTAACAAACATAGATAAATCAAGTTGTACCACAAATTGCCACTTCTCAGAATCACTAGTAGCTATGAAGATGCATGGTTTTCCACTTAAACCCCTTTGCAAAACATCTTCCCCAAAACATAGTTTGTCTAAATGAGGCTATAATTGTCACACTCATGTATATTTGAATTGCAAATAATTTGATGTAGCCCAATATGAATTATATTGTACAAAACACGCATTTTTCATTTTGTAATTCTTTTGTTTGAATCCCTTAGTCTATTTACTATTTACGTGCCCTTGGTTTCTTAGTACTACTCAGTTTTGCCCTCAAGTACTGTCACAAATGCTCACAGAAGCCCAAACTTATCCTGATTGGTTGAGCCGTTGTCACACGGATCGACTCCACCAGCCGTTGATCCACTGATCTAACGGGCAGTATACCCCTCTCCGTCTCTTCGTGGCCACCCCTCTCTCTCTTCGTGGCCACCCTCTCTCTCTGTCGGTGGAATATAGTTGTGGTAATTTGAAACGACCCAAAAGTGGTATAATTTTGGTATAAACATGAGGCATACATATTTGAGGGATTTCGGTGAATGGATTATTTATCACCCCTCTAACAACTATCAACTATCTTTAGCATTCCATTTCTTTTAGGGAATATAGTTTTGGTAATTTGAAACGGCCCAAAAGTGGTATAATTTTGGTAGAAACATGAGACATACATATTTGGCATATTTGGGGGATTTCGGTGAATGGATTATTTATCACCCCTCTAACAATTATCAACTTTCTTTAGCATTCCTTTTCTTTTAGGGAATATAGTTTGGGATATAGTTTTGGTTATTTGAGTCCCAAAAGTGGTATAATTTTGGTAGAAACATGAGACATACATATTTGGCATATTTGGGGGATTTTGGTGAATGGATTATTTATCACCCCTCTAACAATTATCAACTTTCTTTAGCATTCCTTTTATTTTAGGGAATATAGTTTGGGATATAGTTTTGGTTATTTGAGTCTCAAAAGTGGTATAATTTTGGTAGAAACATGAGACATACATATTTGGCATATTTGGGGGATTTCGGTGAATGGATTATTTATCACCCCTCTAACAATTATCAACTTTCTTTAGCATTCCTTTTCTTTTAGGGAATATAGTTTGGGATATAGTTTTGGTTATTTGAAACGTCCCAAAAGTGGTATAATTTTGGTAGAAACACGAGACATACATATTTGGCATATTTGTGGGATTTCGGTGAATGCATTATTTGTCACCCCTCTAACAATTATCAACTATCTTTAGCATTCCTATATTCGCTAACACTATTTTTTTTTGGTAATTTCGGTGAATGCACACACTAACTTTGAAAACAACTACAAATACATGTAACTGAATAATTGATTTGCAACAAGGGATCCCTTGTAACAACTTCTAGCGCCTAATGAGCAATGATAAGAATCCGATCGCAATTATACAACAAATAAAACAACCAGCCATCAGATTAGCTTGCTTCTTCAACTCGATCAGCTGCCTTAACTGCTTGTTCATTTTCTTCAGTTCTCCCTTCACTTCCACCAGTTCTGCATTGGGAGCATTAGGCACAATCGGAACGGCTCCTCTCTCCGACGCATTCTCTACAACAAGTCCCCCCCCTCCCAAATTGCGCTCCCCAATAGCGCCAATTGATTCCTGCACTTGAAGCCTCTGAACGTACACATCGATCCACTCGAAATACCTGCATTTCTCTAGGATCTGAAAACAACAACGTGAACCATAAATCCCAAATTCGAGGGAATAACAAGAAAATCGAGAGAAAACAGAGCAATTGGACCGAGATCTAACCTTACCCCCCTCTCTATATGGTAAGCTCTCGCATGCAAGGAACTCACGTTCATGGTTGCTGTTGTCGTTCGTCTTACAGATCGACCGCTTGAGAGGCTCCTGGCGTGGGCAGTCAGGGCATCTTGTCAAAGGCACAGGTCCATACTGCGGCCATGAAGAATGGGAGGTCGAAGAGAAACTAGACATCACCCGCCTGCCGGAGAAGGGCTGCCGCTGGCGGAGAAGAAGAACAATGGGCCGCGGGGAAAGAAAGGGGAAGCAATGGCACGGGCGCGGGGCTGGCTCGGCTCCCATTTTGCAACGGGCACCTGGGTAAGCTGTGGGTCCGGCGCGCTAACGTGGATAAGTTGTGGGAGCCACGATGATCTGGATAAGTGGAGGCGTGTCCACTGCGGGGCACCAACAGCGGCCCCACTTGCCAGCACCAACCAACGGTCAACTAAACGGAAATCCTCCCGTCTGAGCTCCTTGTGAGGGTTTCAGACAAGGGCTTGGGCAAAACTGAGGAAAAACTAAGAGGCTGGGGAAAACTAAGCACAACTAAGGACCCGAGGGCACGAAAATAGAAATCCCAATAATTTAAGAACAAGCAAAACCATAATCATGAACCAATCAATAATAAATTTTGGGACTATGCACATTAAACTCAGAATGACAACTATGCTCTCTTAGACAGTGCATAAAGGTAGAAGGTGGAGACTCAACATAAAAGTAAAAGAAAGGCCATTCGCAGAGGGAAGCAGTGATTAAACATGTGCTAGAGCTTTTTATTTGTAAAATAGAGAGATAAAAACTTGATTTGAGAGGTGGTTGTTCTTGTCAACGACTGGCAATTGATACGTCTCAAACGTATCTATAATTTTTGATGCTCCATGCTTGTTTATACACCATTTGCTTTGTGTTTTGTTACACTTCGTGGCGTTGTTATGCATTTTCTAGAACTAACCTACTAACGAGACGCCATAGTGCCAGTTCCCTGTTTTTGCTGTTTTTGTGTTTCAGAAAAGCTACACAGGAAATATTCTCGGAATTGCACGAAACAAAAGCCAGAGTTCCTATTTTTCCCAACACGAGACGAAGTCCGAAGATGAGACGGAGGGGCACAAGAGGGCGGCCGCACCACCCCATGGCGCGGGCTACCCCCTAGTCGCGCCATGGCATGGTGTGGGCCCCTGGCCCACCTCATGACGCTGCCCTTCCGCCTATATATTCCCCTCGACAGGAAAACCTAGAAAGACCGATCACTTTTCCACGAAACCTACTGCAAGCCGCCGCCATCGTCGACGCGAGATCGGGAGGGTCCAGAAGCTCTTCCCGGCACCCTGCCGGAGAGGGGAATCACCGCCAGAGGCCTTCTTCATCACCATGGTCGCCTCCGGAGTGATGTGTGAGTAGTCTACCTTGGACTACGGGTCCATAGCAGTAGCTAGATGGTTTTTATCTCCACCATGTGCTTCATGTTTAGATCTTGTGAGCTGCCTATCATGATCAAGATCATCGTTGTGTAATTCTACATGTTGTGTTTGTTGGGATCCGATGAATATTGGTACTATGTCAAATTGAATTGTTGATTTATCATCTTTATGTTATCTCTATGTTATTTATGATCTTGCATGCTCTCCGTTGCTAGTAGATATCTTAGCCAAGTAGATGCTAGTGACTCCAAGAGGGGGTATTTATGCTCGATAGTGGGTTCATGCCTCTAGTAATCTGGGGGAGTGACAGAAACCTCTATGGTTGTAGATGTGATGTTGCTACTAGGGAGAAAACAACAATCTTGTATTCAAGGAGATTCGCATTGTTTACATTACACACTTTGTTTAAGGCGATAATCTGTTGCTTGCAACTTAATACCCAATGGTTGCTGAGATGACATCCAGAGGGTGGATTATTAGTCATAGATGCAGTTGGATTAAGGTGTATGTATTATGATGTAATGCCCAAGTGAATCTCATAGTGATCCCCATGACATTTGTACGCTATCTTTATTCTATCAATTGCCCAACTGTAATTTGTTTACCCAGCATGTTGTTATTTATCTTATGGAGAGACACCACTAGTGAACTATGGACCCCAGTCCGTTCTTTTACATTGCTATTACCGTTTTACTATTTACCTGTTTTATTTACATTCTTGCAAACTACTATCTTTTACCACTCGATACGCTCAATCCTTTGTTTACAGCAAACCGGTGAGATTGACAACCTCACTGTGAGTTGGGACAAAGTACTTAGTTGTGTTGTGTGCAGGTTCCACGTTGCTACTGGTTCAAAGCTATACCCTGGACAAGTTATCTGGTGCCATTGTCTGGGACTATTGCAAAGCTAGCGGGCATCGACCTTCGGAAGTTTGGTTCTTTCTCCTACTGGTTCGATAAACCTTGGTTTCACACTGAGGGAAGACTTGTTGCTGTGCTCATCATAACCTTCTCTTGGGGCGGTCATCTACAATATTCCTACATCAACATCACACCACCAACAAGTTTTCTAGCGCCGTTGCCGGGGAGAAAAAAGATTTCTGCAAGGGGAGTCTCTCACTTCCAATCTTTTATTTTGTGATTGTTTTGCTTTATTTTATTTTTGCTTGCATCTTTTTATCAAAAATACAAAAAAATAGTTCCTTTATAGTTGTTATTTTTACTTTCCTGCTTTTAGTTTTGCTAGAATGGGTACTCTTGAGAACACCAAGTTGTGTGATTTTACTAGCACCAAAAACAATGATTTTATTTGCACTCCTATTGCGCCACCTACTCTTGAGGCAAATTTTTATGAGATTAAACCTGCTTTGTTGAATCTTGTTATGAAAGAGCAATTTTTTGGTGCCAGTACTGATGATGCTACAGCTCATCTCAACAATTTTGTTGAGCTATGTGAGATGCAAAAGTATAAGGATGTAGATGGTAATATTATTAAGCTTAAGTTCTTTCCTTTCTCTTTGAGAGGAAGAGCTAATGATTGGTTGCTATCTTTGCCTAGAAATAGTATTGATTCTTGGGATAAGTGTAAGGATGCTTTTATTGGAAAATACTATCCTCCTACTAAGATTATATCTTTGAGAAGTGATATTAGGAAGTTTAGACAGTTTGATAATGAACATGCTGCTCAGGCTTGGGAAATAATGAAATCTATGATAAAGAATTGTCCCACTCATGGACTGACTACTTGGATGATTATCCAAACCTTTTATGCAGGACTAAATTTTTCTTTAAGAAATCTTTTGGATTTAGCTGCTGGAGGTACCTTTATGTCCATCACCTTGGGAGCCGCAATGAAGCTTCTTGATAGTATGATGGTAAATTTTCCTGAGTGGCACATCGAGAGAGCTCCACAAGGTAAGAAGGTAAATTCTGTTGAGGAAACCTCTTCCTTGAGTGATAAGATTGATACTATTATGGCTATGCTTGTTAATGATAGAGCTCATGTTGATCCTAATAATGTTCCTTTAGCCTCTTTGGTTGCTCAAGAAGCGCATGTTGATGTGAACTTCATTAGAAATAATAATTTCAACAACAGTGCTTACAGGAACAATTTTGCTAGCAACAATTATAGGACGTATCCTTCTAATGGTGACAATAGCTATCTTGGTAGACCTAAAATGCCTAGTGAAGAAAGGATTTTAGAAGTTGAAAGGGCTACTAAGAATTTTATGCAGATGCAATATGAGCAGAACAAGTTGTTCACCAAGACCATGGAGGAACAATTCGCCTTGTTGAAGACTATTAGTCATCAACTTGATAAATTGAATAGAGACATTCCTGAGTTGCAAGATAAGGTTTCTAAAGCTGAAACTAATATTTTATCTTTGTCTGATGCGCAATCTTCTTTGATTAATATAATGTCTGCTAAACCCGATCCTTTTGCGGCTACTAATGCCATTCAAGTTAGAATTGATGAAAATGTTAGGATGTTAGCAGAATTGCATGCTAGGTGGGAAAGAGAAGATGAGATGGCTAGAAAGATGAAGGTATGTACTATTACCACCTCTAGTGATGATGTTTCAAATGCTAGCAATCCTCTTACTTTGATTGGAGTAGAGAAAACTCCAACTCCTTGTGCGAAAAAGCCCAAAACTGCAAAAAATAATCTACAAAAAGTACTGAAATTTTTCGGAGTATGGAAGACAATAGCTCCACTTCCTTTAATGATTTTGATGTTGATGGTTGCAATATATCTGAAGTCATTTTTTTCTTGCAAAAGCTTGCTTTAAGTCCTAATGCTAGTTCTATGAATGTTGCTTTTACAAAGCATATTACAAATGCTCACATGAAAATTAGGGAAGAAAAGTTGAAACAAAAGGTTTCTATTCCCAAGAAGTTAGAAGATGGTTGGGAGCCCATCATTGATATGAATGTTAATGATTTTGATTGTCATGCTTTATGTGATCTTGGTGCAAGCATTTCTATTATGCCTAGAAAGATTTATGATATGCTTGGTTTACCACCGCTTGAAAATTGTTCTTTTGATGTTCCTCTTGCTGATGTTGCTAAGAAGAAACCTTTGGGAAGGATTAATGATGTTCTTATTATGGTTAACAATAACCTTGTTCCCGTTGATTTCCTTGTTTTGGATGTTGAATGCAATGCTTCATGTCCTATCATTTTGGGAAGACCTTTTCTTAGAACTGTTGGTGCCATCATTGATATGAAGGAAGGCACCATTAAATATCTGATATGTCTCAAACGTATCTATAATTTTTGTTGATCCATGCTTATTTACACACCATTTGCTTTGTGTTTTGTTACACTTCGTGGCGTTTTCATGCATTTTCCGGAACTAACCTACTAACGAGATACCACAGTGCCAGTTCCCTATTTTATGCTGTTTTTGTGTTTCAGAAAAGCTACACAAGAAATATTCTCGGAATTGGACGAAACAAAATCAAAACCTCCTATTTTTACCAAAGCTTCGCGAAGACCAAAGATGAGACGGAGGGGGGCCAGGGGCCAGCCACACCATAGGGTGGCACGGCCCAGCCCCTGGCCGTGCCACCAGGTGGTGAGGCCACCTCGCCCACCTCCTGATGCTGCCCTTTTGCCTATATATTCCCCTCGATGGGAAAAACCTAAACGACGGATTGCTTTTCCTCGAAACATACTGCAAGCCGCCGCGATCGTCGAAGCAAGATTGGGAGGATCCAGGAGCTCTTCCCGGCACCCTGCCGGAGAGGGGAATCCCTGCCGAAGGCCTTCTCCACCACCATGGTCGCCTCCGAAGTGATGTGTGAGTAGTCTACCTTGGACTACAGGTCCATAGAAGTAGCTAGATGGTCGTCTTCTCCACCATGTGCTTCATGTTTAGATATTGTGAGCTGCCCTACATGATCAAGATCATCTTTGTGTAATTCTATATGTTGTGTTTGTTGGGATCCGATGAGTATTGGTACTATGTCAAGTTGATATGCTAAATTATATATCTTTATGTTATCTCTATGTTGTTTATGATCTTGCATGCTCTCCGTTGCTAGTAGATATCTTGGCCGAGTAGATGCTAGTGACTCCAAGAGGGAGTATTTATGCTCGATAGTTGGGATCATGCCTCTAGTAATCTGGGGGAGTGACAGAAACCTCTAAGGTTGTAGATGTGCTGTTGCCACTAGGGAGAAAACAACATTCTTGTGTCCAAGGACATTTGCTTTGTTTACTTTACGCACTTTGCTTAATGCAGTTATCCGTTGTTCACAACTTAATACCCAATGGTTGCTCGGATGACATCCGGAGGCTGGATTATTAGTCATAGATGCAGTTGGATTATGGTCTATGTATTTTGACGTAATGCCCAGAGTGAATCTCATAGTGATCCTCATGACATATGTACGTTATCTTTATTCTATCAATTGCCCAACTGTAATTTGTTTACCCAGCATGTTGTTATTTATCTTAAGGAGAGACACCACTAGTGAACTGTGGACCCCGGTCCAATTTCCTTTACATTGCTATTACCGTTTACTTTTACTCGTTTATTTACATTCTCACATACTATTACCTTTTACCACTCGATACGCTTAATCCTTTGTTTACAGCAAACCGGTGAGATTGGCAACCTTATCATAAGTTGGGGCAAAGTACTTGGTTGTGTTGTGTGCAGGTTCCACGTTGCTGTTAGTGAAAAGCCACGCACCAGCATTTTCTGGTGCCATTGTCTGGAGTGTTGCGAAGCTAGCAAGCATCACCTTCGAAAGTTTGGCTTTCTCCTACTGGTTCGATAAACCTTGGTTTCACAACTGAGGGAAACTTGCTGCTGTGCTCCTCATACCTTCCTCTTGGGGTTCCCAACTGGGTGCTTAACACGCACCTATCAATATCAATTTCCACTCAAGAAAGGTATGGACCACTTCCCTAGAAAGAGAAAAAAATTACTTTTTGACTCTATTCTTAGAGCAAATTATGAACTTGATGCTTCATCGCTTGATATTACTTGATTTCACTTTCTGCTCCTAGCTCAAAGGCGTTAAAGAAAAGCACCCTTGGGAGATAACCCAATGTTTTCTTTTCAGTACTTTTACTTTTATTTGAGTCTTGGAAGTTATTTCTACTGTAATGACCTCTCCTTATCATTTTTATTTCGTTTTTGTGCCAAGAAGAACCTCTAATTTGAGGGAGGTAAGATTTGGGGAAGTTGCTGCCCTGAAATAGATTTCTACGCTGCACCATAAAAATTCGTGAAATTCTCAGAATATCTTTTTGATCTGCGATTTCTTGTGCACATGCCCTAGGTTATTTCAAAACTTTTATTAGTTTTTCACTTTTTGATTTGAGCAACAGAAGGTTCTCGAAAAAATCGATCTTTGTCAGTTGTTCTGTTTTGACAGATTCTGCCACTATTTGTGTTTGCCTCTCGATCGCTTTGTTTTTGAGTTCTTTTGATCACAGAACTTTTGAGGAAGTTGCTACAGTAGCTTATGCTTTAATGGATGGTATATTTGAGTTTAAAACTGAACCAAAATAGTAGATTTACTATCATGCTTACACTAATGTTGCTAATAGAATTATGTGAAGTTTTGTATGAAGGAAGTTTTCATGTGTAGGGAAAGGATAGTGATGAGATGAGATGAAGTATGGACAAAAGCTCAAGCTTGGGGATTCCCATGTCACTCCAAGAAATATCCAAGAGGTACAAGCGTCAAAGCTTGGGGATGCCCCCAGGCACCCCTTCTTCATCGGCAAAAATCAGGTCACCTTTCAAGACACTATATTTTTATTGCTTCATGTACTATGCGTTTTTCTTGGTGCGTCTTTACTTTTGCTTTCGGTTTTCTTTTGTTTTGCTTGCTGCAATAAATGGTTAGACCCCAACAAATTTCTTTTGGAGGAGACACACTCCGTTTTTCATTGCCAAGAACACTCTAGTTTTCACTCTTATCATTCAACGAGTGTTTTTTTTTCTAGAACTACGTTTAGCTTTCGTTTTTTGCCTTGATTTTTGTTCAGATCTTGTTATATATTTGTATCAAGGTGTATTTAGACCACCGGTCTATGTTGGTTTTCATCTCAAAAGAGTGGTTTCAAAAGGGTTGAATGGTGTTGGAAATAGAAAAAAGTTTCATGACTATTGTGGTACAAAATGGGAGCTTGTTTAGACTCTGGCTTAGACTTTTGCATGTCATGCTTGATGTTATTTTGATAGTATGCTTAGTGGTTTTTGCTGTAGCATGACTTGTCTCAAATGACTGAGATTGCTTAATGTGCCTTTGAAAGAATCATGCGTTGTTTTTGTTATATGGGAGCATATTATTGTGGTTTTCTCCTTTGATGCTTTATTTGGGTTGACTTGGCGCATGCTTTCAACATGTTTGACTCTAACAAAGTTGCCATAAGCCTCTATGATCATTTGGTTTTTGACTTGTGATACCATTTTATGCTTCGGTAAATGATGTTTTGTCGCTATGCATGATTATGGCCGTTATTGCTCTCTTAGTTGGTCGCTCCCAGTCTTTTGCTAGCCTTCATTTTGTACTGAGAGGGAATACTTCTTGTGCATCCAAATACCAAAAACCAAAGTTGTCCGAAGAGTCCACTATAAATTCCTATGCATGGTATTTGTAAGCCATTCCAAGTAAATTTTCATGTGCTACCTTTCAAAAAAAAACTTCAAAATACTTCTCATTTTGTGACACTGTTTCCAGCTCATGGGGACGTAGTAGTCGGATTTTCTATCTTCCATATTGTTTTATTCCAAAAATAAAAAATGGGAAAAAGGAAAAAAAAAGGCACTGCTCCATGGTATGTGAAAGTTGGTGGGCACCCGATGAAATCGGTTAGCCATGGTTTGTGAAAGAAAAAGTGGGGAGGAGTGCCAAGCTTTATAAAAGAGCACAAAAAGTGCCAATCTCTCTCTCTCTCTCTCTCTCTCAAAAACTTGCTTTGTATGGAAGATAGTAAGAACCCCATTGCCAGTCGTTGACAAGAACAACCACCTCTCAAAACAAGTTTTTATCTCCCTGTTTTACAAATGAAAAGCTCTAGCACATGTTTAATCCCAGCTTCCCTCTGCGAAGGGGCTTTCTTTTACTTTTATGTCGAGTCTCCACCTTCTACCTTTATGCACCATCTAAGAGAGCATAGTTGTCATTCTGAGTTTAATGTGCATAGTCCCAAAATTTATTATTGATTGATTCATGATTATGGTTTTGCTTGTTCTTAAATTATTTGTATCTAGTCGCCCTCTTAAACTTGAAGGTGTCCTATGCATTTATGTTTTGCTATTCCATGAGGGACAAGCTAAAAACCACTTTGCTATGTTTTTCTATATGGTTGAAACACACACTTGACTTTCAATGTTTCATTACTCATGATCTTTTGTTTGTGTTACTTTTCATGTTATAACATGGTTGCTAAGTTTTATTGTCAAGATTATGTCTTTTATGCCCATGTTTAGAGTACTTTGATCTCAGTACTCAATGCTTTACATCATTGATCAAGATTGTGATGGTGCATGTCACCTAAAAAATTATTGTTTTGTTATCACTTACCTACTTGAGGACGAGCAAGAGTTAAGCTTGGGGATTCTTGATACATCTCAAGCGTATCTATAATTTTTTATGCTCCATGCTTGTTTATACACCATTTGCTTTGTGTTTTGATACACTTTGTGGCGTTTTTATGCATTTTCTAGAACTAACCTACTAACGAGACGCCACAGTGTGTTTCAGAAAAGCTACACAGGAAATATTCTCGGAATTGCACGAAACAAAAGCCAGAGTTCCTATTTTTCCCGACATGAGATGAAGTCCGAAGATGAGACGGAGGGGCACCAGAGGGCGGCCGCACCACCCCATGGCGCGGGTCACCCACAGGCCGCGCCATGGCATGGTGTGGGCCCCTGGCCCACCTCCTGACGCTACCCTTCCGCCTATATATTCCCCTCGATGAGAAAACCTAGAAAGACCGATCACTTTCCACGAAACATACTGCAAGCCGTCGCCGTCATCGATGCGAGATCGGGAGGGTCCAGAAGCTCTTCTCGGCACCCTGCCAGAGAGGGGAATCACCGCCGGAGGCTTCTTCATCACCATGGTCGCCTCCAGAGTGATGTGTGAGTAGTCTACCTTGGACTACGGGTCCATAGCAGTAGCTAGATGGTTGTTATATCCACCATGTGCTTCATGTTTAGATCTTGTGAGCTGCCTATCATGATCAAGATCATCGTTTTGTAATTCTACATGTTGTGTTTGTTGGGATCCGATGAATATTGGTACTATGTCAAGTTGAATTGTTGATTTATCATCTTTATGTTATCTCTATGTTGTTTATGGTCTTGCATGCTCTCCGTTGCTAGTAAATATCTTGGCCAAGTAGATGCTAGTGACTCCAAGAGGGGGTATTTATGCTCGATAGTGGGTTCATTCCTCTAGTAATCTGGGGGAGTGACAGAAACCTCTAAGGTTGTTGATGTGCTATTGCTACTAGGGAGAAAGCAACAATCTTGTGTTCAAGGACATTCATATTGTTTACATTACACACTTTGCTTAAGGCGATAATCTATTGCTTGCAACTTAATACCCAATGCTTGCTCGGATGACATCCGGAGGGTGGATTATTAGTCATAGATGCAGTTGGATTACGTTCTATGTATTATGTTGTAATGCCCAAGTGAATCTCATAGTGACCCTCATGACATTTGTACGCTATCTTTATTCTATCAATTGCCCAACTGTAATTTGTTTACCCAACATATTGTTATTTATCTTATGGAGAGACACCACTAGTGAACTGTGGATCCCTGTCCATTCTTTTACATTGCTATTACTGTTTTACTATTTACCTATTTTATTTACATTCTTGCAAACTACTATCTTTTACCACTCGATACGCTCAATCCTTTGTTTACAGCAAACCGGTGAGATTGACAACCTCACTGTGAGTTGGGACAAAGTACTTGGTTGTGTTGTGTGCAGGTTCCACGTTGCTGCTGGTGCAAAGCAACACCCTGGACAAGTTATCTGGCGCCATTGTCCGGGAATGTTGCCAAGCTAGCGGGCATCGACCTTTGGAAGTTTGGTTCTTTCTCCTACTGGTTCGATAAACCTTGGTTTCACAACTGAGAGAAGACTTGTTGATGTGCTCATCATAACCTTCTCTTGGGGTTTCCAACTGGGCGGTCATCTACAATATTCCTACATCAACATCGCACCACCAGCAATTGGGTTCTTACTATCTTCCATACTAAGCAAGTTTTTGAGAGAAAGATTGACACTTTTGTGCTCTTTTATAAAGCTTGGCACTCCTCCCCAATTTTCCTTTCACAAACCATGGCTAGCCGATTCCATCGGGTGCCCACCAACTTTCACATACCATGGAGGAGTGCCTTTTTTTCTTTTCTTTTCTTTTTTTGGAATAAAATAATATGGAAGATAGCAAATCCGACCACTACGTCCCCATGAGCTGAAAACAGTGTCACAAAATGAGAAGTATTTTGAAGGTTTTTTGAAAGATAGCACATGAAAATTTACTTGGAATGGCTTGTAAATACCATGCATAGGAATTTATAGTGGACTCTTTGGAATAAACTTTGGTTTTTGGGAGTTGGATGCACGAGAAGTATTCCCTCTCAGTACAAAATGAAGGCTAGCAAAAGACTGGGAGCGACCAACTAAGAGAGCAATAACGGCCATAATCATGCATAGCGACAAAACATCATTAACTGAAGCATAAAGTGGTATCACAAGTCAAAAACCAAATGATCATAGAGGCTTATGGTGACTTGTTAGAGTCAAACATGTTGTAAGCATGCGTCAAGTGAACCCAAATAATGCATCAAAGGAGAAAACCACAATAATATGCTCCCATATAATAAAAACAACGCATGATTCTTTCAGAGGCACATTAAGCAATCTCATTCATTTGAGAAAAGTCATGCTACAGCAAAAACTACTAAGCATACTATCAAAATAACATCAAGCATGACATGCAAAAGTCTAAGCCACAGTCTAAACAAGCTCTCATTTGTACCATTATAGGCATGCAACTTTTTTCTCTTTTCTAACACCATTCAATCTTTTTAAAACCACTCTTTTCAGATAAAAACCAACATAGACCAGTGGTCTAAATACACCTTGATACAAATATATAACAAGATCTGAACAAAAATCAAGGCGAAAAACAAAAGCTAAACGCAGTACTAGAAAAAGAGAACACTCGTTGAACGATAAAAGTGAAAACTAGAGTGTTCTTGGCAATGAAAAACGAAGTGTGTCTTCTCCAAAAGAAATTTGTTGGGGTCCAACCATTTATTTCAGCAAACAAAACAAAAGAAAACTGAAAGCAAAAGTAAAGACGCTCCAAGAAAAACGCATAGTATATGAAGCAATAAAAATATAGTGTCTTGAAAGGTGACCTGATTTTTGCCGATGAAGAAGGGGTGCCTCGGGAGCATCCCCAAGCTTTGATGCGTGTACCTCTTGGATATTTCTTGGGGTGACATGGGCATCCCCAAGCTTGAGCTTTTGTCCATACTTCATCTCATCTCATCACTATCCTTTCCCTACACTTGAAAACTTCCTTCATACAAAACTTCACACCATTCTATTAGCAACATTAGTGTAAGCACAATAGTAAATCTACTCTTTTGGTTCAGTTTCGAACTCAAGTACACCATCCATTAAAGCATAAGCTACTGTAGCAACTTCCTCAAAAGTTTCGTGATCAAAAGAACTCAAAAAGAAAGCAATCGAGAGGCAAACACAAATAGTGGCAGAAATCTGTCAAAACAGAACAGCTGACAAAGATTGATTTTTCTGAGGACCTTCTGTTGCTCAAATCGAAAAGTACAAAACTAATGAAAGTTTGGAAATAACCTGGGGCATGCAAACAAGAAATTGCAGATCAAAAAGATATTCTGAGAATGTTCACGAATTTTTACGGTGCAACGCAGAAATCTATTTCAGGACAACAACTTCCCCAAATCTTACCTTCCTCAAATTAGAGGATCTTCTTGGCACAAAAACAAAATAAAAATGGTAAGGAGAGGTCATTACAGTAGTAATAACTTCCAAGACTCAACAAACAGAAAAGTACTAAAAATAAAACATTGGGTTATCTCCCAAGAGTGCTTTTCTTTAACGCCTTTGAGCTAGGAGCAGAAAGTGGAAATCAAGTAATATCAAGCGATGAAGCATCAAGTTCATAATTTGCTCTAAGAATAGAGTCAAAAAAGTAATTTCTTTCTCTTTCTAGGGAAGTGTTCCATACCTTTCTTGAGTGGGAATTGATATTTAGTGGTGCCTTCCTTCATATCAATGATGGCACCAACAGTTCTAAGAAAAGGTCTTCCCAAAATAATAGGACATGAAGCATTGCATTCAACATCCAAAACAAGGAAATCAACGGGAACAAGGTTATTGTTAACCATAATAAGAACGTCATTAATCCTTCCCAAAGGTTTTTTCTTAGCAACATCAGCAAGAGGAACATCAAAATAACAATTTTCAAGCGGTGGTAAACCAAGCATATCATAAATCTTTCTAGGCATAATAGAAATGTTTGCACCAAGATCACATAAAGCATGACAATCAAAATCATTCACATTCATATCAATGATGGGCTCCCACCCATCTTCTAACTTCTTGGGAATAGAAACCTTTTATTTCAACTTTTCTTCCCTAATTTTCATGAGAGCATTTGTAATATGCTTTGTAGAAGCAACATTCATAGAACTAGCATTAGGACTTAAATAAAGATTTTGCAAGAACAAAATAACTTCAGAGATATTGCAACCATCAACATCAAAATCATTAAAAGAAGCAGAGCTATCATCTCCCATACTCTGAAAAATTTCAGCACTTTTTGTAGATTTTTTTTTTGCAGTTTTAGCCTTTTTTTGCACAAGGAGTAGGAGTTTTCTCTACACCAATCAAAGTAAGAGGATTGCTAGCATTTTAAACAACATCACTAGAGGTGGTAATAGTACAAACTTTCATATTTCTAGCCATCTCATCTTCTCTTTCCCACCTAGCATGCAATTCTGCTAACATCCTAACATTTTCATCAATTCTAACGTGGATGGCATTCAAAGTCTTTCTTTGTTTCACATCATGAGGCAAAACCTTTAGTTTCAGAAGTTCAACATCAAGAGCAAGGCTATCAACTTTAGAAGCAAGAACATCAATTTTACCCAACTTTTCCTCAACAGACTTATTAAAAGCAGTTTGTTTACTAATGAAGTCCTTGAGCATGACTTCAAGCTCAGAGGGCGCGCCCCTAGTGTTGTTGGAGGAATTACCATAAGAGTTGCCATAACCATTACCATTGGTAGAAGGATACGGCCTATAATTGTTGCTAGCAAAATTGTTCCTATAAGCACTATTGTTATAATTATTATTTCGAATGAAGTTCACATCAACATGCTCTTCTTGAGCAACCAAAGAGGCTAAACGAACATTATTAGGATCAACATGAGATATATCATTAACAAGCATAGCCATAATAGTATCAATCTTATCACTCAAGGAAGAGGTTTCTTCAACAGAATTTACCTTCTTACCTTGTGGAGCTCTCTCGGTGTGCCACTCAGAATAAATTACCATCATATTATCAAGAAGCTTTGTTGCGGCGCCCAAGGTGATGGACATAAAAGTGCCTCCAGCAGCTGAATCCAAGAGATTTCTTGAAGAAAAATTTAGTTCTGCATAAAAGGTTTGGATAATCGTCCAAGTAGTCAGTCCATGAGTGGGACAATTCTTTATCATAGATTTCATTCTTTCCCAAGCTTGAGCAACATGTTCATTATCAAACTGTCTAAACTTCATAATATCACTTCTCAAAGCTATAATCTTAGCATGAGGATAATATTTTCCAATAAAAGCATCCTTACACTTAACCCAAGAATCAATACTATTTCTAGGCAAAGATAGCAACCAATCCTTAGCTCTTCCTCTTAAAGAGAAAGGAAACAACTTAAGCTTAATAATATCACCATCTACATCCTTGTACTTTTGCATCTCACATAGCTCAACAAAATTGTTGAGATGAGCTGCAGCATCATCAGTACTAGCACCAGAAAATTGCTCTTTCATAACAAGATTCAACAAAGCAGGTTTAATCTCATAAAATTTTGCCTCAGGAGCAGGTGGCGCAATAGGAGTGCAGATAAAATCATTGTTGTTGGTGCTAGTAAAATCACACAACTTGGTGTTCTCAGGAGTACCCATTCTAGCAAAACTAAAAGCAGACAAGTAAAAATAACAACTATAAAGGAACTATTTTTTTGTATTTTTGATAAAAAAGATGCAAGGAAAAATAAAATAAAGCAAAACAATAACAAAGTAAAAGATTGGAAGCAAGAGACTCCCCTTGCAGAAATCCTCTTTCTCCCCGATAGCGGCGCCAAAAAAATTGCTTGATGGCGTGTAGATGACCGCCCAGTTGGGAACCCCAAGAGGAAGGTATGATAAGCACAATAGCAAGTCTTCCCTCAGTATGAAACCAAGGTTTATCGAACCAGTAGGAGAAAGAACCAACTTCCGAAGGTTGATGCTTGCTAGCTTTGCGACAGCTTCGGACAATTTATATACGACGCCTCATCCAGGGCGTAGCTTTGCACCAGCAGCAACGTGGAACCTGCACACAACACAACCAAGTACTTTGCCCCAACTTACAGTGAGGTTGTTAATCTCACCGGTTTGCTATAAACAAAGGATTAAGCGTATCGAGTGGTAAAAGACAGTAGTTTGCGAGAATGTAAATAAAGCGAGTAAATGGTAAACGGTAATAACAATGTAAAAGAATGGACCGGGGTCCACAGTTCACTAGAGGTGTCTCTCCATAAGATAAATAACATGCTGGGTAAACAAATTACAGTTGGGCAATTGATAGAATAAAGCAAGCGTACAAATGTCATGAGGATCACTATGAGATTCACTTGGGTATTACAACATAATACATAGACCGTAATCCAACTGCATCTATGACTAATAATCCACCCGACGGATGTCATCCGAGCAACCGTTGGGTATTAAGTTGCAAGCAACAGATTATCGCCTTAAGCAAAGTGTGTAATGTAAACAATACAAATATCCTTGAACACAAGATTGTTGTTTTCTCCCTAGTAGCAACAACACATCTACAACCTTAGAGGTTTCTGTCACTCCCCCAGATTACTAGAGGCATGAACCCACTATCGAGCATAAATACTCCCTCTTGGAGTCACTAGCATCTACTCGGCCAAGATATCTACTAGCAACGGAGAGCATGCAAAATTGTGAACAACATAGAGATAACATAAAGATGATAAATCAATAGATCAACTTGACAAAGTACCAATATTCATCGGATCCCAACAAACACAACATGTAGAATTACACAACGATGATCTTGATCATGATAGGCAGCTCACAAGATCTAAACATGAAGCACATGGAGGAGATGACAACCATCTAGCTACTGCTATGGACCCGTAGTTGAAGGTAGACTACTCACACATCACTCCGGAGGCAGGCATGGTGTGGACGGCCCCTGGTCCCCCTCCTTCTCAGCTCTGGACTCCATCTCGCGTCGGGAAAAATAGGAACTTTGGCTTTTGTTTCATCCAATTCCGAGAATATTTCTTGTGTAGCTTTTTTGAAACACAAAAATAGCAGAAAACAAGGAACTGGCACTGTGGCATCTCGTTAATAGGTGGTTCTGGAAAATGCATAAAAACGACACGAAGTGTAACAAAACACAACGCAAATGGTGCATAAACAAGCATGGAGCATCAAAAATTATAGATACGTTTGAGACGTATCACCATGCTAGAGAGGAGAGGGGAGGTGGGATGAATGAGCCAAGGGGCCAAGGGGGCGGCTTTATTGAAGGAGATATGCCCTAGAGGCAAATAATAAAGTGTTTTTTATTCTCATATCTCATTTGTTCATAATATATTATGTGTCATGCTATAACTGTATTAAGCGGAAACATTAGTACACGTGTGGCATATAACAAACAGGTCCCTAGTAGCCTCTATTGAACTAGCTCTTGTGTCATCTGATGATCAAGGTTTCCTAATCATGGGTAATTACGTCAATGACAATAATGTCATGTGTGGACACGATGGACATACACCCAACACTAGTATTGCGATGAGATCAGGCACTAAAGTATCACATTGCAACTAACTAATAAACAAAGTAATCTAATCCTTAGACTATGAGGTCATATTTAATCACTACATCCGGAGGCTGCTTTGATTACATCAACCGTCATTACCTTAACCGGATGACTGAAAATGTGTCTTTTCAGTATGCTAATGGGGTACATAGAGGCGTGGGCACCAAGATCAGTATTTGTCCATCCGCGTGACGGATTGATACTCTGGGCCCACTCGATGACAGTTGCATCTATGAAGCTTGCAAGCGTGTGACTAGGTCACAAAGGATGCAATGTCATGAGAACGAGTAAATAGCTAGACTCATCGGTAATGAGAGTGAACACAATATGGAGATATTGGTGATCTAACCTCAGACAAGATCTAGTATCACAAGAAAAAGGGAATGGGATATGATGTTTACGGATCAACAAAGAGTTTCGTGGAATGCACATGGATCTGCACGGCTTTCCAGAGCTGATTGTTGATCATTAATTGGAGAGATGTCTCAATCATGTCTGGAGTATTCCCCGACCCGTAGGGTGTCACACTTAAGGGTATACGATGCTTAGGGATAGATTTAGAATTATTTGAAATCATAAGGAGTTAACCAGAAATATTCCGAGTAATATCGGAAGGGATCCGGAGACATTGGAAAGGTTCTGAACTTTATCGAAAATGTTTCGATGAAAGAATTATGCCAAGGGATTGTTAATTAATGGGTTCACTATTTAATTATTGTAATTAAATAATAAAAGAGAATTAAATAATCTTATATTTACTAATTGGAGGCACCATACGAGCCTTCACGTTAATCCTAGAGGTAAAAGAAATATCCATGTAGTCCCGTCTGTACGATTTGTCTTCCTGAAGAGCTAACCCGTTGGATCAGCACGATGGATATATGCAGAGTCCGTTCGTTCGACGTGTGCAATCACCCCGTCAGTCCAACACATCTCCTAGATATAGGCTTCTCGATCTCCTTCCTCGCATACAGTTTGTCGATGTGCCGCCGTCATGATCATCTTCCGGTGATCTCGCTGCCTCCTCCTGTCATCAGCACCAGCATTCTCCTTCACCGATCTCGCTCAACCCCCCGTAAACTGCAGTGTACCTAATACCTAATTAAATAAATTCCTATATCGCCGCCAGTTCTGCAGCAACGTGCAAGCCTCCAAGACGACTTCGATTCTTTTTAGGGCTACTGAGCAACTCCATGTCCTGTTGTCCAAGAGGATGACGTGATCATGGGTTCTCAAAAGTATAGGTATTGGAGATCGGGATTTCGCGGTGAGTGTCTTACTGACCATAGCGATCGACATGCAGATTAATTTATCTAGATGGCGTTCATGGTGGTGGCAGGCCTATAGATGACTGTATCGTGCAGTGTCTAGCAATCGGGCCATGCTAGCCAATACGAGGACCGAAGACTGATACGTGCAAGCGTTCATGGTGGCTGTCATATATAAGCTGCGGTGCAGATATAGAGGACCATGGTGTCCGATGCCACCGCCGAACACACAGTCCTACAACAATGGCACTGAAGGTATAATTTCTTTAATCGTTTCATATGTTTAATTTTCATAGCCGAAATTACTCAGCTCATCTCACCAAAATAATAGTTATATCATTTTTAGAATACAGGAATTTACTTCAGAGTTTATGTAGTCCTGAATCTACCTCTGACATTATATGGTTGGAGTAAAAAAATAGTAGTATGATTTAGATGAGGATGCCCTAATTTGACCGTTATAGTTTGGTTTCTAGCCAAAAAACATGCATCTATTGAGATGAAGATTACACTTTCTGCCTCAAATATCATTTAGATTTAATAGATTGTTGCTGACATTATTTACTGATTAGCTCAGAAGCGTAGACGTGATATAGGGGACTGTCACTTCAAGAGGAGCATATGTTGGGAAGGTTGCCTGAGGTCTGTGTTGCTGGAGCAAGGTTCTCTTTGTTTTACATCTGAATTTTCTATATAAGCCTAACCTGAATCGAAGTAAGCTACTTTATTTTACAGTTTGCTAGGCGGATGTGTTCCAATTATAGAAGACGCATGTATATTTTCATGTTCATGTCATGGTTTGCTTCTATGTTAATTTACAGAGATTGCATAACACAGTATTTTCAGTAAAATTTATCCATACGTGTATATGGTTATAAATCCTAATTATTAAAGAGCTTTAGCTACCTTTCAGACATGTAATCTAGGAAATAGCAAACAAACTGAAACCTGGAAAAAGCAAGAAAAAACTGCTTTGATTTTCATATGAAATTGTGAGAAATTTTGTATATAATAGGATAAATTGAAGTAGTAAAATGGGCAGAACGATTTAGCGGATGCTTATAATTGAGTTCCTTTCCAGGTTTTACTTTTCATGCATTGTTAGGTGTCAGTGTTTAAACTAGCTTTGTCTAATTTTCCCATGTAGTAGAAGATCCATACAATAATAAGCAAGTGAAGCAGTTTTGTTGTTAGTGGAGGAAATGGCTAGCTCTTTGAGGCTCTATCATGATAGGGACACCATTGATGATGTATTGAGTTATTTTATATATTTATGTAAAGTCACTGCCATAGTCTCATAATACCACGTCCTCTTAGGTGTATCCCATATGGCTTTGCCAACCGTATTCTTGGTATGTCATGCAGTTAAATATATATTTCATTGCCAACTCCAAATTTTGTGTTCGCAAATAGAAATATCTTCTGTTGTACGTATCATAAGTTATACAAGGAAGCTACATTGAGATAGTGTTTCTTGCATGAATTCTGAGGTGTCTACTTTTAACCATATTAATAAAATATAGTAGAGGTTCGATGTTTCCACTTATATCACCTCTTCGTTGTGTTGTTACTCGCCTCATAAAAGAATTATGCATGTGGTTTTCTTACAAAACATAAAATCACGATCTAGCTTGAAATGATATCATTAGATTTACTGAATATTTACAAAGTTGGCTTATTATAAATTAGATATCTGATCACTTTCTAATGTGATGTCACTCTCTTCATCCTCATATTCGATGATATTCATCCAAAAAAATAGCATAAACTATTATATGTTTTATTATATAAATATTTAGCATGCATGTAATAGATTCATCTATATTTAATATTAGCTACAAAATAGAACAACTTGCCAGTGCAGCTGCACGGGTTGATGACTAGTAATACATAAATAAAAGAAAGGCTAAACCTCTAATGGTCCGCCATTGTGGCAGCCCATTGGGGCCAGCAGCCAAGGAAGAGGTCGGCGCCCTAGTGTTTACCCTAGGGGCCGGTGCTAGGGTTTGGGGTGCCTTCCTAGGGGACGGGGAGGTGCTACCTAGCCCCTCCGCCTATATAAACCCCCCATAGCCCCACTTGGCTCATTCAACCCTCTCTCCAATCCTCTCCTCTCTGGCTTGGCTCCCCTATTTGGAGTTGCGCCTGCGAGTTAGAGGAAACTCCATGTGCCGAACGCTATCGTGCTGCTGGATTTACGGTCCGAGTCCTTCTTCCGCTGCTTTGCTGGAATGGAGCCCGGGCGATGTCTATACACCGTACGTGTGTAATCCCTCGGAGGTGCTGCACTTGCGGCACTTGTCTTTGTCGACTTGTACGACTACATGACCTTGAGGTCGGTTTCGGTGGTCTTCTCCGACAATGTTCGTGCGGGAATGTCCCCGTGCACTTGGTCTTCAAAGGTATGAACACCACCACTGCTCCATTACCTTACAGCTGCGTAGAATAGATCATGGGCTAAGGGTTTGTAGGAAAATTTTTGTTTTCTGCACCGAACCCCAACAGTGGTATCAGAGCCGATCTATGCATAGTTGTCTTGGTACGGTTAGAACACATCGAGGATGCAGGCATTGATTTTCTCATTGTTACCCTTTTATTTGCATATGTTCATATCTACGGCATTGTTGGATTTCAAGCGGCCTCGCGACTGACCTTACGCTTCGGCGAGACTGGTTCCACACTTGACGTACGACTTGCATCGTGTACGTGGCTTAGGCGAGGTGTCAGTTTCTCCTCTTTAGTGGATATGATTTTTGCAATGGAGGGCCCTTATCGGTGGTTAAAGAAACAATTAGCGAATCACCGTTGTGGTTGCATGCACGTAGGTAAACAATCGTTTCTTCCTAGCAAAGCCCTAGCAGCCGCGTAAAACTTGCAAAGATAAAGTAGGGGGTCTAACTTAATTTTGCAAAAGGGCAAGGTAATCTTAAAATTGCTTACATTAAGAATATACGTGACGGTAGCATTTTAAGATGATCCCTCTAATAAATTCCAACAAACATGTTCCCCCTTAGTGTGCAATCGCCAAGAAAGATCTTTGTTATGAAGCCGGCCGTGAAGATCGGGGGCTAGACATATCTATGTTCGCATACGGCGTGGGTACAAGCCATGTATGTGCCACACATATATACTAAGGTTGCGTTGGCGAGCCTGGCATGTGTAGACATGGCCTCAGAACATAAGTGACCAAAAGGTTAAGCAAGAGTCATATGTTGATTGTAATTGAAAAGAACCAGTCTACCTTTGAAGCTATATCATCGGTCATGACGACCGGGGGTGGTATAGTGAATTAGGATAGTGTAATCACTAAACAACTTTGAGGGATGTTAGTTTAAGTGGGAGTTCATCTAGTTTTGCATTAATTTGATTAATAAGTAATTAAACTCATATTATGAACAATATCTAAGTGTCTTTGCAAATCCATTTGTAGATGTCTCGCCCTACCTTCAACTTAGGAGCATTCCTTGAGAAAGACAAACTTAAAACTGATGGTTCAAACTTCACCACTTGGTTCCGCACTTTGAGGATCATCCTTGCTCCCTATAGGATGGCGTATGTTCTTGATGCCACTATTGGCACTATGCCCAAGGAGGGTGCCTCCAACAATGAGAAGGCCGTCTACCAGATCAAGGTAGACGATTCTTCTTTCATCCAAAGTGGCATGATGTATGCAACGGAGTCTGATCTTCAAAAGTGCTTTGAGAAGATGAGTGAATTTGAGATAATCACTGATCTCAAGGCCATTTTTGCAACTCAGGCGAGGGCGAAAAGGTATGAGGCTTCCGAGCTATTCTTCTCTTCCCGAATGGACAGACACAACAGTGTGAGCAAGCACGTGGTCAAGTTGTCTGGCTACGTTCAACGCTTGAACGCCATGGAATGTCAGATTCTAGACGAGCTTGTGATTGATAGGGTGCTAGAGTCGCTTTAACTACAACATGCAAGAGATGTCTAAGTTCCTTTCCGAGTTGTTCGCTATGCTCAAAACTGTCGAGGTGGAGATAAAGAAGGAGCACATTGTGTTGATGGTCAACAAGACTACCGAGTTCAAGAAACAAGGTAGGAAGACAAAGGGTCCGAAGGGCCAGAAGCCTCAAAGGGATGGCAAGCATGTTGCCAGTCCTCCCAAGGTGCCTAAGGCAAAATCCGGAGTCAAGTGCTTCTACTGCAAGGGGGATGGTCACTGGAAGCACAACTGCCCCAAGTACCTTGAAGACAAGAAGGCCCGCAAGGTTGTTGCCAGAGACAAAGGTATTTGTGATATACATTTAGTTGATATTTATCTTACAAGTGTCCAGAGTAACACGTGGGCATTTGATACCGGTTCTGTTGCTGACATATATAACTCTCAGCAGGATCTGAAGAGTAAGCGGCGCTTGGCGAGGAACGAGGTGATGATGCGATTGGGCAACAAACATCATGTTGACATTGTGGCTGTCGGCACTCTTCATCTACAGCTTCCCTCCGGATTTATATTAGTTTTGAATAAATGTTATTACGTTCCAGCTATGAGCATGAACATTGTAAGCGGGTCTCGCGTGTCGCGAGACGGATATTTCTTTAAGTCTGTAACAAATGGTTGTTCCATTTTTAAAGATGATATTTGCTATGTTCATGCACCTGTTCGTGATGGTTTATATATTTTGGATCTTGATTGTAATGAATCACATATCAATAGTGTGGATGCTAAGAGATGTATACTTAGTGATGATAACACCACATACACGTGGCATTGCCGTCTAGGTCATGTTGGCGTAAAGCGCATGAAGAAGCTCCATAATGATGGACTCCTCGGTTCATTGGATTTTGATTCCTTTGACACATGAGAGCCGTGCCTTATGGGCAAAATGACTAGCACACCGTTCACCGGTTTTGTTTGAACGGGCGACTGACTTGTTGAGAATCATACATACCGATGTGTGTGGACCGATGAGCGTCTCTACACGCAATGCTTATCGTTACTTTGTGACCTTTACTGATGATTTGAGTAGATATGGTTATATATATTTGATGAAGCATAAGTCTGAAACTTTTGAAAAGTTCAAGGAATTTTAGAATGAGGTCAAAAATCAACTTGATAGGAAAATCGAGCACCTTCGTTCTGTTCGAGGGGGCGAGTATTTGAGTTTCGAGTTTGAGATGCATCTTAAGGCATGTGGAATTGTGCGACAATGTACGCCAGCTGGAACGTCGCTGCGTAACGGTGTGTCTGAGTGACGTAACCACACTTTGCTCGATAGTGTGAGGTCCATGATGTCTTTGTCCAACTTGTCAATGTTTTGGGGTTATGTGTTAGAAATTGCTGCATTCATTTTAAATAGGGCGTCATCCAAGTCCATGGATACAACACCATACGAACTATGGCATGGCAAGAAGCCTACATTGTCATTTCTTAGAATTTGGGGATGTGAGGCATATGTAAAGAAGTTACAGCCTGACAAACTCGAATCTAAGTAGGAGAAATATATCTTTGTAGGATATCCAAGGAAAACCATTGGATACACCTTCTACCATTCGGCTGAAGGCAAAACGTTTGTTTCCAAGACTGGAACCGTTCTCGAGAAAGAGTTTCTTGCCAAAGGTGTAAGTGGGAGGAAAGTTGAGCTTGACGAGATCTTTGACCCCTCACTCGAAATACCGAATAGCGTAAAGGAAGTTGTTCCTAATGCACCCTCTATCAAAGAGGAAGAAGGGCGCGTGATGAAAATCATGGAGAACTCGATAAGCAAACTAAGCGCGGGTCTACACGACTCCGCAAATCCCCTGAGTGGTTTGGGAATCCTGTAATATCCATCATGTTAGTTGACCATGACGAACCTGCAACCTACACAGAGGCGATGGAAGGCCCCGAGTCCGAGGAATGGCTGGAAGCCATGAAATCCAAAATAAGGTCTATGTATGAGAACCAAGTGTGGACTGTGGTAGATATTCCCAGCGACCGCAAGGCCTTTGAGAATAAATAGATCTTTAATAAAAAGACTAATGTAGACGGTAATGTGACCGTCTATAAGGCTCGACTTGTCGCGAAAGGGTTCTGACAGATTCAAGGAGTTGACTACGATGAGACATTCTCTCTTGTAGCAATGTTAAAGTCTATTCGGGTTCTGTTAGCTATTGCTGCTTATTTCTATTATGAGATATGGCAGATGGATGTCAAAACCGCCTTTCTTAATGGGAACATTAAGGAGATATTTTACATGGTACAACCAGAGGTTTTTTTAAGGATGCTAATAAAGTATGGAAGCTTCAAAGGTCCATTTATGGACTAAAGCAAGCATTGGAATCTTCGTTTTGATGAAATCATCAAAGGTTTTGGATTTGTCCAAAATACCAAAGAGTCTTGCATTTACAAGAAAATGAGTGGGATCTCAGTTGCATTCCTAGTACTATATGTGGATGACATATTAGTGGTAGGGAATGATGTGCAAATGCTGAATAGTGTGAAAGAATATTTGAACAGTAAATTTTCAATGAAAGATATGGGTGAAGCTGCATACATATTAGGCATTAAGATCTTTAGAGATAGATCAAGGCACCTATCAGCGTTAAGTCAAAGTACTTACCTTGATAAGGTTTTGAAGAGGTTCAAAATGGAAGGTTCCAAGAAAGGTTTATTGCCTATCATGAAAGGTGTATCATTGAGTGTGACTCAATGTCTAGCAACAGAAAAAGGAGAAGAGTGTGATGTCTAACATCCCCTATGCCTCTGCCAGAGGCTCCATTATATATGTTATGCTAAGTACTCGACCATATGTAGCACTGGCTCTTAGTTTGACGAGCCGTTATGAAAGTAACCCAGGAATGAGTCATTGGAATGCAGTTAGGAATATCCTTAAGTATCTTAGGAATACAAAGGATATGGTTTTGGTCTATGGTGGATGTGAAGAAGAGCTCAGCGTAAAAGGTTATGTTGATGCTATCTTCAACACTGACCCAGATAATTCAAAGTCTCAAACTGGATATGTGTTTATGCTAAGTGGAGGTCCGATGAGTTGGAGAAGCTGCAAGCAAGAGCTAGTGGCTCAATCTACAATGGAGTCAGAGTATATGGCTACTTCTGACGCGACAAGTGAAGGAGTTTGGCTACACAAGTTCGTCATCGAACTTGGGGTGTTTCCCAGTATGGGTGACCCCGTGGATATCTTTTGTGATAACACGACCACCATCGCCAACACCAAGGAGCTAAGATCTCACTCCGTAGTCAAACATATACTACAACATTATCATATCATACAATAATATGTAAAGGATGGTAAAGTTAAAGTTTGCAAAGTACACACAGATCTGAATATAGCGGACCCATCGACGAAGCCTCGTCCACGGGCAAAGTTTGATTCACACCAGCATTCGATGGGTGTTAGATCATTACCAACTGTAAACTAGATTATTTGTACTCTAGTGCAAGTGGGAGACTGAAGGAGATATGCCCTAGAGGCAAATAATAAAGTGTGTTTTTACTATCATATCTCATTTGTTCATAATATATTATGTGTCATGCTATTACTTTATTAAGCGGAAACATTAGTACACGTGCGGCATATAACAAACAGGTCCTTAGTAGCCTCTATTGAACTAGCTCATGTGTCATCTGATGATCAAGGTTTCTTGATCATGGGCAATTACATCAATGATAATGAGGTCATGTATGGACATGATGGACATAAACCCAACACTAGTATTGCGATGAGACCAGTCACTAAAGTTTCACATTGCAACTAACTAAGAAATAGAGTAACCTAATCCTTAGACTGTGAGGTCACATTTAATCACTACATCCGGAGGCTGCTTTGATTGCATCAACCGTCATTACCTTAACCGGATGACTGAAAAGGTGACTTTTGGGTATGCTAATGGGGGTATGTAGAGACATGTGCACCAAGAGCAGGATTTGTTCATCTGCGTGACGGATTGATACTCTAGACCCATTCAGTGATAGTTGCATCTATGAAGCTTACAAGCGTGTGACTAGGTCACGGAGGATGCAATGTCATGAGAATGAGTAAATAGACTTGTCGGTAATGAGGGTGAACACGGTATGGAGATATCGATGATCTAACCTCAGAAAAGATCTAGTATGACGGGACGAAGGGAATGGGATACGATGTTTACGGATCAACAAAGAGTTTCGTGGAATGCACATCGATCAGCACGGCTTTCCAGAGTTGATTATTGATCATTGATTGGAGAGGTGTCTCGATCATGCCTGGAGTATTCCCCGACCCATAGGGTGTCACACTTATGGGTATACGATGCTTAGGGATCGATTTGGAATTAATGGAAATCATATGGAGTTAACCAGAAATGTTTTGAGTAACATCGGAAGGGTTCCACAGACATCAGAAAGGTCCCGGACTTTATCGGAAATGTTCCGGTGAAAGAATTATACCAAGGGATTATTAATTAATGGGTTTAGTATTTAATTACTGTAATTAAATATTAAAAGAGAATTAATTAATAATAAATAAATAAATAAATGAAAAGGCTAAAACCTAATGGGCCACCATTGTTGTAGCCCATTAGGGGCCGGCGGCCAAGGAAGAGGCCAGCGCCCTAGGGTTTACCCTAGGGGGCGGCGGCTAGGGTTTGGGGTGCCTCCCTAGGGGAAGATCACCCCGGGGAGGTGCTACCTATCCCCATCCTCCTATATAAACCCCACGTAGCCCCCCTTGGCTCATTCATCCCTCTCTCCAATCCTTTCCTCTCTAGCTTGGTTCCCTTGTTTGGAGTTGCGCCCACGAGTTAGAGGAAACTCCACATACCGGACGCCATCGCGCTGCCGGATTTCTGGTCCGAGTTAAAAAACATTAATTTATAACTTCTTGATAGTTCTCTCTCACCGAAACATTCCTGATATCACCTGGAACCCTTCCAGTATCATCCAGAACATTTATGATTAACTCCTTATTTCTGATAATCATGAATCAATCCCTAAGCATTGTATACCCTTAAGTATGCCACCCTACGGGTTGGGAAATACTCCAGACATGATAGAGACATCTCACCAAACAATGATCAATAATGGACTCTCGAAAGCCGTGCTGGCCCCTATGCATTCCACGATTAAATCACTGTTGTTCCACAACTTTATATCCCACTCCTTTGTCTCGTGATACTAGATCTTTTCGAGATTCGATCAGCGCTATCTATATATCATGTTCAATCTTGTTATCGACAAATCTATTTACTCGTTCTCATGACATTGCATTCTCGTGACCTAGTCACACGCTTGCAAGCTTTGTAG
Organism: Dactylis glomerata; assembly: GCA_007115705.1. Lineage (NCBI taxonomy): Eukaryota > Viridiplantae > Streptophyta > Magnoliopsida > Poales > Poaceae > Dactylis > Dactylis glomerata. The sequence continues at coordinate 274,660 of QXEO01000390.1, read as the reverse complement.
ATGCAATTGTCACCGAGTAGGTCTAGAGTATCAATCTGTCATGCGGATGGGCAAATCCTGCTCTTGGTGCACACGCCTCAACCCACACTATTGGAATACCCGAAGGCACCTTTTCAGTCACCCTATCACAGAAATGACGGTTGATGCAATCAAAGTATCCACCGAACATAGTGATTAGATGTGACCTCATAGTCTAAGGATTAGGTTACTTTGTTTCTTAGTTAATTGCATTGTATGAACTATGTGACTGATCTCATCACAATACTAATGTTGGGTTCGTGTCCATCATGTTCATACATGACCTCATTGTCAATTGACATAAATGCCCATGATCAGAAAACCTTGATCATCAGTTGACCTAGTCGAACAGAGGCTACTAGGGACCTGTTTGTTATATACCACATGTGTACTAATGTTTTCGCTTAATATAGTTATAGCATGATATATAATATATTATGAATAGATATGATATGATAATAAAAATACACTTTATTATTTGCCTCTAGGGCATATCTCCTTCAGAAAATACAGCAGAACCGTCATTGCCTTCGCGAATGCCTCCTAGTGTCAGAGCTTTGCGCCACTTACAAGGTCTTCCCCATCTTGTCTTGCAGAGTGCACCGCGATTCGGGAAAGTGGGCCTCTGGAACCCATCTCTTGCGATCTTGTATGAGAGAGGCGATAAGGTTTTGGGGAGCGCACTTGCGCGACTACTGACAGTTCTTCATCACGGATGCCCATGAGGAGGACATCTTCCCCATTGACAACCTCTTCAGCGACATATCTCTCGGTGACGATAACATCAGCAATGGTTCCTCCTCCGCATTGGCACGGTATGTGATCTTTTACCATCTGTTTTAGATCATGCTTTAGTTCCTACTTGTATTAATCGGTCTAGTTCTTGTTGTCTAAGACAATGTTCTTTGCAATATGTTTAGACCTACTGTTTATATATTATTGGTTTGCTTGTATGATTAGTTTAACTTCTATTAAATTAGTCATGTTTTATGTACTTATTTTATGGATTAAAATAATAGTGTAATTTTCTCATATTTCCAGCACTGTTGTATAGCTTTTGCTAGCCTTTATTGTTTTAATTTTAATAATAAATAAAGGTTATGTGCATCACTAGATGCACAGGACGGGGCACCGCTCCCGATTTCGAAAAAAAAATAAGTGAGTGAATGAGAGGAACAACACCATGCTAAGTTATCCAATGGTCGCGAGTTTCAACTTGCGGATGAAAAATTGCATAAACTCAACACTAAAGTACCAAATGCTTGTTATTAAACCAAATCATATTAAATCACTAAGGATTTTCCTAGGAAATAAAAGCATTTGGAACATGAAGGTGAAAAATGCGCAAAAAGGGTGATTGTTTCTACGCTATACTCCACTTATCATCGAACATTAAACAATTTAACCTACTTGAGCATGTCTCAAACTCATTCTCTAATCGATCGATCCTCCTTTTTATTATCTACACTACATCCGATGCCCCAGGGGCAGTCTGCTCATCATCTGCTGATACGCGGCCCCACCGGCAGCGCCAGCAACGTTGCTCGGCACGGTCTCGTCCTTGGCCTCACCTTTGGGCACCCTGAACCCCGCCGTCTCCATCGCCTGCCGTTGCCTGAAGAGCGGGTGCAGCGACGGGGACAGCATGGGGAGCTTCATACCCTCGACGGCGCCGAGCCCGGTCGGCATCGGCAGGCTCGGAAGCGCCGCCGCTTGGCCGCCGAGCGAGTACGGGAAGTTGCTCATCGGGCCCAGCGGGTCCCTCGGCGGCAGGCCGTAGGGCGCGCCGCAGCCGCCCAGTCTCATCAGGCCGTCCTGCAAAGACTGCGGCTCCATCCTGCGCGCACCGCCGGCGTGGATCACCTGCGAGGCCCCGGATGCCGCCGCCGAGCTCGCGTGGCCGCCGTTCCTTGCGACCGGGACCTCGTGGTTGTGCTTGCCCTCGTACGTGGTGATCACGGACTTGAGGTCGTGCGACGCGCGCTCCACGTGCTTCCGCACAGAGCACCCCGGGTGCGTGCATTTGTAGTAGCTCCTGAACACATACAGAGCATGAGCGTACGATGATAGTGTGACATACATTCCAGGAAGGAAAAATTCGAGGAATGTCAGTTGATGTCCAGACGAACCTTGGATTCGGATTACCCTTGACAACCTTCTGCCCGTACTTGCGCCAGCGATAGCCGTCGTCGAGGATGTCGATCTCGCTCGTCGTCTGGATCACGATCCGAGGCTCGCGGATGGCTCTGGACGCCGTGCTCATTTCAATGGCGCATGACTCCAGCTTCCTGAAACATTCATTCAGATGACAAGTTCAGTGCCCATGGACTCCAACGTTGCACATTGTGTTGAGACGAACATGCTGCGTGCAGAGATACAGACCTTCTCTTGGACTCCAGTTCATCGCCCTCGGTGTCGACGACAGGGCCCTGGACCTGGAACATGCTGCCGTGAGCCACCCTGTCATCCCCGTCCACCTCGTCAGACACCGCAGACGTGACATCCACGCCCTCCGGTGACTCGAACCGGGCGGCGCCGTCATGGACCTGCATCGAAGCCGACGAGTCGCAGAGCTCACCCGGCACGGAGGGCGACGACGTCGCCTCCAGCCCGTCGCCACGCCAGTCCTGGACACCCGCACCATTGTGCCACAACTGCCTCGCGTCCGCGTTCGGCTGCTGCGACGCACCAGCATTGCTGTTGCCGTTGCCGATGTTGTTGTCCACGGCGTCCATCTGCGCGTCCCCGAACGGTTGAGCCTGCTGCGGGACACCGGCGGGGCGGCGCCCCGCGGCGGCAGGCATGGGGTGGTCGTGCCCGCCCTTGTAGATGATCTCCGTGACGTGGCCCTCGTGCGACCGCTCCACCTTCTTCTTCACCTGGCAGTTTGGGTACGTGCACTTGTAGTAGCTCCGCGGGTACTCGCTGTGCTTCACCTGCTTCTGCCCGTACTTCCTCCAGCTGTACCCGTCCTCGGCCGGCATGGCGGCTGACACCGCAGGGTAGTCTCCCTTTGCCGCCTCGCTGTCCATCGCCACTGGTGGTCCGTGATCGGGAGGTGACACCTTGTCGCCACCGCTTGCCATGGCTCTATCAGGTGCGAGGCGATTGCACTTGTTGTTGTTGGAGTCATGGTAGCTGCTCTTCATGAGGTCCTGCGCGTTGTTGAACTGCTCTTGGTTCAGATGGCCCATCGAATTGGCGTCTCGTGCTGTCTGAATGTTGGTTTCAGTCTTGACAGAAGCATCTCTGCTTGGGAGTGGTGGATGTTGGCTGTTGGGTAAAAATTCCTGAAGCAAAGGAAAATGTATCACGCTAGGAATAAGTCAAAAGGATTGTTCAAATTTTGTAAAGATTGCAATGTCCACAGACTACAAAAATGAAGGGGGGAAACCATTTGGTAAATACAAGCTGGGAGCAAAATAATGAACTTCAGAGCCTTAAAACTGATAATTCAGTATATTGAAAAAGACGACGATTCAGTGTAAAATTATGTAGATTCAAAATGTAGTGTATGAAACTGCACGGTTGTCTTACACTTACTCAATTAAGTACCACGTACCGACAATATTAATGGGTAAACAGGCTCCTGCTAGCTGGCACTAATTAGTCGTACAAAACGCTGTTTAAATCAGAAAATTACAGTGCCTCAACCATTTGAGAAAACTGCATGCTCTGTATGAGTTGGTTGCAAGTATGGAATCACACAACAACATGGCTCAGCAGAAAGCTACTTCTAGCATTTCAAAGAAGCATTTTTATGTCTTGGTTTATTTTTTCAGACCAAATAATGAGAAAATATAAAGAATCTGACATGGCTGCTCACCTTCTTTCCTTCAGCTGCATATTGTGATGATCTCAGGTCCAAAGACTTGAAACAGAATGTACCAGGACCATCTTCTATTGTGGGAGCTTCAAGTCTAGCAAGATTATTGTTATTGGAGTCACCGAGCATGAATAACTTCCCCGTGGTTGGCGAGGCCTGGCCCTGAATCATTCAGTCAGTTATCAAATGTTCATTAAAGCAAGAACACAATTCCTTCCACTCTGACGGAGGAAATCACGGCCATTAAAATTAAAGCATACTAGTCCATACCATGGCATTGGAGAGGAACACCGGCGACTCAAGCAGCAACGCCGGGCTCAGGCCGGCTGGGATGGTCAGGTAAGGCGACTGAGCTCCTCCTGAGTGTTCGCTGTCAGCTGCGGCCGGAGTGACGCAGGGCATGCTGAGCTTGCCGACGCTGAACCCAGCTCTGGCCTGCATCCTCTCAGATAAACTGCTGCTGGAACCGGACCTCTGGCCGAACTGCGGCGTCGCCGGCATCGGCTTCCCTTCCTCCTGAGGCGAGCCCACGTCCACCGACAGGCCATGCCTCTCGAACCCGGCATGGGAGCCCTCGTTGGTGCCGGTGCAGTCCTCCACCAAGGGATCCGAAGGGAACGGGTCCGTCAGGTAGCTCGGCAGCAGGCTGTCTGGTCCTGCTGGACTGGTGTCCTTCCACTCCATCGCTGTGTGGGTGTGGCCGTTCATCTCAGCATGGAATCGCTCAACCTGAATGGTTTGAAGACAGTCGCAGGTCAGAGCAGTGACCAGTGAGTGATTCAATTCAGAGAGGCAAGGTGCATTCAGTGGTAAGATTCAGAAATGTTTTGATATGGAGAAACATTGTCAGTGGAGACATACATACGCGAAATCAAACAAAAAAGAACAATGAAATGAAAGGAAAAGGAATCTGTTGGTCTCACAAAAGCCTTGAGCAGAAACACCATTCTTGATTACAAGACTAGAATCTTAGTCCTCTGAAGTCTGAACTTTGAGGCTGATTCCAAACTGAAAACATGTCCATGCCGGCAGGCGACAACCCATATAACATCAAAAGGTTAGGTTGATACGACGACCGGCACAGTCATCCACAAAGGAGTTTGAAAACCAACAAAAGGAGCCGAAAACAAAAAGGAGGAGGAGTGGCCGTCCCATCTTATTCACTTGAAGAACAGTGAAAGAAGGAGGCCATGGACCCCTCAATATCCTGCTGATTTGGGGCTCGGAGCTCGAGGTGCATAACAACAGCCAACGACTTTTTTCTCCTACAGCCCTTGAAAATTTATATATACGAAGAACTGATTTTGGCAAAAATGGTGAGGATTTAATAAAAGAGAGAGGAGGGCTTCAATTGTCAAGAACGCACTTTTGAGCCAAACATCGTACATGATAATCACAATATTTACGGCTTTGACAAAAATAATGGAATCGACTCCAAGATGGGGGAATGGAGGTTAGTTTAAAGATTATTTTGCGAGCTGCAGGGATGAATGAATCAGGGGAACGAGAGATGCAGAGCTGGAAGAACCAGACCAGACATCAGAAAGGAAGAACAGACATTCAAATCAAGCTCTTCTCGATATGTCAATCGGCCTCAAGTTGCCGTCTATCTTGGGAACACGAGGCAGATAATCTTCTTTGAAAAAAAACAGAATGTACAAATTCGATCAGAAACAACACGCATTACGCAAGAGAGAAAAATCCAATGAAACCACATTCTCAAAACAGAACTGTCTTGACAAACCCCAAACAGGGATTTCTTTTCCAGGAAGGGAATCAAATAATCGTACAGAACGACATGATCCTGTCATAACAGAAGAAATTCAGATCACGAAAAACACACGCCGAAGAAGAAAAGAACCAAATCACCTCACGAGGACAAGCCTGCATGTCAATGGGAACGGCAGCGTATGCAGAGAAGAGAATTAATGAAGAAAACATCGGAGAGGATCAGGGCACGAACCTTTCCGTGATTGAGGGGAAATGCCAATGGTGGAGGAACAAGATCGCCGGGAACCCAATGGCGAGCCCCCCTGCCGGCGGCGACGGCCGAGTCCACCGATAGCAGAAGACCACGCACAAAAGGAAGGAACAAAGCACAAGGATCAGAGACAAATGATGAGCTGCAGCCGCAGGGAGTCAGGAAAAGAAGGTTCCGCCTCCTGCCATTATTAACTCGGCTCCCTGTCTCTCAGAGTTTTCTTTATCCTCCTAGAGAGAGAAGAAGAAGAAACAGAAAACAGTGGAGGGGGGAGAGAGAGCGGAGGAGCAGTTTGACCAAGAAGGTGGGAGATGTGCGGAGGGATTCGTTGGAACCCGAGGAGGGATGACGGAGAGAGGAGAGAGAAACATGGCATTGATGGCATGCTCGCCGTTCATCTCTCTCCCCTCTGCGAGCTGCAACTTTTTTTCCTTTTTCTTGAGAGATGAAACTGTTCTTTTCTTGTACCGCCCGTTTTGGTTTTTTTTTTCTTACTGATATTTTTGTGGTTGTGTGATTCATCTTGAGTTTTTGTTGCTTGGTGCTAATCAATTTTCAATGAGGAGCCGCCTACACTTTTTCCTTCAAGATGTGTGCGGAACACGTGCACATTTAGCGGGCCTACTCCTTGATCACAGCCTAAATTTCCAAACTCTAAAAAAAGCCTAAATTTCCAAAAGGAAAATAAATGATACTTAATATAAAATGTGAGCTTTGAATTTACACTCCAGAGAGCACACATCATCACTTGTTTACAGTTCTAGAAGATTTTAGTGCCTCTTCATACAAGGTTTTGTTAGGACAAATCATTGACGAATGATTACAGGGTTAACATGTAACTTATTCATATTGCAAAGTAATAAAACTTATTTACACGAGTGTTGAAATATGAACTTATGGGAAAGCCCTTCTTGATCACACTTTAGGATTTACATGGCTTCAATGAAACGGCAACTCCGTGTAGTATGTTTCATGTAATGAGAGAGTTGAGATTTGAGCTCTTGCGAACTTCATTCCTTAATCACATGTCACAATGCAACAAAACTTAATGAATTTGTATCTTCATGTGCGTAAATGTGAGCGTTGAGATTTGTACTCTAGTGAGTGTGCATCATAAACATAACCTACAAATTTGCATAATTTTAATTAATGCATGTCACCACCATGTGTAAATGTGAATGTTGTGATATGGAATATAGTGAGTCTTTATTAACATGATACCGTTTAACAGGTTCACGAGTTGACTTATTTGTATGTGTAAATGTGAGACTTAAGATCTAATCTCTAGCGAGCATACTCCATAATCACAACTGACAATTTTTACAAGACTATTATTGAAAGGCATTTGTGTGTAAATATGAGCATTGATATTTTAGCTACATAGAACACTCCATAATAACATGTTAGAATTTCAAACAATCTTAATGAATTGGCACTACAACATGTTCAAATGTTATGGATACATCCTTGTTTAATCTTGTGTCGTACTTTAGTATGAAGGAAAGTCCTAAGATTGTTTTGATTTTACATAAGAAGTTTCACCTACTTGCATTTGAGTCATCCAAAAATGTTTTCTCCTTAGAACTCAACCTACATATCGTGTAGGATACCACTATTAAAGAAAAAATAGGTGCGACGAAGGCGTGCATCACCACTAGTACATTATGGTCTCACATGATTTTAGCAAAATGACTACCATATTCATGTCGATTAAGGTAACATAATGTGAGAGTTACAATTTCAACTCAACTAACTTATTTATGCCTCATATAAATTGTATATATACATGAGTGTAAACTCAATAGTTGATATTCAAACTCTTGTGACCCCATTTCTCAATCATATTAATATTTCACATAGTTTAAATGAAAATTGCAACTCCATGAACACAAATGCAAGCTTTGGGGTTCATACTCCCGCATATCACACTCCATAATACATGCTACAATGGTCACAAGATAATAATTAAAATGTATATTCTTGTGTGTAAATGTGAGCGTTGAGATTTGAACTCTAGTGAGCGTACTCCTTAAATATAATCTACATATTCACATAGTTTTAATTAAATGGAATCTTCGTGTGTAAACGGATAGTGACATGGTAAAATTTCATGGTTTAATGATATGAATTATTTGCATGTGTAAATGCTTGTGTTCATATTTGAACTAAAATGAATGTATGCCATAATATCACCTAATTTGTCCTATGACTTCTACTAATACATTTCCATGTACAAATATAAGTTGATTTGAACTCTAGCGGGCACTCCTCAATAACAGGTTACGATTTCAAAGGATCTTAATTATATTGCATTTACAGCGCGTGTAAATGTGAGCGTTGAGATTCGAACTTAACAAACACATTTATTAAACTTTATGTTAGACTACTCATAGTGGATAGTATCATGTAATTTTATCATGCATATGATGCTAGTGTAAGATATAATCTCGGTATCATGTAGTAGTATTACTCCCATTATATTAATTGATTTGTAGAATCTCAGTGCAAATTTGTGTACAAGATCTATTTAATAGTATTTTCTCTTAATGTAACAAGTGTTTTCACCTAGATATGATTATCCTTTGCGACATCCACTACACACTTCCATCCATTTTTTATAGCATTACGGTAGACATGTGCCTTCCATCCATTTGGAGCATGATCATCATTGTTGTGATGCTCAACAAGCACATCCAAATGCACATTCACAAGCTTAATAATCACACATACTTTCCTCACATAGCAAACCACCAACAACAAAGTTCAATCACATACAAAAACCACTCCATAGAACATTATCAAAGCAATTTTTTCTGAGTCTCAGCAGGAACTGTTGATTGATACGTCTCAAACGTATCTATAATTTTTGATGCTCCATGCTTGTTTTTACACCATTTGCATAGTGTTTCGTTACACTTCGTGGCATTTTTATGCATTTTCCAGAACTAACCTATTAACGAGATGCCACAGTGCCAGTTCCATGTTTTCTGCTGTTTTTGTGTTTCAGAAAAGTTACACAGGAATTATTCTCAGAATTGGACGAAACAAAAGCCGAACATCCAGAAATTTACCGAAGCTTCTAGAAAACCGAAGAGGAGACGGAACGGAGCCAGGAGGTGGTCTCACCATCAGGGGGAGCGGCCCAAGGCCTGGCCGCGCCGCCCTATGGTGAGCCCCACCTGGTCCACTTCTGACGCTGCCCCTTCGCCTATAAAGACCCCCCGACGGGAAAAACCTAAGGACCCGATCACTTTTCCAGAAACACATCGCGATCCGCCGCCGTCGTCGACCCGAGATCGGGAGGGTCCAGAAGCTCTTCCCGGCACCCTGTCGGAGAGGGAAATCGCCACTGGAGGTCTTCTTCATCGCCATGCTTGCCTCCGGCGCGATGAGTGAGTAGTCTACCTTGGACTATGGGTCCATAGCAGTAGCTAGATGGTTGTCTTCTCCACCATGTGCTTCATGTTTAGATCTCGTGAGCTGCCTTACATGATCGAGACTACCTTTATGTAATTCTACATGTTGTGTTTGTTGGGATCTGATGAATATTGGTGTTATGATTGAGTTGATGTGCTGAATATTATCTTATGTTATCTCTATGTTGTTTATGATCTTGCATGCTCTCCGTTGTTAGTAGCTATCTTGGCCGAGTAGATACTAGTGACTCCAAGAGGGGGTATTTATGCTCGATAGTTGGGTTCATGCCTCTATTTAATCTGGGGGAGTGACAGAAACCTCTAAGGTTGTAGATGTGTTGTTGCCACTAGAGAGAAAACAACATTCTTATGCCCAAGGGCATATGCTTTGTTTACATTACACACTTTGCTTAATGCAGTTATCTGTTGTTCGCAACTTAATACTTGTGGGGTTCTCGGATTGATTTCCTGCGAATGGATTATTAGTCATAGATGCAGTTGGATGGTGGTCTATGTATCTTGTTGTAATGCCAGAGTAAATCTCATAGTGATCCTCTCGACATATCACGTTATCTTTATTCTATCAATTGCCCAACTGTAATTTGTTTACCCAGCATGTGTTATTTTATCTTATGGAGAGACACCACTAGTGAACTGTGGACCCCGGTCCAATTTCCATTATATTGCTATCACCTGTTTACTTTACTCGCACTATTTATTTTCTCGCATATTACTATTGCTTTCCACTCGATACGCTCATACCTTTGTTTACAACAAACCGGTGAGATTGACAACCTCATCGTAAGTTGGGAGCAAAGTATTTGATTGTGTTGTGTGCAGGTTCCACGTTGCTACTAGTTGATGACGCACTAACAAGAATCGTAAATGGCGCCCTTGTTGGAGTGTCACTAGGCTAGCAAGCATCATCTTCTAGAGTTTGGCTTTTTCCTGGATACGATAAACCTTGGTTTCTTACTGAGGGAAAAGCTTGCTGCTGTACTCATCATACCTTCCTCTTGGGGTTCCCAACTGGACGGTGAAAAACCATCAACACCGTGCCGCATCAAGACTCTTTTCTGGCGCCGTTGCCGGGGAAAAAGAAGACTTCTGCAAGAGGAGTTTTGCACGCACATCCTTTACTTTGTTTTAGTTTTGCTTTTACTTTATTTTTACTTGCATCGTTTTATCAAAAATACAAAAAAATAGTTTCCCTTATAGTTGTTTTTACTTGTCTGCTTTTAGTTTTGCTAGAATGGCTACTCCTGAAAACACCAAGTTGTGTGACTTTACTAGCACTAATAATAGTGATTTTATCTGCACTCCTATTGCGCCACCTGCTCCAGCTGCAAATTTTTATGAGATTAAGCCTGCTTTATTGAACCTTATTATGAAAGAGCAATTTTCTGGTGCTAGTACTGATGATGTTGCAGCTCATCTCAACAATTTTATTGAGCTATGTGAGATGCAGAAATATAAGGATGTAGAGAGTGATATTATTAATCTTAAGTTGTTTCTTTTTTCTTTGAGAGGAAAAGCTAAGGATTGGTTGCTGTCTTTGCCTAAAAATAGTATTGATTCATGGGCTAAGTGTAAGGATGCTTTTATTGGAAGATACTATCCTCCTGCTAAGATTATAGCTTTGTGATACGTCTCCAACGTATCTATAATTTTTGATGCTCCATGCTTGTTTTTACACCATTTGCCTACTGTTTCGTTACACTTAGTGGCACTTTTATGCATTTTCCGGAACTAACCTATTAACGAGTTGCCACAGTGCCAGTTCCCTGTTTTCTGCTGTTTTTGTGTTTCAGAAGTGATACACAGGAAATATTCTCGGAATTGGACAAAACAAGTTCCTGAAGTCTTATTTTACCGGAAGCTTCCAGAGATCCGAAGGAGAGAAGGAGAGGGGCCACCAGGGGCCCACACGCCTGGCTGGCGCGGCCAGCCCCTAGCCCGCGCCACCCTGGCGTGAGGCCACCTGGTCCCTCCTCTGACATCGCCCCTTCGCCTATAAAGACCCCCCGACAGAAAAAACCTAAGTACCCGATCACTTTTCCAGAACACATCGCGATCCGCCGCCGCCGTCGACCCAAAGATCGGGAGGGTCCAGAAGCTCTTCCCGGCACCCTGCCGAAGAGGGGAATCGCCATCGGAGGTCTTCTTCATCGCCATGCTTGCCTCCGGAGCGATGAGTGAGTAGTCTACCTTGGACTATGGGTCCATAGCAGTAGCTAGATGGTTGTCTTCTCCACCATGTGCTTCATGTTTAGATCTCATGAGCTGCCCTTCATGATTGAGATCACCGTTATGTAATTCTACATGTTTGGTTTGTTGGGATCCGATGACTATTGGTGTTTATGATTGAGTTGTTGTACTGAATATTATCTTTTGTTATCTCTATGTTGTTTATGATCTTGCATGCTCTCCGTTGTTAGTAGCTATCTTGGCCGAGTAGTTGCTAGTGACTCCAAGAGGGGGTATTTATGCTCGATAGTGGGTTCATGCCTCTATTTAACCTGGGGGAGTGACAGAAACCTCTAAGGTTGTAGATGTGCTGTTGCTACTAGGGAGAAAACAACATTCATATGCTCAAGGGCATATGCTTTGTTTACATTACACACTTTGCTTAATGCAATTATCTGTTGTTCGCAACTTAATACTTGTGGAGTTTTCGGATTGATTCGCCACAAGTGGATTATTAGTCATAGATGCAGTTGGATGGCGGTCTATGTATTTTGTTGTAATGCCCAGAGTAAATCTCATAGTAATCTTCTTGACATATCACGTTTATCTTTATTCTGTCAATTGCCCAACTGTAATTTGTTTACCCAGCATGTGTTATTTATCTTATGGAGAGACACCACTAGTGAACTGTGGACCCCGGTCCTATTTCCATCATATTGCTATCGCCTGTTTACTTTACTCGCACTGTTTACTTTACTCGCATACTCTATTGTTTTCCACTCGATACACTCATAATCTTTGTTTTAAGCAAACCGGTGAGATTGACAACCTCATCGCAAGTTGGGAACAAAGTACTTGGTTGTGTTGTGTGCAGGTTCCGCGTTGCTACTGGCCGAAGACGAGTCAACAAGTGCGCCCTTGTTGGAGTGCTATTAAGCCAGTCTGCATCACCTTTAGTCGTTTGTCTCTCCTCTCCAAGAACGATAAACCTTGGTTTCTTAACTGAGGGAAAACCAGCTGCTATACTCATCACACCTTCCTCTTGGGGTTCCCAACGGGCTGGTCATTCACCACGCACAAGGACTGACTATCCACTAGGCAATCAGCTGTTTTTCTGGCGCCATTGCCGGGGACTTGAAGAAGAAGAAGCTCCTACATTAACTACATTCTCCCACGTCAACTACGCGCCAGCAGCTGTTTTTCTGGCACCGTTGCCAGGGAGGAAGTAGAAGACTTCTGCGAGGGGAGTTTTTCGCACGCACATCCTTTACTTTGTTTTATTGTTTTGCTTTACTTTATTTATTTTACCTGCATCGTTTGATATAAAAAACCCAAAAAATAGAATCCTAGGTAGTTGTTTTTACTTGTTTACTTTCGTTTTGCTAAAATGAGTAATCCTGAAGTAGAAGTTCGTAGTTTTAAGCAACAAGGGGGAGAAAGTTTAAAAGATTCTTGGTATCGTATTAACAATGCTCATCATAGGTGTACCAAAAAGCACTCTACCACGATCCTCCTTAGAAATTTTTATGTTGGTATATCTAGTTGGAATAGGTATGTTCTCGATACTCTTACAGGAGGTAATTTTCTGGATACTCCCGCTGGAGAAGCATGCACTATAATTGAAAGTTTAGTGGGAATACCACCTATTCATGTTGCTAAAACTAAGACCACCTTGGAGGAGGTGGTAGAAAGGCTCAGCTCTTTAGAGAAAAGTTTGCCAAGTATCCTAGAAAATGCTAGCCAAGTTAGTGAATTAATAGAGAATATTGGTAAGAGAATCACCGTTTTAGAGGCTAGCACTACTCTTGATAATAAAAATTTGAGGATTGGTAAACTAGAGGAGTCCATGGAAACTCTTTGCTTAATCTTCTCTTCTCTTAAATTTAAGAAAGAGAAAGTGTTTGTTGGGAAAGAGCAAAAATTTATGTATGTTCCCAAGGTTTCTGCGCTTAAATCTCAACATGTTCTTAAAATTGGTAAGACTCTTAGTTCCACTAAGGGTGACTTGCAGGTTGAATCATCTTCGGGAACTTCCAAAGTGCCTACTGAGGTAAGTGATGCTTCATCACTTGATGTTACTTGATTCGCAATTTACTGAGCCTAGCTCAAAGGCGTTAAAGAAAAGCACTCTTGGGAGATAACTCAATGTTTTATTTTCAGTACTTTTTCTTTTATTTGAGTCTTGGAAGTCATTACTACTGTAATGACCGCTCCTTATCCTTTTTATTTCGTTTTTGTGCCAAGAGAAGCCTCTAATTCGAGTGAGGTAAAGATTTGGGGATGTTGCTGTCCTGAAACTGTTTTCGGTGCTGCACCGTAAAAATTCGTATAAATTCTCTGTATATCTTTTGGACCTGCGATTTCTTGTGCATATGCCCCAGGTTATATCCAAACTTTCGTTAGTTGAACACTTTTTGATTTGAGCAACAGAAAACCCCTCAAAAATTCAACCTTTGTCAGCTGTTCAGTTTTGACAGATTTCTGCCAATATTTGTGTTTGCCACTTTATCGCTTTCTTTTGAGTTCTTTTGATCATGGAACTTTTGGGGAGGTTGCTACAGTAGTATTTGCTATATATGTGGTGGTTTTGAGTTGAAACCTGAAGCAAAAAGAGGTTGATTATATGTTATGCTTGCACTAATGTTGCTAATAGATTTGTGTTTAGTTTTGTATGAAGGAAGTTTTCAAGTGTAGGGATTGGAGAATGATGAGATGAGTTGAAGAATGGACAAAAGCTCAAGCTTGGGGATGCCCATGCATCACCCCAAGAAATATCCAAGAAGTACAAGCGTCAAAGCTTGGGGATGCCCCGAGGCACCCCTTCTACATCGGCAAAAATCAGGTCACCTTTCAAGACACTATATTTTTATTGCTTCATGCACTATGTGTTTTTCTTGGAGCGTCAGTTGTTTTAGTTTTCTTAGTTAGTTAGTTTAGTTTGTTTGCTGCAATAAATGGTTGGACCCCAACAAATTTCTTTTGGAGAAGTTGTATTGCTTTTCATTTGCTAAGAACACTCCGTTTTTCATTCTTACAATTTCACCGAGTGTTCTTCTTTTTCTGCTACTGCTTTTGGTTTTCGTTTTTGCCTTGATTTGCGTTCAGACCTTGTCATATATTTTCATCAAGGTGTATTTTTGCCTCTGATCTTTATTGGTTTTCATCAAAAGAGGTGTTCATAAAAATTTCAAATGGTGTTGGAAAAGAGAAAAAGCATTATGCAAAATAGTGGTACAAGAAGGAGCTTGTGTAGACTGCGGCTTAGGCTTTTTCATGTCATGCTTGATGTCTTTTTGATAGTATGCTTAGTGGTTTTTCTGTAGCATGACTTGTCTCAAATAACTGAGATTGCTTAATGATCCTTTGAAAAAATCATGCGTTGTTTTTATTGTATGGAAGCATTATTTTGGTTTTCTCCTTGATGCTTTATTTGGGTTGACTTGGCGCATGCTCACACATGTTAGACTCTTACAAAGTTGCCAATAGCCTCTATGATCATTTAGTTTTTGACTTTTGATGCCATCTTATGCTTCTTTTAATGTCGCTTTGTCGCTTTGCATGATTATGGCCATTATTGCTCTCTTAGTTGGTCGCTCCCAGTCTTTTGCTAGCCCTTGCCTTGTACTGAGTATGAGCTCTACTCGTGCATCCAACTCCTAAAAGCCAAAGTTTTCCAAAGTGTCCACCATACATACCTACTAGCAATTTGCTATTCCAAGTAAATTTGACTTGCTTTTATTTTCTCTTCAAATTAAACTCTTACCAGTGTTATGCGAAATTCGGTCAGTAAAGCTCTCACGAACCGGAAGGCACACTTTACTTTTCCTGTTCTTAAAAATTTGACATTGTGGTTTCTTATGTTGAGTTGTTATGCTTGCAAGTTGTAAGTTGGAGACTAGCCCAGCCATGCAGTCATGGGCAAGCTTTCAACATTGCACTTCTTATTTGAGTTGATATCGTGATCTTTTGTTTATGGATGCCCGCGGTGTGAAATGAATTGGGAATCTTGTGGGGATCATGGAGTTTGTATATATGTTAGGGAAATGCCGGGCCGCTAATCTAAGCCATGCATAATTCATGGTGGAAATTTGCAGCATACCCATGGTGAACATACGACGACGCATCTCACAATAAAAAGCTAAACAAAAGGCAAATAAAAGAGATGTCGAGGTGTTCATTGTCTGCTTGTCCTGTCATTTTGGTGTGGGCTTGTTCCATGTCATCGGGCACGGAGGTACCCCATTGGCGGTTCTCAATGATATGCATATATTTACAATGACAAGAGCCTTGCTTGGGACTCTAAGTAAAGTAGCATGAGGTTTGGGTACTCGTATTCACGGGGCACGAGGTTTTCAACTTATGATTTGTCAAGCATATGCATCATAATTGTTCTCAAAGCCGGTAAGTACCATATTTTTTGAAGGTTATAAAACTTGCAATCACTGCTTCCCTCTGCGAAGGGCCTTTCTTCTACTTTTATGTTGAGTCACCACCTTCTATCTTTATGCACCATAAGAGAGCATAGTTGTCATTCTTAGTATAATGTGCATTGTCCCAAAGTTTTCATTGATTGATTCATATTGTTGGTTTCACTTGTTCTCAAATTATTTGTATTTAGTCGCCCTTTTAAACTTTGAGGTGTCCTATGCATTTATGTTTTGCTCTCTTTGAAGGACAAGCTGGAAACCATTTGTATGTTTTTCCTTATGATTTGAACACACGTTTGACTTTCATTGTTTCATTTTCATGATCTTTTGTTTGTGTTCATTTGCATGTTTACAACATGGTTGCTCAGTTTCTTATTGTCAAGATTATATCTTCATGCCCATGTTTTAAGTTCTTATGATCCCAGCTCACAAATTCTTACATACATGATCAAGATTGTGTAGGTGCATGTCACCTCAAAAATTATTCTTTGTTATCACTTACCTACTCGAGGACGAGCATGAGTTAAGCTTGGGGATGCTTGATACGTCTCCAACGTATCTATAATTTTTGATGCTCCATGCTTGTTTTTACACCATTTGCCTACTGTTTCGTTACACTTAGTGGCACTTTTATGCATTTTCCGGAACTAACCTATTAACGAGTTGCCACAGTGCCAGTTCCCTGTTTTGTGCTGTTTTTGTGTTTCAGAAGTGATACACAGGAAATATTCTCGGAATTGGACGAAACAAGTTCCTGAAGTCTTATTTTACCCGGAAGCTTCTAGAGATCCGAAGGAGAGAAGGAGAGGGGCCACCAGGGGCCCACACGCCTGGCTGGCGCGGCCAGCCCCTAGCCCGCGCCACCCTGGCGTGAGGCCACCTGGTCCCTCCTCTGACATCGCCCCTTCGCCTATAAAGACCCCCCGACGAAAAAAAACCTAAGTACCCGATCACTTTTCCAGAACACATCGCGATCCGCCGCCGCCGTCGACCCGAAGATCGAGAGGGTCCAGAAGCTCTTCCCGGCACCCTGCCAGAGAGGGGAATCGCCACTGGAGGTCTTCTTCATCGCCATGCTTGCCTCCGAAGCGATGAGTGAGTAGTCTACCTTGGACTATGGGTCCATAGCAGTAGCTAGATGGTTGTCTTCTCCACCATGTGCTTCATGTTTAGATCTCATGAGCTGCCCTACATGATTGAGATCACCGTTATGTAATTCTACATGTTTGGTTTGTTGGGATCCGATGAATATTGGTGTTTATGATTGAGTTGATGTACTGGATATTATCTTTTGTTATCTCTATATTGTTTATGATCTTGCATGCTCTCCGTTGTTAGTAGCTATCTTGGCCGAGTAGTTGCTAGTGACTCCAAGAGGGGGTATTTATGCTCGATAGTGGGTTCATACCTCTATTTAACCTGGTGGAGTGATAGAAACCTCTAAGGTTGTAGATGTGCTGTTGCTACTAGGGAGAAAACAACATTCATATGCTCAAGGGCATATGCTTTGTTTACATTACACACTTTGCTTAATGCAATTATCTGTTGTTCGCAACTTAATACTTGTGGAGTTCTCGGATTGATTCGCCACAAGTGGATTATTAGTCATAGATGCAGTTGGATGGCGGTCTATGTATTTTGTTGTAATGCCTAGAGTAAATCTCATAGTGATCTTCTTGACATATCACGTTTACTTTACTCGCATTGTTTACTTTACTCGCATACTCTATTGTTTTCCACTCGATACACTCATAATCTTTGTTTCAAGCAAACCGGTGAGATTGACAACCTCATCGCAAGTTGGGAACAAAGTACTTGGTTGTGTTGTGTGCAGGTTCCGCGTTGCTACTGGCCGAAGACGAGTCAACAAGTGCGCCCTTGTTGGAGTGCTATTAAGCCAGTCTGCATCACCTTCAGTCGTTTGTCTCTCCTCTCCAAGAACGATAAACCTTGGTTTCTTAACTGAGGGAAAACCAGCGACTATACTCATCACACCTTCCTCTTGGGGTTCCCAACGGGCTCGTCATTCACCACGCACAAGGACTGACTGTCCACTAGGCAATCACTTTGCGTAGCAATATTATGAAGTTTAGTCAGTTTGATAATGAACATGTTGCTTAGGCTTGGGAAAGAATGAAATCTATGATAAAGAATTGTCCCACTCATGGACTAACTACTTGGATGATTGTCCAAACTTTTTATGCAGGACTGAATTTTTCTTCAAGGAACCTACTAGATTCAGCTGTTGGAGGCACTTTAATGTCCCTTACCTTGGGCGCCGCAACGAAGCTTCTCGACAATATGATGATAAGTTACTCTGAATGGCACACCAAGAGAGCTCCACAAGGTAAGAAGGTAAATTCTGTTGAGGAAACCTCTTCCTTGAGTGATAATATTGATGCTATCATGCTTATGCTTTCTAATTATAGGACTCATGTTGATCCTAATAATGTTCCTTTGGCCTCTTTGGTTGCTCAAGAAGAGCATGTTGATGTAAACTTCATTAGGAATAATAATTTTAACAACAATGCTTATAGGAACAATTTTGCTAGTAATAATTATAGGCCGTATCCTTCTACCAATGGTAATGGTTATGGTAACTCTTATGGTAATTCCTCCAACAACACTAGGGCTGCGCCCTCCGATCTTGAGGTCATGCTCAAGGACTTCATCGGTAAGCAAACTGCTTTTAACAAGTCTGTTGAGGAAAAGTTAGGTAAAATTGATATTCTTGCTTCTAAAGTTGATAGCCTTGCTCATGATGTTGAACTTCTGAAATTAAAAGTGTTGCCTAATGACGTGAAAAAGAACAATCCTTTTGCTACTGCTAATGCTATCCAAGTTAGAATTGATGAAAATATTTGGATGCTAGCAGAATTGCATGCCAGGTGGGAAAGAGAAGATGAGATGGCTAGAAGGATGAAGGTATGTACCATTACTACCTCTAATGATGTTGTTTGAAATGCTAGCAATCCTCTTACTTTGATTGGTGTAGAGAAAACTCCTACTCCTAGTGTTAAAAAGCCTAAAACTGCTAAAACTTTTTCTCAAAAGAGTGCTGAAATTTTTCGGAGTGTAGGTGACGAGGGGTTAACTCGACAAATGTCCTAGATGAAGGACTTAGGATCGGGGAGATAGGGCGTCGGATGAACTCGAAGGTAAGGTTAGTCAAAATAAGCGTATATCGAAAGTAAACTTGGGTGTTCAACCTGGCTTGCTTTCAATCTGCCCTACACCGTCCCCTCCCGGCCCCTATATATAGGTGGCCAGGTCTCGAGGATCGGGTAGGGTCCGATACAGATTACAATATCGACATACGGTAAGAACTCGTATTCGACTATCATTACAATTGAGCCTAGCTTAACGGGCCTCAGGGGTACTCAACTAACGGGATCTATTAACTATACCCTTGTCAGTAGCCCCTGAGATTCTACCAGAATTGCAGATTCGGGTTGAATCTCTAATCTTGAAATCTTCGACTTGATTAGTTCTTCGACTTCTTCTTATCTTCAAATCTTCGACTCGGTCTTTCGACTTATTTTTATGATAATATTTCGCAAGGGGTTTTAATGAACAAGTCTGACAACTCTGACAGATCAAGAGGCCAGTTAACTGCCGGAATAGATGCTTGTCACCTACTTCAAATTCAATCCCCTTGGATTTGAATTTGGGATACCGGTCAAACCCACTCTTTTGCCGCATTTAGGACTTACAAAGAATGAATCCCAGTGATTCTCAGGGTACCCAGTGCGTCCACTAGGATTTTCTTCACGTCGTAGACACGGATACATACCAGCAGAGCGCATCCATGTGCGTATACCAGGCCACACAGGACGGATCCCGGGGTCTTACCTTCATGATAAATCACGGCATTTGAGTTTCGTTGCGATAACGCAACACGAGAATCTTATATCGCACCCAAGTTTTGACTGATAAAATCAAAGAAATTCGAACTTAAATCTTCTTCCAATTCCCTCCCGATGGGAGTAGTCTCTTTGCATTTTGTCGACTAGATAGTCGAAGTTTGTATGATATACTTTCTTCATCTTCGATATTGACTATCTCATCCTCTATCGGGTGCGCGCTCAGCGCTCCCGATGGGAGTAGCCCCTGAGGCTATGTTTGAATACTTGTAGTCAAGCATAGGCTCAAAATTCACTTCGTCTTCTTTCTTTTAATTTCTCCTATTTATAAGCCCCTGAGCCCAAGGCGAGGTTTTTTATATCGTGCAACCACACTCTCCCCTTCTTATTTTTTTCTCCTTTGGTATTTATCGTCTGCTATGTGTAGAATTTAACTCCTTTGTAAAATATGTTTATGGGCCTTGCTTATCACGGGGGCCCGATAATACGTGCTTATAAATAAAGCATCTTTTGGCAAGGGTAAAAACCCTAATCAGATTCCTCCTCCGCCGCATCATCTTCTCTCTTCATCTAGGGTTTCTAGCCTTCTCCCTTTTCCACATGGCTGACGCAGATGGTTCTCGTTTGAACCTTGGCTCTCCGGTGGCGCCGCGAGGTCGGGGCCGCCCTCGTGGAAGCAAGAACAACACAACTCCGGCCGCCGCGGGATCGTCATCGGCCGCTTCGATTAAGCGTCGTCCCGGCCGCCCACCTGGTAGCAAAAACAAGCCCAAGGTGACTGGCGCTGCCCCAGGTCCAAGCGCTCCACCTCCTGCTGCTCCTCCCAGAATTTTTTCTTTCTTCTGCATTGCCATGGCGCAGTGCCGCGAGATTCAGCGTCTGCCGCTGAATTTCACCAAGTTCATGGATGGGCAAGAACTGCGAGAAGCGGTTCTCCGTGAACAATCTGGCAGTGGGACTCCATACGAAGTGGAGGTTTGGTATGATGGCAACGGCGAGCAGTACTTTAAGGGTGGCTGGTCGCAGTTTGCAGAAGACCACGACATCCATCAAGGCTTCTTCATGACCTTCGACTTCCATATCAGCACGTCAAAGTTCGACGTGAAGATCTATGACGGCACTCAGTGCCAGAAGGAGTATGAAGTTGAAGTCCACTTTCATTGGGATCTTCTTTATATGTAATTTCTTTCGATAATGTCCTTGCTGCCGTGCTATATGTAATGAATATTCGTACTTTGCTTTGACGCTTTTATTAGTACCATGAAAACAAATCATTGTTTTGAGGTATGCTTTATATATATCGGGTTCTTTGTGAACCAATTGCTTTGAAGGATATCGGGTTGTCTGCACAACCTTATAGTGAAAAAAGATCTCCATGTCGTGATAAAAGTTTCTTTCGTACGACCCGAGGGTTTAAGCCCCCGAGTGGAGAAGTAGAAATATTTTATACAATTTCGTTGAGTTCAACCCAAGGAACCCGGCCTATGGCCTCATGTTCTGGGTTCAGAAGGTTAACTCGAATTTTACTGATACCACTAGATTTACTCTACGCATAAAAACGTCGTAGCTACTCCGCATTCCACTGGTTGCCCTCGTCTTTTCTTGTCTTCTTGTCTTGTAGTCGATATGCTCCTCCTGGTATTATTTCTGTGACGATGTAAGGTCCCACCCAAGGGGACTCCAATTTGCCGTGGCTGTCTTGCCTAAGTCGCAAAACTAGATCTCCCACCACGAAGGATCGTGGATGAACTCGACTACTATGGTAGTTTCGCAGGCTCTATTGATACTGCGTGGCTCTTTCTAATGCTTTATCTCTTGCTTCATCTAGTGTATCAACATCGTCTTGCAATGCTTCTGTTGATGTTGTTTCGTCGTATGCCGTCACTCTTGGAGCCTCGTGTGTAACTTCGACTGGAAGCACGGCTTATGCGCCATGGACCAGGAAGAAAGGAGTTTCTTGAGTTGCTACGTTGGGCGTGGTTCTTAGACTCCAAAGAATGGAGGGCAATTCATCTACCAAAGCGCTCTTGGCTTTCTCGAGAGGTGCTAAGAGCCTCTTTTTTATCCCACTACATATCAGGCCATTAGCTTTTTCGACTTGCCCATTTGTCTTCGGGTGTGCCACAGATGCAAATTTGAGTTTGATTCCTAGTCCTTCGCAGTAACTCTTGAATTCCTTTGAAGTGAAGTTTGTCCCATTGTCCGTGATGATGCTATATGGTACGCCAAAATAGAACACTATTGACTTGATGAAGTTGATCGCTGCTGTCGAATCTTGAGTTGTTACCGGGGCTGCTTCCACCCACTTGGTAAATTTATCAACTGCCACTAGCATGTAAACATGTCCTCCTGGCCAGGATTTGTGCAACTTTCCCACCATATCGAGGCCCCATTGTGCAAAGGGCCAGGACAATGGTATTGGCTGTAGCTCTGCTGCTGGTGCATGTGGCCGAGATGCGAATCTTTGACATGCTTCACACTTCCGGACTATATCTTTCGCGTCTTCGATGGCTGTTAACCAATAGAATCCTGCACGGAATGCTTTAGCCGCTATTGCCCTGCTGCTTGCATGATGGCCGCACACTCCGCCATGTATATCCTTTAGTATTACTTGTCTTTCCTGAGGCATTACACAACGCTGTAAAACGCCGGTAATACTCTTCTTGTATAATTTCCCCTGCAACACGACAAACGCTTTCGATCGTCGAGTTATCCTCTTGGCTTCCACTGCATCTTCTGGTAATTGTTCATTTATCATGTATGCAAGATATGGCTGCATCCAGGTTTCTTCTATCATCATGACTTCCTCGGGTTCCGGCGTAGCCCCCCGAGCCTGCTGCAGTAGTCAAACTTTTGACACTTTTTATTGACCTTTCCACTATTTCCTCCCACAATACTCCAGATGGCACGGGTAAACACTGGGACCCGATATTTGCTAAGTTGTCGGCTTCTTCATTGCTATTTCTGCTGATGTGCGAGACTTTGCATCCGTCAAATGTTCCTTCGAGATAGTGATATAAGTTCTTGTAGGCCATCATGTTGTCATTGATTGTGTCGCATCTGTTCATAACTTGCTGGACGACAAGGTTTGAATCCCCAAATATTTTTAGTCGAGTTGCTCCACATGCTTTGGCCATCTTCATTCCATGTAGCAGAGCCTCGTATTCTGCTTCATTGTTAGAGGCCTGTGGAAAACTCATCCTTAAGACGTACTTCAGCTTGTCGCCATGCGGCGATATCAAGATTACTCCTGCACCTGCGCCTTGTACTCTCTTCGAACCGTCGAAGTACATTGTCCAGACACTCGATAAATCTGGCGGTCCCGTGCTTTGCAGCTCTAGCCATTCTGCTGTGAAATCTGGCAAGATTTGTGACTTGATTGCCTTCCTTTTTTTATATGTGATGTCCATGGGAGATAATTTGATTCCCCGCAAAGAGACACGTCCTGTTGCTGAAGGATTGTTCAATATGTTCGATAGTGGCGCTTCATTGACCACTATAATTGGGTGCACCGCGAACTACTGTCGCAGTTTTCGTGCAGTTGTGAAAACACTATATGCAAGTTTCTGATAATGCGGGTTCCTCTGTTTTGTCGGAGATAATACTTCACTGATGAAATATACCGGCCTCTGGACGCCGTGGGCTTTTCCTTCTTCACTTCTTTCGACTACTAATACTATGCTCACCACCTGATGGGTTGCGGCGATGTAGAGTAGTAGTGGTTCTTTTTCTTTTGGTGCGACCAACACTGGCGGCGTGGAAAGCACTTTTTTTAGCTGTGCAAAAGCTGTGTCTGCTTCTTCTGTCCATTCAAATTTATCATCTGATTTCTTCATAAGTGCATAGAAAGGAAGCGCCTTTTCTCCCAATCGAGCAACGAAACGACTTAATGCCGCGACGCGTCATGCAAGTTTCTAGACGTCGTGTAGTTTTGTGGGTTTCCCCATTGTTAAAATTGCTTGAATCTTCTCTGGGTTCGCCTCTATTCCTCGTGCTGATACCAGGAACCCCAAAAGTTGTCCTGCCGATACGCCAAAGGAACACTTTGTCGGGTTAAGCTTAAGCTTGTACCTGCTCAGGTTGTCGAAGGTTTCTGCCAAGTCGCTGATTAAAGATTTCTCCTCTCTTGTGGTGATGACTACATCATCAATGTAGACTTGGATTTTGCGTTCTATTTGGCTCCCGAGGCAGTTTTGCATCATCCGTTGATAAGTTGCTCCTGCGTTTTTTAGGCCGAACGGTATTACTTGGTAGCAAAACACTCCGTACGGTGTGATGAAGGCCGTCTTTTCTTCGTCTTCCTTCTTCAATTTGATCTGATTGTAACCAGAATACGCGTCCAGAAAGGAAAGCCTCGCGCATCCCGCTGTTGAATCAATTATCTGATCGATGCGGGGTAGAGGGAAGGGATCCTTTGGACAATGCTTATTGAGAGATGTGTAGTCGACACATACTCTTTGTACGTCTGTGTTCTTCTTGGGTACGATAACTGGGTTCGATACCCAACTCGAAGTTTTGATTTCTCTGATAAATCTGGCATTTTCCAGCCTGTGCATTTCTGATGCTATCGCCTTTCTTTTAGGTTCATCAAATCGCCGTAATGGTTGCTTGACTGGCTTTGCCTTGGGATCTACATTTAATGCGTGCTCGACGAGTTCCCTGGGAACCCCTGGCATGTCTGATGGACACCAGGTGAAGATTTCCCAGTGCTCACGGAGGAACTCGACGAGCGCGCTTTCCTATGCGGGATCCAAGTTCACCGCAATTGATGTCGTCTTGTTTGGATCTGTAGGGTGGACCTGGATCTTCTTCGAGTCCTGAGTTGTGTCGAAAGCCTGATCTGGCAGGGATCGTCCAACGTCGGGTAGCACATTATGATCTGTTTCCCCTCTTAGCCTCTCATATTCTGCTGTCATGCCGAAGGTTTGCGCCATCCTATTGAATTCTCTGTCACATGTGTTGGCTACTTCAAAGCTCCCTTGTACTGTAATTGTTCCTTTGGGTCCTGGGATTCTTAGCATAAGATACGCGTAATGAGGCACTGCCATGAATTTTGCAAATGCTGGGCGCCCCAGGATTGCATGGTATTGTGACGGCCAGTCCATAACTTCAAATTCCAGCTTCTCTCTGCGGTAGTTGCTGCTACTGCCAAAGCAGACGTCGAGTTCTATTCTTCCCAAAGGGTAGTTTGCGGCTCCTGGTACTATTCCATGGAAGGAGCAGTCTGTTGGCTTCAAACTCGACAGCGAGATACGCATTGCCTTCAGGGTTCTAGCATATATCAGGTTGATGTCACTCCCTGCGTCCATAAATACTCTTCCGATTTCGTACCCTCCTATTTGTGCCTTTAAAACCATAGGCGAGTGGCCTGGCCTGGGAACTTTCCTTGGGTGGTCTGCTCTACTGAACTTAACTGGTTGATCTGACCACCGCAAGTACTCTGTAGTAGCTGGTGGTGATGATATTGCTAGGTTTACTTGCCTGGATATGCTCTTTCGCTCTTTCTTTGACTTAGGCACTGATACGTCTCCAACGTATCTATAATTTTTGATGCTCTATGCTTGTTTTTACACCATTTGCCTACTGTTTCGTTACACTTAGTGGCACTTTTATGCATTTTCCGGAACTAACCTATTAACGAGTTGCCACAGTGCCAGTTCCCTGTTTTCTGCAGTTTTTGTGTTTCAGAAGTGATACACAGGAAATATTCTCGGAATTGGACGAAACAAGTTCCTGAAGTCTTATTTTACCCGGAAGCTTCCAGAGATCCGAAGGAGAGAAGGAGAGGGGCCACCAGGGCCCCACACGCAGGGCTGGCGCGGCCAGCCCCTGGCCCGCGCCACCCTAGCGTGAGGCCGCCTGGTCCCTCCTCTGACATCGCCCCTTCGCCTATAAAGACCCCCCGACGGGAAAAACCTAATGACCCGATCAATTTTCCAGAAACACATCGCGATCCGCCGCCGTCGTCGACCCGAGATCGGGAGGGTCCAGAAGCTCTTCCCGGCACCCTGCCGGAGAGGGGAATCGCCACCGGAGGTCTTCTTCATCGCCATGTTTGCCTCCGGAGCGATGAGTGAGTAGTCTACCTTGGACTATGGGTCCATAGCAGTAGCTAGATGGTTGTCTTCTCCACCATGTGCTTCATGTTTAGATCTCATGAGCTGCCCTACATGATTGAGATCACCGTTATGTAATTCTACATGTTTGGTTTGTTGGGATCCGATGAATATTGGTGTTTATGATTGAGTTGCTGTACTGAATATTATCTTATGTTATCTCTATGTTGTTTATGATCTTTCATGCTCTCCGTTGTTAGTAGCTATCTTGGCCGAGTAGTTGCTAGTGACTCCAAGAGGGGGTATTTATGCTCGATAGTGGGTTTATGCCTCTATTTAACCTGGGGGAGTGACAGAAACCTCTAAGGTTGTAGTTGTGCTGTTGCTACTAGGGAGAAAACAACATTCATATGCTCAAGGGCATATGCTTTGTTTACATTACACACTTTGCTTAATGCAATTATCTGTTGTTCGCAACTTAATACTTGTGGAGTTCTCGGATTGATTCGCCTACAAGTGGATTATTAGTCATAGATGCAGTTGGATGGCGGTCTATGTATTTTGTTGTAATGCCCAGAGTAAATCTCATAGTGATCTTCTTGACATATCACGTTTATCTTTATTCTATCAATTGCCCAACTGTAATTTGTTTACCCAGCATGTGTTATTTATCTTATGGAGAGACACCACTAGTGAACTGTGGACCCCGGTCCTATTTCCATCATATTGCTATCACCTGTTTACTTTACTCGCACTGTTTACTTTACTCGCATACTTTTATTGTTTTCCACTTGATACACTCATAATCTTTGTTTCAAGCAAACCGGTGAGATTGACAACCTCATCGCAAGTTGGGAACAAAGTACTTGGTTGTGTTGTGTGCAGGTTCCGCGTTGCTACTGGCCGAAGACGAGTCAACAAGTGCGCCCTTGTTGGAGTGCTATTAAGCCAGTCTGCATCACCTTCAGTCGTTTGTCTCTCCTCTCCAAGAACGATAAACCTTGGTTTCTTAACTGAGGTAAAACCAGCTGCTATACTCATCACACCTTCCTCTTGGGGTTCCCAACGGGCTGGTCATTCACCACGCACAAGGACTGACTGTCCACCAGGCAATCAGCTGTTTTTCTGGCGCCGTTGCCGGGGAGGAAGTAGAAGACTTCTGCGAGGGGAGTTTTTCGCACGCACATCCTTTACTTTGTTTTAAGTTTTGCTTTACTTTATTTTTGCTTGCATCGTTTTATCAAAAACACAAAAAAATTAGTTCCTTTTATAGTTGTTATTTTTGTTGGTCTGTTATTGTCTTGCTTTATCATGCTTTCTATCAATGGATAGTTTCTTTGAAACTAAATCTTTTTGGCAAGGTGGGTTCACGGAAGAGCAGCAAAATCATTATGACGAACACCGCTTGTCACAAAAAGGGAAACACTTATGGGAACAAATTAATAGATTGTATATCATTGCTAGAAATGTGTGCTCTACTTATAATGTTACTTATTGCTTTGATAGATCTTGTTGCTGTAGGAGGTATAAACACCTCCCTTTTCAATGTGAGTATAATGATGATGTTACCATATCTTCTTATATTAATGGAAATTATGACTTTTATGATGTGGAACAAATTGAAGAATTTATTGCTTGGAAGGGTGCATTCGAACTTGCTTATTTGC
The DNA here is from genome assembly GCA_007115705.1 of Dactylis glomerata. Taxonomy (NCBI): domain Eukaryota; kingdom Viridiplantae; phylum Streptophyta; class Magnoliopsida; order Poales; family Poaceae; genus Dactylis; species Dactylis glomerata. Next base: position 247,219 of record QXEO01000390.1, on the reverse strand, counting down.
TTGAAAATACTGATGATGCACCATATAAATATGAGGTTTATGATATACTTACATTTTGCTTTGATAATTACAAGGAAGGAAATGGCTATATTCTTAAATATCTTAATAGATGCTCTCCAATGGAAGAGACTAATGCCTTGAAGGAGCCTATGGAAGAAGAAATTGCTGAAACTGGAAGCTCATTGGATGAAAAAGAGGAGGAGAGTGATGATCAAGAGGAGCAAGAATGGAGCTACCCATGTCTACCTCCCAATAAGAGTAACTCTTTGACTAATACCTTATTTGATAGCCCTCCATGCTTAACAAAGGAGGATGAGTGTGATATTTATATTGTTGAGTTTGTTCATGATGCTTCTGAAAATTATTATGAGAGGGGAAAATATGGTTGTTGGAATTCTCATGTTGCTAAAACACCTCTCTTTATATTGTAAGTTCTAAAGTTGCTCTTGTTTTATCTACCCATACTTATTATTATGTGCTTCTTTGACTTATTTTCTTACAAGATTCCTATGCATAGGAAGTGGGTTAGACTTAAATGTGTTTTATATTTGCTCCTTGATGCTCTGTTTTGCTTCAATTCATATTTCTTATGTGAGCATCTTCTCAAATTACTGAGCCTAGCTCAAAGGCGTTAAAGAAAAGCACTCTTGGGAGATAACTCAATGTTTTATTTTCAGTACTTTTTATTTTATTTGAGTCTTGGAAGTCATTACTACTGTAATGACCGCTCCTTATCCTTTTTATTTTGTTTTTGTGCCAAGAGAAGCCTCTAATTCGAGTGAGGTAAAGATTTGGGGATGTTGCTGTCCAGAAACTATTTTCGGTGCTGCACCGTAAAAATTCGTATAAATTCTCTGTATATATTTTGGACCTGCGATTTCTTGTACATATGCCCCACGTTACATCCAAACTTTCGTTAGTTGAACACTTTTTGATTTGAGCAACAGAAAACCCCTAAAAAATTCGATCTTTGTCAGCTGTTCAGTTTTGACAGATTTCTGCCAATATTTGTGTTTGCCACTTTATCGCTTTCTTTTGAGTTCTTTTGACCACGGAACTTTTGGGGAGGTTGCTACAGTAGTATTTGCTATATATGTGGTGGTTTTGAGTTGAAACCTGAAGCAAAAAGAGGTTGATTATATGCTATGATTACACTAATGTTGCTAATAGATTTGTGTTTAGTTTTGTATGAAGGAAGTTTTCAAGTGTAGGGATTGGAGAATGATGAGATGAGTTGAAGAATGAAAAAAAGCTCAAGCTTGGGGATGCCCATGCATCACCCCAAGAAATATCCAAGAAGTACAAGCGTCAAAGCTTGGGGATGCCCCCGAGGCACCCCTTCTTCATCGGCAAAAATCAGGTCACCTTTCAAAACACTATATTTTTATTGCTTCACGCACTATGTGTTTTTCTTGGAGCGTCAGTTGTTTTAGTTTTCTTTGTTAGTTTAGTTTGTTTGCTGCAATAAATGGTTGGACCCCAACAAATTTCTTTTGGAGAAGTTGCCTTGCTTTTCATTTGCCAAGAACGCTCTAGTTTTCACTCTTATCAAAAATCGAGTGTTCTTCTTTTTCCGCTACTGCTTTTGGTTTTCGTTTTCGTCTTGATTTGCGTTCAGACCTTGTTATATCTTTTCATCAAGGTGTATTTTTGCCTCTGATCTTTATTGGTTTTCATCAAAAGAGGTGTCTTAAAAAATTTCAAATGGTGTTGGAAAAGAAAAAAAAGTTTTGTGTAAAATAGTAGTACAAGAAGGAGCTTGTGTAGACTGCGGCTTAGGCTTTTTTATGTCATGCTTGATGTCTTTTTGATAGTATGCTTAGTGGTTTTTCTGTAGCATGACTTGTCTCAAATAACTGGGATTGCTTAATGAGCCTTTGAAAAAAATCATGCGTTGTTTTTATTGTATGGAAGCATTATTTTGGTTTTGGGATTTCTATTCTCGTGCCCCTGGGTCGTTAGTTGTACTCAGTTTTCCCCAGCCGCTTAACTTTTCCTCAGTTTTCCCCTCGCTCCAGTTTGAAACCCCTCGCAGATGCTCGGACGGGAGGGTTGCCGTCTGGTCAGAGGCCTTGACCGTTACCGGTGACGGCTAGGGAGCCGCAGTGGTTGTGAATTGACCGATGCTTTTGAATGGTGCTGACGGGTAGGGTCAGGAGACATGTCGGAGCAGCCATCCATCTATCGCTGACGTGTGAGCCGTTTTATTTCCTGATTGTATACGCGGTACTGCCAATGACAAATGGGGCCGCTCTATAGGGCTGCCGCAGCCAATGAGCAGTGGGGTCGTGTATTTTTTAGGAAAAGACATATATTGCCGCTCTATGGGGCCTCCGCAGCCAATGACCAATGGGGCCGCTCTGTGGGGCTGCCGCAGCAAATGACCAGTGGGGTCATCTATTTATTTAGAGAAAATCATATATTGCCGCTCTGTGGGGCCTCCGTAGCCAATGACCGCTGGGGTCATCTATTTATTTAGAGAAAATCATATAGAGCCGCTCTGTGGGGCCGCCTCAGCCAATGACCGCTGGGGTCGCCCTTTTTCTTAAGCTAGACCCAGCAGGTGACTATTTTCGCTAGAGAGAAGCAACAAGTTCGCTAATTAATTTTTCTTAAGCTAGACCCAGCAGGTGACTATTTTCGCAGCTTAATCTAAAGTGAATCTTATGCTAAACATGGCTGGAACCTAGTGTTGTGTATCTCATTAGTCATCGGAGAACCGCTGGCAGCTCGTTCCCCACCCTCGGACGGAGCAGCCATCGCCAGCGCCTCGTCGCGCCGCCGGCTCTGTCCCCCGGCGGCGTCGGACGGACTGCGGCGCTGCACGTCAACCACGGCTCCAGCACTTGTTTTGTCCGCACGCATTGTACCCACCGCAGGAAAGTCCACCGCAAGCAGATCCGCCGCCCACGACGACCGGGATTTGTTCCGCGCACCAATTGGTAGTATAGCTTGGTAAGACCTCCGCTTCCGCCTCCCCCGCCCCCTAATCGATTCGGTTCCCGTAATTTATTGGAGTTTGCAGGTGCGAAATAGTCCTCAATGTCTGGTCGTAGCGGGTACATCGGCGAGGGTGGGGATTCGATCATGTCGTGGCCACGTTCTACTTCTCCTACCTCATCGGAAGTGCAGGTATCTAGCTTCTGCTCTCTGTACTGCCGTTGAATTTAACTGCCGCCATGGCCTGTTGGAGTGATTTCAGTTGTTCTTTTTTCCATTATTGTTACAGTTCGCCAGGCAAGCCGATGATCCATGGTACATTGCATACCAAGATGAATCAACCCAGTGGTGTAGCCAGAGGATGGATTTGGAGGAGAAGGTGGCCAATTTAGGTGATGAATTGGCCCGTAAAAACCTGATGATATTCGAGCTGAAGCGTACTGTGGAGGAAGAAAAGAAGAATTCAGAGCTTATTCGCAAGGAGAAGTTGATACTTGAGACAGATCTTGCCGTATCCGATCAAGTGGTAGAAAATCTAGAACATGAACTTCAAGTGATGGGAGAGGCGAAAAGTAGATTCATCTGGGCAGTTTTATTAGGTGTCATCCCAGTCCTAGCAGTTATGTGGTTGTGGTAGATGATTTAGATAGTATAGAATTGTTATTCAGTAGATGGCTCTAACCACTGTATTTTGGTGTGGCTCTAACCACTGTATTTTGGTGTGGCTCTAACCACTGTATTTTGGCGTACAATTTCCTAGTTGTGCTAAGTAATGCGCGCGATAATTTTAGCATGCATGAACATCTTATAAAAGTGAAGGGATCCCAAAAGTGAATTTAGATGAGTTCCAAAAGTGAAGGGATCCTAAAAGTGAAAGCATGTACCAGCCTCTCGGATCAAATACATATCAATCTTCCCAATCAAGTTGGGATAGAATTCAAATCATACATTCGGATGTACAGGGACACATCGAGAAAGTGGAGAAGCTTGTTTTGAGACAGAGGTAGTAGTTCGAACAATTTTATCCCAAATTGAAATTGAAAAATACAAATTTATCATAATTTATCCCAATTTGCGGCGTTGAAAATGGCCGCGCACCGATGGGCTAGAAGGCCCTGGACGACGGGCGGCTGAGGGGTGGTCATCTGCGCCATCCGCAAACTCGGACATGGAGGAGGGCTGGATCTGCGGCTTCGCAACCACTCTTGGCACCGCCGCCGTCTTGGTGGCTGGATCTGCGCCATCCGCAAACTCGGACATGGAGGAGGGCTGGATCTGCGCCATCGCAGCGATGTTGTAGGCGATGGCTTCAATCGTCTTGGCATCGATGACCACTGTCGACACGGCCGCCGTCTTGGTGTCCATCAGCAACAGATCTGAGGAGGGCAACGGAAGTGAGACATCGGCAGGCTCCGACATTGAAGGCTAGATCTGCACCGTCGCAGCGATGTTGTAGGTCGAAGCGATGTTGTAGGCGATGGCTTCAAGACGATCGGTGAGCACTGTCGACACGGCCGCAGTCTTGGTGTCCATCAGCAACAGATCTGAGGAGGGCAACAGAAGTGAGACATCGGCAGGCTCCGACATGGAAGGCTGGATATGCGCCATCGCAGCGATGTTGTAGGTCACAGCGATGTTGTAGGCGATGGCTTCAAGACGATCGGTGAGCACTGTCGGCACGGCCACCATCTTGGTGTTCTTCATCATCAACAGATCTGAGAAGATAAACGAAAGTGAGACAGAGAGAGAGAGATTTCAACTATTTCTGAGGGTTAGATCCTCACCGGCACTCTTAGATCCTCACCGGCACTCTTAGATCCACGCCGCCGCACGCACGGTTAGATCCGCGCCACTGCACGCTGCAGTTCCGCGCGGCCGCACGCACGGTTAGATCCGCGCCGCTGCACGCACAGTTAGATCCGCGCCACCGCACGCACGCTGCAGATCCGCGCTGCCGCGACCGCCAGAGTAAGAGAGGAAGATGCGACTGCTAGGGTTGGTAGGTATGTGCTCTGCTCTTCTCTCCGTATGCGTCCATCGAGGTAGAGAGAGATATACAGGCCGTCCGATCATAAATGATCCCACGGTGCAAGCATACGTTGAGCTATCAACCAACCAAGATCCGTGTGACATACATCTCGACCAATCAGAGATCAGCCAGTGAGTACAAGTGAGGAAAACTGAGTAGAACTAAGAGGGGGAAAAGTGAGGAAATGTTTATCGGAAAGGCAAAACTGAGTAGGACTGTGTAAAACAAGTGGACCCGGAGGGGGAAAACTGAGTAAAACTAAGTAAAACAGGGGCACCCAAATAATAAAGGGAGTAAGGGAAATTGTAGCTTTTGGCATAAAAATTGTTAGATTGTGTTATTTGAACAATATAGTACATTTTGGCCAACGTGATATTGTTTGCAATTCAAAGATACACAAGTGTGACGAATTTGGACTCATTTGAACAAAGTTTGTAAGCATAGTGGGTATTTGGGAGGTGTGTTGAGTAGAAAGCCCTGCACCTTCATAGCTAGTAGCTCATGGACTAGGAAGTGGTTTTGGGAAAAACTTCATATCTCTATATTTCCTTTTCCATTATTATTTCTCTAGGTTGTAGGTAACATAACAAGACTCCATGGGAAGGTTCTACCATGTTTTGAATTATTTTGAATTAAACTAAACCCAAAACTATATTTTTTGAGTTTAGTCACTTAGAAAATGATAAATTTCCTTTTCCATTATTATTTCTCTAGGTTGTAGGTAACATAACAAGACTCCATGGGAAGGTTCCACCATGTTTTGAATTATTTTGAATTAAACTAAACCCAAAACTATATTTTTTGAGTTTAGTCACTTAGAAAATGATAAATTTCCTTTTCCATTATTATTTCTCTAGGTCGTAGGTAACATAACAAGACTCCATGGGAAGGTTCCACCATGTTTTGAATTTTTTTGATTTTTTTTGAATTAAACTAAACCCAAAACTATATTTTTTTAGTTTAGTCACTTAGAAAATGATAAATGTGGCTTAAGCGATGAACTTATTCGAGGTGCATGACCATAGAAAACTTGCAATAACACATACATTCAAATTAATTGTTCAAAATAAAATCTTTCTCTTGCTCCTGGTGTGACTCGCTGGGTCCACCACCTTACTCCGGGTAACCCTACCAGGGATATTACCGGTGTCTACCTTCCTTTTGCCATCTTTCTTGTTGTTCTTCTTCTTCTTCTCTTCGGGTTGTGCCAAGACCGAGACAACCATATCATACGAAGCTTGTGCTCTTTCTTCTAATGCATTTTCTTCAAATGCTTCAATGGCCTCTCGATCCATTGCTTCAATGGCCTCTCGATCCATCTGTTCCCTCTGCTCTCGATCCATCGGTTCAAGCAGCTCTCGATCCATCTGTTCCCTCTGCTCTCGATCCATCAGTTCAAGTAGCTCTTGATCCATCGGTTCAAGCAGCTCTCGATCCATCGGTTCAATCTACTCTGGATCCATCGGTTCAAGCAGCTCATGATCCATTGCTTCAATCTCCTCATGTTGAATTGCTGCTTCATTCTCCTCTGCATTTGCTGCTCCCGCCTGATCTTCCATTCCAAAAGCTGGGTCAACTGGATTTTTACAAAGCCTAGCAATGTGTCCAGGGGTTCCACAACGTTTGCACTTACGTCGTCGAATCGGTGCACCACCCTCTGCACTAGCTCTGATCCTATTCTTCCTCGGCCTACCTGCCGGTCTAGTCAAAACTGGAGAGTACAGTTTGAAGCCTGGATCGACTACCATCCATTGGTCTTTTCCCAACAAGGTAGGAACATTCATAGCATATACAACCCTAAATTTGGCAACAGAGAAATACTCTGACACATACTGATCAACTTCACCTTCTGCACCCGCTATAACACTCATAAAAAACAATGCGTGTATGCAGGGTATCCCACGGATCTGCCATCGCCTACAATGGCATGTCCTATCAACCAAACTCACTGGATACCTCCACTGCCTGTTTTTACTGTCAGTGTAGGTTACCTCAGCCTCCATTCCTTTTCTGATGCATTTCATCTTCAATTGTTTTGCCCTGGAATGCAAAGACTTAATCAAAGATGGGAGCCTGAGATGGCCAACATATTTTGTGGCTGCAATTCTTTGACGCAGATCGATCTTTATCATGATCATCTGCCTAATCTTATCAAATATTTGCCACAGCATAAGCCCTTTCAATGACTTGACCTTTGCATTGAAACTCTCCGCAAGGTTACTTGTTACATAGTCTACCTTGCAAATTTCATTGAATTGGCTTCTTGACCATACCCTACCATGATGTTAATTCAAGTACTCCTTCACCCCAGGTTTTTGTTTATACAACACTTCCAAATGAAACAGATGCTTCCTAATGCTGCATGTGTATGCAGCTGGCCATAGGTTGTCAGTATAAACTTTACCCTTGAATTTCTTTGTAAAATTCTGTACCAAGTGTCGCATACATTCCCTATGCTCCACTCCAGGGAATACTGCTTCTACTGCACTCTCCAAACCTTTGCAAGCGTCTGTGTGGATAGCAAGTCCTGGTGGATGACCTATAAGGTCGCGCAAATTCTGCAGAAACCAAGTCCAACTTTCCTCTGACTCAACCTCCAAAACTCCATAAGCAATAGGGAACATCCAATTGTGTCCATCAACTGCAGTAGCAGCAACTAGCTGTCCTTTAAACCTGCCATGAAGAGCTGTTGCATCCACGGCCAAATAAGGCCTGCAACCGTCCAGAAAGCCTTTCCAGCAAGCTTTGAAACAAACAAAAGCCCTTCTAAAACATTCCTTCTGCATTATCCTCCCGCTTTTCAATTTGTAGGGAACTGTATGCTTGTCTATCGCTACAACACTGCCTGGACTAGCCATCTCCACTTCAGCTTTGAAAGTGTAAAGCAACTGAAAGCTTTCCATGGACCATTGATCCGTCAAGAGCCATTTCCTTTGCATAGAACATCCTCATGTAAGGTATTTTTATAGTAAACTTATCAGATATCAATTTTATGAGTGCCATTGGACCAAGTGATGGAGTTTCTCTCAGCCAATCTATGATTGCATCTGCCAACCACCTAGTCTTCGCTAGCTTTGATTTCTCCTCTGGCGCTCCCGCTCGTGGTGGACAAGTATGGTCGATCGAGTTCTTCTTTATCTGAAACATAATTATAAGGGATGTCAGTAACAGTTAACAAATTTTACACTGTGATCTAAAATACACAACTGGTTGGCGTAGTACCTGAACCACGGTTCTTCTGAGCATTGTGGATGCATGCAGCCTCCACTTACACCTCTTGTATGGGCACTTAACTGTGATCCTACCTGGCTCACTTTTAATAACCTCATAATCATTTTTGGTGAGAATGCAATATCTAGTAATTGCATTACGGCAGTCCATCATCGTTTGAAATACGGTGCCTTCTGCAAGATGAGGATCCTCCCTGTTCCACTCAATTGTTGGCAAGTCATCACCTTCGTAATCGGCTAAAACGAGGCTGTCATTGTTCTCATCCTTCTCTTCATCATCAGTGTCATCAAATCTGGCACCTTGTGCAATATCTTCCATGTATTGATCCTCCATTGCCTGCTTACTGCATCGATCTACCAATTCAGGAAACATCAACTCATCCTCATCATCTTGAGGAGACGGATCCTCAATCTCTGCATCGTCCTCCACATCGACCGCATGAATGATCTGGCTACCACTACCACTAGCACTGGGGACAGATGGTGCTGCTGTGGACCTACAAGGAGCGGGGCGGCGCACACGATTAGCAGAGGTAGCAACACTAGAGAGACATGATGCCCGACCACCTGATGATGCCCCAACACCAGATGATGCCTGGACCCTGTCCACATGGATTCGAATTTTACCGACACGGCAAGAATCATTTAAAGCAAAAAGAATTCCCAGATTGTCGTCGGAAATTAGTGGAACATATCTTCCCTCCATGCTGTTGAAATATTGGAAATCAACTGAATCGCCAGCGCCCTAGGGGTACCGAGCGCAGATGTTATCTTTTAAATCCCTCAACGAGATGGTAGTTGCAACCACCGCTGGGATGTAAAATCCGCTCACATTGCGTTCAGAATCACGCAAAAAGCTAGTATCCAGCCTAACCACCAGCCGAAAAGCCAGCGCTGGATCAATCCTATTCGAAAAGCAACGCAGTTAGTTGAGCAACAACGATTCACGCTCAAAAACTGCCTACTGTTAATTCACATAGGTAGACGATGCTTACCCAGATGGAATCCATGCGTTAGATCCCTCCGATTCCCAATCTTCTCCGCCGTTGAGGGGCATAATCGGCACACCAGACGGATGTACAAACTCTACCGCGATAGGGGTAGATCTAGTGGAGGCGGAGCCCTCTCCTCCTCCTAGGGGTGGTGGTGGGGGCGGGGGCGGCTCGGGGGCGGACGACGCCATAAGGTAGGAGGGCAGGACGGCGTGGCGGCGGAGGGGCGATGAGCTCTTCCAGTCTCGGGCGGAGGGGAAAGCTTTGGGTGAGTGACTGCCAGTCCGACGTGTCTCATTGGGTCAACAGTCAACACCATTCAAAAGCAACGGTCCATTCACAACCACCGCGGCTCCCTAGCCGTCACTGGTAACGGTCTAAGGCCTCTGACCAGACGGCAACCCTCCCGTCTGAGCGTCTGCGAGGGGTTTCAAACTGGAGCGAGGGGAAAACTGAGGAAAAGTTAAGCGGCTGGGGAAAACTGAGTACAACTAACGACCCAGGGGCATGAGAATAGAAATCCCTTTGGTTTTCTCCTTGATGCTTTATTTGGGTTGACTTGGCGCATGCTCACACATGATTAGACTCTTACAAAGTCACCAATAGCCTTCATGATCATTTAGTTTTTGACTTTTGATGCCATCTTATGCTTCTTTTAATGTCGCTTTGTCGCTTTGCATGATTATGGCCATTATTGCTCTCTTAGTTGGTCGCTCCCAGTCTTTTGCTAGCCCTCGCCTTGTACTGAATATGAGCTCTACTCGTGCATCCAACTCCTAAAAGCCAAAGTTTTCCAAAGTGTCCACCATACATACCTACTAGCAATTTGCTATTCCAAGTAAATTTGACTTGCTTTTATTTTCTCTTCAAATTAAACTCTTACCAGTGTTATGCGAAATTCGGTCAGTAAAGCTCTCACGAACCGGAAGGCACACTTTACTTTACATGTTCTTAAAAATTTGACATTGTGGTCTCTTATGTTGAGTTGTTATGCTTGCAAGTTGTAAGTTGGAGACTAGCCCAGCCATGCAGTCATGGGCAAGCTTTCAACATTGCACTTCTTATTTGAGTTGATATCGTGATCTTTTGTTTATGGATGCCCGCGGTGTGAAATGAATTGGGAATCTTGTGGGGATCATGGAGTTTGTATATGTGTTAGGGAAACGCCGGGCCGCTAATCTAAGCCATGCATAATTCATGGTGGAAATTTGCAGCATATCCATGGTGAACATTCGACGACGCATCTCACAATAAAAAGCTAAACAAAAGATAAATAAAAGAGATGTCGAGGTGTTCATTGTCTGCTTGTCCTGTCATTTTGGTGTGGGCTTGTTCCATGTCATCGGGCACGGAGGTACCCCATTGGCGGTTCTCAATGATATGCATATATTTACAATGACAAGAGCCTTGCTTGGGACTCTAAGTAAAGTAGCATGAGGTTTGGGTACTCGTATTCACGGGGCACGAGGTTTTCAACTTATGATTTGTCAAGCATATGCATCATAATTGTTCTCGCATTAACTTTAACCATTCAAGATACTTATGATGGGGGCAATGAGAGCTCAAAGCCGGTAAGTACCATAATTTTTGAAGGTTATAAAACTTGCAATCACTGCTTCCCTCTGCGAAGGGCCTTTCTTCTACTTTTATGTTGAGTCACCACCTTCCTTCTTTATGCACCATTAAGAGAGCATAGTTGTCATTCTTAGTGTAATATGCATTGTCCCAAAGTTCATTGATTGATTCATATTGTTGGTTTCACTTGTTCTCAAATTATTTGTATCTAGTCGCCCTCTTAAACTTTGAGGTGTCCTATGCATTTATGTTTTGCTCTCTTTGAAGGACAAGCTGAAAACCATTTGTATGTTTTTCCTTATGATTTGAACACACGTTTGACTTTCATTATTTCATTGTCATGATCTTTTGTTTGTGTTCATTTGCATGTTTACAACATGGTTGCTAAGTTTCTTATTGTCAAGATTATATCTTCATGCCCATGTTTTAAGTTCTTATGATCCCAGCTCACAAATTCTTACATACATGATCAAGATTGTGTAGGTGCATGTCACCTCAAAAATTATTCTTTGTTATCACTTACCTACTCGAGGACGAGCATGAGTTAAGCTTGGGGATGCTTGATACGTCTCCAACGTATCTATAATTTTTGATGCTCCATGCTTGTTTTTACACCATTTGCCTACTGTTTCGTTACACTTAGTGGCACTTTTATGAATTTTCTGGAACTAACGTATTAATGAGTTGCCACAGTGCCCGTTCCCTGTTTTATGTTATTTTTGTGTTTCAGAAGTGATACACAGGAAATATTCTTGGAATTGGACGAAACAAGTTCCTGAAGTCTTATTTTACCCGGAAGCTTCCAGAGATCCGAAGGAGAGAAGGAGAGGGGCCACCAGGGCCCCACACGCAGGGCTGGCGCGGCCAGCCCCTGGCCTGCGCCACCCTAGCGTGAGGCCGCCTGGTCCCTCCTCTGACATCGCCCCTTCGCCTATAAAGACCCCCCGACGGGAAAAACCTAAGGACCCGATCAATTTTCTAGAAACACATCGCGATCCGCCGCCGTCGTCGACCCGAGATCGGGAGGGTCCAGAAGCTCTTCCCGGCACCCTGCCGGAGAGGGGAATTGCCACCGGAGGTCTTCTTCATCGCCATGTTTGCCTCCGGAGCGATGAGTGAGTAGTCTACCTTGGACTATGGGTCCATAGCAGTAGCTAGATGGTTGTCTTCTCCACCATGTGCTTCATGTTTAGATCTCATGAGCTGCCCTACATGATTGAGATCACCGTTATGTAATTCTACATGTTTGGTTTGTTGGGATCCGGTGAATATTGGTGTTTATGATTGAGTTGCTGTACTGAATATTATCTTATGTTATCTCTATGTTGTTTATGATCTTGCATGCTCTCCGTTGTTAGTAGCTATCTTGGCCGAGTAGTTGCTAGTGACTCCAAGAGGGGGTATTTATGCTCGATAGTGGGTTCATGCCTCTATTTAACCTGGGGGAGTGACAGAAACCTCTAAGGCTGTAGATGTGCTATTGCTACTAGGGAGAAAACAACATTCATATGCTCAAGGGCATATGCTTTGTTTACATTACACACTTTGCTTAATGCAATTATCTGTTGTTTGCAACTTAATACTTGTGGAGTTCTCGGATTGATTCGCCACAAGTGGATTATTAGTCATAGATGCAGTTGGATGGCGGTCTATGTATTTTGTTGTAATGCCCAGAGTAAATCTCATAGTGATCTTCTTGACATATCACGTTTATCTTTATTATATCAATTGCCCAACTGTAATTTGTTTACCCAGCATGTGTTATTTATCTTATGGAGAGACACCACTAGTGAACTGTGGACCCCGGTCCTATTTCCATCATATTGCTATCACCTGTTTACTTTACTCGCACTGTTTACTTTACTCGCATACTTTTATTATTTTCCACTCGATACACTCATAATCTTTGTTTCAAGCAAACCGGTGAGATTGACAACCTCATCGCAACTTGGGAACAAAGTACTTGGTTGTGTTGTGTGCAGGTTCCGCGTTGCTACTGGCCGAAGATGAGTCAACAAGTGCGCCCTTGTTGGAGTGCTATTAAGCCAGTCTGCATCACCTTCAGTCGTTTGTCTCTCCTCTCCAAGAAAGATAAACCTTGGTTTCTTAACTGAGGGAAACCAGCTGCTATACTCATCACACCTTCCTCTTGGGGTTCCCAACAGGCTGGTCATTCACCACGCACAAGGACAGACTGTCCACTAGGCAATCAGGCACCCGTTGAATCATAGCTGATATGTAAACTTTTGACTCTAGGTGCCTTGCTAGCCTTTGTATTTGATATCCTTGACTTGTGTGCTTCTCTTCTTGCCATCCTCCTTGGTTTGAACCCATGGCGCTTTGTAGCCTTAGGAACGTTCTACAATCCTTCATCTGGTGATTTGAGACTCTTTTCCCATCAAGATATGCGTAGTGGATTCGACATGGTCCGTATAACATATCCTCGGCCGAAGGACCGGAGTATCTCAATTTTTCTACTCTTTTTGCCTGAAACCTCCTATTTTCATATCCTTCCTCTTCTTTTGCTGCGTAGCCCGTGGCTACCTGATTTCGCCTTCCTTGGTTATCCCTGCTGCGGTGTCGTCTCCTCTGTCTGCTTATTCTGTCGACTTCTGGTGAACGTCCTCTTTTGTTATTATATGTGTCCTCTCCATCAGCAAATTTGTTGGCTTCTTCCATTAGCTCGGCTACTGTCGTAGGTCTTGTTCTTCCTATTTCTTCCACGAGATCTGAGCGACGAAGTCCGGCCGAAAAAGCGTCTATTGCTCGTTCGTCGGAGACGTCCTCTGCTAAGTTTTTTATTACAGTCCATCGTTGTATATAAGAACGTAGAGTTTCGCCTTTCCTTTGCACACACGCCTTAACTTCCTCCAGTGACGCTGGGCGCTTGTATGTTGAACAAAAATTTCTTGCGAATTGGCTTTCGAGTTCTCCCCAACTTCCAATGGATTCGTTGGGTAGGGTATTCAAACAGGGCCATGCTGCGCCGGTGAGGTGTAGCTACAAACTTTGCATTGCAGTCGCTTTTGTTCCTCCTAATATCTGTACTGCCTGCAAATAGTCCGATAACCACAGGGTAGGTTCTTGCGACCCATCATATTTATGTTGATCGTGTGGTAATTTGAATCCTTTGGGTACCCGCATTTTGCGAACCCTGCGTGTAAAGCACAGTGCGCCCATCTCTTTATCGTCGTCTTCATAATTTTCTTCCCTCCAGGCGTGGCGTGATTTGTTTACTCGAGCCTGCGCTATTATATTTCTTGCGTCCTCCTTCCTCTTTTGTCGCCTTTCCTCTTCTGATGACTCACTATACTCGTTATCTGTGAAGTTGTATCTGAGCTTCTCCTTTTGCTTTTCCTTGTAGCTTGTCGACTTTGTCTCTGGACCTTTTTCCCTGATCTTGCTCTCCACTATTCTGAGGCTTCGTATCGCGGCTCGGTGCATATCTTCTCGCGGATCCCCGGGTTCTAGCCTTGTAGTTAGTAAATATGCCTGTGCTGCTACTAACGCTGCTTCTGGCGTTTCTTGCATGAAGTCATCTTTCTCCTCTTCTAGCTGTGGGGTAAGGCTCCTCGAGTACCTTTCCTCTCTGTTGCGTGCTGTTGCCCCCCTGTTGTGTTTTGGGTCTCCGCGCCTTTCTCTGCTGTACTCGGAATCCTCACTATAATCATCCCAGTATTCGTCCCTTGATACCCTGTTATTGTTTTGAAGAACCGTGTCTCTTTCCTCCCTTAGTTTCTTCCTTTGTTGGTATAATGCATACTGATATCCCATTAGAACTTCTCTTCTCGATCCTTCGGGTACTTCTGTACCATGATTGATAGCTGACTTGATCATTCTCCATTCGCCAGCCGAAACGTGGACTTTCTCCTTATCCTTTTTATTGTGTTCTTTTATTTTGTCGACTTGCCTGTCGGCCTTTTTACTTCCTTCGTTGTTGTTCTCTTCTTCTGCCTCGGTGATAATAACGCATAGCTGATGTACTTTGGAGACGCCACTGCTTCCAATGGCGAAGTCCCTTGCGCTGTTGTGTGTTTGACATACCCTTTCTTCTGAGTCGAAATTTTCCCGAATTTTGTCGCCTTCTGCGATTGATGCTTTTTCCAATCTGACCGGCGAGTTTACCTCGCTGGAAGAGCCTTCTGATGATTCCAACATTACCTCTGTTTTGGGCTTGCTCGCCGACGGATCTAGTTTCGTCGAATCCGAGAGGCGGGATGAACCCGATGGCCCGACGAAGATGCTCAAACTTCCAATTGTTAACTCCATCTCTTGACTTCCGTCAAGTTCTGAACTGCTATTGGCTAAAAGCAAAAAAGTCGTCGAATTCATGATTCCAACGCCCAGGGTCCCCACGGTCGGCGCCAATTGACGAGGGGTTAACTCGACAAATGTCCTAGATGAAGGACTTAGGATCGGGGAGATAGGGCGTCGGATGAACTCGAAGGTAAGGTTAGTCGAAATAAGCGTATATCGAAAGTAAACTTGGGTGTTCAACCTGGCTTGCTTTCAATCTGTCCTACACCGTCCCCTCCCGGCCCCTATATATAGGTGGCCAGGTCTCGAGGATTGGGTAGGGTCCGATACAGATTACAATATCGACATACGGTAAGAACTCGTATTCGACTATCATTACAATTGAGCCTAGCTTAACGGGCCTCAGGGGTACTCAACTAATGGGATCTATTAAGTATACCCTTGTCAGTAGGAGATGATAGCTCTATTTCCTTTAATGATTTTGATGATGATGGCTGCAATATATCTGAAGTTATTTTGTTCTTGCAAAAGCTTGCTTTGAGTCCTAATGCTAGTTCTTTAAATATTTCTTTTACTAAGCATATTACCAATGCTCTCATGAAAATTAGGGATGAAAAGTTGAAGCAAAAAGCTTCTATTCCCAAGAAGTTAAAAGATAGTTGGGAACCCATCATTGATATGCATGTTAATGGTTTTGATTGCCATGCTTTATGTGATCTAGGTGCTAGTATTTCTATCATGCCTAGAAAGATTTATGATATGCTTGGTTTACCACCGCTTGAAAAGTGTTATTATGATGTTCCTATTGCTGATGTTGCTAAGAAGAAACCTCTGGGAAGGATTAATGATATTCTTATTATGGTTAACAATAACCTTGTTCCCGTTGATTTTCTTGTCATGGATGTTGAATGCAATGCTTCATGTCCTATTATTTTGGGAAGACCCTTTCTTTGAACTGTAGGTGCCATCATTGATATGAGGGAAGGCACCATCAAATATCAATTTCCACTCAAAAAGGTATGGAACACTTCCCTAGAAAAAGGAAGAAATTACTTTTTGACTCTATTCTTAGAGCAAATTATGAGCTTGATGCTTCATCACTTGATATTACTTGATTCGCACTTTCTGCGCCTAGCTCAAAGGCGTTAAATAAAAGCACTCTTGGGAGATAACCCAATGTTTTACTATCAGTTCTTTTTCTTTTATTTGAGTCTTGGAAGTTATTACTAATGTAATAACCTCTCCTTATCATTTTTATTTCATTTTTGTGCCAAGAGAAGCCTCTAATTTGAGTGAGGTAAGATTTGGGGATGTTGCTGTCCTGAAATAGATTTTGTGCTGCACCGTAAAATTCGTGAAAATTCTCTGTATATCTTTTGGACCTGCGATTTCTTGTGCATATGCCCCAGGTTATATCCAAACTTTCATTAGTTATACACTTTTTGATTTGAGCAAAAACCCTCTAAAAATTCGACCTTTGTCAGCTATTCTGTTTTGACAGATTTCTGCCAATATTTGTGTTTGCCGCTCGATTGCTTTCTTTTTGAGTTCTTTTGATCACGGAACATTTGGGGAAGTTGCTACAGTAGTATATGCTTTATATGTGGTGGTTTTGAGTTGAAACCTGAAGCAAAAAGGGGTTGATTCATTGCTATACTTACACTAATGCTGCTAATAGAATTGTGTTTAGTTTTGTATGAAGGAAGTTTTCAAGTGTAGGGATTGGAGAATGATGAGATGAGTTGAAGAATGGACAAAAGCTCAAGCTTGGGGATGCCCACGCACCCCAAGAAATATCCAAGAGGTACAAGCGTTAAAGCTTGGGGATGCCCCCGAGGCACCCCTTCTTCATCGGCAAAAATCAGGTCACCTTTCAACACACTATATTTTTATTGCTTCATGCTTTATGCGTTTTTCGTGGAGCGTCAGTTGTTTTAGTTTTCAGTTTTGTTTAGTTTTGTTTGCTGCAATAAATGGTTGGACCCCAACAAATTTCTTTTGGAGAAGTTGCCTTGCTTTTCATTTGCCAAGAACACTCCATTTTTCACTCTTATCGTTTCAACGAGTGTTCTCTTTTTCTGCTACTGCTTTTAGTTTTCATTTTTTGCCTTGATTTGTGTTCAGATCTTGTTATATCTTTTCATCAAGGTGTATTTTGACCTCTGGTCCATGTTGGTTTTCATGAAAAGAGTTGTTTCAAAAAAGTTCGAATGGTGTTGGAAAAGAGAAAAAGCTTTATGCAAAAAAGTGGTACAAAAAGGAGCTTGTTTAGACTGTGGCTTAGACTTTTGCTTGTCGTGCTTGATGTCTTTTTGATAGTATGCTTAGTGGTTTTGCTGTAGCATGACTTGTCTCAAATGACTGAGATTGCTTAATGAGCTCTTGAAAAAATCATGCGTTGTTTTAATTATTTGGAAGCATTATTTTGATTTTCTCCTTGATGCTTTATTTGGGTTGACTTGGCACATGCTCACACATGTTAGACTCATACAAAGTCGCCATAAACCTCTATGATCATTTAGTTTTTGACTTTTGATGCCATCTTATGATTCTTTTAATGTCGCTTTGTCGCTTTGCATGATTATGGCCGTTATTGCTCTCTTAGTTGGTCGCTCCCAGTCTTTTGCTAGCCCTCATTTTGTACTGAGTATGAGCTCTACTCGTGCATCCAACTCCTAAAAACTAAGTTTGCCATTGTGTCCACTATAAATTCCTATGCATGGTATTTGTAAGCCATTCCAAGTAAATTTTCATGTGCTACCATTCAAAAAAACTTCAAAACAATTCTCGTTTTGTGACACTGTTTTCAGCTCATGGGGACGTAGTGGTCGGATTTGCTATCTTCCATATTGCTTTATTCCAAAAAGGAAAAAGAAAAGAAAAAAGGCACTCCTCCATGGTATGTGAATGTTGGTGGGCACCCGATGGAATCGGTTAGCCATGGTTTGAGAAAGGAAAAAGGTGGGGAGGAGTGTCAAGCTTTATAAAAGAGCACAAAAGTGCCAATCTCTCTCAAAAACTTGCTTCATTTTTGTATGGAAGATAGTAAGAACCCCATTGCCAATCGTTGACAAAAATAACCACCTCTCAAAACTCAATTTTTATCTCTCTGTTTTACAAATGAAAAGCTCTAGCACATATTTAATCATTGCTTCCCTCCACGAAGGGCCTTTCTTTTACTTTTATGTTGAGTCACCACCTTCTATCTTTATGCACCGTCATTCTGAGTATAATGTGCATTGTCCCAAAGTTTTCATTGATTGATTCATGATGTTGGTTTCACTTGTTCTTAAATTATTTGTATCTAGTCGCCCTCTTAAACTTGAAGGTGTCCTATGCATTTATGTTTTGCTCTCTCATGAAGGACAAGCTGAAAATCATTTGTATGTTTTTCCATATGATTTGAACATACGTTTGACTTTTATTGTTTTATTTTCATGATCTTTTGTTTGTGTTCTTTTTCATGTTATAACATGGTTGCTAAGTTTCTTCTATCAAGATTATATCTTTCATGCCCATGTTTTAAGTTCTTTTGATCCCAGCGCACAACGCTTACATAGATGATCAAGATTGTGTAGGTGCATGTCACCTCAAATTTTTTTTTTGTTATCACTTACCTACTCGAGGATGAGCAGGAGTTAAGCTTGGGGATGCTGATACGTCTCAAACGTATCTATAATTTTTGATGCTCCATGCTTATTTTTACACTATTTGCTTAGTGTTTCGTTACACTTCGTGGCATTTTTATGCATTTTCCGGAACTAACCTATTAACAAGATGCCACAGTGCCAGTTCCCTGTTTTCTGCTATTTTTGTGTTTCAGAAAAGTTACACAGGAAATATTCTCGGAATTGGACAAAACAAAAGCCGAACATCCAGAAATTTACCGAAGCTTCCAGAGAACCGAAGAGGAGACGGAACGGAGCCAGGAGGTGGTCTCACCACCAGGGGGCGCAGCCCAGGGCCTGGCCGCGCCGCCCTATAGTGAGCCCCACCTGGTCCACTTCTGACGCTGCCCCTTTGCCTATAAAGACCCCCCTACGGGAAAACCTAAGGACCCGATCACTTTTCCAGAAACACATCGCGATCCGCCGCCGTCGTCGACCTGAGATCAGGAGGGTCTAGAAGCTCTTCCCAGCACCCTACCGGAGAGGGGAATCACTACCGCAGGTCTTCTTCATCGCCATGCTTGCCTCCGGCGCGATGAGTGAGTAGTCTCCCTTGGACTATGGGTCCATAGCAGTAGCTAGATGGTTGTCTTCTCCACCATGTGCTTCATGTTTAGATCTCGTGAGCTGCCTTACATGATTGAGACTACATTTATGTAATTCTACATGTTGTATTTGTTGGGATCCGATGAATATTGGTGTTATGATTGAGTTGATGTGCTAAATATTATCTTATGTTATCTCTATGTTGTCTATGATCTTGCATGCTCTCCGTTATTAGTAGCTATCTTGGCCGAGTAGATACTAGTGACTCCAAGAGGGGGTATTTATGCTCGATAGTTGGGTTCATGCCTCTATTTAATCTGGGGGAGTGACAGAAACCTCTAAGGTTGTAGATGTGTTGTTGCCACTAGGGAGAAAACAACATTCTTATGCCCAAGGGCATATGCTTTGTTTACATTACACACTTTGCTTAATACAGTTATCTGTTGTTCGCAACTTAATACTTGTGGGGTTCTCAGATTGATTCCCTGCGAGTGGATTATTAGTCATAGATGCAGTTGGATGGCGGTCTATGTATCTTGTTGTAATGCCCAGATTAAATCTCATAGTGATCCTCTCGATATATCACGTTATCTTTATTCTATCAATTGCCCAACTGTAATTTGTTTACCCAGCATGTGTTATTTTATCTTATGGAGAGACACCACTAGTGAACTGTGGACCCCGGTCCAATTTCCATTATATTGCTATCACCTGTTTACTTTACTCGCACTGTTTATTTTCTCGCATATTACTATTGCTTTCCACTCGATACGCTCATACCTTTGTTTACAGCAAACCGGTGAGATTGACAACCTCATCGTAAGTTGGGAGCAAAGTATTTGGTTGTGTTGTGTGCAGGTTCCATGTTGCTACTAGTTGAAAACGCACTAACAAGAATCGTAAACGGCGCCCTTGTTGGAGTGTCACTAGGCTAGCAAGCATCACCTTCTGGAGTTTGGCTTTTTCCTGGATACGATAAACCTTGGTTTCTTACTGAGGGAAAAGCTTGCTACTGTACTCATCATACCTTCCTCTTGGGGTTCCCAACCAACACCGTGCCGCATCATTGATCAGGGTGGATGTCGCATGATCATCTTCTTAATCTCATCCGAGCATGCTTAGAGAGGTGATTTGAGGAGACAAACATGGATTAGACGCTAAAGCTCAGGCTACAGGTGCAGCGCTCCAGCTCGGGCGAGTCGAGACGTTCCTGCATAGGGACTATGGAGATGAGTTGGGACTTGGCAAGGAGAGAGATAACAACTAGGAGAGAGGGCCTTGGGGGAAGGATGGTAGGTTGTGGGTGGCAGCTGGCGTCGTGCCCGACGGGAGGAGGAGGGGGCACCGCCCCCCCTTCCCCCATCCTAAGGAAATTTCACTTACTAACCCTTCATATTTGACTTTTTTGGCTAAAAATACCCTCTATTTTACCCGATTACCCCTCCCCCCAATAGTGGCCCCAATTGTCTCAGTAGTGATTACCTTGGCCGCCACAAATAGATCGCGTTGTCGAGGGGAAAGGCCACAAATTTGGCTCAAGCTTTTTCCTCTGCGTGGACCTCCTCCTGAATATTGAGACCAAATACTTGGGCCAAATTTCTAGACCGGCCAAACACATACATACATGCTATTCGGGCCTTAAATCACCTGAATATCCAATCCCAACCTCCAAAGAAAATACCCAAACATAGACTAAGCCTATTTAAGCACTAGCAACTTGAGCTCTTCTTAGCTTTTTAATTTAACATATTTTCTCGGAGGAGCTTGCATGAATTTGAAATGTAGCACTAGGAAAATATTAAGATCAAGATGTCACATACGGATGGACTAATACGATATTTCAGAGCACATGTTTTCAATAACATGTATGTCTAGTACATGTATATCTAGTTGGTGAACAAGACACAAACACGAGAATGTTGGAGGATTGAGAAAAGAGAGAGATAGAATGGAAGGTCATTGGACTTCTTAAATTTGAAAAGATGGGGTTTGAGCTTATGTTGAGAATTCTATGAAGGAAGGGGACATAAAAAGGATTAAATAGTAATCTGGTGACCACAATCCTATGATTAGAAGGGATTTTATAAGAACTTCTTCTTAGGATCCAAATTCTCTAAAATTTCTAATAAATGCTTTAATTCAAAGTGACCCAAAATTTAGTAAAGTAAATACATAGGCATAAAAATATAGGTTAGAAATAAAATGAAATGACATAGATAAATAAATATTGTATGTCCGTTATTACAAAAATTATACCAATTTAGTAATAATCATCAATAAGAATATAGATAATTTAAAAAGTTATAAAAATACATATAGGTCCTTGGACCACCTAGCGATGACTACAAATAGTGGAGCAAGCCAAAGATGTGCCACCATCCTTGCCCCCCTCGTCCCCTATCGGAGCTGGACTAAACTTGTAGTAAACAAACTAAAAATCTTCATGCTAAGGCCCTAAATGACCAGTGCACCAAAGAAGCAACCGTCACACATGATGAGAAACTTAAATGGAAAGAGCTTGCAACCACACTAACAAACACAAGAATCAACTAGATCGGATGAGATTTGTCAAACTCACAGCTCCACGCCCTTCGCCGACACTAGGCACATCACTGGACCATATATAGAGTGGTGATGCCCTTATTCTGACTTCAAGATATCACCGCTACCTCACCACTCCGAAGAAGACACTGGAACTTCCAAAAAAAACTCCTCCGCCGGCTTGGGGCCATGGTTCACCGCACCTCGTCGGAGACGGAACAGACCGGCGTCATCACAGGCGACGGGGAAGGGAACATTTTTGCCCTTTCCCCACAATAAAGTATAGTCTGAAACCCTAGATTGAATTGTCTTCCCTAGTCCTTCCCCTGGCATACGACAACACGTGACCTACACACGTGCGAATATATCCAAGAACATTAGAACTGAAATTAAGGTGTTAGGTAGGATCCCGCCTAAATTTCACTTCTAGTTTATTTTTTAATTTCTAATTTGATTTTTTCAGAACATTTGAACTAGGATAGACAAAATAACTAGAAGTTGAAGTGGGATATTGGCAGGATCGCATCTTCCAGTTTATTTTTTAATTTCTAATTAAATTTATGCTGTGAAGGTAAATGGTGATCTCACCAAACCGGTTATACCCACCCGTGGAATACGTTAGGGGGATCCCATTAGCCCGTACTTATTATTGCTTTGCACGGAGGCTTTATCATGTATGCTTCATCAGAAAGAGAGTGCGGGTCAGTTACAAGGTATTCGCAATGGACGGCATGGGCCTGCAATTTCTGATCTCTTGTTTGCTAATAATAGCATATTCTTTGCCCGGAGTGACCAGACAAGTGTTCAAACTTTGCAATCTACAATGAAGACATTCTGTGATGGTTTAGGGCAGAAAATCAACCTTGACAAGTCCACCATTTTCTTCGGTAATCATTGTGGGCTGTGGTCAAGAATGGAGTGATGGAACGATTAGGTGTTCATAACGAAGCACTACAAGAAACCTACTTGGGAATGCCTACTGATGTAGGACGAGCACCGATCGACACCTTTTGTTTCCTAAATTATAGAGCTTGGAGGCGACTGATATCTATTTGAACATGCCTCTCTCTCGGTCTGGAAAGGAAACCTTGATCAAATCTGTCATCCAGGCAATCTCCACATATATTATGAGTTGCTTTCAAGTGCCTGGTGGTAACCTTACTGTTATGAGGCAGGCGATTGCAAATTTTTGGTGGGGGATGGAGGATGGACATAAAAAGATGCACATGAAATCATGGGATTGGCTCTCCACGCTGAAACCTCTCGGAGGGATGGGCTTCCGTGACCTGGTGCTGTTCAACAAGGCGATGTTAGGGCGATAGTGTTGGCGTCTTCTAACTGAGCCTGATACTCTTTGTACCCGTGTCTTAAAGGGGCGATACTTTCCAGACTCTGAATTCTGGAATGCCACTAAACCTTAGTCATGTTCATACACCTGGCGCATTATTCTCTTTGCCAAAAAGCTTGTGCAACAAGGCGTCCGATGGGGGATTGGTGATGGTGTCAAAACAAGAATATTGAAAGACAATTGGATCCCTGGGGTGTCACCGAATTGCATTCAAACCCTGATTCCTCTAATGGATGATGGAACGGTGAACACTTTGATATATGATGAGTCTGGGTCCTGGGATCAGGATGTGGTCAGGAGTTTCTTTGATAATCATATCTCTATAAAAATCCTTGCTATTCCTTTGAGCTGACATGGGGGGGGGGGGGTTGAGATTTTATCTTGGCCTCATGCTCGGTCTGGTGCGTATACGGTTTGGTCGGCATACAACCTAGCCAGGATGCAAACTTTCGTTCAGAAGCGGAGCCAGGCAGGCGGTATCCCATCTGATATCACTGCAGAATCCTCGCTTTGGAAGAAACTTTGGAAGTCCAAAGCGCCTGGTGAAATGAAGATTACAATCTGGAGGTTTACTCTTGACTGCTTGCCTAGCGGTCACCAACTCCTCCATCGCTGGGTACCGGTCTCTGGAGCTTGTTTCTTCTGTGGCTGTGAGGAATGTGTGGAGCATACGTTGCTCTTTTGCCAATATGACCAAGAGGTCTGGTGAGTCGTCAGAGCAAAATTCCCTCTTCATCTTCATCGATGGTTCTTCACGACTACCAAAGCCTGGGTTTTTGATTTTCTGGAGAAAGCAGATGAACTTTCCTTGGTCACTTTGGTTGTGACGGTGTGGCATATTTGGAATGCTCGAAATGTAGTACATCATGATGATCCTATTAAGCATCCTCGCAGCCTCGCGAAGCAGGTTATTGCTTATATTCATATGATCCAGTTGCATCTTCTTAAGCCCAATACCATCCATAGACGTGAGACCATTACTCCAGTTCCAGCTTGGTCTCCAACACCAGAAGGTACGGCGGTTGTTAATGTTGATGCAACATTGTTTGAGGCTTCTTCATGGATGGGGGTCGGCGTCGTGGTTAGATACCACAATGGTGAATTTCTGGTTGCTCAAAGTCAGTTACTTGATGAAATCATGGCGCCTGAATTTGCAGAAGCACACGCTATCAGATGCGCAGTCTCCCTTGCTCGTGACGAAGGCTTGGACAGGTTTATTCTAGTGTCCGATTGTCTATCAGTTATTCAGCGAATCAAGGCTCCGGAGAGGGACAGATCGCTGATCGGAGTGGTTATCGAGTACATAAAAACCCTCGTTCGATCATTGTCTTTGGTGGCATTTTGTCATGTTAGTCGTTTGTGTAATAATTCAGCGCATGTATTAGCTCGTAGAGCGGAACGGTTTGGTAGTGTTTACTTTAGAGATTATGTTCCGGATTGTATCCATGACAAACTTTGTATTGATGTTATTCGATTAATAAAGCGCTGAATTCTCTAAAAAAAACAGAAATACACGACAACCCAGCAAACCAAAGCGATGACGGGAACAGCAGCTACGCGGGTTTCAGGAAAAGAAGTTTTGTTTCTTCATACAAAGACTCGTGTCCGGAGCAAAATGGCACGTAATGATCGTTTCAAAATTTCACTTTCGTGTCCGTGGAAATTCACGGGACCGCCAAGGCCAAACGGCTATTTTCCGTGCTGAAACTAGTCGTTGCAGGTTTGTCGTACACCCCGCGATGTTGTTGTACGCAGCGAACCCTCGGTTCCCCGAACATCTCGGTACAGCGAACCAAAATCTCCCCTGCCAAAAAGCCAATCACGTACTGTATTGTAATGTAATCCCTTCGTTTAAAAATATAAGATGTTTTAGCTTTAAAAAGTGAGTGTATCTAGATATTAATTAGTGTATAGGTTTGCTCGAATCTATACATTAAAAAATATCTAGATACATTAGCTTTACAAAGCTAAATCATCTTATATTTTTAAACGGAGAAAGTACACAGTAGCTACTAATACTAGCTAGGCAGCAATACATGGTGAGATAGGTGGAGCTCTGAAAATGAAATTGAAATTGAAATGCCTGGTCGAATCTCACAAGTAGCACGTACTTGACGGCTTGACGTAGAGAGGGCAGAAGCAAACAGTTCTACTTGGCGCATCGTATTCGTTCCCTAGATATAGGTAGTAGAAGATCGATGGAGCTGTGGAGGGGAGTAAAAGATGGAGTACGAGCAATGCTTTGCTTGCTCGTCGATCGATCGTTTTATTTGATTTGATGATACAGACATGCATGAATTGATGGACCCTGTCGCCGACGAGTAAAGGCAGAAGTAGGTACCACGTACGTTCTGTGCTTGGCTACCTAGCTATGGTGAACATTTCGTTAAGAATCCAAACCCCACTCTAGGAGGAGTACGACGATTAACATAGTCCCGACTTTCACTAATATAAGATATTTTTGTAGATTTGTTTATTTTTATTCTATGTCTAGACTACTCAAGGTGCAGTGGCGAATGACGAAAAGAATTTAAAGTAGGGCGAACTCTAAAAAATGATATCAAGACCAAAATAGTTCTCTAGATAGTAACGCTATATATGACTCTAACACAATCACTTAGTATAAGAGAAACAGAAAAATATTTGAATATAAGAAGCATACCCATAATAACCCCTAATAACGTAGTATAGAAGTCCTAGGCAATGCCAAAGCTCAAACTTTTTTCGAAAATCTTTATTTATCATACTTTTGAATATACACCACTTGATATAGCACATCATCAAGTCATCAAGAAGCCATCCAAAGACGGAGCTATGTTAGAGAAAACACAAGCCATAACTGCATACCATTGTGCAATTTATACTAAGTAGAACCTTATATGTATGTTCACTAGCCTATAAATAATCTTTGGTGCAGTTAATGGCCTATATAAGAGTTATGTTGAAATTCATGCATCTATTATGGAAATTTTATTATGCAACTCGATCTTGATGATCTTTGTTGCTAAGAAAGCCCCTTCAACTATTGTAATCGCTACTGGTAAAAGCAATGTTAGCTCAGTGAGACGATAAACTGCATGAAACATAATGCGATCCTCTCAAATATCACGACAATTTATTAAGTCTTTAGTATCTTGAGTATCTATCTTCAATTATGTGTTAATTACTAGAATAGACATAGTCTTTGTTTTTGGTTTAAAATCGGTTTACGTAGCACTGTTCACTAAAATAAGTATAACTTTCTCATACAAAGTCCGTTTTTAACGTATGACCACTTAAATTATTCAGAAAAAAATAAACTCATATGACATATTTACCCAAAAATCAAGGTAGGGCGGCTGCCCTACCTTGCCCTACTAGGACTTCGCCCCAGTCAAGGTGCTCCTGCGTGATCTTGGTTGGCGATTTGGGTATCCGGTAGCGAGGCTTTCGTCCTCACAGTACTGCCTTTCAGTGCCTAGGAATCCCGTTTTTTGGTCTATTGTGGAAGCTACAATGGTGGCGCTTGGCTGATGTTCAAGTGTTTATGTCGTCCTCCTCTTTTCCTTTTTCTGTAATATATATAACAATCATATCTATCCTGACCAATGTCAACCCGCAAGGATGGATAAAAGCCTGATCTTGTAACGTTTTTTTTGAAACAATATATTCAGGTGGGGAGTCTTTCCCCCCGTTGAACCGTTTCAAAAAAAAAACTTCAGCAGCGAGCGAGCATAGATCGATTTGTGAGGCTTCTGGCCACTGTCAAACAACCTTCTGTCACTTCAGAAATTTCAATTCTAGTGGAGTAGTTCCACGGCAAATGCCAAAATGCCCTCGCTAATTTGCGCCTAGATCACATGATTCTTCGATCGTGAAGGCTCGGAGGCTTGCCTCGGACCATTTCTTCCCGCATTCGAGCGCCTCATTCGTGTGTCCGAGATGGGTGTTGGTGACTTTGCGTTGTGTCAGCGTCGTGCTTAGGTATGGTGTGGGAGAATAAGAAGGACACGGTTAATTCTTGGTTGACATATTTCATGTGTATTTTATAATAAAAACTGTATAATTGCAGTTCATACAAATATACAATTCTCATCCTCATGTGCACGAAATCATGATGTAACCCTAACGGTCTTAAAAGTGACTCGGGCCTAACTTAACTCTTGGTCTAACTTTTTTTTTTTAACATAACTCTTGGTCTAACTAGAACTACTAGCAAAGGGTAAACCAAAAACGACCGACGGCAACTCACTGGCGCCACCATATGGAAGCTCGAACCGACAGCCCTCTTCAACAGCTACACATTTCGTACCATCGCGACAGTGGCACCAGCGCCGTAGTGCGTAGTGTACCGTACCCAGATCACCAGCACGCTATACCATCATCCAAACAAAGATCGCGCAGCACGGCACTGTGCACGCGACACGCAGTTACTGGCGGATCGTACTAGTAGTAGCAGGGAGCAGAATCTACCGCGACTGGTGAACATTGTCCGAAATTTTTGCCCTCCATTGTAGGCTCCAGAACCCAGCTACCTACACCAACCTATCCATGTCAATCGATCAATCACGTACTACTTGCCTGTCTGTCTGTGGTCTCCAACTGTCCCTCCATCCATCTCAGCTCAGAGTTCCTCACATGCCAAATCTCTGAACGTGCCTGTACTGTATACACTGCCCATGCTGCGTGCGCCTGCGGTTCACTCACAGGCCACCGCCCGCAGGACATGGTGAGTGAATCTCAGCTGAGCCGAGGAGAATATCGCGCTGCGCTGGGGCAGCCGTAGCAAAGCAAAACCGCCGCAAAAGCGGAGGCGGCATCCTCTTTGCGCCGTCCTTCCTGCTCGCTCCATCACGCCTGCAGCATTTCGCGTGACTGCCTCGAACAAGCGAAATCCATAGCCGAGATCTTCTTGTTGCTTCATGATTATACAAATTCAAGTTTTTGAAATGGATACTTCTTAGCTCCATGTTAATGGCTGGAGGGACGCTATGCATGCCCGAACATTACAAAAAAAAACCATAGAATGCAAGATAGTAAGTAAATTATACTCCCTTCATTCACAATTAATCGACGCGGCTCTGAATGTAACTATACACATTTCATTGTGTAGATTTGACCATTTTAGAAAGAAAAAACATCCGTGGCAATTAATTTGGAACGAACCGTTCATTACTATATATATAATAGAGAATTTCAGAGACAAGTAGTTTACTCACAAAAAAGAGAGTGAAGGATAAATAAATAAATATATAATAGAGAATGGTGGATATTCTATAATGGTTAATGAATATTTAAATAATTTATAAATGCATGTAATATGACATATTCTTTCGAACCAAATAATTAGTAGGGGTTTTCTTTCCATTTACTAAATATTTCCCATGTATTTCAATAACATATTCTTTATAACAACATAATAAATAGGAGTATCATATTGTAAATTACTCTTTAACAAATAACTTTCTAGTTTCCTGAAAACCAAATTTTTATATATGTCTACATTTGTATGAGGACATACCACAGTGGTGAAGCCATTTCCACTTGTGCCAAGAGATCCTGGGTTTGAACCAGCCTCTTTGCATCACACTTTGCAGGGATATGACTAGATTTATATAATCTCTTCCTAAATACCACCTTATGTGCTTCTATGCAATGGGTCTATTTTATTTCCTACAATTGTTCTCCACACTAGTTGGGGTTGTTAGAAAAGATTCAACTATCTTATTTCCCCCTTATCTTGATTTTTTTGTCAAAAATAAAGTGAGCAATAGGTCCATATTAGACTGAGAATACACTGAAACATAATATATATATATATATTTTTTTTGTCCTTGCATAGATAATTCTTCGCTTACGGTACGTCCACTCAGTTATACTAGCTTGCATAGACAATCAGACGAGCCATTTTGCCAACTCGATCAGTTATACTAGTACTGTACTTTTTTTTTGAACGGACTAGTACTGTACTTGAAATGACAACTTTGGCTTGGAGTATCTCGTATATAGGAGCAATCTCGAGGTTGCGTGTATCTCAGCTCTGATCTGCTTCACTTCGAGTTCCGTGCGCAAGATATCGATCAGCGGATTAAACAACGACGTGTTGTCGGGTAAAGACGAACCGGGCTTTGCTCTGTGCACTGGGAAAGGAAACAGTTGGATTGCTTGTTTGTCTAAGCACTTTCGGCAATGATTAAAGTTTCAACTGAGATTTTGGTTAGTTCGACCATTAGATGCAATTCTGACGGGATGATTTCGTTGTTTCCACTTTTCCCATCGCCCGATATATATCTGTGCGCCCGCAAATCAGGTTTGAGGCCAGGGATGCAGGCGGACGTCCGCTAGACCTCCCCAGGCGGACAACTAATTTCGTTTTTATTTTTCTGACAGCTTAATACCTTACTAAACAAATTCGCTTTCTAGCTAACAATTTGATTCGGCGGATGTCCGCCAGGTCCACTGGACAGTCCACTTGCATGCCTATTTGAGGCTAACTTAATTAAAACAGTCATTTTCAAACTATTGACAGGTTTGTTTTGCCGGCGTTTGTTTCAGATACCCGTCGTAGTTCTTTCACAGCATGATGATGACCAAGCACGAAGGAAAATGGCAAGCAGTTTAACTATACAAGCTCAATCAGATCGAGTACTTAAAAGGAGAGAAGCCAAGGGAGTACATTTTTTTTTATGCGAAGAATTAAGTCATCCGCATTCTAACAGTTGTAACCCGACAACGGGAGAGAAACAGAAAAAGGCCGAACCCCAGAGGTCAGCTCGAGAACGGAAACGAGCCGGCCAAGAAGACACAGATGGGCCAGCCCATTCATCAATTTTTTATGCTTTATATTTTCAGTTTTTTCATTTAGGGTTATATTTTTTGTCGCTACTTACTTTTGTTTTGTTTGTCATTCAATCTTTACTTTCTTATTTAATTGTACCATTTCCTTTTTATTTTTTACTTTTTTGAATAAGGATACCAAATACTCCTTCTGTTTCAAATTTGTTTAAATTTTAACTACACTTACGTCAAGAATATTGGAACAAAGAGATTAGTTTTTAGTTATGAAACAACTGGTGTCTTTTAACATACGTGAATATTACATATGATACATAAAAATTAAAATTATGATATATATACTCATAATTATTGTCATTCTTTGTTAGGAAAAAATCTAGGGGACAAGATATAGAACACAACCATCGAGGTTTAAGATCTCACGAACATGAATTTGAATTCTTATTATTCAAAGAGAAAGCGTTGTGGAAGCTTCCCATATTAATTTCCATTCAAAGTCATGAATGCGGACATTGATTTTTTATTATTGATGATTTTTATTTCATTTTATTAAATCAATAAATATTTTTCTATGATACATGAAGATTCACTTAGAAACATACTAATGTTTCCTTTTCCATATCGCTACTGTCTATTTTCAAATATATGAATTTTTATTTTCACACATAGTATTTTGATTGCACGTGAACTTTTTCTAAAACACGTGAGCATTTATTTTTATATATCTCTAACACATACATGCATTTTCCATAATTAAAACAAATGCCTAGAACATAAATATAAATTTCGAGACTTATAAATAAGAGACAATTCTAGCTAATGGGCCACGGAAAATGCTTTCACACGCAGAAACCTTCAGGTGGAGATCCTCTATTGCAAAATTGATCGAGGGATTTGTATTCTTTTATGTTTGGACTTTAGGGTGTTGGACACAAAAGTCCAAACACCAAAAAAAATATAAAGTCCTCAATCACAAAGACCAATCTAGTTCTTCTTGAGCTAGATACTTACTTCAGGCCCAATAGGTAAGAGGGATGTTCACACGAAATAGATGATCGCCAGTCTTCACAAACTCTCGATGCTTAAACAAAGCACCGCAAAGGTTTTCAAGTGACTCTGTCTAGCTAAGAGGCACACACCCTTCAAGAAGTAACAACACTTTTTTCTGTTACTAGTATTGTGCAAACTGGTATATATCCCCAGCTGTAATGAACATGTTGATGCTTTCATAAAAAAACAGTGACCTTTTGGGTCTTCCCTTTATATTTTTTTTTGTTTCCACCTGAAATACCAGTCTCTACTGATATTTGCTACTGACGTGTGATACGATCATGCGAAGCGTCCATTGAGTTCTTAAACCTTGAATTACATGCCTACATGGTGTGTCGACTGCAACAATAATTTATAAATATACAAAATAATGAAATATATTGTAATCGTAGTCAACGATCAAGTTGTGCCCCCGCAAAAAAGAACGATCAAGTTGTGCTAATAGAAGTGTTTCCAAATTATAGTCTACAAGAGCCATCTAACCCCGTTCAAATCCTTCGTACCCAAGTCACATGGCTTTGCAAATTTGCGTTATATATTTACACCAGCCGCCCTTTGCCAGTGTAGTTTTATAAGCTCTTGAGCTTTCTTCTCCGCCAGCTTGACCAAAAGGAATACAAACCACATTTAGCTCAACTATGGCGACCGCCGGGATCAAGCCGTCCACCATGCGCGCCGTCCAGTACAGAGGTTACGGTGGTGGTGGTGCGGCCCTCGAGGTCAGCTAGTTTGGAGTATTCCTTTTTTTTCAAATTAGTTCGTATTAGCTAGTTTGCTTCTTTCTTAAACCACATCGGATCGATAATTTTGGTAACCTTTGTTGGACAATCATGTGGTTTCCTGCAAAATTCTTAATTTGTCCCCTAATAAGGCCTGAACATGAACATGATGGTTTCTCTTAATTTGTCAAGCCATATGACCATGTATTGCTATTCCGGTGAAATCAGGGATTCGGGGTTGTGATAGATCATATAGATGGTTGCTTCCTATAGGAATTAACAGCTCGTGGAAGGGATGTGAAGGCAGAGTTGACTTCAGTGCGGCCATTTTTTTTACCAGAGGCCACCGTACGCCAAATAGGTTATGAAAGGTCATACTAGTATACTATACGTTGTACTCCCGCTGTCCCATAATGTAAGCCATTTTAGCTAACTAGAATAGTTTGCTAAAACGGCTTACATTGTGGGACAGAGTGATAACTTGTAAGGTTCCGTTTGAGAACTCTTGGTATTTGGAAAATCGAGTTATCTCAGCTGCTGTCAATGCCCCTCCTCTTGCCTGAGTACAAATAAACTGAGCATAAAAAGTCTATTTTTTTCCTTCAGTATGTGGAGATCCCTGTGCCGTCACTGAAGAAAGATGAAGTTCTTATAAAAGTTGAAGCAGCAAGCATCAATCCGGCGGATTGTAACATCCAAAAAGGGCTGCTACGTCCTTTCATCCCTAAATTTCCATTTATTCCAGGTATTGATTCATATATGTACTGAGGACAAGACTATTGTACTAATTTGCTGAACCTGTACACCAATGTTATCTCCTGCACTGTCGTTATTCTCAGTGCTGCAAGGTGAATGATTCATTTCAGATACTGTATGATTTGTTCTAAATTATCAAAATGATTGTGCTTTCTGAAACAGTAACCGACATTGCTGGAGAGATTGCTGAGGTAGGTTCCGCAGTACGCGACCTCAAAATAGGCGACAAAGTTCTGTCGAGACTGAAATTCTGGGTAACTCAAAGTTCAAACCTGCTGATATTTGGCATTCAGCTCGATTCAAAGTGGATATGCAGTATACTTCCTGAAAGACGATTTGCAAATGCAGAAATCTGGTGGCCTCGCGGAGTACGTAGCAGCATCCGAGACCGTCACCGTCGTCCGCCCCGCCGGCATATCCGCCTGCGACGCTGCAGGGCTGCCCGTTGCCGGTCTCACCGCTCTCCAGGCACTGAAGGCCATCGGCACCAAGTTCGACGGCACGGGCAGCGCCAGCAACATCCTTATCACGGCGGGGTCCGGTGGCATCGGCACTTACGCCGTTCAGCTCGCCAAGCTTGGGAACCACAACGTCACGGCCACCTGCGGCGCGCGCAACCTGGAGCTCGTCGCGAGCATCGGCGCCGACGAGGTGCTTGACTACAAGACCCCGGAAGGTGCGGCACTGAAGAACAGCTCCGGAAAGAAGTATGACTACATAGTCAACACCACGAACGGCGGCAAGTGGTCGGCGTTCAAGCCGAGTCTCAGCAGCCACGGCAGAGTCGTCGACGTAGCTACCAACTTTGGCAACTTTGTCGCGTCGATTCTGACGGTGTTCTCGAAGCAGAAGTTGTCCACCATTATCATGTCGCTGGGTACGGAGGACCTGAGGTTTCTGCTTGAGCTGGTGAAGGAAGGGAAGCTTAAGACAGTCGTCGACTCGCGGCATCCATTCGAGAAGGCAGCGGACGCGTGGGAGAAGAGCTTGAGCGGCCATGCCACGGGGAAGATCATAGTTGAGATGTGATCATGTGAGTTTCAGTGTTGATTTCTACATCTATGTTTTCCATGTGAGCTCCATGTATGTATTGAATGATACTTACTGTATGTCTGTATCTATATACTCCCTCCTCTTCTCATGAATAAGGCTTATATTTTTTTATTAAAGTCAAGCTTAGTCAACTGTAATATCTATCTGTTATATACTAAAGTAAAGATATGGGAGTCTAAAATAAGGACGCGTTCGGGATCTCTCCGCTCCGTGGATCCCGCTCCAGAGCGGGAGAAGCGCCAGCACAAATTAGCGGAGCTGCTTAAAGCGAGCTCCGCGCACTCACCTTATTGTTTGTGGAGCGGAGTGGAGGGGAGAGAAACCGAACATGCCCTAAAGCAACCATGTTAATCCACGTAGGCTAGAAATTAAAACACCGTTAATTTTATTGCTAAGGGTTAGAATTTAACAGATCTAGGAGTTACGCAAAACTATAGTCGTGTGACAAGTCCATTCCACATATACACTGGTGCATATTAATTAGAGAGAAGCATTCACGTAACATGTATCATTGGGCTCCTGTGACATAGTGGGCACGGCAAGAGAACCAAAATTACACCATAATCCAAATACTTTGAAATTGTGTTTTACCTTGTCCATATCCCTATTAAGAAAGGACATATGAATATGTAAAAGAGCTGTATGGTATGACAAGTTAGATCCAAAGGACGAAGTCTATGCCATGAGCAAGCGTACATATGAGAAACACCATAGTTCCATTGGTATTTGTAAACCGAAGTAGCTAGATTATTAACTCTAGTGCAAGAGAGAAATTGAAGAAAATATGCACTAGAGGAAATAATAAAGAGTTTATTAGTTATTTCCATGTTAATTATTAATGTTTATTTCTCTATACTATGAATGTTGTTGTACCTTGAATATGAGATTCAAAGAAAAACTTATAAGCACATATAGAAAGATAAACAACAATTGTTCCTAGTCCCGCCTCTAGTATATGACTAGCTCATATATTATTTGATGGTTATATTTAATGATCGTGCACATTGTTATTATAACACGGATGCTAGCAATATTGGGGTAGATTTGTTTGACGAAACAATCATACTGAACCGACCCAAATCACTGATTCGGTATGAGGCTCGTTTTTCATGGTTAGTAGCATTATCTTTTAAGTTTGTCTTATGTAAAAAGTCCTTAAACCATGAGGACATCAAGTACTCTCATTATAGATGATATATATTTGCTACCATTATATTATATGTTACACCATAACAGGGGAACAATAAAGGTAGAAATCATATATGTTGGAAAGAGTGTGTGAGGACTTGATTGTTCAAGATTGGGATCTTCTCGTCATGTCGATAGAGAGATATTTCTGGAAACTCTCGGTATAGTGATGCGCCCTAATCATCTATGGAGACACAATGTGATGTAGATCACACACATCAACAATATAAAGGAAACGAGAAAATAAGTTTGATATTTGGCGGAGGTTAACTGGTATTGTGATCAAAGAGTTGATTCACGGGAATACCTAATGGCTCACCTCAAATTATGAACATATCGTGAAGCAAAGGGGTTAGCATTTGTCATAGCACAAAAAAATCATTTATAAAGTTATTCGAGTTTGAAAAGGAGCGATCATGAACGCGCATGTCTCAATGTTGGTTATTAACTCGAAGCTGTTCAGAGTAATGTCTGCGCAAAACCTAACCTACATGGGTCATACGCTTAAGGCTATTCAATCTCTTGTGGGAGTTATATTTATTTGTTATATATGGTATGTGGTTGAGGGAATGACCAGAATAGTTTTGGCGACATCAAAATAGTTCTAGTGGAGTTTCAGAGTCATTTTGGTGTTACCAAAATAGTTGTAGAGCTACACCGGAATAGATATAAGACTAAATATGAGTGAGAAATATTTTTGGATGTGTTCCTATATATTTGGAAATGTTTTGGAGTGATCGAAATAGTTTTGAGAATTTTACAAAAAAAATCTAGGAAATTTTATGACATAAATATAAGGTTCCGGACTTTATTCTAAAGTGCAAGAGGATTGCTTGGTGCCCCCCTTGGCCTCCTATATAAACCCATGCCCCCCTCTCATAGACACAACAACTCCCACGATTTCTTTCCTCTTTCCTCTCCGGTGTTGAGTGTCTCCCCTCGTGGAGGTTCTCTTGTACGGATGTTCTCCATAGATGCATGTGGAAAGGTTGCACGACTCTCACCGCAGTCGCTAAAGTCTTGTACGGAGAAGACCTCGTGGATTGTATCTTTGGATGCGTATTCCTAGTAGACGGGTCATGCGTTTGATCCTCCTCCACATCAAGAGAAAACCTCTCGGAGATAATGTCCTCGTGACTGGGAGGGATACGCCCAGCTAGGGGATTGCATTTAGAATCGTCAACAAGCTCTTCCACAACTACCTAGTGAGATCTTTCTAGATCCAATCTCGTTGTTGCAATCTCATAGATAGATCTTGGGTGATCGTGTAGGGCGATTTATTTTTTCGGACCCCAACATTATGGCCATCACTTGACCAAAAAAACCCTTGATATAAAGAAATCCAATTTTTTCCTTGCTCCGTTAGGTACTTCAAAAAAGGATAAGATAAATAATGGTAAGTTAGTTGGTCTGATCACCATGTGTGCCACTTTAGTAACCGGATTAGTCCCACCTTTGTGAAGATTTTAAAACTTAAATTCAGCAGACATATCGGTCTAAATTGCTGGATTTGAACAATATTTTCTTTCCTACAAGTAAAATAATAGTGCCATAGTTTATGTGAAATAGTGGTAATTCCCCTTGTAGGATTTTTTGAACATATTCATCAAATCTTGCTAAATGATTTCCCTTAAGCTCTACGGGGAATTTGTGTGGTCCTAGAGCTTTATTCCTTTCTGTCTGCCTAATTGTTACACCTCCTTTTCTACAAATTCAGATGTAATAATAAAAATCTTCTCTTGAGAAATAATTCAACCAACAAAAAATGATTTTGTGTCGGCGCCCCAAACAACCTCTTGTAGAATTTCGTGATACTGTTTTTAATGTTTTTTGGCCCTATGATTGTTCTTTCGTCTTGTTCGAGCTAGAAGATCTTCTTCCTTCTATGCTTTACATTAGCAAAAAGGTGAAAACATTTAGTATTATTCCCACCTTCTTGAATATGCTTTACATTTGCATGTTGCGCATATTCAGACTCTTCTTCCTAATGCAACTTAGCAAATTTTTCATTAGCCTCCCTCATCTCTTCTCTCTCTCTCTCTCTCTCTCTCTCTCTCTCTCTCTGTCTCGGGGGCATTTAGAGGAATCTTTTTTGCTTTACCCTCTAAGCTAACAATGATATCAAGCATACATTGTTTTTTATAAATGTTACTTTGATTTCTTGCACATACCCTTTGGGAATTACACAAATGGCGCATTTTATGCCATACTTCCATAGGAGTATTACCATGGGATATAGCGGTCCACTCTTTCACAACCTATCATAGAAACCTTCCTCACTCAGCCACAAACAACTCGAAAGATAATAGGGACTTATTCCCTGTTGAGGTTGTCCCTACACCTGGCATAAAGCAGGATACATTTGGACAATCCAGTTTATTGCGATGCGCTAAAACACATGGATTAGGCCGAAGGAGAGATGAGCATACTATGTTTTCTCCTCCGGTTTCTTCATTTTGCATCTGCAATGCCAAGTCATTGTTCAGTGACTCAACTGACTCGCTGAGGCTCTTTGCCTTGACCAAATGTGTAAATGGAAAATATAAGACCCTAAAATATACACACTATTAAAAAAATCTTGCGTATTAATTAGATAACATCGTTCATACTACAACTATCCAAGGCCGCTTTTAATAGGCAGGTCCGCACCACACCTTGTAAAGCTTCACTACACTACAGAATACACTACGACTAAATTGGCCTAAACCATGTGCAACTTTATTACCGAACCTATCAACTTTATAGATTATGATTTGCCAATCCGGAGGATTCAGAAACTGCAACTCCTTCGCAATCGGACAAACATCAGACCGATTGCAGCTAGAATTTGCAAGTGCCAGTTTTAATCCTTCAAGACAGGCAATGGATTCCCTCGTTGCCGCTGTTTGGCAATGATTTATGGTATCCCCCGCCGAGTATAAATTTTTGCTTCGCAATCTCTAAGAACCGAGTGTTGTGTCTTTCATTTCTAATAAAACTTGCATCAACGTTACATTCAACCCATCCATCAGGTGGTCGCTCCCATAATGTTTCCTTGTCTTTTCCTAATTCTCGCTGTATCACTTCAGTCATATCTGCTTAATTTTCTCGCATTGCTTTCCTTTTCTATAAGCAATCATCTTTCCCTTTGATAAATATTGTCACCGAGTATTACATTGTTTCTAAGGTGCCAAGTGATACGTCTCCAACGTATCTATAATTTTTGATGCTTCATGCTTGTTTTTACACCATTTGCTTAGTGTTTCGTTACACTTCGTGGCACTTCTATGCATTTTCTTGAACTAACCTATTAACAAGTCGCCACAGTGCTAGTTCCCTGTTATCTGCTGTTTTGTGTTTCAGAAAAGTTACACAGGAAATATTCTCGGAATTGGACGAAACCAAAGCCAGTCGCCCAGAATTTTACCGAAGCTTCCAGAGAACCGAAAAGGAGACGGAGTGGGGCCACAAGGGCCCCACACACCAGGGCAGCGCGGCCCAGGCCCTGGTCGCGCCCCCTATGTGTGAGACCGCCTCGGTCCACTCCCGACGATGCCCCTTCGCCTATAAAGACCCCCCGATGGGAAAAACCTAAAGACCCGATTACTTTTCCAGAACACATCGCGATCCGCCGCCGCCATCGACCCGAAGATCAGGAGGGTCCAGAAGCTCTTCCCGGCACCCTGCCGGAGAGGGGAATCGCCACCGGAGGTCTTCTTCATCGCCATGCTTGCCTCCAGAGCGATGAGTGAGTAGTCTACCTTGGACTATGGGTCCATAGCAGTAGCTAGAAGGTTGTCTTCTCCACCATGTACTTCATGTTTAGATCTCATGAGCTACCTTACATGATTGAGATCACCGTTATGTAATTCTACATGTTGTGTTTGTTGGGATCCGATGAATATTGGTGTTATGATTGAGTTGAAGTACTGAATTTTATCTTATGTTATCTCTATGTTGTTTGTGATCTTGCATGCTCTCCGTTGTTAGTAGCTATCTTGGTCAAGTAGTTGCTAGTGACTCCAAGAGGGGGTATTTATGCTCGATAGTGGGTTCATGCCTCTATTTAATCTGAGGGAGTGACAGAAACCTCTAAGGTTGTAGATGTGTTGTTGCTACTAGGGGAAAACAACATTCATATGCTCGAGGGCATATGCTTTGTTTACATTACACACTTTGCTTAATGCAATTATCTGTTGTTCGCAACTTAATACTTGTGAAGTTCTCGGATTGATTCGCCACAAGTGGATTATTAGTCATAGATGCAGTTGGATGGCGGTCTATGTATCTTGTTGTAATTCCCAGAGTAAATCTCATAGTGATCCTCTCATCATATGCACGTTGTCTTTATTCTATCAATTGCCCAACTGTAATTTGTTTACCCAGCATGTATTATTTTATCTTATGGAGAGACACCACTAGTGAACTGTGGACCCCGGTCCTATTTCCTTTATATTGCTATCACCTGTTTACTTTACTCGCACTGTTTACTTTACTCGCATACTATTATCACTTTCCACTCGATACGCTCATACCCTTTGTTTCAAGCAAACCGGTGAGATTGACAACCTCATCGTAAGTTGGGAACAAAGTATTTGGTTGTGTTGTGTGCAGGTTCCATGTTGCCGCTCGCAAAGCAAAGCCTGGACGAGGCGCCCTATAAATTATCCGGAGCTGTCGCAAGCTAGCATCACCTTCGGTCATTTGTCTGCCTCCTACTGGATTGATAACCTTGGTTTCTTACTGAGGGAAAAACTTACTGCTATATTCATCACACCTTGCTCTTGGGGTTTACCAACTGGCCGGTCATTTACTCAGCTCCATCAAGTTTTTCTGGCGCCGTTGCCGGGGAGGAAGAAGACTTCTGCAAGGGGAGTTTTCGCACGCACATCCTTTACTTTGTTTTAAGTTTTGCTTTACTTTATTTTACTTGCATCGTTTTATCAAAAACCCAAAAAGTTAGAATCCTTGGTAGTTGTTATTTCTTTACTTCTAGTTCATTATGTTGTTCCCTAAGTACGTCTTGGAGGACCTCTCAGTAGGTAGTGGTTTGATTATTGGAAAAAGTAACATTGAGGAGTTCTTTAATCATATTAGTATGCATAAGGATGTTGAGAAAAAGTCTTTGGCTGAGCTTGCTCCTAGTTATGAAGTTGCTTCTGCTTATTTGATTCACATGTTAGAAGCTAGGTTTGCTAGCCTTAATCCTTTTTTGCAATACATGTTTCTTAAGCTTCATGAAATTAAGAATCCTGAAAAGAAAGCTTTTATCTTGGAAACTTTGCGCATAGAATTTAGAGATGTTGCTATTGAGGCTAGGGAAGTTTTAAAGAAATTTAATAAGCTTGGCTTGCCTGTTGAAGTTGTTGGTATACCCAATGAAGATTTTAGAGTGCCAATACCTTGTAAACTTGCAGGAATTCATGATGCTTTGGAAAATAATTTTGGTTGGATTTGTCCTGAAAACTTTTTTGACGAAAATAGTGTACCAAAGAGTGATCATAAAGGGTCTTCAAAAACTCATTTGGACACAATTCAATTCATTGTTGAAAAGACTCCTATAGTGGATCTTAATGCTTCTTTCGATATTACTTGATTCACATTTTCTGCGCCTAGCTCAAAGGCGTTAAAGAAAAGCACTCTTGGGAGATAACCCAATGTTTTTACATTCAGTTATTTTTCTTTTATTGGAGTCTTGGAAGTTATTAATACTGTAATGACCTCTCCTTATCCTTTTTATTTCGTTGTTGTGCCAAGAGAAGCCTCTAATTTGAGTGAGGTAAGATTTGGGGATGTTGCTATCCTGAAACAGTTTTCGGTGTTGCACCGTAAAAATTCGTGAAAATTCTTTGTATATCTTTTGGACCTGCGATTTCTTGTGCATATGCCCCAGGTTATATCCAAACTTTAATTAGTTGAACACTTTTTGATTTGAGCAACAGAAAACCCCTCAA
Organism: Dactylis glomerata; assembly: GCA_007115705.1. Classification (NCBI taxonomy): domain Eukaryota; kingdom Viridiplantae; phylum Streptophyta; class Magnoliopsida; order Poales; family Poaceae; genus Dactylis; species Dactylis glomerata. The sequence goes on along the minus strand of QXEO01000390.1, from coordinate 206,620 downwards.
AAATTCGACCTTTGTCAGCTGTTCTATTTTGACAGATTTCTGCCAATATTTGTGTTTGCCGCTTTATCACTTTCTTTTTGAGTTCTTTTGATCACGGAACTTTTGGGAAAGTTGCTAAAGTAGTATATGCTTTATATGTGGTGGTTTTGAGTTGAAACCTGAAGCAAAAAGAGGTTAATTCTATGTTATGCTTACACTAATGTTGCTAATAGATTTGTGTTTAGTTTTGTACGAAGGAAGTTTTTAAGTGTAGGGATCGGAGAGTGATGAGATGAGTTGAAGAATGGATAAAAGCTCAAGCTTGGGGATGCCCATGCATCACCCCAAGAAATATCCAAGAAGTACAAGCGTCAAAGATTGGGGATGCCCCCGAGGCACCCCTTCATCGGTAAAAATCAAGTCACCTTTTAAACCACTATATTTTTATTGCTTCATGCATTATGCGTTTTTCTTGGAGCGTCAGTTGTTTTTAGTTTTCAGTTTAGTTTAGTTTAGTTTAGTTTGCTGCAATAAATGGTTGGACCCCAACAAATTCCTTTTGGAGAAGTTGCCTTGCTTTTCATTTGCCAAGAACACTCCGTTTTTCATTCTTATAATTTCAACGAGTGTTCTCTTTTTCTAGAACTGCGTTTAGCTTTTGATTTTCGCCTTGATATGCGTTCAGATCTTGTTATATCTTTTCATCAAGGTGTATTTTTGCCTCTGGTCCTTATTGGTTTTTATCAAAAGAGTTGGATTAAAAAAGTTTGAATGGTGTTGGAAAAGAGAAAAAGCTTTATGCAAAAAAGTGGTACAAGAAGGAGCTTGTGTAGACTGCGGCCTAGGCTTTTGCATGTCGTGCTTGATGTATTTTTGATAGCATGCTTAGTGGTTTTGCTGTAGCATGACTTGTCTCAAATAACTGAGATTGCTTAATGAGCCTTTGAAAAAATCATGCGTTGTCTTAATTATTAGGAAGTATTATTTTGGTTTTCTCCTTGATGCTTTATTTGGGTTGACTTGGTGCATACTAACACATGTTAGACTCTTACAAAGTCGCCAATAGCCTCTATGATCATTTAGTTTTTGACTTTTGATGCCATCTTATGCTTCTTTTAATGTCGCTTTGTCGCTTTGCATGATTATGGCCGTTATTGCTCTCTTAGTTGGTCGCTCCCAGTCTTTTGCTAGCCTTCATTTTGTACCGAGTATGAGCTCTACTCGTGCATCCAACTCCTAAAAACCAAAGTTTGCCATTGTGTCCACTATAAATTCCTATGCATGGTATTTTTAAGCCATTCCAAGTAAATTTTCATATGCTACCTTTCAAAAACCTTCAAAACACTTCTCATTTTGTGACACCGTTTTCAGCTCATGGGGACGTAGTGGTCGGATTTGCTATCTTCCATATTGCTTATTCCAAAAAGAAAAAAAAAGAAAAAAAGGCACTCCTCCAGTGTATGTGAATGTTGATGGGCACCCGATGGAATCGGCTAGCCATGGTTTGAGAAAGGAAAAAAGGTAGGGAGGAGTGCCAAGTTTTATAAAAAAGAGCATAAAAAGTGCCAATCTCTCTCTAAAAAACTTGCTTCATTTTTGTATGGAAGATAGTAAGAACCCCATTGCTAGTCGTTGACAAAAACAACCACCTCTCAAAACCAATTTTTATCTCTCTATTTTACAAATGAAAAGCTCTAGCACATGTTTAATCACTGCTTCCCTCCGCGAAGAGCCTTTTTTTTACTTTTATGTTGAGTCACCACCTTCTATCTTTATGCACCATTAAGAGAGCATAGTTGTCATTCTTAGTATAATGTGCATTGTCCCAAAGTTTTCATTGATTGATTCATATTGTTGGTTTCACTTGTTCTTAAATTATTTGTATCTAGTCGCCCTCTTAAACTTGAAGGTGTCCTATGCATTTATGTTTTGCTCTCCATGAAGGACAAGCTGAAAACCATGTGTATGTTTTTCCTTATGATTTGAACACACGTTTGACTTTCATTGTTTCATTTTCATGATCTTTTGTTTGTGTTCATTTTCATGTTATAACATGGTTGCTAAGTTTCTTCTATCAAGATTATATCTTTCATGCCCATGTTTTAAGTTCTTTTGATCCCAGCGCACAACGCTTACATACATGATCAAGATTGTGTAGGTGCATGTCACCTCAAAAATTATTTCTTTTGTTATCACTTACCTACTCGAGGACGAGCAGGAGTTAAGCTTGGGGATGCTGATACGTCTCCAACGTATCTATAATTTTTGGTGCTCCATGCTTGTTTTTACACCAGTTGCTTAGTGTTTTGTTACACTTCGTTGAACTTTTATGCATTTTCCGGAACTAACCTATTAACAAGTCGCCACAGTGCCAGTTCCCTGTTTTCTGCTGTTTTTGTGTTTCAAAAAAGTTACACAGGAAATATTCTCGGAATTGGATGAAACCAAAGCCAGTCGTCCAAAATTTCACCGAAGCTTCTAGAGAACTGAAGAGGAGACGGAGTGGGGCCACGAGGGCTCCACACACCAGGGCGGCGCGGCCCAGGCCCTGGCCGCGCCCTCTATGTGTGAGACCGCCTCGGTCCACTCCCGACGATGCCCCTTCGCCTATAAAGACCCCCCGACGGGAAAAACCTAAAAACCCGATCACTTTTCCAGAACACATCGCGATCCGCCACCGTCGTCGACCCGAAGATCGGGAGGGTCCAGAAGCTCTTCCCGGCACCCTGCCGGAGAGGGGAATCGCCACCGGAGGTCTTCTTCATCGCCATGCTTGCCTCCGGAGCGATGAGTCAGTAGTCTACCTTAGACTATGGGTCCATAGCAGTAGATAGATGGTTGTCTTCTCCACCATGTGCTTCATGTTTAGATCTCATGAGCTGCCTTACATGATTGAGATCACCGTTATGTAATTCTACATGTTGTGTTTGTTGGGATCCGATGAATATTGGAGTTATTATTGAGTTGAAGTACTGAATTTTATCTTATGTTATCTCTATGTTGTTTATGATCTTGCATGCTCTCCGTTGTTAGTAGCTATCTTGGCCAAGTAGTTGCTAGTGACTCCAAGAGGGGGTATTTATGCTCGATAGTGGGTTCATACCTCTATTTAATCTGGGGGAGTGACAGAAACCTCTAAGGTTGTAGATGTGCTGTTGCTACTAGGGGGAAAACAACATTCATATGCTCGAGGGCATATGCTTTGTTTATATTACACACTTTGCTTAATGCAATTATCTGTTGTTCGCAACTTAATACTTGTGGAGTTCTCGGATTAATTCGCCACAAGTGGATTATTAGTCATAGATGCAGTTGGATGGCGGTCTATGTATCTTGTTGTAATGCCCAGAGTAAATCTCATAGTGATCCTCTCATCATATGCATGTTGTCTTTATTCTATCAATTGCCCAACTATAATTTGTTTACCCAGCATGTATTATTTTATCTTATGGAGAGACACCACTAGTGAACTGTGGACCCCGGTCCTATTTCCTTTATATTGCTATCACCTGTTTACTTTACTCGTACTGTTTACTTTACTCGCATACTATTATCACTTTCCACTCGATACGCTCATACCCTTTGTTTCAAGCAAACCGGTGAGATTGACAACCTCATCGTAAGTTGGGAACAAAGTATTTGGTTGTGTTATGTGCAGGTTCTACGTTGCCGCTCGCAAAGCAAAGCCTGGGCGAGGCGCCCTATAAATTGTCCGGAGCTGTCGCAAGCTAGTGGGCATCACCTTCGGTCGTTTGTCTGCCTCCTACTGGATTGATAATCTTGGTTTCTTACTGAGGGAAAAACTTACTGCTATATTCATCACACCTTGCTCTTGGGGTTTACCAACTGGTCGGTCATTTACTCGGCTCCATCACCAAGCCCTACACCATAAGAATATCACTCTATCCTTCATCTCTTGATTCAGTTTATGTAGCAAAATAAGAACCCAGTCACTTCATGTGAAGATAATCTTAGACTCATAATCAAAAGGGACTTGAAAGGACCATAGCAGAGTCGAAATAGCCAACTTCGGTTTAGAAGGGCATGCAAAATATATTCACATAACACCGCGTAACAGTTGTTAAAAGAAGATTGCCAAATACTCTTGAAGAAACGGCCACTACAATTGAAACTATCAGTAAAAGAACACATTAGACGTGCAACCATTTCCCAAAAAAATACGTTCTAGCAACTCACAACTCTACAAAATCTTGCATGGAAGAAAATAAAACAGAATACCATGCATTTAGTACAATTGGTTCTATTCGGAAGTTCACAAATTAACTTCTCTTGCATGTTAATTAGCGTTGTTAATCCATATCGCAGTTACAGAAATTGAATTCGCCACACTATTACTCCCACTATAAAAGCCAACCATGCCTTCATTCCGACAACACTACTGCACTCCTTGTTACAGCGTACTTGATCCCACGCATTACCCTCAACCAGATTTTTCAGTGTTTAGAAATGGCTCGGCTTTCGGTATCCTTGATTCTCATCCTTGTGGCCGCAGCGACCATCACAACTGCGCATGGTGGTCGTGCTCTGGATACTGAAAGGAGCATGGCCGAGCCTCCGTCGTCCATGGCGTGGGATATGACGGCGCTCCGCAACCTCTTCCCGAGGGTCCAAACGGCGGATGGCCCCGCGACATCCTACTACAACGGAGCTGACCTCGAGTACAAGGTGCCGGTCACTGGGTTCTAGATCGGCCATGGTCTGCTTTTCATATTTCAAATAATGTCGTGTGCTTGCAAAGTGTGCAACTTTGTAAAGAACCCTCGCAGTACTATCCTGAATAATGATATGTCCACCTCTTCGTTTTTCAAATGTCTCCGAGAGGATCGGTTTTAGTAGCAGTACCTTTCTTTTGTATTACGAGGCTTGCTCCGGTACAACCCCCTCTCCAAACTTAAACTGGACTTTCGGGTAATTAGTTAGTTAGTTAATTAATTAATTAATTCTGAGCCCTCCAAAGCCCATATCCAAATCCGGTATACTCACGTATAGGTATACTGTATACCGCAAAGAAAGGTGCCGCGATCTCATCTCTCGCTGTCGCTCCCGTCGCCGACAATCGAGCTCATCGGCGAGTTGATCCTGCATCAAGACCGGCAGTCCTCCTGCATCCTCATCACCGGCGGCTCTGGCAAAGGTGATTGTTTGAACGCCGGTCACTACCGTCAGACAGTCCAGGCACGTCGGACCGACTGCACACACCGCGCCACCATGTCTGACATCGCGCGAATTGATTTTCAACCAGCTGGCCATGGACGTCTTCCAGTGCCTTCTTTGAATTAGTTTTTGGGCGGAGCCAGCTCCCGGCGCCGGCCGTCCGCAAGTGTGAGTAATCAGCTTATCATGGTATAGTGTTGATGCATGCTGGGCAAACTTAAGCTGACGTCACGCATGGCTGGCACTACCATGAGCTAGCTGCCTCCGGCGCCACTTTCCGGTCATTGACCGGCCATGGACGTCCTCCGTAGTCCGGCTGTATTGAGCGTGTTGTATTTCAACGGTCGGACTGGCCGGCCAAAATTTTGTCGGACTGGCTGCACACCTCGCCGTCGTGCCGGCGTCCCATCTACACGCCGCCCCACCCTGCCAGCACTTTCGAGGACTTGCCGAGGCTCATGACGGCCTGCACCGCCTCACAGTCCCTCATGGCCAGGAAGCACTGCCTTGCCGTTCCTTCCGCCCGCCCGTCAGTCAACGGCGTACACGAACACTCCTAACTATACGTATTCTACACAGTCGTACAAATAAGTTGGGCCATACAGATTTTATACTGGGCTACGTATACCCGTTTAGTTTTTTAAGATATTATCATGCTCTTAATTATGAAGGGGTATCGAGCAATCTCAGTCATCCTTGTGTTTGAGTTAATCTAAGTTTGAGGGGAGGGGGTTGTACCGGAGCAAACGCCTTGTATTACTATGGAACTCCGTGATTCTCAGCCTCTCAGGTATGCGACATGGTGCGATGAGAATTCTTCTTAGTTAACGCATAGTCAGGCTTTAATATAGTGATGGGGTTGATATAACTGCATCAACACATACGCATGATACAAAACTGAAGCTTCATCAATAATTAATGGGTAATTAGCAACCTTGATTTTGCACCTGACGATGTAGACAATTTCTTCCATCATCCTAAGCAAATCTTCAAGCAGCTCGCCTCTTCTTCCTTTTTCGTCACTAGCACCGTGGCCCTCGCAAATGTGAGGGCAACATATGGAAATATCAAGGAAATTCATGTATTTTTCATATATACTTATGTTATGCAGTTAATGTTAATACATTTATATAGTCACCAAAACTTTAATGGTAAATAAAACGTGCATAAACCTTTTTTGTCATCTTTATCTTGCAAGCTAGTGATTACTTCAAGATTAAAAAAATATCAGATTGAGTCATATAACAAAAATTTTACGAGGCATTGTTTTTATCTCATGTTACATCAAGACCTGGCGAAAGATCAGATTGTGTGTCTCATATATTGGAAGTACTTAGAGGTAAAAACATAATTTCATGTCTAAATGATAATTAGGATGTCACTCATGATACTTAGGTATTATTGATATCTCTTAATCAAGGCCTACTACTATATTAGAAGCAACCGATCAAATTACGATATATATGACTATAGATATATTACTTATTGCATTTTAATGATAAGGTTCAAGAGATCGATATCTATAAAAAAGGTTTTGGTAGCAAAATGAATAAAAATCCTTGTTGGCAGGTTCACAAAACTGCAAAATGGGTATTCTCACATTATCTTTTCCAATCAATCTTTACTCGGTTTACTGAAATGTGTGACGTCTATGTAGAACGATCAACAGATCGATCTGATGGAAGACACTAGGCAATACATTTATACTTCAACACTTCTCCTCACATGTGGCTTCCTCAGGCCTAAACGTGGACCGAAAGTGGGCTGCAATATTTTTATTTCATATTTCGCCAGCCGGGTCTTGAACTCAAGACCTCTTGGCTCTGATACCATCTAGAATTGCATGCTCTAGCCAATACGACAAAAAGACCGATCTGATGGAAGACAGTAGGCAATATATTTATACTTCAACTGTCTGCAATGTAATATATGACATGTAAGCCCACAGTTTGCAAGGCCAAGATCGTGCCTTTGCACTTGCTAAGATGCAGACTAAGCCCGGCTCCTCGAGCCAGTGCGGAGAAGAAACAACAATCGCTTCAGAAATATTGGATCCCGGGGATGCCATAGGCGTAAACCAACCAGTTGTCTTGACGGTCCCCAAGGGGGAAAGGGGGCTTCCAAAAAATATACAGTCATGTGGTCACAAAGGCAAAACCTGCAACTGGAAATCAATCTTGATTGATTGACACACTCGTAAGGTGAGATCGATAGGTATGAGTCACAAAGGTGTAAACAAATTTTGAGGAGGTGGATCAATTCTAGAGCCAGATGCATCAATTGCACCTCATAAAATTCAAGAAGTTCGTGGACAAAATCAGAGAGAGGAAAGCTAAGACCGCATCTGAAGTGATCGACAGGAACCAAAATGTGAGAATCTCGCACCGTGGTGCTTCTGGATCCCCTCACAACAGAAGAATCCAGAATCCCAGAGGCATGTACTAGTTTTTAACAAGTTGGGAGATCTACCGATCCAGGGTCGAGGAGGCAGACCATGACAAGGGTTGATGTCGGTTCCTCCCAGCGGTAGGTTGGTCCGTCAGGATAGGGCCTCCTAGGGTAACCGTTGAATCGCCAAGCCTAGAATCGAAAGAGGCCGGTGAGGATTGTTAAGAACTTGGAAGGCAGGGCTTAGGATAGACGAGGGATTATGAGGCCTACCTCTCATAAGTATTTGTAGAAGTTTCGATTCTCGTCCCCTTTTAAACTCTGAAACTATATTCGTCACGTCCCATCAACGCCCGACGTGGGCTTTAAAGAAGATCACCACCAAGTTACCGCCTTAGATGCCATCACCATAAACCCTAGATCTACTTGTAAACCTCGTCGGTCGAACTCTGTAAGCCCACCGAGCTTGTAGTCTTTGTAGTTTTTTTACAATTCTTCGTGATTCCACCGATAATAAAGTCCATGAGAAGTTCTTTCATCATCGCCGTGTTATTGATCCAAACCTGCTGGCTCGAGCCTTTCAAACAAATAAACTCGTCTCCGACCTTTGGAGCGAGATTAACTTTGGATCATGAAAACTATCCTTTGTCATGTGTTACTTCGCTTTGTAATAAACCGGTTATACCCAATAATTAAGCAAGTGATGGAAAATGAGCCCCGGTTGGAAAAGAAATCTACAAGCCCGCAGTTCGTATATCTCCATTCCATTGTTCAGTAGAGAATCAAAGTGCCGCCAGCGCCGCGGCACACAAAGCAACGGCGGCCGCGTACCTCACGGACCGACCCCCCGCTTTGAACGCAGAGCTCTTCCCTCCCGACTTGTTTCCCGGCGTCGTCGTCGCGTTGACACCCTTGGCCTTGGGCGCGCTCGCCGCGGGGGCAGGCTCTGGCGGGGTCTCCTCGACGGGTGGCTCGACGCGGAAGATCGCTTCCGGGAGCAGCACCCTATCGACCTCGTACACCGCCATGGGCGCGGTCCCGTACACGGTGCCGACGATCTTGGCGTCCGCCCACCTCGACAGCACGCGGATGGCCCCCGCGGCGAACGTCATGTTCACCGTGTACAGCCCTCCGGCGAACGTCGTCACCGGGTTGGCCCGGCTCAGCCCGTCGAACTCCTTCAGCGCGTAGTACCGGGCCAGGGCGTGGTACATCATCAGGCTCTTCAGCTGGTGTTTCTTCAGACCAGCCAGCACCTGCAACAGACAAAATGCCAATACCATATCAGATCGAGAACATTAATCCATGCGTGATCATCAAAATCTTATGTGTTGGAAGTACCGACGGCTCGACGGCGGCGAAGGCCCTGTCGGCGGGGACGAAGATGGTGATGCCTTGGTGGGTCCGGTAGGCCTGGTTTTGGAACACCTCCACGAGGTTAGTCTGCTGGAGGTACCTGAGGAAGGTCTGGAAGGGCCGATCCGGGGTTAGGATCTGGGTGAGGTTGGCGCGGCTGCCTGGGTCATCGGCGAGCGGACGGTAAGCGCCGGCGAGCGGAAGGGATAGGGACAGCGCGGTGGCGATCAGCGCAACAGCCAACTTCATCGTGCGAGAAGAACCAGCTGGTGATCGAGTCGAGTGTGGCCGGAACTGGGAAGGAGGAAGATAATGGAGGAGCGATTTGTGTCCGTGTTCTGTGCAGAGCTCGCTGAGATCTTTGGCTTCCTAGTTTCGAGGCGCTTCGTTGGATCGATGCAGGACGGTGTCAAACCATGATACTGAACCGTGTACTCAACAACGTCAGTATCTGCAAGGACCATATTCATCCACATGCAGAAATTGGCACTCATGTTTATGATGGTCTAGAGTACAAGCGGTGGATAAATACATAGAGGAATAAACGAATCAACGAACATTTTTTTCCATAATAAGGAAATAAAATTCAGCGCACGTGCCAACGCATGCAAAGAATTATCGACCTACTAGATCATCAAAAACCCGCAGACCATCAGAACCACGTAGCCGACGAGAAGGCTCCCAGCGCCAACTCGGCTGGACGAACCCTTGTCACCGGCACTGCCCTTGGCACCACGCTCTCCGGCGCCCGGCGCGTCGTCCATCGGCTTTGCCACCGGTGCTGGTGCCGGTGCGGGCACAGGCGTCATCTCCGGGGCGGTCGGGAAGATCTCCTTGGGCAGCAGCACGCTGTCGAGCGCGTACAGCGCGACCGGCTTCGTGGAGTACACGCTGCTGACGAGCTTCGCGGTGGCCCAGCCCGACTTGACGCCAACGATGCCGGCTTTGTCGGTGACGTTCGCCTTGTACGCGAACATGGACACCGGGCTCGCCGCGGCCAGCTTCGAGAAGGCCGAGAGCGGGTAGTACCTGGGCATGGCGTGGTGCAGCATGAGCGAGCGAAGCTGGTCGGTGGTGAGGTTGGACAGCGCGCCCTCGTCGACGGCGGCGAAGGCCGAGTCCAGCGGCGCGAAGACGCTGATGCCCTGCTTGGTGTCGTTCGCCTGGCTCTGGAAGGTCTTGATGACGTCGGTCTTGGTGAGGTAGTCGAGGAACGTGCCGTAGGGGCCGGCGAGGGAGAGCAGGTCAGCGAGGTCGACGTAGGCCGGCGCCGGCGCGGGCGCCGGGGTCTCCACGATCGGTGCCCTCTGGGACAATGCCCCGTGAGAGAGCGCGAGGCAGAGCAATGTGCTCACAAGAACTGCCGCTTTGAGATCCATTTCTGCAGCAGAACTCGTGTGTACTGCGCGACTTGCTGAAGATGCAGATGATCAGCAGCTGCACCTGAATCCTGATCGATGTATCGAGGCTGTGGCTGTGGTGAAGCTCTACGGAGGCATGCAAGACTTACTTATAGCACATGGGACTATGGGAGTACAAATTTAAAAGGTCGATAGTACATGCCGGGGTTGGCATTGGGCTGGTGTTAGTTAGCTATGCTGTCAATGTTGAGTGGTCAACTGAAGATATGATGCGGTGATACGTTTTGGGAATGTTTTTCTGAAGGTGTCGGGGTGACTGGAGCCTTAGAGCAAGAACAATAGTAGAGTCATGAGCTGGCTATAAGCCATTGCCAAGTCATCTATAGTTAGCTTATAGTCAACATCTATAATAGTTAGCTATAAGAGACTACTACTTTATGAATATATGGCCCACTTGACACTCTCATAATGTGTCTAGGAGCATGTGCAAGAGCTAGCTCTTACATGAGAGCTCATTTCTCTTCTCTCTCATCTTCTCTCTCCTCCAACTCATTTAAAAAATAATATTTTAGTTCTTATAGCCAGCTAACTAGATCTTATTATACTTGCTCTCTTACGGGGGCAAGATAAATTTGCACTTTGAATTGCATACACTTGTCAGCCTCTGATTCTATCGTGGTGGTAAAACCTTGAAGGCATGACAGTCGACGCTCGTGATTTTTGCCCTCCAATTACCAGTCGATTTACATGGCTTGGTTGGTCAATCCACGGGACAAAAGCTCTAATCCCAGATAGTTCCACAACAGTACGATCTTCTAAGATAAAAATAGTACGAGCTGGATTATTTGAAGATTACACTAGGACACATTAAGGAATTCTAAAATGGGGGCACCGACGGAATGCACAATAGACCCCATATAAAAATGCATAACAGACGCGCAAATTGTTTCCGTAGAGGGCATGCCAGCTGATAAAAATCGAGTAAACAAAATCAGTGTTGTGTCGGCCAACTAAAAACAGAATCGTGATCAATCATCAAATGATATATAGTGTTAGAATACGCTCTGATGTCCCTCCCAAAAGAATAAAATAAACGAATACACTGTGATACACGTAGTCGTGCTTTCCTTCAGATGCAGTACATGCTCTTCCTCTCCGGCCGGCATCGCGAGTAACGCTGGAGACGTGCACGCCGCGAGTGTTCTTTCGACTCTACTGGGCCGCCACCACCTGGTCTCACCGACGCTACGCACACACACGAGCATAGCTAAGCCAGCTAGGCAGAGATTTACTATATGCTACTCCCTCCCATTGAAAATAACTGTCGAACACTTAATACAAATTTTGTACTAAACTAGTATAAAATTGCCGATAGTTATTTCCGATCGGAGGAAATATTATGTTAGCATTTGGATGTAAGAAAAGTTTAAGACTTGCGAGCGGCTCGAGATCGACTCCTCTTTTAGCTTGATTGAAGATTGATTTACAAAAACGAGCCGAGTATGAGTGTCATATGTAACTCAATTAAAAATTAAGTTAACCTTGATCGACCACTAGCTTGCTCAAGTTTAGCTCGCTAGCTTGAAATAATAATTATTATATATAATAATTTTACAAATAAGTAGGACCAATACCCCGCCAAGTTTGATAGGAGAGGCATCCCTACCCTTGCTAGTTCTTCACAATGAGCTCTTGCGAGGAAGAGATGATTGTTCCTTCGTCCGAAGTTACAATTTCTTCTCGCTTGTAGGTAGTTTGTAAGATTATATCTCTACATTCTTTTTCAGATCTCAGAAGTAAATTAGTCTGTATATGTGTAAGATCTAGCTGGAGATTACTTCAAGTCTTAAGGCCGCTCCAAGAAGACCTACCATATGTGCACATCACTGGAACTTTCATAAACTTATATGTCCAATAAATTGTTATTTCAGTTAAATGGGTATTTGCAGTATGTTATGAACAAGTACTAGTCTTTGCATAAACAAGTCAAACTACTTTGAATAAATTTATATTATCTATGTATTGGCTGGAACAATACTTTATGATGTTTTATCATGACATCTTGTGTGTCTAACTAGATGAAAATTTATCTTGAAATTTAGGAACTTGTTTAGCTCGAAACTAGCTCGAGATCAACTCTGGGTGTTACAAGCCGAGTATGAGCCGACTTCATAGCTCGATCTTTTACTCGACTCGGCCATAGCTCGCCTAAATTTCAATATGAGTTGAGCTGAGCCTAGTATAAGTCGCTTGAACTTGACTTGTTTGCAGCCCTAAGACATTGTCCTATTTGTGTTTAAGAAATTATGAAGGTGAATCACCTTGCTTCTAAATCTGGATCAGCCATTGGACACCGCTTGCATCGGAATCGATGATATGTGTGGCTACCTCTTCGACGCACCATAGGTTCTCGATCATGTGACCAAGGGTGATTGCATCTCGGCGTCCATGATGGGGGTGCTAGCGTGCCACCCCGGGTTCGATGGTCGATTAGGTGGCCATGATAGTGCTTGGCCGATAGCCCAAATATGTCCACGCATCAGCTCCTCCGCTGCATCGACGAGGGAACTCGTCCCCTAGAAGAGATCAAGGTGTTGGCCACCACGCATAGTTGGTCAACTGGCACGTGGAAGCTAGTAATTAGTATGCATTTACCCTTGGCGATGGTGATTGATCATATGCATGGATCAACTCGGACACCTCTTCGTCCTAGTAGCTAGGTCTAGTTTTTTAGGGGGATTAAAAAATACCATTTCAAAATCGTTGTCGCATCGACCTCTAAGAAGTGTGTCCCTCGTGACCAAGTCCTTCATACGCACACGATAAGGATAGAATTCCATCATACATGACTACCACAAGTGAACTTATGGATGGATAATAGATTGCGACTAACTTGAGAGACACTAAGAACATTTTTAGACTTCAAGGTGTTTACACTATCCAATGTTGCATTAGAGAGCTAGATCAAGAATGTATGGCAACAAGATCTTATGGTGGGATATTCGGACATATGTGGAGGTGGTACATCTGTCAAACTAGGCTCATGGATCCATCAAAGATCTAGCTTTGACTTAGTCAACATGCATGTATGTTTGTTTAAATGTATGGATCGTCATCAGGTCTGATCATTATTCATACATTATGGCAAGACCCTCAACCAACTAATAGACAAACTTGCGAGGTGGAGGGAGGGGCACTATTTCCCCTCTCCCTAAAGAGCTAGATAGGATGAGTTCCAATCTCTTGGTGTGCTACTATATTGACAAAATAGTTCAGCGTGATGTAGCAAATGGTACCTAGTCCCCTATGTTTATGATCGCGGTCATCGGTGTTGGGAGTTTTCAAGCCTGCGACTGAGAACCAAGATGCAGACTTAGTGCAGCATCCAACAATATGTTGGAGGACTTGATGATGTGGTGGGTCACCCTCTACCTTAATGGTGGACATGACACCGCCCCCCTAGGATTTTGTTGTGATGATCCTAGTTGAGAACATGTCACCTATACGATGGCTTGCTATACTTTTATCATTAAAATAGGGAAGGAGTTAGGGGCCATTGCCCCCCTCCTCCTACACCAAGCCAAATCCATTCCCGCTTATCCTTTCAACTGAAGTTCTTGGATCCATCTCCTACCTTCGTGTATTCAAAATCCTTGGTCACCAGCCAAAATGGTCCTCGGACAGTGGCTCTATCCTTGATCCATGTTCATCTACTTCTCATGGATATTAGATTGTCCAAAACCTTCAGTGTCAGGGCAAATGCTAGTGCTAGCTTTGCCGGAACAACTTTGGTCCGCCCTCATGCTCAAAATATTATACACTAAGTGTGTGTCAAGATCGCCTTCCTGTATAGCCACTGGTCAAACACCCTTCTCCTTAGTCGTTGGCATGGATGCCATTCTTCCAAGTGAACTTGGCGATTCCTTCCCTGCGCGTTCTGCTCGACAGCGATATGACTGATAATCAGAAGCGAGAGGCTATGCTCTCAAAACTTGACCTCCTCGATTTGATCTGTTTCGAAATTGAAAATTGAAAAATTAGTAGGAAATGGAAAGCAAGAACGCAGTAGGCGAGGAAAGGCATACATACGTAAAAAAGTATGCATGGTCATCATGGATAAGGATTCTCATTCCAGCATTCTCATCTAATGGAATTTTTCCAATGTGAACTATGGAACCCTCGAGCAGTTGTGGTTGTACCTATCCTGGAGGAGAAAACTCGCTATTCACTCAGTTTATTTTCTATAATAAGATTATGTAGGAGAGATGGCCGAGCGGTTGAAGGCGTAGCATTGAAACTACTTCCCATGGCAACATTAGGGGAATGTACCATAATTTATTTCTTACTTTTTCTCGTGTGGCAAATAATCACTTGCTTGCCAAATTTCACATGCATCTATATTCACATTTATCTTATGTATATGAACTGTTTCATTTTTTCAACTTATGGAACATGGATTTATGCTAAGTTAGTATATCATGACCATGCCATAGTTAACAATACCAGAAAAATCCATTTCCACAAGATTGGTCCAATGTATAGCCATGTTTTACCTACTCCCTCTGGCCCAAATCTGCCAATTAGACGGTGGTAGTATGACATTTCATCATCTTAGACGGTGGCTCTATTGTCTATATGCATCAATAATTTCCTTCATTTACTCGATAAGGTAAGAGCTTTTTCATAGGCACTCCACTCCATAGTTAGTACTCCTTTCGAATTGTGGGGCTAAATGTGACCAAGGTGCAAGTTTATTGGTCTGGATAAATTAGCACTACCGCTTTCCCATCAAATTAGGTGCTTGACTTCCTATTTATCTGCTCCTTAACTTTCTACCTGCAAGGCCTTTTTCTACTCGCTATGAGGAAAGGGACCACCTGGGAGTAAATCAGAGTAATTAATGCACACTTTAGCCTTACTTTGGTATATCCCTAAAGAGAAATGATCTAACCCCTCGTGTTGCGTCCCTCCTAGGGCGGGACTGCCAGATTGATTCCATCATCCGGGTCCTGCTCTCACATGTAGCGTTGGGTGAGAGCCCACATCATCTTCTCTCTCCCTTATCTCTTATCTCCCTCCTTTTCTTCTTCTTTTTTCTCCCCCATACTAGTGCTCCTACGCAGAGCTTTGCTTTGACATAGAATGTGCCACGATATCCCGGTTTGGGACATTGCTCTGCCACTGCCGCAACTACGCACCTACTATGCCAATTTAGTCTCCCGTGCTTCTCCATGATCCATCATTGTTGACCCTAGCTAGATTCTAGCCTACAGGCCTTTGTCAAGAACAATGGGGCTCGCCTCTGGATAGGCCTTGGTGGTGCTTGCCTGCCTTGCCACCTGCTGGTGGTACTTGCCCTCCCTCCCGGTTGATTCCTCCTTATCCCATATTGACAACCACAAGGACTTTGGTTGGCATGCCACCAGAGTAGGATGCTGCGAGCAGGTGCCAACATTGCTACTGCTTTTCAATATATTTGCATCGTAGGATAATTTTGTGCTGCAACAGTGTAACATTCCAGGATTATAGACTAGAAATAGATAGAAATTAGATGTGTGCATTGCATTCATGCATAGAAATCTGAGAAAATTTGGTGCTTTTGTTTAAACTTGCCAAAGAGATTGAGGTTTCTCTTGTGTTGATGGAATTGACATAGATCATTGATGTGAGTGCGATAAATGTCAACATGACCTTTGTTAAACCCTAGGTTTTGGACACAGTTGGAATATAGAAAGGATATAAGACATAGATATAAGATACATTTACAAATTTGATGCACACCATAAATTTAAATAAACAACAATGAGAATTTCAATTCCCAAATAATAATGTCACTTCGGAAACCCGACCGTCCCAAAGAAAAGGAGGCTCCCGGCAGGGCGACACATGGCCATCTCTTGGTCCCTCCTATGTACGTACGCGCCCCGTGCGTAATGCGATAACTCCCGCGCGTACGCAACCAACTACGCGCACGTAGGTGACCCTTCCTTTTGGAAGTACAAAGTATAAGTTTACTATAAATAAAAATATACTTGAGGGTACTTGTGCTTGTGTTTTAGTTGTACTTTTAGGTGCACTTTTAGGTGTAACTTTGCTCGTGAGTGTACGGACGTACTTTCACTTGCGGGTGTACTTCCAGATTACATCACAATGTACTTATACTTCACTCACGAGTGTATTTCTAGAAGACCGCGATGTACTTTCGTTTATACATTTTCTCACATGTATACTCATAGAATATAGTGCGGTATATTTTTAAGTGTGAAAGACAACTACACTAAACCTAAGCAAACACTAAAAACAAAATTATAATCGTATTAGTTCGGTGAGTACAATAAAAAAGTTTCACGAAGCCAATCAAGATGGATCATGACGCCAGGGGCTCCAAAGTAATATTGGTTCGTAATTTGAACGAGTCGTTCTCAAGATATTTTTTTAATCGACTCAAAAATGGGAAACTGGAACAAACACATCCTCCCCTGTCTCTCATTATTAATCTCCGCTCTGCTTCTCCTTGCAACAAGTGTCAAGGAGAGACTTCGCAGTAATTTCATGCGACTACGATAAACCATATGGAGCATGTGGCCGGACCTTTCTAATGTAGGATTTTTCTGTGATTTCTCTCAGTGAATCAGAAACCTCAAATGGAGCTCGAGCTCTATAGAGGCTGATATTTGAAAAATTCAAAATCCGTATTTGAAAGTTTTAGAAAAATCGAAACAAAAAGTATTGATGTAGATCATTATTAGATCTACTAGTGTGAAAAAAATCTGTCCAAAACTCCTTGTATTTTAGGCGCAGCAAAAAAAGACAAATCAGCAAAAAAATCAAACTTTTAAACTGTACACTATTCACTATACTCAGATCCATGCATTTGTTATTTTTGCTGACCCTAAAATATAACGAATTTCAGTTTAATTTTTGCAAACTAGTAGACCTAATAATTATCTATATCAAGATTTTTTTTGTCCCAATTTTTTTAAAACTTTTAAATGTCATTTTCGGTTTTTTTTTTAATAAAAAAAACAGGCTCCCTGGTACCCTCAGTGAATCTCAAACTCATGGGCTGAAACCAGCCTAATCGAACTGAGCTCTATCAGGCCAAACCAGATCAAATTGGCCGGCCCACGGGAACGGGGGATTCGAAAGGGGGCTTTTCGGGTTTTCAGCCAAGCCATGGCATGAGCAGATGAGCTGGTGTCTGCAGTTTGCCAAATGCCTAAAGCAACATGTCTTGCCCACGACGCGTCGCCGGATGGGGCGGCGAGCTTCGTGCGCCGGTGAGTGGACCGCCCGCCGCACCCACGACCAGTGTACTCCATTTCGCTTTCTGTGCTGGTGGGCATGTAGTGCAGCTGCAGCAGGAGCACTCCATTGCGGTGCGCGGGGAATATGGAACCGTATGATGCAGAAGATTTGCAGCAACGCGTTTTTGGTAACGCAGCAATCAGCATCCCCCAGCGGTGGTCTCCCTACGGGTTCTCGGATGAATTGACGGGATGTTTCCATGTGCTGGGGACGAAGCCTTTCCATGGCGGATGATGGCCGAGCCTTTCTCCGTTGCTATCATGATCGAGCTTTCTTCACAGCAAAATCTTCTAGACGCCGAGCTGCCGCCGAATCTTCCTCCTCCTCCTTTGCGAGTAGGATAATGTGCTGTTGCTGCGGTCTTCTTCAACAGCAGAACTGAGGAGAACCATGCTCTGCGCTGAATCCGTGAAAGTTCATCTGAGCATGTCTTTTTTTTTTTCTTGCTTGGGCCATGGCTCGTGTATGTGCGCCGGAAATAAGGAACCGTATGATGCAGAAGATTCGCAGCAACGCGTTTTTGGTAACGCAGCAATCAGCATACCCCAGCGGTGGTCTGCCTACGAATTGACGGGATGTTTCCATGTGCTGGGGACGAAGCCTTTCCATGGCGGATGATGGCCGAGACTTTTCTCCGTTGCGATCAGGATAATGTGCTCTCGCTGCGGTCTTCTTCAGTAGCAAAACTGAGGAGAAGCATGGTCTGCGCTGAATCCGTGAAAGTTCACCTGAAGATGTGCAGGGTTTTTTTCCTTGCCTGGGCCATGGCTCGTGTATATTGTGCCCATGTGTGAGTACAGCTCTGAGATTGCATTTGGATATCCTGCCTACGTATCCCAGTTCAAAATTCCCAAAAGATTACCATCGTTCCATGTGTAATCTTGCTCATGGTAGCATTTAGTCAGGAGACAGGTCCGGACATGGCATGTGCCGTCCACTTGAATGGACAAGGACGCCGGCCGGATCGATCGACCAGACCATGATCAAATTCAATTGATTGAGAACTCTCCCCGTCAGCCCGCCATTCTTACGCTATGGAGGGACCCAATGGTTTCATTGGCGCCTTCAGGTTTCTCTTTTGTTATGGTCTACACTCTACAGCTTGACACATACTCGCTGTGTGCGGAATATGAGAAATATTTGAACTTTAATACCGATCCGCTGTATGTTGGTCATCACACGAAATAAGATTTGAGAAATGTGTGATTAGTTTACTACCGGATTTTTCTCAACTCAATAGGCATGTCTTTACAAGAAGGAAGACGAAGGGGCAATCTGCGCTGATGCTAAAGTAGGTGAGGAAGAAGGCCCCGGAGCTGACGTCCTTGGTATCTCGCGCTGACACGTTCAAGTTTCAACGGACATGTTATTATTTCAAAAAATAAATAAAGTCGATAGCCTGTAGGGGTTTCCCTACCACATACCTTAAAAAATTAAGTTCAATTGTTTTCTAGGTAATACTAAGAGTGAATTCAAGTTTTTGCCTTCTAGTTATGCATTTGTGACGCATATTATCCCATTTAGTGAAATTTCTACTGAAATATCACATCTAGGAGATTTTGAACACAATTTTATCCTAATTTTGCATTTTGCTTGTTTTTGTAAGATAGGACAACATGTTACATCGATGTGGTACGAAACAATATGTAAAAAAAATCAAAGAGCGTTATCGCTATTCTCATAATTTTGAACCCCGGTCATCAACTCACACCTCGCCCAATGGACACACATCAGAAAACGAAACTTCTAAGCTTCTAAAAGGGATAATCTAGACAAATTTTCACTCGACAAGATAATTAATGTCACAAATATAGAAATAGGGGTAAAAATATGGAGCTCGCTCATATAATAATTCCAATAAGATATCAAGTACAACCGGTCTCTAGAACAACTCAATATCATAATTATTTTGTGACATGAAGAATGCACATAGCTAAATTATTAAGAAAAAGATATGAGTCACATAATAACTAAACAACAACGCCAACCACTACTCTAGCACCACATCTACTGCAAAAAAAAGGTATGCAAAAGCAACATCTTCAGAAAGGTAACGACATAAAAGTGTCGTCATCACAGTAAAGACTAGATCATGAATTTTCACTCTAAAGAGCACGACCGAGCAAATCACTCCGTGAAACATATATAATGTTTTCTAAGAATTGGCTTGTATTGCATTTTATAGGAGGAGATCTGCTTCGGTACACTCCCTCTTCCAAACTTAAACACATCAAGATCTAATATTGCTATGTATTTAAGTTTGGCATGAGGTGCACGTACGCAAGAACGGAAGTAGAGCCCTTATAGAAAATGCAGCATCCACTAAATCTATTGCTAAGAATTCTTCGTTTTTTATTTGACACAATCAAACACGTACGTGACATTGCAATTCTATGGTTTTCTTATTTTCAATTTTTTTTGTAATCTTGCGGATCAAAGGGCCTTGAATGTGTGGCTGTGTGGGGGCTGTGTGGGAGCTGTGTCATCGTCACGTCCATTGATCATGAGTATGAGCCCAGAGATGCTACACTGCTGCGCATCAAATAATGAGCATCTGCGCCCGAGGCCAGCCGATGTGTCAGTTTAAGAGCAACGTATAAACGCACCGTCCATCAGGCTGAGAAGCAGTATATTAACAGTAGCAGCGTTTAACGCTTCATTGCGCCTTAGCTGGCTTTGATGAACTCAAATACTCCCTCTATATCGGATTATTAGGCAATTGTGTATTTTAAGACACACTTTAACCATTAATTTTAGTTAAGAAAATATAAGATATTTGATATAAAAATTATACCATTGAAAATTTCTTTTGAATATGAATGTAATGATATAATTTTTATATAATATATCTTATATTTTCTTGATTAAAATTAATAGTCAAAGCTTATCTCAAAGTGCGTAATTGTCTTGTAATCCGGTATGGAGGGAGTACTCCATCAGGGAGACCGTAGCAATAGTAGGATCTAAGGGCATCTTCAACGGTCCGATGCAAACGGATCGTAGGCGTCCGATTCGATCCGTTTTAATTGAGATTGGGAAAAGCCTAGCCCAGCAGCCCGACGCATTTTGACCGCGCAGTCCACGGCTACGCAAACCGCATCCAAAATTTGGACGCGGTTTGCGTCGCCGTGGACTGACCGACGCGTCTGTGCATGTCCTCCTTAAACGGCCTCGGCCCCAGATGCCATCCACACAAAGCTAAATAAACTAATTTCATTAATAGGTAAACAAAGTTAGCCCATTTTTACACCCAAAATTGCGCTGACGGCCGTATGTACTCGTCGTCGCATGCCCTACCACTACGGGGGATACTCGCAGTCGCTCGCCCTACTGCCCACCGGACGTGCCGGTGCCACCACCAGCGCTGGAAGAACCAGCGCCTCTGGTGCGCGGCGGCCCCTAGAACTCGCGCCAGCACAGGTTGGCTAGGCGGCGCCGCTCGCGTGGCGTCAGCTCCACAATCCCGGCCTCTGCCTGCTGCACCGCCCTCTAGCGGTAAGCCTCCTCCGCCACGTGTCATGCCTGGCCCACCACCAGGGCATTCGCCCAGTGCGGCCGCCGTGCCGCCTCCTCCGCCTCCGCCTCCGCCTCCGCCTGCGCCTGCGCGGCCCGGGCACGGGCAGCCTCCGTCGCCGCTTCCGCCTGGGCATCGGCCGCTGCCCTTGCTACGACAGCTTCATGGATAGCTGCCGTCGCCTACGCCTTTTGTCCTGATGCTTCACGCGCACGGTGGTCACCACCACCCGGTTCATCAGGTCCATGTCCTCGCTGGGGCCCCATGCCGCCATCGCGGTATTGTCGCCCCAGTGGGCTTCCACCCGAGCGGCACGCTGCACCATGTCCCTCACCTCACGGTGAGCTTGCCGCTCCGTGGCCATGAGCTGCTGAGTACCTCGGTCGTGGCAGGCAGTCTCGAATGAGGCCACGAGAGCCTGCTGCTCCTCGGAGATGTCTGTGGCCTCCTCCTCCTCATCAAAGTCGGCGAAGTCGTCTGACTCATCGTCGTTGTCGACCTCGTCGAGCACCTCGACATTGGTCGCCCACCATGGGGGCCCGTCCGCATGGAGGATCTCCGCGTGCGCCGCTCGCGCGACCTCTCTGGCAGACCGTCCTACAGTGGCAGAGGCGGAGGCGCTCGCCTCGTCCCGCAGCTCGCCCCAGAGTTGAAGCGCACCACGAGCAGTGTCGAGGACGAACTGCTTGTCATCGGTGGCATACGCCACGGTCTCTTCCGCGTCGTACGTGAACCGCGTGAATGCACGTGCGGCGGGCTCGTTGCCAGGGAACCGGGCGTGGGCCATCTTGACGATTCTAGCCCAGGTGTCAGGGTGGTCGGCCATTGTTGTGTGCTGGCCTAGCGCCTTATATAGACGCGGTGGGCGGGAAAATGAAACGCCGACGCGCCTGAACGGCCTTCCACCACGCTTCGCGGGAAACGGCAGTGCGCGCGGGAACGATCTTCCCCCTGGGCGGGAAGCCGGCGCGCCTGGACATGGCAGCGCTAATTCGGCCGCTGCCATTGACAGTGGCCTAATTTGTATCGGGCCGCTGGGAGCATTCCCAACACCATACATAAAACAGCCAATTTTATGCCCGCGGTCCGACGCAACCAGACACAATCTCGGCCCGTTGGAGATGACCTAACATGCTTAGGATCACTAACCGCTTGTTTACAATTGCGTGCTCCCTATCTTTGATGGAGAAGAAAAAGAGAAAACTGAATCCAATGGGACTCCACTTTCTCCCACTACCTGAGTTGTGACAAATTGAGCCTAGCTTGGATGTCTGTTTGAACACATGGCCACCTGTGTCGGCGAGGAAAGATAAAATGGCAGGCACTCCGAGTATGCCTGATTGCGTCAACGGATTTGTTATTAGGTACCGCCTGATTACGGTCGAAGAGAAACACTATTGTTTGACTCTTCCACCCTTCCGCCTACGTGCTCGCGACCACCACCTGATGACCTGAAGCCGAAAGAGAGTCCCCCCGCTTCTCCTCCCCTGATTTGCCAGATTTTGCCGAACCATGGTTCATGTCAACAGGCTGGGGCTGGGGGACGTGGGTGCCAAGCGCGCGGCGGATCGGGCGGGATCTTCTTCCCTTGGCTTGGATCGGCACCGGCACCACCGCGTCGGGAATCCCAAGACGTGCGCGCCAGTAAGCCAAACAGCCCCTGTCGGAGTAGGTGAGCGAGCCCGGAGTGGAGCCTTGCAGGTGGGCCGCGCCTGTCGGCGTGATACCGGGTGCTCGTAATCAGGCCGCAGAAGGGCCATTATTCCGCGGGGACCAAGGTGTCAGGTCGAGGCGCCGGTGCGATGTGTCAGTGCTGTACCCAGTACAGTACGTACAGTACATCTCGGTGAAAATTGCACAGTGCAGCAGGCACCGTTGCCTGCAAACAAGTGGAAACAATTTCACGCCTCTGCTTTCATTTACACATTACTGCTGCGTACACATTTTCAGTAGTTTTCTGGTTAACAGTATCTACCGCCTGGTACTATAAAAGTTATCTGATCACCGGAAAGGAAGAAGATCACGCTCGAAAATGTCGGCAGCTCCGAATTCACCATGGTTTTGCCAGCCAAGCTGTATCTCCGGGCATGGCGACAACGCTACTGCACAACCATAATGAAACGATTAGACCTTACTGGGATCGTACTTGGTCCAATAAGTGGCGAGTTAACTAGGAAATGGTAAAGAACAAGACAGTCCTGTGGCGGCATGAATGGGGGGCAGATATCCCTCATTATTTGGCCACCACCACCTCCTCTTCTCTTCCTCCCTCCGCTGCCACCTCCTGCCCTGCCCGTTCTCCTCCCCCATTCATCCACAGCTCAGCATCCCCCGTTCCATTGTCTCTGGGAGCTTAAATCCAGCACGGCCATTGCCTCTTCCTCATCCTACTACTGAGGATTCGTCAGCTGTTGCTTGCTTGTTGCGTTCCGAGGACGCGCGGGGTCGTGGTGCGTTCTTGGAGTGCTCTGTTCCGGGGCTGCTGCTTGCGGTGAGGGCGGCAATGGGGAGCGGCCGTGTCTGCTCCGCTGTCGGGGCCTTCCTGCTGCTGTGGCTGGCCGTGGCCGCAGCGCAGGGCGCCTCTTCTTGGAAGACGCTTAGCGGTAAGCATTCCTCGGGCTCACCGCTCTCTTTCCTCTGTTGCCTTTGTGCGTGCAGCGTGCTCTGCTATGATCTGTGTCGATTTGTCACAGAGTTTGGTTTGCACCGCAAAGTTCAGCTTGCAAATTCAGAAATATCTACCATTTGGGGCAGGGATCTTTGATTTGCTTGCTTGCGCATTTTGTACATTTTTCGTTGGTCTTCTTCCGCTATTTGGCACGGCGGTGGGCTTCACACACATTTTAGTAGTATTGCTCAAAGAGTTTTGGATTGGAAGATGGGGACCGACCAAAATACCCTTTTTTTGGGGAGTAGCAGGCAGCCCTTTTCAGCTACTTAGTAGACATGGCAGCAGCTTGCTAGATTCTGGGAGGAGACCAAGCTCTGCATTACTACTATTGCTTAGTGTTGGGAATAGTGTGCTCATTGTTCTTGCTTGCGTGATGCATAGTCATGAGTCAGGATCTAGTCGTTCCAAGGCTAACAGTAGGCTTAAAATCTTTCAGGCAAAGCTCCGGCGATCATTGCCAAGGGTGGATTTTCAGGCCTATTCCCCGACTCAAGCGAGTTCGCCTACCAGTTCGCCATGATTGCTAGCTCGCCTGATACCATCTTGTATTGTGATGTCCGGCTCACCAAGGATGGCCTTGGCGTCTGCCTGCCGGACATTAAGATGGACAACTGCACCAACATTGCGGATTTCTATGCCAAGGATAAGAAGAGCTACCTTGTCAACGGCGTGTCGATGACGGGATGGTTCTCCGTGGACTACAATGGCACCGAGCTCTCGCAAGTGTCTCGTAAGTGCGACCATACCGTTCTGAAGTTACCAGAGATTTACCTGTTAAGCTCATGTCTTGTGGTTTATATGTTGAGCAGTGAAGCAGGCGATCTATTCTCGCACGCCCAGGTTTGATCCAAGCTTCTTTCCGTTGCTTGCTGTTGAAGATGTGGCATCCAAGTTTAACCCTCCTGGAATGTGGCTCAATGTCCAGGTACAGATTGTAATATCGTTTGCATGCAGTATATTATGTTGCACACATTTGCGCCATGCTGAAATTGAGCCATTTGCAGCATGACGGTTTCTACAGCCAATTCAATATGAGCATGAGGAAGTACATCCTTTCTGTATCAAAACGTGTCATTGTTGACTACATCTCATCACCTGAAGCGACCTTCCTCACAAGCCTTAGCGGAAGGATTAGCAACACAACGAAGCTCGTTTACCGCTTTCTCGATGAGACCGCTCTCGACCCATCTACCAACCAGACATATGGTTCCATGTTGACAAATCTTACATTAGTCAAGACATTTGCGTCTGGGATACTTGTTCCAAAGACGTACATCTCGCCTGTTTCACCAGATAATTATCTGCAACCATACACTTCTATCGTCGATGATGCTCATAAAGCAGGGCTCGAAGTTTATGCTGCTGATTTTGCAAATGATGTTAAGCTCAGTTACAACCATAGCTACGATCCATTAGCAGAATCTCTCTCGTTCATTGATAATGGTGCCTTTTCTGTTGATGGCATGTTGACTGATTTCCCTGTTACGCCTTCAGAAGCCATTGGTGAGTTAATCTTCCCACCATGTTTTCGCAATAATGCATACTTGTCCCTAAAAAAAATCATGCACTTATGACGGTATCATCTATCTTCCATTTCAAGGACGTGGATTTGGGCCCGACCTGATAACATGAATAGTAGCAATATGAGTCTTAACAGAACCTCTCAGCTTACTAAAAAGATAAGTACTAGTAGTATTCAGTAAAGGTCTAAGATCCTAGACGATGAGATATGAAACGTGCATAGAAAACTATTAACCAGCCTACTACAAGATAAGGTACCATGCCTACTGTGGTAACGGAGTTTGTTTTTCAGTAAAACGAAAAGAAAAAAAATACCATTTGCAATCATTTAGCGCTATTGTTAACTTTTGATATGCATGTTCCAAACTTCATTTTGTGTTTTAATATGTAGTCATACAATCTATCTGATGGGTGCAGTATGAATTATGCTTCTCATCCTACTTGTTCTATATTTTGTTTGTGCAGGCTGTTTTACAAATCTAAACAAAAGCAACGCAGATCATGGTATGACTAGCTCTTTTGTTCCATTTTCTTGCATACCTCATGTTTGGTTTTCTTACTGACCACCATTTCAAAAATCTGTCCTGCAGGGAAACCTCTAATTATTTCCCACAATGGTGCTAGTGGAGATTACCCAGGCTGCACTGATCTAGCTTATCAGAAAGCAGTTGACGATGGTGCAGATGTCATTGATTGCCCTGTTCAAGTCACCAAAGATGGCATACCAGTATGCATGGGTTCCATTAACTTAATGGATGGTACAACTGTTGCAAAATCATCGTTTGCATCCCAGATAGCTTTAATGAAAGATATTCAGAGTGTGCTAGGAGTCTTTACTTTCAACCTCACTTGGGATGAGATCGTGAATAATCTACAGCGTAAGTTGTCTTGAAATGTATCTGTGTATTAAAGGATCTGCTTCAATAATATTTTCAGCATATGCTTCAATATATATTTGATATCTTAGGCAAGACAAACCAATTTATTAGATCCACCTCACATCGCCCACTTAATTCAAAATGCTTCACCTGCCCGTGAATCAACTCACATCGCCCACTGAATTCAAAAAAGAACTCACATCGCCTATTTGTATATTTTCTTAGCCAGATTGACAGATTATTTATATGTTGTCGTCTGTTTGATACTTTGATTGCAATTGAGCATGTACTACAGGACTGATTGTTTTCCATCCTTACAGCAAGAATATCTACCCCACTTAGCAGCTATGGTTTGGACAGAAATCCAAGGTACGCGAATGCAGGAAAATTCATGAGATTGTCCGACTTTCTGGACTTCTCTAAAGATAAGGATTTATCAGGAGTCATGATTAGCATAGAGGTGAGCATTTTGGTTCATACTATTGCCTGTTTTTACTACTTATTATTTTCATTCTATGATAATATTGTGTGATTCTAATTGTGTAAAGTTAGTAGTTGTTTTGGATATGTATTCCATGTTTCAAGGTTTATGCATGCCATCTAATGAAGCGGCAGTGTGTATTATTTTGAAACAGAGACCTGGAGGCAATAAAGCTCTTTCTTTATCTAAAAAAAGACTAACTGATAACCTATAGGAAGTTTCTACTGAGTTCCAGCAACAGTAATTGAGGTTCATGTTTTCGATTAACGCGTTATTTGCATTTCGCAGCATGCTGCTTTTATGGCAGAGGAACTCGGATTTGACATGGTTGCTGCAGTTACCAAAGCGCTTGACGATTCAGGTTACAACAACCAAACTGCCCAGAAAGTTATGATTCAGTCAACCAACAGCTCGGTACTGGTGAAGTTCAAGCAGCAAACAAAGTATGATCTTGTCTACATGGTGAATGAAGAGATCAGGGATGTTGCACCTTCCTCCCTCGACGACATCAAAAGTTTCGCCCATGCCGTATCTGTCGAAACCAGCTCCGTTTTCCCTGAGAACCACCAGTTCACGACACACCCCTCTGATCTGGTCGAGTCCCTGCAGACCGCTGGTCTCTCGGTGTATGCCTATACTCTCATGAACGAGTTTGTTTCTCAGCCGTACGACTTCTTCTCAGATGCGACTGCACAGATCAATGCATATGTTCGGGGCATGGGGGTGGATGGGCTAATTACTGATTTCCCTGCAACTGCACGGAGATACAAAGGTACGTCCGGTTGACACTTCTCTTGCATTTCCTCGCAAACACAACACTCTTCTCTTGCATTGTGCATCCTAGAATGTTCAAAAAACCCTTGCAGCTCATCCTGGTGATCCATGGTTTCCATTTTGCAGTGAACAATTGCATGGACATGGGGAAGAAAACACCGAGCTTCATGTCCCCTGCTCATCCTGGTGATCTGCTGCAGATCATCAGTAAACCAGCACAGCCACCGGCATTGGCCCCGATGCCGCTTCTAACGGAATCTGACGTGTCGGAGCCACCCCTACCTGCTGCCAGATTGAACAATGCTAGCACAGCTCCAGCACCTTCGCCCGCGTGCAGGATGCAGACCCACGTCCCAATCCTTGTCACGCTTGCAGCGCTTTGCGCTTGCGTCCTGCTCTGAGATCGTGACACGTAGATATAAGCGGCCACGCGGATCTTCTAGTCTGATGTTTTGTTCCTTTTTCTCCTTTGGTGATTCATTCGTTCTCTTATGTAATTTTTGCGGTGCGGGGTTGTTCGGGTTGTTCCTATGACACTTGGACTTGTCCCTAGTGATTATCAGTACATATGTGTTGGAATATCCTCCATATTCTGGATGGAGTGTCTGTAATTTTAGATTGGTACAGTTGTCAAACAATCTGAATTCGTGAAGCATGATTGTTCTCTTCTGGAATATCAGTTAGTGCTGACGATCTGTGAGTTATGATGTTGTGCCACAATAGATGAGCAAACAGATCGCCAAGCGGATGTCCTGAATCTAGCATAAATTAGTGTAAGAAATCCCTAATCCAAAAATCCTCTCTATCCTGGAATCGACGCATTCTGTATAGTTGCCATACCTGATGTCGACCATGCCCTGTAAACCTTGTTCATCACTTGGTGATAAGCACGGCGATGGATGGATGGATCATGGATGTCCCGCCGGTCACAGCCGCCGATCTAGACCTGCAAGAGATGAACAAACGCATAACCTGTTCGAGGTTACATGATCAGGCAGCCGAATCAGGAACCCAGCGATCCCGACCGCTGCGAACTCCGTGTCCCCCTTGCAAAGTTCCAGCAACATAGGTCTGGAGCACACGAAAATCCATGACTGGCAGCGGAGATCCTTGTTACATGGCCTGGGTTGTAAGAGGCCCAAAGCGAGAAAGGCAGAAGAAGCAGCCCATGCCTCCCCGTGTATATTCCATCAGCACGCACAGGACACAGCGCTCCCACTCCACCTCTTTTAGTCCCACCTCGCCAAGCGAGGAAGAATTCGACCAACATAAATACCCGTCTCCACCAGTTCTATCGCCGAGCTCAGTAGCGAGAGCTTGTAACCCGAGCGGGGGCATTAAGGTGGTGTGGACGTTGCCGTGGCGCTGCGGGCCTGGTCTGGGTGTGCTATTGCTGGCCCGCCCGTTCCAAGTTGCGTAGTGGATCGCTGGGGCCTATGCGAAAGCCGGGCCTCACTTTCCATAATGTGGCAGGCACAGCGTGAGGCTGGCTTCACAGAGCAGCGACAACTGCCCGCTTCCAACGGTGGAAGGATAACGGGCCGCTGCACATCTAGGCCGCTTGGGCCTTGCAGGCCTACTCCAACGGACCATCACTTTTTTTCTGTCTTTGAACTTTTTCCCTATCTGAGCAACATTAGTTGTTTCTGCTTTTGTCTGTCCTCAAATTTTTCTACGACACCCTTTTATGCCTTTTTTTTGAAATTTAAACCACACTATATTAAGCAAGCAAGCCGCCTCATTAAAAACCTTCCAGTCCCCTTAAATACCCTGGTAAGGTACGACTCCCTTTTATGCCTTTTTTTAAAAATTTAACCACACTATATTAAGCAAGCAAGCCGCCTCATTAAAAACCTTCCAGTCCCTTTAGATACCCTGGTAAGGAAAAGAGTGCGTAAAAAACTTGCTGCTTCGAGTTCAAAAGACAGTTACATCATCAATTACATCTCTCAAAACAGAAAGAGGGGGATCACCATCCCAAAGAAAATTACTATCATAACTATAACTAAGACAAGCTAGATTATGCGCCACTTTGTTTGCTTCTCTACGACAATGTAAAAAAGACACTCGACCAATCCTTTGAGCGATCTGGAAAAAGTCTGTGAGAACAGCTGTACAGGGAAGCCAAAGATCCACTTTTCTGTTGCAAACCTTCACCAGCTCCAGATTATCAGACTCCACAATTACTGGTGTGCAACCAATGGTTTCAAGCAGCTCAAGCCCATACCTCAACGCTGAGGCCTCGGCCGATGTCGCATCTGGAATATTAAGAAACGGGCGGGCACCTCCTGCAATTGCCTCCCCCTTTGAGTCTCTAATCACCGCCGCAACTGCTCCCCCTCCACTTGGAAAAAACGTCGCATCAACATTGAGTTTATACTGACCCGAGGGAGGTTTACTCCAAACAATTTCCCGCGGAACCGCTTTACCTGTGGCATGTCCATAATTTACTGTTAGTGCTTGAATAGAAAAAGGCGAGCTTACAGGAGATGCAACACATTCCCCTTTTACAGCCTCACGCCTCTGCCACCAAATATACCAGCCGGCTACTAGAATAGTCTCTTGTAGGCCTAGCTGGCCAAGAACCGGTGATTTCCTCCTTGGACTTCTCAAGATATCTTCTAACACAACAGACCCAGACCGATCAGCTCCTGAAGCTTGTGAAATCACATCTTCTAAACCCAAAGCTTTCCAAACAGATTTAGCTCTTTTGCATTTGAACAGAAGATGACAAATATCTTCACACCCTTGCAAACATATAGGACATTGAGGTGAAACTTTAATATGTCTAGAAGCAAGCACTCCAACTCCTGGAATCAAACCATGAAGAGCTCTCCACCCAAAGATTTTAACTTTTGCGGGAACATTCAAAATCCATAAGATGTCCCACACAGGGTTTTGAGTTGATGCACCTTGACCATCCCTTCTTCTAACTCTTGCACCATACGGATGCTCCCACTCTGAATAATATGCCGATCTGACAGAGAAAATGAAATTCTTTGATTTATGCCAGGCTACGAAATCATCCTCTAGATTCCGACTTAGGGGAATTTCAAGCACTTTCTCAGCTTCTAAAGGGTTAAAGATGTCCCTGATCAAAACCTCATCCCACATGACAGAGGTAGGATCAATAAGATCACTCACTTTTCTGAAAATTACCTGACCACGCACTGTATCAATTTTCCGAGAAGGCATACCCGACACCCAATGGTCATTCCAGATATCAATGTTTTGCCCATTACCGACTCTCCAAATATGACCCCTTTTGAAAGTTTGTAAACCACTTATAATGCTTTGCCAAGTAAAGGAGGAGCCCTTATTTGGACCTGCTTTCAGAAGATTTCCATCTAAATAATACTTTGCACGCAAAACTTGAGCACACAGCGAATTTGGATTACATAAAAGCCTCCAGGTTTGCTTTGCAAGCATTGCCAAATTGAAAGCATGCAAATCACGGAATCCCATACCTCCAATATTTTTAGGAATGCACATTCTCCACCAAGCACTCCCTTTTATGCCGGTTGTTAATTACTCGGCGAGGCTTGTTTGTGCATGTGAAGGAGAATTCTCACTTTTCTCTTCTATTGTTTTTCTTTCTTCGCATTTCCTCTTCAATTGTTTTTATTTCACTGCATCATCTTATATGTTTTTTTAGATGTCCAATCTCTTCAAATTTGTACTAGAAAAATAATATACAACTAGGAAAAAATTCACTCTTTTCCTAAATAATATTTAAGATTGTTCATGTATATAAAATAAGTGGTTTAATCTCTTTAGTTGCTTCTATTTAAAGTATATTTTTTCTTACAGAAGAACTCATTATTTTACAACCGTCTTATTTTTCGTGTTTGCCATTGTTTGGTGAGATTTTTTTCCTCTCACGTTTTGACTCTTGTACACATGAACGATTCTCTTAAACTACTTAGCTTATACATATGAATGATTCTCTTATAAAAAAATTAGAAAACAATTCGTAGATCATAAAATGTTTCTTTAGTAAATTTTTGAAGAGATGGGCATTACAAAATCATGGATGATGCTATAAAAGGAAACAATAGAAGAGAAAATTCGTATAAGGCAATAATTCTCCTTCATGTGCACAAATAGGAGAGGGAGAACAAACATCAATCACCCCACTATGAACAAACGCTCAAGTCGGTGGGCTAAGAGCATGTCCACTCCCCCTCCCCCTCCTAAAGGCCCCCCAAACGGCTTTAGGGGCGTCGGCGCAGAAAATCCCGCCCAGCCGTGTCCCCTAAACTAAGATTCTATCCGGCGCGACACATTTTTTCATCCGGCGCACCCGATCCAAACCCTGTCCACGGGGGGGGGGGGGGGGGGGCGGGGGGCGTCGGCTTGGCGCGTGACTCGTCGCGTGGCCCACTGTCAGTGACTGCCCCCACTGCTTCGTCGTCTCCACTCGCCTAATCTCCCGCCCCGAGTAATGGCGCTGCAAACAGCAGCAGCTTTGCAGCGGTGCAGCGAGCCGTTGCGTCGGAGCACATGTCGGTATGAAATGAATGCCATCTCGCTGCTTCCCGCCCCTTCTCCTTCGTTTTCCCGCCCGCTTTCGGCTATGAAATGCCCGGCGCCTCACCGCTAGACTCACATCCTCCAACCTCTGGTAGACATGCCTCGCCACCTCTTCACAACCTACGCCATGCTCCCTCGCGGTGCTTCTGGCGCGCCACCACCACCACCGCCCCCACCTCCACCGCCGATGTCGCTGCAGGAGCGAGCTCTGCCGCAGGGCGATGAGGAGGAGGACTCCGAAGATGAGGAGTTCCTCGCCCAGCTGCCGACGAACGCGGAGGCGGAGGAGGCCACCGTGGAGCAGAGGGCGATCCTTGCGTCGTTCGAGACACAACGCCGTGACCAGTCGCCGCAGGAGCTCATGGCCACCGAGAGGAGGGCGGCAGGGGCTAGGCTGGCAGAGGAGCATGCTATCACCCGCGCCGACGCCCATCGCTGCAACATCAAAGCGGCGAGGGCCGCGATGGCGGCGGCTGAGCAACGCCTCGCCCAAGTGGACGTGGTCAGAGGTCTGGCGATGGTGGCGGTAGAGCGCTGATACATCTCAAACGTATCTATAATTTTTGATGCTCCATGCTTGTTTATACACCATTTGCTTAGTGTTTTGTTACACTTCGTGGCGTTTTTATGTATTTTCTGGAACTAACCTATTAACAAGATGCCATAGTGCCAGTTTCCTGTTTTCTGCTGTTTTTGTGTTTCAGAAAAGTTACACAGGAAATATTCTTGGAATTGGATGAAACAAAAGCCGAACATCCAGATATTAAACGAAGCTTCCAGAAGACCGAAGAGGAGACGGAGCCGAGCCAGAGGCTGGTCTCACCACCAGGGGGCGCGGCCCAGGCCCTGGCCGCGCTGCCCTATGGTGACACCCCCCTGGTCCACTTCTGACGCTGCCCCTTCGCCTATAAAGACCCCCCATTGGGAAAAACCTAAAGACCCGATCACTTTTCCAGGAACACATCGCGATCCGCCACCGTCGTCGACCCGAGATCGGGAGGGTCCAGAAGCTCTTCCCGGTACCCTGTCGGAGAGGGAAATCGCCACCGAAGGTCTTCTTCATCGCCATGCTTGCCTCCAGCGCGATGAGTGAGTAGTCTACCTTGGACTATGGGTCCATAGCAGTAGCTAGTTGGTTGTCTTCTCCACCATGTGCTTCATGTTTAGATCTCGTGAGCTGCCTTACATGATCGAGATCACCGTTATGTAATTCTACATGTTGTGTTTGTTGGGATCCGATAAATATTGGTGTTATGATTAAGTTGATGTGCTAAATATTATCTTATGTTATCTCTATATTGTTTATGATATTGCATGCTCTCCGTTGTTAGTAGCTATCTTGGCCCAAGAGGGGGTATTTATGCTCGATAGTTGGGTTCATGCCTCTATTTAATCTGGGGGAGTGACCGAAACCTCTAAGGTTGTAGATGTGTTGTTGCCACTAGGGAGAAAACAACATTCTTATGTCCAAGGACATATGCTTTGTTTACATTACACACGTTTGCTTAATGCAGTTATCTGTTGTTCGCAACTTAATATTCACGGGGTCCTTGAATGATTCCCCATGGGTGGATTATTAGTCATAGATGCAGTTGGATGGCGGTCTATGTATTTTGTTGTAATGCCCAGAGTAAATCTCATAATGATCCTCTTGACATATGCACGTTATCTTTATTCTATCAATTGCCCAACTGTAATTTGTTTACCCAGCATGTTGTTATTTATCTTAAGGAGAGACACCACTAGTGAACTATGGACCCCGGTCCAATTTCCTTTACATTGCTATCACCTGTTTACTTTACTCGCACTGTTTACTTTCTTGCATACTACTATTGCTTTCCACTCGATACGCTTATTCCTTTGTTTACAACAAACCGGTGAGATTGACAACCTCATCGTAAGTTTGGAGCAAAGTTCTTGGTTGTGTTGTGTGCAGGTTCTGGGTTGCTACTAGTTGAAGATGCGCTAACAAGAATCGTTAATGGCGCCCTTGTTGGAGTGTCACTAAGCTAGCAAGCATCATCTTCTGGAGTTTGGCATTTTTCTACTGGATTGACATACCTCGGTTTCATAACTGAGGGAAAACTTGCTGCTGTGCTCATCACACCTTCTCTTGGGGTTCCCAACTGGCCGGTCATTTACATCATCAACACCGCGCCACTAACAAGTTTTCTGGCGCCGTTGCCGGGGAAAAAGAAGACTTCTGCAAGGGGAGTTTCACACGCACATCCTTTACTTTGTTTTAAGTTTTGCTTTACTTTATTTTTGCTTGCATCGTTTTATCAAAAACACACAAAAAATTAGTTTCCTTATAGTTGTTACTTTATTACTTTTAGTTCATTATGTTGTTCCCTAAGTACATTTTGGAGGACCTCTCAGTAGGTAGTGGTTCTATTATTGGGAAAAGTAATATTGAGGAGTTCTTTAATCATATCAGTATGCATAAAGATGTTGAGGAAAAATCTTTGGCTGAGCTTGCTCCTAGTTATGAAGTTGCTTCTGCTTATTTAGTTCACATGTTGGAAGCTAGGTTTGCTAGCCTTAATCCTTTTATGCAGCACATGTTTCTTAAGCTTCATGATATTGAAGACCCCGAAAAGAAAGATTTTATTTTGGAGACTTTGCGTAGAGAATTTAGAGATGTTGTTATTGAAGCTAGGAAATAATTTAAGCATTTTAATAAGCTTGGCTCACATGTAGAGGTTGTTGGTACAACCAATGAAGATTTCAGAGTACCTATACCTTGTAAACTTGTAGGAATTCATGATGCTTTGGAAAAGAATTTCAACTGGATTTGTCCTAAAAATCTTTTTGATGAAAGTAGTGTACCAAAGTGTGATCATAAAGGATATTCAAAAACTCATTTGGACACAATTCAATTCATTGTTGAAAAGACTTCTACAGTTGATCTTAATGCCTCTTTCGATATTACTTGATTCGCACTTTCTGCGCCTAGCTCAAAGGCGTTAAAGAAAAGCACTCTTTGGAGATAACCCATTGTTTTATTTTCAGTTATTTTTCTTTTGTTTGAGTCTTGGAAGTTATTACTACTGTAATAACCTCTACTTATCATTTTTATTTGGTTGTTGTGCCAAGAGAAGCCTCTAATTTGAGTGAGGTATGATTTGGGGATGTTGCTGTCCTGAAACAGATTTCGGTGCTGCACCGTAAAAATTCGAGAAAATTCTCGGAATATCTTTTTGACCGGAAATTTCTTGGGCATATGCCCCAGGTTGTATCCTAACTTTTATTGGTTAACACTTTTTGATTTGAGCAACAGAAAACCGTCTAAAAAATCGACCTTTGTCAGCTGTTCTGTTTTGACAGATTTTTGCCACTATTTGTGTTTGCCTCTCGATCGCTTTTTTTTAGTTCTTTTGATCACGGAACTTTTGGGGAAGTTGCTACAGTAGTATATGCTTTATATGTGGTGGTTTTGAGTTGAAACCTGAAGCAAAAAGGGGTTGATTCAATATTATGCTTACACTAATGTTGCTAATAGAATTGTGTGTGGAGTTTTGTATGAAGGAAGTTTTCAAGTGTAGGGATCGGAGAATGATGAGATGAGTTGAAGAATGGACAAAAGCTCAAGCTTGGGGATGCCCACGCACCCCAAGAAATATCCAAGAGGTACCAGCATCAAAGCTTGGGGATACCCCCGAGGCACCCCTTCTTCATCGGCAAAAATCATGTCACCTTTCAACACACTATATTTTTATTGCTTCATGCACTATGCGTTTTTCTTGGAGCGTCTTTACTTTAGTTTTCAGCTTTGTTTAGTTTTGTTTGCTGCAATAAATGGTTGGACCCCAACAAATTCCTTTTGGAGAAGTTGCCTTGCTTTTCATTTGCCAAGAACACTCCGTTTTTCACTCTTATCGTTCAACGAGTGTTCTCTTTTTCTAGAACTGCATTTAGTTTTCGCTTTTCGCCTTGATTTTTGTTCAGATCTTGTTATATCTTTGCATCAAGGTGTATTTTGACCTCTGGTCCATGTTGGTATTCATCAAAAGAGTTATTTCAAAAAGGTTTGAATGGTGTTGGAAAAGAGAAAAAGTTTCATGCAAAAAAGTGGTACAAAAAGGAGCTTGTGTAGACTGCGGCCTAGGCTTTTGCATGTCGTGCTTGATGTCTTTTTGATAGTATGATTAGTGGTTTTTCTATAGCATGACTTGTCTCAAATGACTGAGATTGCTTAATGAGCCTTTGAAAAAATCATGCGTTGTTTTTATTATTTGGAAGCATTATTTTGGTTTTCTCCTTGATGCTTTGTTTGGGTTGACTTGGCGCATGCTCACACATGTTAGACTCATACAAAGTCGCCATAAGCCTTTATGATCATTTAGTTTTTGAATTTTGATGCCATCTTATGCTTCTTTTAATGTTGCTTTGTCTCTTTGCATGATTATGGCCGTTATTGCTCTCTTAGTTGGTCGCTCTCAGTCTTTTGCTAGCCCTCATTTTGTACTGAGTATGAGCTCTATTCGTGCATCCAACTCCTAAAAACCAAGTTGTTCCAATGTGTCCACCATACATACCTATTAGCAATTTATTATTCGAAAGTACATTTGACTTGCTTTTATCTATCCTTCAAATTAAACTCTTTTTGGTGTTATGCAAAATTTGGTCAGTAAAGCTCTCACGAACCTGATGGCACACTTTACTTTTCTCGTTCTTTCAAATTTGACATTGTGGCTCTCTTATGTTGAGTTGTTATGCTTGCAAGTTGTAAGTTGGAAATTAACCAAACCATGCCGTCATGGGGTAAGCTTTCAACATTGCACTTCTTATTTGAGTTGATATTGTGATCTTTTGTTTATGGATACTCACGATGTGAAACAAGTTGGGAATCT
This sequence comes from Dactylis glomerata, assembly GCA_007115705.1. Classification (NCBI taxonomy): domain Eukaryota; kingdom Viridiplantae; phylum Streptophyta; class Magnoliopsida; order Poales; family Poaceae; genus Dactylis; species Dactylis glomerata. Next base: position 169,828 of record QXEO01000390.1, on the reverse strand, counting down.
TGCGGGATCATGTAGTTCTTATATGTGTTAGGGAAACGCCTGGGCCGCTAATCTAAGCCATGCATAATTCATGGTGGAAATTTACAGCATGCCCATAGTGGACATTCGACGACGCATCTCAAAATAAAAAGCTATACCAATGGTAAATAAAAGAGATATCGAGGTGTTCATTGTCTGTTTGTCTTGTCATTTTGATGTGGGCTTGTTACATGTCATTGGGCAGGAGGTACCCCATAGGCGGTTCTCGATGATACACATATATTTACAATGACAAGAGCTTGCTTGGGACTCTAAGTCGAGTAGCATGAGGTTTGGGTATTTGTACTTCACGGGTCACGAGGTTTTCAACTTATGATTTGTCAAGCATATGCTTTATAATTGTACTCGCATTAACTTTAACCATTCAAGATGCCTATGATGGGGGCAATGAGAGCTCAAAGCTAGTAAGTACCATAATTTTTGAAGGTTCATAAAACTTGCAATCACTGCTTCCCTCTGCGAAGGGCCCTTCTTTTACTTTTATGTTGAGTCACCACCTTCTATCTTTATGCACCGTCTAAGAGAGCATAGTTGTCATTCTTAGTATAATGTGCATTGTCCCAAAGTTTTCATTGATTGATTCATGATTTTGGTTTCACTTGTTTTTAAATTATTTGTATCTAGTCACCCTCTTAAACTTGAAGGTGTCCTATGCATTTATGTTTTGCTATTCCATGAAGGACAAGTTGAAAACCATTTGCTATGTTTTTCCATATGATTTGAACACACGTTTGACTTTCATTGTTTCATTTTCATGATCTTTTGTTTGTGTTCTTTTTCATGTTATAACATGGTTGCTAAGTTTCTTCTATCAAGATTATATCTTTCATGCCCATGTTTAAGTTTTTTTTATCCCAGCACTCAATGCTTACATAGATGATCAAGATTGTGTAGGTGCATGTCACCTCAAAAATTATTCTTTGTTATCAATTACCTACTCGAGGACGAGCAGGAGTTAAGCTTGGGGATGCTTGAGACATCTCAAACGTATCTATAATTTTTGATGCTCCATGCTTGTTTATACACCATTTGCTTAGTGTTTTGTTACACTTCGTGGCATTTTTATGCATTTTTCAGAACTAACCTATTAACAAGATGCCACAGTGCTAGTTTCCTGTTTTCTACTGTTTTTGTGTTTCAGAAAAGTTACACAGGAAATATTCTCGGAATTGGATGAAACAAAAGCCGAACATCCAGATATTAAACGAAGCTTCCAAAAGACCGAAGAGGAGACGGAGCCGAGCCAGAGGCTGGTCTCACCACCAGGGGGGCGGCCCAGGCCCTGGCCGCACCGCCCTATGGTGAGACCCCCCCTGGTCCACTTCTGACGCTGCCCCTTCGCCTATAAAGACCCCCGGTGGGAAAAACCTAAAGACCCGATCACTTTTCTAGAAACACATCGCGATCCGCCGCCGTCGTCGACCCGAGATCGGGAGGGTCCAGAAGCTCTTCCCGGCACCCTGCCGGAGAGGGGAATCGCCACTGGAGGTCTTCATAATCGCCATGCTTGCCTCCGGCGCGATGAGTGAGTAGTCTACCTTGGACTATGGGTCCATATCAGTAGCTAGTTGGTTGTCTTCTCCACCATGTGCTTCATGTTTAGATCTCGTGAGCTGCCTTACATGATCGAGATCACCGTTATGTAATTCTACATGTTGTGTTTGTTGGGATCCGATGAATATTGGTGTTATGATTAAGTTGATGTGCTGAATATTATCTTATGTTATCTCTATGTTGTTTATGATCTTGCATGCTCTCCGTTGTTAGTAGCTATCTTGGCCCAGTAGATACTAGTGACTCCAAGAGGGGGTATTTATGCTCGATAGTTGGGTTCATGCCTATATTTAATCAGGGGGAGTGACAGAATCCTCTAAGGTTGTAGATGTGTTGTTGCCACTAGGGAGAAAATAACATTCTTATGTCCAAGGACATATGCTTTGTTTACATTACACACTTTGCTTAATGCAGTTATCTGTTATTCGCAACTTAATATTCACAGGGTCCTCGGATGATTCCCCGTGGGTGGATTATTAATCATAGATGCAGTTGGATGGCGGTCTATGTATTTTGTTGTAATGCCCAGAGTAAATCTCATAGTGATCCTCTTGACATATGCATGTTATCTTTATTCTATCAATTGCCCAATTGTAATTTGTTTACCCAGCATGTTGTTATTTATCTTAAGGAGAGACACCACTAGTGAACTGTGGACCCCGGTCCAATTTCCTTTACATTGCTATCACCTGTTTACTTTACTTGCACTGTTTACTTTCTTGCATACTACTATTGCTTTCCACTCGATACGCTCATTCCTTTGTTTACAGCAAACTGGTGAGATTGACAACCTCATCGTAAGTTGGGAGCAAAGTTCTTGGTTGTGTTGTGTGCAGGTTCCGCGTTGCTACTAGTTGAAGACGCGCTAACAAGAATCGTTAATGGCGCCCTTGTTGGAGTGTCACTAAGCTAGCAAGCATCACCTTCTGGAGTTTGGCTTTTTCCTACTGGATTGACATACCTTGGTTTCATAACTGAGGGAAAACTTGCTGCTGTGCTCATCACACCTTCTCTTGGGGTTCCCAACTGGCCGTTCATTTACATCATCAACACCACGCCACCAAGCGCCAGCGATGCGAGCATCAGTACCCTCTCCCGTCCTTCGATGCATTGGCCCAGCGACAGGAGGAGTGCCGCACCTTCACCTCCTTCCTCGGGGATGCCGAGCACCACCATCATGAGCGTGTATCGGAGGAGAGCCGTCGCCACCGCGGGATGGTTTCCTGCCGCCGGTCCGATGATGGTGTTGGGCCGTCCAACGCTCCACCGCCACCACCATTGGGCGCATCGGGAGCTGACACCGCCAGTAGGGACTACGATGAAGACGTCCTCTTTTAGTTTTATTTATTATATTTCACCGTATTATGTAAAAACCATCTATATTTCAATGAAATCTATGTAGTTTGCCAAATTTCGCCTAGATTCAAATTTGGGATGGGGGCACATCTGGGAAACCGCCGTCCCCATACCGAAATCAGCCCCCCCCCCCCTCGCCCAAAACGGCCTCAAAATCGCTTGCGCGGGTCGTCGTTTGGGGGGCGAGTGGAGATGCTCTAAGTCCATGATGGCCTTGTAGAGTTCCCGATGGACATCGGTGGGCTTGTTCTCCCTGATCGCTTGCGCGATGTCCTTGATGGCTTTAGTCATGGAAGTGAAGGCCATGATCTCATCCTCAGCCAGACCACCCCTCTTCCTCTTTCCTCCAGCTGGTGGTGCCAGAAATGGCTTGTCCGAGCCATTGATGGCATGTAGATGACCGCCCAGTTGGGAACCCCAAGAGAAGGTATGATGAGCACAGCAGCAAGACTTCCCTCAGTATGAAACCAAGGTTTATCGGACCAGTAGGAGAAAGAACCAACTTCCGAAGGTTGATGCTCGCTAGCTTCGCGACAGCTCCAGACAATTTATATATGGCACCTCGTCTGGGGCGTAGCTTTGCACCAGCAACAACATGGAACCTGCACACAACATAACCAAGTACTTTGCCCCAACTTATAGTGAGGTTGTCAATCTCACCGGTTTGCTGTAAACAAAGGATTAAGCGTATCTAGTGGTAAAAGATAGTAGTTTGCGATAATGTAAATAAAGCAAGTAAATGGTAAACGGTGATAACAATGGAAAAGAATGGACCAGGATCCACAGTTCACTAGTGGTGTCTCTCCATAAGATAAATAACATGCTGGGTAAATAAATTACAGTTGGGCAATTGATAGAATAAAGCAAGCATACAAATGTCATGAGGATCACTATGATATTCACTTGGGCATTACAACATAATACATAGACCGTAATCCAACTGCATCTATGACTAATAATCCACCCGCCGGATGTCGTCCAAGCAACTGTTGGGTATTAAGTTGCAAGCAACAGATTATCGCCTTAAGCAAAGTGTGTAATGTAAACAATACAAATGTCCTTGAACACAAGATCATTGTTTTCTCCCTAGTAGCAACAGCACATCTACAACTTTAGAGGTTTGTGTCACTCCCCCGAGTTACTAGAGGCATGAACCCACTATCGAGCATAGATACTCCCTCTTGGAGTCACTAGCATCTACTCGGCCAAGATATCTACTAGCAACGGAGAGCATGCAAGATCATAAACAACATAGAGATAACATAAAGATGATAAATCAATAGATCAACTTGACAAAGTACCAATATTCATCGGATCCCAACAAACACAACATGTAGAATTACACAATGATGATTTTGATCATGATAGGCAGCTCACAAGATCTAAACATGAAGAACATGGAGGATATGACAACCATCTAGCTACTGCTATGGACCCGTAGTCCAAGGTAGATGATACATCTCAAACGTATCTATAATTTTTGACGCTCCATGCTTGTTTATACACCATTTGCTTAGTGTTTTGTTACACTTCGTGGTGTTTTTATGCATTTTCCAGAACTAACCTATTAACAAGATGCCATAGTGTCAGTTCCCTGTTTTCTGCCGTTTTTGTGTTTCAGAAAAGTTACACAGGAAATATTCTCGGAATTGGATTAAACAAAAGCCGAACATCCAGATATTAAACGAAGCTTCTAGAAGACCGAAGAGGAGATAGAGCCAAGCCAGAAGCTGGCCTCACCACCAGGGGGCGCGGCCTAGGCCCTGGCCGTGCCGCCCTATGGTGAGGGCCACCTGGTCCACTTCTGACACTGGCCCTTCGCCTATAAAGACCCCCCGACGGGAAAAACCTAAAGACCCGATCACTTTTCCAGAAACACATCGCGATCCGCCGTCGTCGTCGACCCGAGATCGGGAGGGTCCAGAAGCTCTTCTCGGCACCCTGCCGGAGGTCTTCTTCATCGCCATGCTTGCCTCCGGTGCAATGAGTGAGTAGTCTACCTTGGACTATGGGTCCATAGCAGTAGCTAGTTGGTTGTCTTCTCCACCATGTGCTTCATGTTTAGATCTCGTGAGCTGCCTTACATGATCGAGATCACCGTTATGTAATTCCACATGTTGTGTTTGTTGTGATCCGATGAATATTGGTGTTATGATTGAGTTGATGTGCTGAATATTATCTTATGTTATCTCTATGTTGTTTATGATCTTGCATGCTCTCCGTTGTTAGTAGCTATCTTGGCCAAGTAGATACTAGTGACTCCAAGAGGGGGTATTTATGCTCGATAGTTGGGTTCATGCCTCTATTTAATCTGGGGGAGTGACAGAAACCTCTAAGGTTGTAGATGTGTTGTTGCCACTAGGGAGAAAACAACATTCTTATGTCCAAGGACATATGCTTTGTTTACATTACACACTTTGCTTAATGCAGTTATCTGTTGTTCGCAACTTAATATTCACGGGGTCCTCGGATGATTCCACGTGGGTGGATTATTAGTCATAGATGCAGTTGGATGGCGGTCTATGTATCTTGTTGTAATGCCCAGAGTAAATCTCATAGTGATCCTCTTGACATATGCACATTATCTTTATTCTATCAATTGCCCAACTGTAATTTGTTTACCCAGCATGTTGTTATTTATCTTATGGAGAGACACCACTAGTGAACTGTGGACCCCGGTCCAATTTCCTTTATATTGCTATCACCTGTTTACTTTACTCGCATTGTTTACTTTCTCGCATACTACTATTGCTTTCCACTCGATACGCTCATTCCTTTGTTTACAGCAAACCGGTGAGATTGACAACCTCATCGTAAGTTGGGAGCAAAGTTCTTGGTTGTGTTGTGTGCAGGTTCCGCATTGCTACTAGTTGAAGACGCGCTAACAAGAATCCTTAACGGCGCCCTTGTTGGAGTGTCACTAAGCTATCAAGCATCACCTTCTGGAGTTTGGCTTTTTCCTACTAGATTGACATACCTTGGTTTCATAACTGAGGGAAAACTTGCTGCTATGCTCATCACACCTTCTCTTGGGGTTCCCAACTGGCCGGTCATTTACATCATCAACACCGCGCCACCAACAAGTTTTCTGCGCCATTGCTGGGGAAAAAGAAGACTTCTGCAAGGGGAGTTTCGCACGCGAATCCTTTACTTTGTTTTAAGTTTTGCTTTACTTTATTTTTGCTTGCATCGTTTTATAAAAAACACACAAAAAATTAGTTTCCTATTAGTTGTTATTTTTACTTGCCTGCTTTTAGCTTTGCTAGAATGGCTACTCCTGAAAACACCAAGTTGTGTGATTTTACTAGCACTAATAATAGTGATTTTATCTGCACTCCTATTGCGCCACCTGCTCCTGCTGCAAATTTTTATGAGACTAAGCCTACTTTGTTGAACCTTGTTATGAAAAAGCAATTTTCTGGTGCTAGTACTGATGATGCTGCAGCTCATCTCAACAATTTTGTTGAGCTATGTGAGATGCAGAAATATAAGGATGTGGAGAGTGATATTATTAAGCTTAAGTTGTTTCCTTTTTCTTTGAGAGGAAAAGCTGAGGATTGGTTGCTATCTTTGCCTAAAAATAGTATTGATTCATGGGCTAAGTGTAAGGATACTTTTATTGGAAGATACTATCCTCCTACCAAGATTATAGCTTTGCGTAGCAATATTATGAAGTTTAGCTAGTTTGATAATGAACATGTTGCTCAGGCTTGGGAAAGAATGAAATCTATGATAAAGAATTGTCCCACTCATGGACTGACTACTTGGATGATTGTCCAAACTTTTTATGCAGGACTGATTTTTTCATCAAGGAACCTATTGGATTCAGCTGCTGGAGGCACTTTTATGTCCCTTACCTTGGGCGCCGCAACAAAGCTTCTCGGCAATATGATGGTAAATTATTCTGAATGGCACACCAAGAGAGCTCCACAAGGTAAGAAGGTAAATTCTGTTGAGGAAACCTCTTCCTTGAGTGATAAGATTGATGCTATAATGCTTATGCTTTCCAATGATAGAACTCATGTTGATCATAATAATGTTCCTTTAGCCTCTTTGGTTGCTCAAGAAGAGCATGTTGATATAAACTTCATTAGAAATAATAATTTTAACAACAATGCTTATAGGAACAATTTTGCTAGTAACAATTATAGGCCGTATCCTTCTACCAATGGTAATGGTTATGGTAACTCTTATGACAATTCCTCCAACAACACTAGGGTTGTGCCCTCTGCGCTAGAAGTCATGCTCAAGGACTTCATCGGTAAGCAAACTGCTTTTAATAAGTCTGTTGAGGAAAAGTTAGGCAAAATTGATATTCTTGCTTCTAAAGTTGATAGCCTTGCTCATGATGTTGAACTTCTGAAATTAAAAGTGTTGCATAATGATGTGAAGGAGAACAATACTTTTGCCACTGCTAATGCTATCCAAGTTAGAATTGATGAAAATGTTAGGATGCTAGCAGAATTGCATGCCAGGTGGGAAAGAGAAGATGAGATGGCTAGAAGGATGAAGGTATGTACCATTACTACCTCTAATGATGTTGTTCCAAATGCTAGCAATCCTCTTACTTTGATTGGTGTAGAGAAAACTCCCACTCCTTGTGTTAAAAAGCCCAAAACTGCTAAAACTTTTTCTCAAAAGAGTGCTGAAATTTTTTGGAGTGTGGGAGATGATAGCTCTATTTCCTTCAATGATTTTGATGTTGATGGCTGCAATATATCTGAAGTTATTTTGTTCTTGCAAAAGCTTGCTTTGAGTCCCAATGCTAGTTCTATAAATGTTGCTTTTACTAAGCATATTACCAATGCTCTTATGAAAATTAGGGATGAAAAGTTGAAGCAGAAAACTTCTATTCCCAAGAAGTTAGAAGATGGTTGGGAACCCATCATTGATATGCATGTTAATGGTTTTGATTGCCATGCTTTATGTGATCTAGGTGCTACTATTTCTATTATGCCTAGAAAAATTTATGACATGCTTGATTTACCACCGCTTGAAAAGTGCTATTATGATGTTCCTATTGCTGATGTTGCTAAGAAGAAACCTTTGGGAAGGATTAATGATGCTCTTATTATGGTTAACAATAACCTTGTTCCCATTGATTTTCTTGTCATGGATGTTGAATGCAATGCTTCATGTCCAATTATTTTGGGAAGACCCTTTCTTCGAACTGTAGGTGACATCATTGATATGAGGGAAGGCACCATGAAATATCAATTCCCACTCAAGAAAGGTATGGAACACTTCCATAGAAAGAGGAAGAAATTACTTTTTGACTCTATTCTTAGAGCAAATTATGAGCTTGATGCTTCATCACTTGATATTACTTGATTCGCACTTTCTGCGCCTAGCTCAAAGGCGTTAAAGAAAAGCACTCTTGGGAGATAACCCATTATTTTATTTTCAGTTCTTTGTCTTTTATTTGAGTCTTGGAAGTTATTACTACTGTAATAACCTCTCCTTATCATTTTTATTTGGTTGTTGTGCCAAGAGAAGCCTCTAATTTGAGTGAGGTAAGATTTGGGGATGTTGCTGTCCTGAAACAGATTTCGGTGCTGCACCGTAAAAATTCGTGAAAGTTATCAGAATATCTTTTTGACCTAAGATTTCTTGTGCATATGCCCCAGGTTATATCCAAACTTTCATTCGTTTAACACTTTTTGATTTGAGCAACAGAAAACCCTCTAAAAATTCGACCTTTGTCAGCTGTTATGCTTTGACAGATTTCTGCCACTATTTGTGTTTGCCTCTCGATCGCTTTCTTTTTGAGTTCTTTTGATCATGGAACTTTTGGGGAAGTTGCTACAGTAGTATATGCTTTATATGTGGTGGTTTGAGTTGAAACCTGAAGCAAAAAGGGGTTGATTCAATATTATGCTTACACTAATGTTGCTAATAGAATTGTGTTGAGTTTTGTATGAAGGAAGTTTTCAAGTGTAGGGATTGGAGAATGATGAGATAAGTTGAAGAATGGACAAAAGCTCAAGCTTGGGGATGCCCATGCACCCCAAGAAATATCCAAGAGGTACAAGCGTCAAAGCTTGGGGATGCCCCCAAGGCACCCCTTCTTCATCGGCAAAAATCAGGTCACCTTTCAACACACTATATTTTTATTGCTTCATGCATTATGCATTTTTCTTGGAGTGTCAGTTGTTTTAGTTTTTAGTTTTGTTTGCTTCAATAAATGGTTGGACCCCAACAAATTCCTTTTGGAGAAGTTGTCTTGCTTTTCATTTGCCAAGAACACTCCGTTTTTCACTCCTATCGTTCAACAAGTGTTCTCTTTTTCTGCTACTGCGTTTAGTTTTCATTTTTCGCCTTGATTTGTGTTCAGATCTTGTTATATCTTTGCATCAAGGTGTATTTTGACCTCTGGTCCATGTTGGTATTCATCAAAAGAGTTATTTCAAAAAGTTTCGAATGGTGTTGGAAAAGAGAAAAAGTTTCATACAAAAAAGTGGTACAAAAAGGAGCTTGTGTAGACTGCGGCCTAGGCTTTTGCATGTCGTGCTTGATATCTTTTTGATAGTATGCTTAGTGGTTTTTCTGTAGCATGACTTGTCTCAAATGACTGAGATTGCTTAATGAGCCTTTAAAAAATCATGCGTTGTTTTTATTATTTGGAAGCATTATTTTGGTTTTCTCCTTGATGCTTTATTTGGGTTGACTTGGCGCATGCTCACACATGTTAGACTCATACAAAGTTGCCATAATACTCTATGATCATTTGGTTTTTGACTTTTTATGCCATCTTATGCTTCTTTTAATGTTGCTTTGTCGCTTTGCATGATTATGGCCATTATTGCTCTCTTAGTTGGTCGCTCCTAGTCTTTTGCTAGCCCTCATTTTGTTTTGAGTATGAGCTCTACTCGTGCATACAACTCCTAAAAACCAAGTTATTTCAATGTGTCCACCATACATACCTATTAGCAATTTACTATTCCAAAGTACATTTGACTTGCTTTTATCTATCCTTCAAATTAAACTCTTTTTGGTGTTATGCAAAAATTAGTCAGTAAAGCTCTCACGAACCTGATGGCACACTTTACTTTTCTTGTTCTTTAAAATTTGACATTGTGGCTCTCTTATGTTGAGTTGTTATGCTTGCAAGTTGTAAGTTGGAAATTAGCCAAACCATGCCGTCATGGGGTAAGCTTTCAACATTGCACTTCTTATTTGAGTTGATATCCTGATCTTTTGTTTATGGATACTCGCGATGTGAAATAAGTTGGGAATCTTGCGGGATCATGGAGTTTGTATACATGTTAGAGAAACGCCTGGGCCGCTAATCTAAGCCATGCATAATTCATGGTGGAAATTTACAGCATGCCCATAGTGAACATTCGATGACGCATCTCAAAATAAAAAGCTATACCAATGGTAAATAAAAGAGATGCCGAGGTGTTCATTGTCTATTTGTCCTGTCATTTTGATGTGGGCTTGTTCCATGTCATCGGGCACGGAGGTACCCCGTTGGCGGTTCTCGATGATACGTGTATACTTACAATGACAAGAGCTTGCTTGGGACTCTAAGTCGAGTAGCATGAGGTTTGGCTATTCGTACTTCACGGGACACGAGGTTTCAACTTATGATTTGTCAAGCATATGCTTCATAATTGTACTCGCATTAACTTTAACCATTCAAGATGCCTATGATGGGGGCAATGAGAGCTCAAAGCTAGTAAGTACCATAATTTTTGAAGGTTTATAAAACTTGCAATCACTGCTTCCCTCTGCGAAGGGCCTTTCTTTTACTTTTATGTTGAGTCACCACCTTCTATCTTTATGCACCGTCTAAGAGAGCATAGTTGTCATTCTTAGTATAATGTGCATTGTCCCAAAGTTATCATTGATTGATTCATGATTTTGGTTTTACTTGTTCTTAAATTATTTGTATCTAGTTGCCCTCTTAAACTTGAAGGTGTCCTGTGTATTTATGTTTTGCTATTCTATGAAGGACAAGCTAAAAACCATTTTCTATGTTTTTCCTTATGATTTGAACACACGTTTGACTTTCATTGTTTCATTTTCATGATCTTTCGTTTGTGTTCTTTTTCATGTTATAACATGGTTGCTAAGTTTCTTCTATCAAGATTATATCTTTCATACCCATGTTTTAAGTTCTTTTGATCCCAGCACTCAATGCTTACATAGATGATCAAGATTGTGTAGGTGCATGTCACCTCAAATATTATTCTTTGTTATCACTTACCTACTCGAGGATGAGCAGGAGTTAAGCTTGGGGATGCTTGATACGTCTCAAACGTATCTATAATTTTTGATGCTCCTTGCTTGTTTATACACCATTTGCTTAGTGTTTTGTTACACTTCATGGCGTTTTTATGCATTTTTCGGAACTAACCAATTAACAAGATGCCACAGTGCCAGTTTCGTGTTTTCTGTTATTTTTGTGTTTTAGAAAAGTTACACAGGAAATATTCTCGGAATTGGACGAAACAAAAGCCGAACATCCATATATTAAACGAAGCTTCCAGAAGACCGAAGAGGAGACGGAGCCGAGCCAGAGGCTGGCCTCACCACCAGGGGGGCGCGGCCCAGGCCCTGGCCGCGCCGCCCTATGGTGAGGGCCACCTGGTCCACTTCTGACGCTGCCCCTTTGCCTATAAAGACCCCCCGATGGAAAAAACCTAAAGACCCGATCACTTTTCCAGAAACACATCGCGATCCACCGCCGTCGTCGACCCGAGATCGGGAGGGTCCAGAAGCTCTTCCCGGCACCCTGCCGGAGAGGGGAATCGCCACCGGAGGTCTTCTTCATCGCCATGCTTGCCTCCGGCGCGATGAGTGAGTAGTCTACCTTGGACTATGGGTCCATAGCAGTAGCTAGTTGGTTGTCTTCTCCACCATGTGCTTCATGTTTAGATCTCGTGAGCTGCCTTACATGATCAAGATCACCGTTATGTAATTCCACATGTTGTGTTTGTTGGGATCTGATGAATATTGGTGTCATGATTGAGTTGATGTGCTGAATATTATCTTATGTTATCTCTATGTTGTTTATGATCTTGCATGCTCTCCGTTGTTAGTAGCTATCTTGGCCAAGTAGATACTGGTGACTCCAAGAGGGGGTATTTATGCTCGATAGTTGGGTTCATGCCTCTATTTAATCTGGGGGAGTGACAGAAACCTCTAAGGTTATAGATGTGATGTTGCCACTAGGGAGAAAACAACATTCTTATGTCCAAGGACATATGCTTTGTTTACATTACACACTTTGCTTAATGTAGTTATCTGTTGTTCGCAACTTAATATTCACGGGGTCCTCGGATGATTCCCCGTGGGTGGCTTATTAGTCATAGATGCAGTTGGATGGCGGTCTATGTATCTTGTTGTAATGCCCAGAGTAAATCTCACAGTGATCCTCTTGACATAGGCATGTTATCTTTATTCTATCAATTGCCCAACTATAATTTGTTTACCCTGCATGTTGTTATTTATCTTATGGAGATACACCACTAGTGAACTGTGGACCCCGGTCCAATTTCCTTTATATTGCTATCACCTGTTTACTTTACTCGCACTGTTTACTTTCTCGCATACTACTATTGCTTTCCACTCGATACGCTCATTCCTTTGTTTACAGCAAACCGGTGAGATTGACAACCTCATCGTAAGTTGGGAGCAAAGTTCTTGGTTGTGTTGTGTGCAGGTTCCGCGTTGCTACTAGTTGAAGACGCGCTAACAAGAATCGTTAACGGCGCCCTTGTTGGAGAGTCACTAAGCTAGCAAGCATCAACTTCTGAAGTTTGGCTTTTTCCTACTGGATTGACATACCTTGGTTTCATAACTGAGGGAAAACTTGCTGCTGTGCTCATCACACCTTCTCTTGGGGTTCCCAACTGGCTGGTCATTTACATCATCAACACCGCGCCACCAGTAGACTACTCACACATCACTCCGGAGGCAGGCATGGTGATGAAGAAGGCCTCCGGCGGTGATTCCCCGCTCCTGCAGGGTGCCGGGAAGAGCTTCTGGACCCTCCTGATCTCGCGTCGATGACGGTGGCGGCTTATAGTATGTTTCATGGAAAATTGATCGGGCCCTTAGGGTTTTCCCGTTGAGGGAAATATATAGGCAAAAGGGCGGCAGTCCGGAGGTGGGCCAGGTGGCCCCACCACCTGGTGGCACGGCCAGGGGATGGCCCGCACCACCCTATGGTGTGGCCGGCGCCTGGTCCCCCTCCGTCTCTGCTTTGGACTCCGTCTCATGTCAGGAAAAATAGGAACTTCGGCTTTTGTTTCGTCCAATTCCAAGAATATTTCCTGTGTAGCTTTTCTGAAACACAAAAATAGCAGAAAACAGGGAACTGGCACTGTGGCATCTCGTTAATGGGTTAGTTCCGGAAAATGCATAAAAACGTCACTAAGTGTAACAAAACACAAAGAAATGGTGTATAAACAAGCATGGAGCATCAAAAATTATAGATACGTTTGAGACGTATCAAGCATCCCCAAGCTTAACTCTTGCTCGTCCTCGAGTAGGTAAGTGATAACAAAACAATAATTTTTGAGGTGACATGCACCAACACAATCTTGATCAAACAATGTAAAGCATTGAGTGCTGAGATCAAAGTACTCTAAACATGGGCATAAAAGACATAATATTGACAATAAAACTTAGCAACCATGTTATAACATGAAAAGTAACACAAACAAAAGATCATGAGTAATCATGCATTGAAAGTCAAGCGTGTGTTTCAACCATATAGAAAAACATAGCAAAGTGGTTTTCAGCTTGTCCTTCATGGAATAGCAAAACATAAATGCATAGGACACCTTCAAATTTAAGAGGGCGACTAGATACAAATAGCTTAAGAACACGCAAAACCATAATCATGAATCAATCAATAATAAATTTTGGGACTACGCACATTAAACTCAGAATGACAACTATGCTCTCTTAGACGGTGCATAAAGGTAGAAGGTGAAGACTCAACATAAAAGTAAAAGAAAGGCCCTTCACAAAGGGAAGAAGTGATTGCAAGTTTTATAAACCTCCAAAAATTATGATACTTACTAGCTTTGAGATCTCATTGCCCCCATTATAGGCATCTTGAATGGTTAAGGTTAATACGAGTACAATTACGAAGCATATGCTTAACAAATCATAAGTTGAAAATCTCGTGTCCCATGGAGTACAAATACCCAAACCTCATGCTACTCGACTTAGGTCCCAAGTAAGTTCTTGTCATTGTAAGCATACATGTATCATCGAGAATGCCAATGGGGTACCTCTTACCTGATGACATGGAACAAGCCCACATCAAAATGACAAGACAAACAGATAATGAACACCTCGGCATCTCTTTTATTTACCATTGGTATAGCTTTTTATTGTGAGATGCGTCGTCGAATGTCCACTATGGGCATGCTGTAAATTTCCACCATGAATGATGCATGGCTTAGATTAGTGGCCCAGGCATTTCTCTAACACATATACAAACTCCATGAGCTCACAAGTTTCCAACTTATTTCACATCGCAGGTATCCATAAACAAAAGATCACGATATCAACTAAATGAGAGAAAGTGCAATGTTGAAAGCTTGCCCCATGATGGCATGGCTGAGCAAACTTCCAACTTACAACTTGCAAGCATAACATCAACATAAGAGAGCCACAATGGTCAAATTTATTAAAAGCAAGAAAGTAAAGTGTGTCGTCAGGTTCGTGAGAGCTTTACTGACTAATTTTCACATAACACAAAAAGTTTAATTTGAAGGATAGATAAAAGCAAGACGAATTGTGCTTGGAATAGCAAATTGCTAATAGGTAGATATGGTGGACACATTGGAAAACTTTGGTTTTTGGGAGTTGGATGCACGAGAAGTATTCCCTCTCAGTAAAAAAATGAAGGCTAGCAAAAGACTGGGAGCGACCAACTAAGAGAGCAATAACGGCCATAATCATGCATAGCGATAAAACATCATTAACCGAAGCATAAAGTGGTATCACAAGTCAAAAACCAAATGATCATAGAGGCTTATGGCGACTTGGTAAAGTCAAACATGTTGTAAGCATGCACCAAGTCAATCCAAATAAAGCATCAAAGGAGAAAACCACAATAATATGCTCCCATATAACAAAAACAACGCATGATTCTTTCAAAGGCATATTAAGCAATCTCAGTCAGTTGAGACAAGTCACACTACAACAAAAACCACTAAGCATACTATCAAAATAACATCAAGCATGACATGTAAAAGTCTAAGCCACGGTCTAAACAAGCTCCCATTTGTACCACTATAGGCATGAAACTTTTTTCTCTTTTCCAACACCATTCAACCTTTTTATAACCACTCTTTGAGATGAAAACCAACATAGACCAGTGGTCTAAATGCATCTTGATACAAAGATATAACAAGATCTGAACAAAAATCAAGGCGAAAAACGAAAGCTAAACGCAGTACTAGAAAAAGAGAACACTCGTCGAACGATAAGAGTGAAAACTAGAGTGTTCTTGGCAATGAAAAACGGAGTGTGTCTTCTCCAAAAGAAATTTGTTGGGGTCCAACCATTTATTTCAGCAAACAAAACAAAAGAAAACTGAAAGCGAAAGTAAAGACGCTCCAAGAAAAATGCATAGTATACGAAGCAATAAAAATATAGTGTCTTGAAAGGTGACCTGATTTTTGCCGATGAAGAAGGTGTCGTGGGGATGACTTCTGGGGTATGCCAAGGGCAGCGCTATCTATCGGCTGGCGTCCCAGGAATCTCCACGGCATTAAGTCAAGAAGACCGGCTATGTCCAAAGGGCCGGCTGCGCCAGCAGCCGGCTGGCGACTCCACCGAGGAGAGCCAGAGCCGGCGAAGACGACAAGATTCCTCCAACGGCCGTTTCACCGAAAGTGGCCTGGCCCCGACAAGATCGACAGAGGCGAAGGACGGGAATGATGCAAGCCACGTCCAGACTCCACCAATTAGCGAGCAGGAGTCTTCCCACGAAAGGATCCAAGGCAAAAGGGAGAGGATATGCCTCCGAGATGCCGGTCCAAAGGGGAAAGCCACTTTATAAAGTGGCTATCGTCAGACGAGGAGTCAGAGACCAGTGGATCACGCCAAGACCGTGGCCACGGAGGAGCCAGCAGCCGGCAGCCGGGCAGCCGGCCACCTAACCTGTAACCAGACCCCTGCCTATATAAAGGGGTCTAGACCCTTAGACTAGGGAGATCCGATCCATCTTCTTCTTCCTCCTCTAGTCCGAACAGCTTGAGGAGCGTTGTAACCACTGTCGAGATAATAAGAAACAAGGCAGGAAGTAGGGGTGTTACCTCTGGCGTGGAGGGCCATGAACCTGGGTAAACCGAGGTGTCTCTGTTGGCACAATCCCGAGCCGGACCCATCATTGCACATCGTCGAGCCCCTCCGATAAGCCATCCCCATGGCTACTGTCTCTAAATTCCCACGACAGTTGGCGCCCACCGTGGGGCAACGCGCGGCGGCGACTGGAGTCAAGTTCCGGCCGGGATCCTCATCGACTCTCAGCGAGAAGGTCGCCTCCGGCCTCGTCTGGAGGTTTGGTACCCTCGACTACGTCAGCGACAATCTGGCCTGCTTCAAGGACGGCTTCGGCGACAGCAGCTCCTTCCTCGACGTCGGTGGCCACCGCTTCTATGTCGCCAAGCCCTTCCCGGAGGAGGTAACCGACATCCTCGACCCTCTCAGCGATGGAGGCTCGAGCTGCGGCAAAAGCTATGACTTTGGCACCATGGTCAAAGTGATGGCCCTAGGAGACGAGGAGGGCGGCGACTCACCGCGCCCCGCGCGCCCGCCGCTCGAACGCCTTCCTCCACAGGAGCAGAACGCTCCACTCCCAGAGCAGGATGCCTCGGACATCGCCGTCGTGGACCTGCACGCACCGCTCGACCACGTCATCGACCCCGTCCAGGTTGCGGAGACCCTGGAGCGAACGCGCCTCGTTCTCCTTAGCAAGGCAGCCGAGGAGGAGACCGTCCGGCGTCGCATGAGCACCACGCTCCGCGAGTTCTACGACGCGCATGGAAAAGCGCCGGATGAGCTTGCTCATGGCCAGCAGCGCGGCCATGAACTCGCCACTGCGGGCCCTAGCCAGGTCCAGTGGTCGCCATTGGCAAGCCAAGGCTATGGGGGGCGTAGACAGGGCGGTTGTGCTCCGAGCTACAACGCCCGAGGTCGCCGTGCCCAGCAGGCTGGCAGAGCTGGCAGGCCACGCCAAGTCCCGGCGCCGACGCCAGGGCTGGAGCCTCAAGCTCGCCAGCCGGCCCTGCACATCCATCTGTGGATTGACCACATGAAGGCGCTACCCAAGAGATCTGCTAGCTCAAAGCGAGCGGCGTCTGACCAAGGAGGCTCGGGGGCTGCCGGCAGCGGTCAGGGGTGCAAGTAGGGCAAGTACACCCTCGATGCTGCGCTTGACCAGTCGTGCAAATTCCACAGCACCCCAGGCAGGGAAGCGACCCACTCCATGCGTCAGTGTTGTTTCATGAGAGAGCTAGAGCAGCGCGCTCAGCAGCTCCCTGGAGCTTCGCAAGCGCAGCCGGCTGAAGGTCAGGAGGACCAGCAGCACGAGCCAGTTGTCGACAAGCCGGATCAAGGCGAGGACGACTCTCCAGCAGATGTTGATCAGTATCACATCTTTACCACCCCGGGCAAAGACAAAAGGAACGACCTTTGGCATGAGGCAGAGGTGAACGCCATCACGCCTGCAGAGCCCCAGTTCATGCACTGGTCCGAGGCGGCCATCACCCGGGGGCGCGAAGACCATCCGCGACTGATGCCCAGCCCTGGAGAATATGCTCTGGTCCTGGATCCCGTCGTGTGCTCCGATACGCACACATGCCGGTTCTCTCGCGTGCTCATCGACGGCGGCAGAAACATCAACCTTCTTTACCGAAGCTCAATGGAGAAGCTGGGCATCCCGCTTGCTCAGCTGAAACCGAGCTGGCTCACCTTCCATGGCATCGTGCCTGGGCATTCGTGCACCCCTATGGGAAGGGTGCAGCCGGAGGTTCTCTTCGGGAAGAAAGGTAACAGCCGCCGCGATCCCATATGGTTCGAGGTGGTGGACATCAGTAGTCCCTACCATGCACTGCTTGGCCATCCAGCCCTGGCCAAGTTCATGGCGGTGCCACACTACGCCTATCTGAAGATGAAGCTCCCAGGGCCTCGGGGCGTGATCACAGTCTCAGGAAGC
The DNA here is from genome assembly GCA_007115705.1 of Dactylis glomerata. NCBI lineage: Eukaryota > Viridiplantae > Streptophyta > Magnoliopsida > Poales > Poaceae > Dactylis > Dactylis glomerata. The sequence goes on along the minus strand of QXEO01000390.1, from coordinate 151,689 downwards.
TTCAAGAAGTCGCTAGCGTGCGCCAAGGAAAGCTCGCAGTTGGCAGAGGCATTGGTCATCGCCGAGGAGAAGCGGCAACTCCTCCATCGCGTGGAGCTAACACAGCAAGATGTGCCGGCTCGCCAGTCGCCGATGGAGCAGTTCAAGCCGGCCAACAACACCAAGAAGATCATATTGGACGAGAGCGATCCCTCCAAGTTCGTCATCATCGGCACCGGCCTCTCCGCTAAATAGGAAAGCGAGCTCACCAGCTTCCTCCGTGAGAATCGAGACATCTTCGCATGGTCTCCAAAGGACATGCCAGGTGTGCCGAGGGAGTTGGCTGAGCACTCACTCAACGTCCGCCCAGATGCCAAGCCGGTCAAGCAACCGCTGCGGCGCTTCGCAGAAGAGAAAAGGAAAGCCATCGGTGAGGAGATTGCCCGACTCCTCGCAGCCGGCTTCATCATGGAGGTATTTTACCCTGACTGGCTGGCGAACCCAGTCTTGGTCCTAAAGAAGAACAACACTTGGTGCATGTGTATCGACTACACCAGCCTCAACAAGGCTTGCCCCAAAGACCCCTTCGCGCTACCGCGCATCGACCAGGTGATCGATTCCATAGCCGGTTGTGACCTACTGTCCTTCCTGGATGCCTATTCAGGCTATCACCAGATCCCGCTCTACCAGCCGGATCAGATCAAGACGTCCTTCATCACCCCGTACGGAGCCTACTGTTACGTCACCATGCCATTCGGCTTGAAGAACGCTGGAGCTACTTACCAGCGAACCATGCAGCAATGTCTGCAAGGGCAGATTGGGCGAAACATGCACGCTTACGTGGACGACGTGGTAGTGAAGACCAAGCGGAGTGGCACGCTCCTGGACAATCTCAAGGAGACCTTCGCCAACCTGCGGCGCTATTGCATGAAGCTCAACCCTGAGAAGTGCACCTTCGGCGTGCCGGCTGGACAGCTCCTAGGTTATATCGTTTCCCAGCGAGGGATCGAGGCTAATGAAAGGACATAGATGTCGCCTAGAGGGGGGGTGAATAGGCGATATCAAATTTTTACGAATGGCTTGAACAAAAGCGGAATTAAACTAGCGTTTATTTTGTCAAGCACATAAAACCTAAATAAACTAGGCTCACCTATGTGCACCAACAACTTATGCTAAGCAATACAAGTAACAAGGTGATAGCAAGATATATGACTTCAAGCACGAAGGCTATCACAATGTAAAGTGCATAAGTAAAGAGCTCGGGTATAGAAATAACCGAGGCACGCGGAGACGATGATGTATTCCCGAGTTCCTCCCTTGAAAGGGAGTACGTCTCGTTGGAGGGGTGTGGTATCGCCACAAAGGCCTAACCAATGCCACAAAGGCCTCACCCTATTCTCCGGTGTGAGCTTGCGCCACAAAGGCCTAGCTCACTCTTCCACTAAGGGGTTCCTTAAGGCGGAACCGGGCCTTTACACAAAGCTTGGGGCACGCATCCACAACTTAATTGGAGGCTCCCAAGAAAGCCACCACAAAGCCACAAAGCCACAAAGCCGTCTAGGGTTCCAAGAACCCAAGAGTAATAAGCTCGCAAACTTTCACTTACTCGAATCTCCGGGGAGAACTCAAACCGATGCAACTTATGCAATGGCAAGAGCACACAAGGTGCTCAAATCCTTCTCACTCAAATCCTACCAAAGCAACTAATGCTATGGAGAGATATGAGAGGAAGAACAAAGGAAATCCACAAAGAACTCCAAGATCTAGATCCTCTATGTTCCCCTCACTTAGAGGAGAGATGGATTGGTGGAAAGATAGATCTAGATCTCCTCTCTCTTTTCCCTCAAAAATATCCAAGAATCATGGGAGGAATGGAGGAGGAAGGGCAAGCTTGCAAAGTCAACAATGGAGGAGAGAGAGCCCCAAAAACGTGTGCAGCCCAAGGTGGAAGAAGGGGTATTTATACCCCCCCCCCCCACGAAATATGGCCGTTGCAGACTTGGAGGGGCGGATTATCCGGCCAAAATATGGCCGGAATATCCGGCTGGCCGGATTATCCGGCCCCCAGGCCGGATTATCCGCCCCCTATACTGGGTGACGCCGACTCTGGTCCTTAGCAGAAATTCCGAAACGAAATTTTCGCCCCCAGGCTGGATTATCCGCCCCCCTGGCCGGAATATCCGCCCCCCTTACTGGGTGACGCCGAGCAGAAATTGCAATACGAAAACGGTGATAACTTTTTCATCCGGACTCCATTTTCGATGATCTTGGGCTCATTGGAATCACCACAACGAGCTCTACAACTTCATCCATAGAAACATCATAGTCCAACAAGGGAGTATAAAACCAAATGATGAAAGGTTTGACCTCTCTTTGAAGGCAAACCGGTAAAACCTCCAAACATCAAAAACGCAATAAGAGCTTCATGCGAAATCCGTTTTTGATGAGCTAGAGCTTGTCATGGAAATAACCACAAGCTCTAGAACCTCACATGGATAAAACCCAAATAAGAACCAAGAAAGATGATGCCAAGTATGCAAAGGTTTGAGCTCTCTCCGAACAATACAATTAAGTTACTCACTCGAGAGCCCCTCTTGATAGTACGGCTACCGATCCTATAACCCGGTCTCACAACAAACACCATGAGACCGGTAAGAAAGAAACCCTAACACTATCATACCTTTGCCTTGAGCATTCCACTTGAGGTGGATAAAGACGATCTTGATCTTCTCAAGTTGGACCACCTTTCTTGATTGAGCTTGCTTGGTGAAGTCTTGCGGATTGCTCCCCCATACTCTACTATGGAAGAGACTCTCTTTAAGCATATCTTCACATATCCATGATCACAATATAGATGGCAAGATTCAAGCATATGTTCTCTTCTAGTTGCTCATCTTGAACTTGCGCTTTGACTTGATCAATCCTCGAATCAAATCTTCTTTCTCCATAATGATGGTGTCTTGAGGATACACATGAGAGCTCACTCAATCTTATTCTTCAAGACACACTTAACATAAGCTCAACTCCCTTAAGACCAATCTTTGGATCACTCCTTGAATAACACCTTGGTCAACACATAATCTTCTTCTTACAACCTTGACTCCAACAAATGGTTCAAGCATTGTCTATGGACAAGTCCTACACATATAACTCAATTCAACCATTAGTCCATAGGGATTGTCATTAATTACCAAAACCACACATGGGGCTCGATATGATCTTTCAATCTCCCCCATTTTGGTAATTGATGACAATCTCTTTGAGAGGGTTTATATAATGAATTCAAAGAACCAAAATGGTTGTACTAACATCAAATACTACAAAAGTATGTGATGTTAGTAAAACCACCATATATAGAGCAAACTCCCCCACAATCTATGCACGTGTGAATGATCTTGATTTCATTGCATATATTGCCAACCAAGGTTGTTGGTGGAGTTTCCACTATATACTCAACCATGCAAAGCATGCAAGGCAAATGCTTAAGAACAAACCAAAGCATAAAAGCCAATTCCCGTTAAACCCTCGAAACTTCTCCCCCATTGGCATCCATTGCCAAAATGGGCAAAAAAATTAGAAGGCAAATATAGTGTGAGTTCCTCCAAAACGGTGTGCATTTCCAAAAGAAATAAGTGAAGACACATGCACATATACAAAGACAAATATATGAAGGAAACCAAACTATATTGAGGATCAAAGATTGCAAAAAAAATAAGATAACACGATGGATAAACTTCAACAAATGAAGAGAGCAATCAAACAATCCAAAGAACAAACTGAATAAAGATTTTATGATAAGATCGAAAAGGTGCTCTAAATAATATGAGGAAGCTCCCCAAGGTGTGTGCACAAAATATTCTATTGAGTTGAAGATAAGGTGCACACACATGGAATCATCACTCCCTCAATATTATTCAACACAAAATGATACCAGGTGAAATTAAATACTATGCTAACCGCAAAATGGTGCTTTAAATGAAATGAGGAAGCTCCCCAAGGTACGTGCAAAAATTGGAATGTTTGTATTTGAATACAATTTGCACAACATGGAATCCTCACTCCCTCAATAACATTTAAAACGCAGCCATTTGCAAGAGATCATAGAGAAGAAATTAAGCTTAACACTTGCATCAAAGAAATGGTTGAGCAAAAAGTAAGGGATAACATATAAAAGGCTCAACCAAGGAATGTGTGAGAGAAATGACACAACATATTATAAGACTAATACAAGGATTAGCATAGAGCATCCACATAGTCTTCAATGAATGATGTTGCTTAGCATTCCATCCCAACACATAAGGTTCAAATAAGATATCAAATAATGAGATATCATCTCTCATGTGTATAAGATTCTAAGTAGACAATATCACAAAGATAATTATCACAAAGAACCATGTACACACAAAATAGATACTAAGAATAGAACATGATATCCAAAATGAAGGCATGCAATATACCAATGAGATTTTTGCTTTTAAAGCATGGCCAAAGGCCCAATTTATCTTATTGTATGTTGACAAACTTCAACCACCAACATGTCAAAGACATCACAAATATCAACAAGGGAAAGAAGATAGTTGGGATGCTTTGATAAAAACAACAAGTATCAAAACGAAGGATACCAAACGGAAGAAATAAATTTACAATTTCATCAATTTTACACATGTGAGCTTATTGAGGAATTGATATGCAAAAAAGATTGCTAAGTTGACATATATGGGATAGGAGAATCATGAGCATGATTTTTATATGTTCCCAATAATATGTCCTCATCTCAACTTGCTCACATTTGCAATAAAGAGGTTTCATTAGAATCCTTGCAAGAACCACAAGATTTTCAATGCCATAAAACAACCTACACAAGGTTGGATACTAGAGAAGTATGCATGAAGAAGATACTTGTTACCGAGATATAATGGTAGGATGTAGTAGATAGGAGTTCTTCAATAATCCTAGCTTGCCTCAAATTATCATTTAGTCACCACTTCATCCTTATTATTGAGACAGGCACCAATATATCTCCATGTACCTAAAACAAAGTTCAAGTACAAGATGGTCCCCAAACTCATTGGGTCCAAAGTAGTTAGAAACTACAACATATAGGACAAACTCCATATAAATATGTGCATATATATATGAAATTGAATTTCATGCACATCTTAGCCGATTTAGGATTTGATGGAGCTTCTCCTATATATTTGATCAAAGAAAGCAAAGCATGCCATAAAGTGTACATTTAGTAAATATGCATGCACATGACTTTCAAGAGCCAAAGGAGATACAATTTGGACACAACACCAAGAAGGACAAGCGAGCACACAAAATTGTGAAGCTACAAAAGGTTGTCCAAATTATATCAAAGAATCAAATCAACATAATATTGACTCCAAAGTTCAACTAGTGAACCAAGCAAAAGCCAATGAGCATAAAACATAACTAAAACACACATGCTCAAAGACATATCTCATTTTAAGAGTAAGAAATAAATAACAAGGAATGAGATCACCAGCTCCCAAAGAGAGCAAGGTTCAAACAAACAAACCAAACTCTCCACACTTTTTATGATGGCACACTAAGTACCAAAAAGAAAAGATTTGTCTTCCAACAAAAAACCAATACCAATTGAAATAAGCACAAAGAGTGTGTTATAACAAATATAGGAGAGCTCCCCCAAGATTAGTGCATTATTTATGATTTTGCATTTGAATACAAAATGCACACAAGTGGGATCATCACATCTACCTACATATAAAAAACACAAAACAAGTTCAACGAAATCAAATGGGATAACAAAAGTCATGGAAGACAATGGGAGCTAAAACAAATACATTTTTGGCTAGAGATAAGGCAATTAAAAGCAATAGCCAATGTAAAGATGATCAATATACATGTGCCACATGATATAGTACCAATTGTCCAAGAACAAGAGGTATTTGGATTTATTTCCCGGTGGTAGTTTACATATAAATCCAAGATCATCTTCACAACAAAGAACCATACGGAGAAGGATAAGAATTAAAAACCATGCTAAAGAAGATATTCTTGATAGACTCAAATAGTTAAACAATCATGCAAGGCAATGATTAGGATAACTTGAAGCGAATGGTTTTCCAACTTTGATGTAAAATTCCACATTTTAGGAAAACCCTACCAAGAAAGTATCTTACAAACAAGATCCAAAACAAGAGGAATAAAACAATTTGGCAAATTGGAACTTGTTTGAGAAAACATGCCACATAGAAGCAAGATAATTTACAATATCAACACTATGTGACACAACCTCAAATATACACATTATATCGGTTTGTATTATGCATAAAGCATATTACTCCCCCATAATGTGATAAAACATTTATCTTCCACAAGAGGCAAATAGAATCCAACAAGATGATTAATGGACATTATAGAATTTGAATTTTCTCATGAGAATGACATACCACATAGAAACTAGATAATCTTTAAATATCAACACTAAGTGGTATTCCTCATGTACACACATTTTTAGGATTGTGAGGTGAAAAGCATATCACTCTCCCAAAATGGGATGGTCCAATAATCTCTCACAAGAGCCAAGTTAGATAAAACGAGATGCAAAAGGCTCAACAAGAACAACCGTACATGGTGTGCAAACCAACATGCACATACTTGATTACTCAAAATGAAGCAAGTAGGAAGCACAACATATACAAACACATGCAAGATACAAAACCCAACACATGCAAAGGGGCGAGTAACTTTCAAGGTAGATAAGTTGAATACATGTTACCGCAAGGAGGAACATTGGATATATAATAGAAATAAGATAATCCAAATGAGTTGACTTGAGAAAATGTAATTGATGAAGATCCCTTAATTCTTCATGATATAGCCAAGTCTCCAATGCCCTCCACCAACACCTATTGTTTAAGTAATGGCTTGTTGGTCCCCAACCAAGTTGGGTCCTAAGAAGTTAGAAACAATAGGTTTGGCAACCCAAATGGTTCTTTTCTTGACACCACTTTGAGCACCAACAAATTTGGCAAACACATTATCAACCTTATCCTTGCAAAGTGAATAAACATCTTCAATTATGATAGGGTTGGATGAGTTACCACTAGTGCATGAAGAAGATAGGTGACCCTTCTCATGACATATGTAGCAAGTTCTTTTCTTCACCTTCTTCTCACTTGATTTCTCCACAAGGGGAGCATTAGCTTGATTTTTCTTGGGAAGTGACCTTTCTTCAACTTGAGGTTGAGCAAGGGCTTGAACTTGAGGCCGCTTCCCTTGTTGCTTCTCACTAAGTGCCTTTTTCTTCAAAGGGCAAGATCTAACATGGTGCCCTTCATTTTGCACTTGAAGCAAACAATCTTGGCCAAATTCTTGACTTGTTCTTGGCCCTTCTTATTCTTGTATATTTTGGAATTCTTCTTGTTATTAGAGATAAATCCAAGTCCACTCTTGTCATTGGGGGATTTTTGCACACTCAAGATCTTATTGAGTGTGGACTTCCCTTCATGACGTTTTTCCAAGTCTTTCTTCAACGAAGTAACTTGGGCCTTGAGCTCTTTGATTTCCTCTACATGGTTAGTGACAACACAAGTACTAGTGGAAGTAGAGGCTACATTGTTAGAGCAACAAGGCAAGGAGGGTAATTCATCACTAGATGTAGAAATAGTATGAGTGGATGAATTACTAGTACTAGCACATGGCAATATTGCATTTTGGGAAATAGTATTAGTGCCCACATGAGGCTCACAAGATGTTACCTTTGTAGATATAGCCTAATGAGCTAACTTTAGGCGAGCATGGGACATTAGAAGATCCTCATTAGAGCTAGATAGCCTTTCATGAATTTCTTCCAATTTCCCATACTTGCTAGTTAGCAATTCAAGTTGAGCCCTTAGCTCAACATTCTCCTTCAAAATAGATGCTTCACAAGAAGTAGAGTTAGTAGCACATGCATCATTATCATTATGAATAGGAGAAGACAACTTGGCAAGAGCAAGGTCACGTTCTTTAGTGAGTGTAGAAATAATTTCATTACATGACTCCTCAATGGATTCAAGCTTCTCCTCAAGAGAAACCCGAAGCTCTTGCTCTTCCTCTAGAGCATATTTTAAATCATGAATATCATTCGCATACTCACGCTCAAGAGAAAACATTTTATCAATTTGTTCTTCCTTCATCTCAATGAGTTTCGTGCTCTCAATAGCACAACTCATGATTTCAAACAAGTTGGGCAAAACATTTTTATGGTTATGCAAAGCATCAAAGACCACCTTACCCTTCTTGTTTAAATACTCAATATAGTCTTCTTCATTTTCCTCATCCTCACCATTGTCCTCAACATCATTATGATTTGAAGATCTAGCCATAAGGCATATGTTGGAACCGTGAGAAGAATAAGATGAAGAAATACTTGAAGCTCCATTCAAGACCTTGTCTTGGCCCAAAGACTCTTTGGTTTCCTCTATATGGTTAGCATCACAAATACTAGAGGAAATAGAAGCATTTGTATCATGGCAACAAGACAAAGCAAGCATATCATCATGAGATTTATTCAAGAAATTTACACATGATATGCAAGGACTATCAACACAAGCATGTAAAACATTTATGGGGCTACAAGTGTTTAAGTCCAAAGATGAAGCATTGCAATGAGATAGAGATGAAGGATCATCAAAAGTAAGCATACTATCACCATTGCAAGTTTCATCACCACTCACCATATCATTACCTTGTGTCTTGCCACACTTTGGTGAAGTGGATAAAAGTTCATTGCGGCCGGAAGTGTAAGGAATACAATCATCCTCAATAATCTTGGACACACCATATTTTTCTTGAAGCTTTGTCCATATCTCATGAGCGCTCCAAAAAGGCGTGATGGAGAAGGTAACTACATCGCTCAAAGCATTAACAATCGCATGAGTAGCTTGAGCATTGAGATACAAGTTTTTCTCATCCTCTAAAGATAGATTTTGAGTATCCTTTGGAGGAGAAAAACCCACATCTACAATTCGCTCCATAGATGGGTCCATGACCCGAAAATAATTAAGCATGTGAATTTTCCAAGTATCATAATTTGTGCCATCGAATATAAAAGTGTCATTGTGCACTAATCCCCTAGCCGACATCTTTGCTCTCAAGGCGGTAAAGCCTAAAATGAGAGACCGGGCTCTGATACCAATTGAAAGGACACAGATGTCGCCTAGAGGGGGGGTGAATAGGCGATATCAAATTTTTACGAATGGCTTGAACAAAAGCGGAATTAAACTAGCGTTTATTTTGTCAAGCACATAAAACCTAAATAAACTAGGCTCACCTATGTGCACCAACAACTTATGCTAAGCAATACAAGTAACAAGGTGATAGCAAGATATATGACTTCAAGCACGAAGGCTATCACAATGTAAAGTGCATAAGTAAAGAGCTCGGGTATAGAAATAACCGAGGCACGCGGAGACGATGATGTATTCCCGAGTTCCTCCCTTGAAAGGGAGTACGTCTCGTTGGAGGGGTGTGGTATCGCCACAAAGGCCTAACCAATGCCACAAAGGCCTCACCCTATTCTCCGGTGTGAGCTTGCGCCACAAAGGCCTAGCTCACTCTTCCACTAAGGGGTTCCTTAAGGCGGAACCGGGCCTTTACACAAAGCTTGGGGCACGCATCCACAACTTAATTGGAGGCTCCCAAGAAAGCCACCACAAAGCCACAAAGCCACAAAGCCGTCTAGGGTTCCAAGAACCCAAGAGTAATAAGCTCGCAAACTTTCACTTACTCGAATCTCCGGGGAGAACTCAAACCGATGCAACTTATGCAATGGCAAGAGCACACAAGGTGCTCAAATCCTTCTCACTCAAATCCTACCAAAGCAACTAATGCTATGGAGAGATATGAGAGGAAGAACAAAGGAAATCCACAAAGAACTCCAAGATCTAGATCCTCTATGTTCCCCTCACTTAGAGGAGAGATGGATTGGTGGAAAGATAGATCTAGATCTCCTCTCTCTTTTCCCTCAAAAATATCCAAGAATCATGGGAGGAATGGAGGAGGAAGGGCAAGCTTGCAAAGTCAACAATGGAGGAGAGAGAGCCCCAAAAACGTGTGCAGCCCAAGGTGGAAGAAGGGGTATTTATACCCCCCCCCCACGAAATATGGCCGTTGCAGACTTGGAGGGGCGGATTATCCGGCCAAAATATGGCCGGAATATCCAGCTGGCCGGATTATCCGGCCCCCAGGCCGGATTATCTGCCCCCTATACTGGGTGACACCGACTCTGGTCCTTAGCAGAAATTCTGAAACGAAATTTTCGCTCCCAGGCCGGATAATCCGCCCCCTGGCCGGAATATCCGCCCCCCTTACTGGGTGACGCCGAGCAGAAATTGCAATACGAAAACGGTGATAACTTTTTCATCCGGACTCCGTTTTCGATGATCTTGGGCTCGTTGGAATCACCACAACGAGCTCTACAACTTCATCCATAGAAACATCATAGTCCAACAAGGGAGTATAAAACCAAATGATGAAAGGTTTGACCTCTCTTTGAAGGCAAACCGGTAAAACCTCCAAACATCAAAAACGCAATAAAAGCTTCATGCGAAATCCGTTTTTGATGAGCTAGAGCTTGTCATGGAAATAACCACAAGCTCTAGAACCTCACATGGATAAAACCCAAATAAGAACCAAGAAAGATGATGCCAAGTATGCAAAGGTTTGAGCTCTCTCCGAACGATACAATTAAGTTACTCACTCGAGAGCCCCTCTTGATAGTACGGCTACCGATCCTATAACCCGGTCTCACAACAAACACCATGAGACCGGTAAGAAAGAAACCCTAACACTATCATACCTTTGCCTTGAGCATTCCACTTGAGGTGGATAAAGACGATCTTGATCTTCTCAAGTTGGACCACCTTTCTTGATTGAGCTTGCTTGGTGAAGTCTTGCGGATTGCTCCCCCATACTCTACTATGGAAGAGACTCTCTTTAAGCATATCTTCACATATCCTTGATCACAATATAGATGGCAAGCTTCAAGCATATGTTCTCTTCTAGTTGCTCATCTTGAACTTGCGCTTTGACTTGATCAATCCTCGAATCAAATCTTCTTTCTCCATAATGATGGTGTCTTGAGGATACACATGAGAGCTCACTCAATCTTATTCTTCAAGACACACTTAACATAAGCTCAACTCCCTTAAGACCAATCTTTGGATCACTCCTTGAATAACACCTTGGTCAACACATAATCTTCTTCTTACAACCTTGACTCCAACAAATGGTTCAAGCATTGTCTATGGACAAGTCCTACACATATAACTCAATGCAACATTAGTCCATAGGGATTGTCATTAATTACCAAAACCACACATGGGGCTTGATATGATCTTTCAGCTAACCCCTCAAAGATAAAAGCCATCGAGGCCCTAGAACCGCCCACCCAGCTCAGAGATGTGTAGAAGTTTGCTGGATGTTTGGCCTCGCTTAGTCGGTTCGTCAGTCGGCTCAGAGAGAAAGCCATGCCGTTGTACTAGCTGATGAAGAAGACAGACCATTTTGTTTGGTCCCAGCGCGCTGATGATGCCTTCAACGACCTCAAGCGAGCCTTGTCTACCGCGCCAATCTTGGCAGCGCCAGCTCCGCGGGAGCCCATGCTGCTCTACATCGCAGCTACTCCGCGTGTCATCAGCATTGTGATCGTGGTGGAGCGCACTAAGGAAGGCAAGGACCTGTCGGTTCAACGCCCGGTGTATTACCTGAGTGAGGTGCTCACCCTTTCCAAGCAAAACTACCCGCACTACCAGAAGGTCGTGTACGGCGCATACATGGCAGCCAGGAAGCCGAAGCACTACTTCGAGGAGCATCCCATCACAGTGGTGAGCACCACTCCTCTCTCGGAGATCATAGGGTGCAAGGATGCAACTGGCAGGGTGGCTAAATGGGCGATTGAGCTTGCTGCTCATACCATTCAGTATAAGCCTAGGACGATGATCAAGTCTCAAATCATAGCGGATTTCTTCGCTGACTGGGGAGAACACCAGTACTTGCCGCTGGCTCCAGACTCAACATACTGGCGCATGAACTTCGATGGCTCCAAGATGCTTGGGGGCTTGGGAGCCGGTGTCATCCTCACTTCTCCCAAGGGAGACAAGCTGTAGTACGTGCTGCAGATGCACTTCCGCACGTCGAACAACGTCGCTGAATATGAGGCCCTGGTGCATGGGCTCAAGCTGGCCAAGGAGATTGGCATTCGGAGGATCCTCTGCTTCGAAGACTCCGACCTGGTGGTGCACCAGGTCTCGGGGGAATGGGACGCCAAGGACGCCAACATGGCCTCCTATCGCTTCTACGTGCAACAACTCTGCGGATTCTTCGAGGGCTGCGAGTTCCATCATGTCCCTAGGGCGAACAACGATGAAGCGGATCGGCTATCCAAGATCGGCTCCACCAAGCAGGATATCCCGGCTGGGGTATCATTGGAGATCATCCGCAAGCCGTCCATCAAGCCCTCGCCAGAATCCACCTCCATCTTCGTGCCCAAAGACCCTGTTTCGGCTTACATGCCGCCACCGGTCTCGGGGGCTGCCACCTCGGGACTAAAGGAAGCAGCCGGCCAGCCCAGTGCGGCAGGCTCGACGAAAGACTCAGGGGCTACCGTCTCCAAGCCGGTCCCCACAGCCGGCAAACCAGACGAAGCCGGCACGACGACGGACCCGGGGGCTGCTGATCCCCTGGTCGCCAGTGTCTTCCACATACGGGAGATACCATCCTGGGCGGAGCCGTTCTCCAACTACCTCATCACGGGGGACTTGCCACAAGACGAAGCAGAGGCTAGGCGACTTCAACGTTGTGCGCAAGCATACACCATCATCAATAGCGAGCTATACAAGCGCAGTGTGTCAGAGATCTTCTAGAAGTGCATCGAGCCAGAGGAAGGGTTAGAGCTGCTGAGAGAGATACATCAAGGGGGTGAGGGCATCACGCATCTTCCAGAGCTTTGGTGCCTAAGGCTTTCCGCCATAGTTTCTATTGGCTGGTGAAGCACTGCAACGGCTGCCAGCGCTTCTCTAAGCATCAAAACACTCCAGCGGCAGCCCTCAAGACCATCCCGCTCACTTGGCCATTCGCTGTCTGGGGCTTGGACATGGTGGGGCCATTCAAAACAGCGCCCGGGGGCTTGATGCATCTGCTAGTCATAATGGACAAGTTCACCAAATGGATCAAAGCCAAGCCAATCAAAAAACTTGACAGCTCGTCCACCATCAAGTTCTTCAATGAGATCATCACAAGATATGGAGTTCCCCACAGCATCATCACTGACAATGGGACAAACTTTGCAAAGGGAGTCTTCGCAGAGTACTGCGGCCAGAAGGGCATCCGGCTGGACCTGGCGTCAGTGGCGCATCCTCAGACCAATGGGCAAGTGGAGAAGGCAAATGGGCTGATTCTAGCCGGCATCAAACCAAGACTGGTCGAGCCTCTCGAGCACTCAGCCGGCTGCTGGGTCGAAGAGCTACCCTCACTACTCTAGAGCCTGCGCACCACTCCAAATCGCTCTGTCGGCTTCACTCCTTTCTTCCTGGTCTACGGGGCAGAAGCGGTGCTGCCCACCGACATCGAATTTGATGCACCCAGAGTTGTCCAGTACATGGAGAAGCAAGCAAAAGAAGCCCGTGAAGATGGCATCGACCTCCTCGAGAAGGCGCGAGAGCAGGCCTTGGCCAGATCAGCGCTCTATCAGCAGCAGCTGCAACGATACCACAGCCAAAAGATCCGTCCACTCGCATTTTGCAAAGGAGATCTCATACTCCGGCTGATCCAAAACACCAAAGGCATGCACAAGCTGTCCTCTCCCTGGGAGGGACCGTTCATTGTCAGCTGGGTGCTAGGCAATGGGGCGTACTACCTCATCGACGCGCAAGAGCCCATGAAGAACAAGGCAGATAATTCTGACAAGGAGACGGAGCGTCCCTAGAATGTCAACCTCCTAAGACCTTTCTTCTGCTAAGGCAAAAGCTTGTACCCTGAAAATTTATCAATGAATAAAGGACAACGGAGCGGCTAGTTATGGCTGGCTCTGAGAAAAACACTTCGTGTATGTTTTGCTTCTTGCGTTATTCACTTGACCGGCAGTCGGCTCCGGGCACCAAGCCACAGCCGGCTGCCCAAAAAACGATCGATTTCCTGCCAGCCGGATGAGTACTATGTATGGAGAAGGTCTCGAGCCCAACCTCCATCCCTTGGCTCCGCGAAGCCAGATGGATAGGAGCCGGCAGACCACATATGAAGGAAAGCCGCAGGGAAAAACCGCAAATGATAAAAAGAGTCACTCAACTAAGCGTTGAAGGCCATGTTCGTTAACCATGCGTTGGCTAGATTGAGCCGGGTGCCCAACAAACCGAAGTACTACTTCTCACCCCGTGGCACGCTCCCGCCCTAGGCCGGCATTCGGCTTCCAGCCCAAGGGAGACCAACCGGCACCAGGCTGCCGGTTGGGGGTAGAAGGGCCAAAGGGTGGGGAGAATAAGGAAAAGGTTGAGGGAACCAGGCTAAGGCAGGCCAGCAAGTGGTCGATGATCACAGTTTTTCAATGTTTAGGCTGAGTAGCCATGTCAAAGAGGTTCGAAGCTAGAGCTGCCTCGCGTGACGTCGGCACCGTATGTGAACGAGCTAGTTTCAAGCCAGCTGTTGGTCCAGCTGCCCCAAAACTCGGGAGCTAGGGGAAAGGGAATTGGCCTCTAGAAACGGGTCGGCTCCAATCCCTCGCCGGCTGTCTGATCAGTTGGCACTGCGACATAACCAGCAAAAGAGCATCAAAATCGAAATCTAGCATTCACAAAGAAATGGCTAAGGCCAGTGGTTTGGAGGTTCACTCCAGCCGTAGCAAGGGTTGCGCAAAGGCTCGAGAAGGGGAGACGTGCCAGCTCCGGTCTCGCCCGAGCCGGCACGGGATGCTATTTCCACCCCTCTCTCCTCAAGCCGGTGCTAACCTATACCTTCCGCAGCCGGATAGCAGAGGTGTCCTCCTTCCACACTGAAGTCAGATGGGCTTGCCAGGAATGTCTCGTCGGGTGGGCGGCTATCTTAGCCCCTACCTACAGGCATGCGCAGCGATAGTCCTAACCAAGAAATCATCATCACACTCTGATAGAAGCAGAAGACATTCACGCAAGAACAAAGCAGAGCAAGTTTTACAAGGACACAGCAAATGAAGAAAGACAAGTTTTATTAAGCAGAAGTCTGATGATTACAAAGGTTTTCTAGGTCGCTACCCTAAGGTTATGAAGTGCTCCTCACCTTGGAGATGCTCACCTTCCTCGGCATGGTGCGAGCGCCACATGGACTTCGTCCCAGAGAAGCCCGCGCTCAAGGTCGACGAGATCCACGAAAGCGGAAAGGCGGCGGGATGCCGATTCTTCACGACCAGGCGGCGAAGGTCCGGGCGGAGAGAGTATCGTCGAAGATGCAGATGGTGAAGTTCCGTTTCCCATCACGGCGAGTGAAGAGGAGGAACCAGCCCTCGTGCACGCCATAGTCGATGAAGAACTTCGACCACCCGTCACGGAAGTAGCATACCCCCTTGCCATCGTAGTAGACCTCAATGCGGTACTTGGGCTAGCCAATGCTGCACTCCCGCAACGTAGCATAAGCCATCTCCTGGCCTTCCATCGATTCCACGAACTGAGATGGAAGGCGGAGGAGGTCCTTGGCCCTGGCGAGTATCGGGACGATGAAGGTGGACCACCCCTCGGCTGAGATGTAGGCCGGCGGCTGGAGTGCCGGTTTCACCGACCGAAGCCGAGACGGACCAGCCAGAGGAGAGGTTGCCGCGCGGGGCCTCACGGAGCTAGAGGCAGCAGCCCTGAGGGCAGCAAGGGTTTTCTTATTCTTGCTGCCTGGTGGCCGTCCGCGGCGGCGGGGCGACGAAGGAGCGGCCGCCGCCGTGGGTGCGGGTTTCTTCCCGCTTCCCCTCGGGCGGCCGGGCCCCCATCTCTCCGGAACGACCTCGCCACCAAGAGTCGGAGATGCTCCAGCCGTGGCGATGGTGGTGGGGGCAGCAGCGGCTGTGGCTGCTAAGGCCGCCAGGGTTTTCTGGTCGCGGCTCCCCTTCGGGCGCCATGTTTTCGAGACGCGGGCGGCATCGTCACCGGCGTCCCGGTCTTCTTCCCGCTCCCTTTCGGGTGACCGGGCCCCCGTATCTCTGGGACCCCTTCACCTTCAGCGGCGGAACCTCCAAGAGAAGACATGGCTGGGCAGAACTCTGAGGAGAAGGTCGAGGCGGAGGAAGAAGTGGGGCGCACCCTCAACCCAAGTGCTCTCAGTATTTAAGGAGGAGCGGCAGGGGAGAAGAGGGAGTGGGCTCGACGGCGCCTGACGCTTTGATAACTGCCCCACATCGTGCGCACTTACTAGAGGGCAACCGCTGTGTTTGTCACGGCGGATCGTGGGAGGAACCGACGGGACATGTCGCTAACGCGTGCCAGTCTACCCCACATGACGATTTGGGGAGTTATTACGATGGCTCCAAAGTCCAAGCGACGAGACGTAACGCTGTGACACTGTGCTGGTGGCAGCAGCGTGGGTTCAAGACCCGAAACGGTCCAAGTTCTGAGGAACCGGGCGCCAGCTAGCGGCTGCGGAGCAGCCCAGAGCCGGTTCGGCTCCGGAGTCGGCGTGTCCCGAGATGGACGGCGATCCTTTGCGAGATTAGACCTCAAGATCGACGACCTCCGAGCCGGACGAAGAATCCTGGGACTTCGACGGAAATGTGCCGACTTCGGCGAGGAATAGAACCCACAGAAGCCCCATGCTAACCCATGATACTTCGCCAGTTTTGGGGGCTAGTGTCGTGAGGATGACTTCTGGGGTATGCCAAGGGCAGCGCTATCTGCCAGCTGGCGTCCCAGGAATCTCCACGGCGTTAAGTCAAGAAGACCGGCTCTGTCCAAAGGGTCGGCTGCGCCAGCAGCCGGCTGACGACTCCACCAAGGAGAACCAGAGCCGGCGAAGACGACAAGATTCCTCCAACGGCCGTTTTGCCGAAAGTGGCCTGGCCCAGACAAGATCGACGGAGGCGAAGGATGGGCATGACGCAAGCCACGTCCAGACTCCACCAATCAGCGAGCAGGAGTCTTCCCCCACGAAAGGATCCAAGGCAAAAGGAAGAGGATATGCCTCCGAGATGCCAGTCCAAAGGGGAAAGCCACTTTATAAAGTGGCTATCGTCATACGGGGAGTCAGAGACCAGCGGATCACGCCAAGACCGTGGCCACGGAGGAGCCAGCTGCTGGGCAGCCGGCCACCTAACCTGTAACCAGAACCCTGCCTATATAAAGGGGTCTGGACCCTTAGACTAGGGAGATCCGATCTATCTTCTTCCTCCTCTAGTCCGAACAGCTCGAGGAGCGTTGTAACCACTATCAAGATAATAAGAAACAAGGCAGGAAGTAGGGGTGTTACCTCCGGCATGGAGGGCCCTGAACTTGGGTAAACCGAGGTGTCTCTGTTGGCACAATCCCGAGCCAGACCCATCGTTGCACACCGTCGAGCCCCTCCGATAAGCCATCCACATGGCTACTGCCTCTAAATTCCCACGATAGAAGGGGTGCCTCGGGGGCATCCCCAAGCTTTGACACTTGTACCTCTTGGATATTTCTTGGGGTGACATGGGTATCCCCAAGCTTGAGCTTTTGTCCATACTTCATCTCATCTCATCACTCTCCTTTCCCTACACTTGAAAACTTCCTTCATACAAAACTTCACACAATTCTATTAGCAACATTAGTGTAAGCATGATAGTAAATCTACTCTTTTCGTTCAGTTTCAAACTCAAATATACCATCCATTAAAGCGTAAGCTACTGTAGCAACTTCCTCAAAAGTTCTGTGATCAAAAGAACTCAAAAAGAAAGCGATCGAGAGACAAACACAAATAGTGGCAGAAATCTATCAAAACAAAACAGCTGACAAAGATCGATTTTTCCGAGGACCTTATGTTGCTCAAATCGAAAAGTGCAAAACTAATAAAAGTTTGGAAATAACCTGGGTCATGTGCACAAGAAATCTCAGGTCTAAAAGATATTCTGAGAATTTTCACGAATTTTTACGGTGCAGCACCGAAATCTGTTTCAGGACAACATCTTCCCCAAATCTTATCTTCCTCCAATTAGAGGTTCTTCTTGGCACAAAAATGAAATAAAATGATAAGGAGAGGTCATTACAGTAGTAATAACTTCCAAGACTCAACAAAAAGAAAAAGTACTGAAAAGAAAATATTGGGTTATCTCCCAAGAGTGCTTTTCTTTAACGCCTTTGAGCAAGGCGCAAAAAGTGGAAATCAAGTAATATCAAGCGATGAAGCATCAAGTTCATAATTTGCTCTAAGAATAGAGTTAAAAAGTAATTTCTTTCTCTTTCTAGGGAAGTGTTTGATACATTGCAAATGTATCTATAATTTTTTATGCTCCATGCTTGTTTTACACCAATTGCTATATGTTTTATCTACACTTTGTGATAATTTTATGATTTATTTGGACTAACCTACTAATAGTTGAAAAAGTGCACAATGTTCTTGTTTTACACTTTGATGTGTAGGAATTACCAAGAATACAAGTGGAAACCTTATTGGAGTTAAATTGGGACTTTCCAGATATCTGTGCCAGAACTCTTTTCGAAGATGGTCACGTTACGGGTCGAAGACGGCGTCAAACGAAAAACTCTTCAACTACAAAGTTGTAGGGAATTTCACGGCAAACGTTATGGACATAAAATTTACCTGATTCCGAGTCCGAACGGCCGAGTTAGGCCCGAATTACTGCGGCCCAAGATGGGGAGACGGGAATCCGAGAGACTATATAAAGGGAGTAACCCTAGCTCGTGGGGGACACCTCCACCCACGAATTTGCAGCCACCAGAGCCACGTTTTCGCCTCCCCCATGGATCCCATCTCCATAGGGGAGGGCTCTCATGAAGGAAGGGGGCTAAGGGGCGGCGCTCCCCCATGATGCCGGCGGCGGGGGAGTCCCCCGCGCCGCCGCCGGCGCCGCCACCACCCGCGCCCCTCGCTGCTCATCTCCGCCATCTTCACCGCTATCTCCATCACCAACTCCTCCTATTATGTAGTGGTTCATCCTCTCACACACCTCTGTACCGTCCTATGTAAACATGGTGTTTGATGCTATAATATTTATCCTATGATCTATGTCATGTTTGCATAGTTTATTTGTTCTTAGATTGATTTGTTGAATGTCTTTGGTTCATTAGAGTTGTATGTTGATATGGTACTGTCCTTTGGTGTCCATTATATTTATGCGCGCTTGGATTAAACATCTTACGGTTAGTAGTATGTGCAAAAGGAAGGGGGTAGTTCTGCCGGAGTGACAGAAACCTGAGGACGCGAACCGGAATGTTGCACGTATGGGAGTAAGAGGACCATTAACTTAAGGCTATGGTTGGGGAAACCTTAATGCATTTTTAGTATTTGCGGATGCTTGCTAACAATCCAATCATATAGTACTTGTATTTCCAAGTAGTGAAGTGCATGTATATTTAGCCTCTCCCACATAGAAAACTGCATCGAAGACAATGAACCCGATTTGTTCACTAATTGAACTTAGACAAAGCCACCACTATTACCACCACTTTTTCACACTCATGGTACTATTAGTTTATGGTTACTTAGTATATTTTATTGTTGCAGCACTAACAATTACTTTCTTGTATTTATTATCTTGCAAAGCTATCTCTCATACACGTATTGTTGCTCTAGTTTTATTTCCTAGATGATGCAAACGTTTAGTGTGCGTAGAGTTGTATCAGCGGTTGATAGAACTTGAGAGAACATTTATCCTACCTTTAGCTCCTCGTTGGGTTCGACACTCTTACTTATCGAAAAGGCTACACACAATCCACTATACTTGTGGGATATCAAGACCTTTTCTGGCGCCGTTGCCGGGGAGCAATAGCGTGTGGGTGAATATTCTTGCATGCACTTGTTTGCTTTATCTCTAAGTAGTTTTACTTCCAGATTTAAGTTGTTCTCTATCTTAGTATGGATAGGGAATGCGAATTACAAAAAAATTAGTTGTACTTGTTACCTAAAAATGTTTTCAAAAAGGAAAGTGATTGGAAAGATGAGTAATGGTTAAGTGGGGGTCGACCTTGAACACTTGTGTTCATGCATATGAAACCAAAAGAAATCTTTCCATGGAAGCTTTTCAGTTAAAAACTTGTACATATTGTGTATATTGTATATATTGTACATATTCCTTTGTATCATAAAAGTAAAGTGATAATTGTAGTTCCTAGTTACTTGGAAGTTGATAGTTTTGCTTTGCTTGTCGAAAAACCGATTTCTGTGCTTCACTATAAAAAATCGTAAAAAATCTTAGAATAGTGTTTTGATCTGAAATTTTTTGTGCATAAACCCGAGATTATGATCTGTCTTTCTTTAGTTTGGAGTTTTTCGATTTGAGCTACCTAACTATCTCGTTGAGTGTCATCCTTATAGATTGTTCAGTTTTGGCAGATTATCATGCTTATTTAGTATTGTGCTTATACTCAATGTTTATAATCTTTATTTGATCGATAAATGTTATAAATTGGTTAGTATATAGTAGGTAATCTCAAATTAAACTTTTCAAAGCTTGAACATGAGTGGATTTTACTTAATGAGTACTAACCCTACTAATGAGTTTTGTGAAATTTTATGTGGATGTAGCTTATAAGTTCTAATCAATATGGTGATATGAGATGAACAAGAAGACACAAAAGCTCAAGCTTGGGAATGTTTAGGTGCATCCCAATAACATGTCCAAGAAGATACAATCATCTACGCTTGGGGATGCCCGAGTCATCCCCCTATTCATCAACTAACATGAGGTTGTCTCCTTCATACTCTATATTACACATCCACATGATATGTATTGTGTTAACTTATATTATAATTGTTTTTATATGTCTTGGTTTTATCTTTTTTAATTTTATTAGGCTCTTTATTTTGTTTTTATTGCTTCTTTACTTTCACTTATAAATTGAAAACAACAAAAAATAGTTCCTTTTGTTTTGGTTCTCTATTTTGTGCCTAGCTAAAATGCGTTAAAGAAAAGCACTCTTGGGAGATAACCCATGCTTTCTTTTAGTACTTTTTGTTTTATTTGAGTCTCGTAAGTTATTACTACTATAATGACCTCTCATTATCATTTTTTTTATTTTGTTGTTGTGCCAAGAAGAACCTCTAATTTGAGGGAGGTAAGATTTGGGGAAGTTGCTGTCCTGAAACAGATTTCTGTGTTGCACCATAAAAATTTGTGACAATTCTCAGAATATCTTTTTGATCTTAAATTCCTTGAGCATATGCCCCAGGTTATATCCAAACTTTCATTAGTTTTGAACTTTTCGATTTGAGCAACAGAAGGTCCTCAAAAAAATCGACCTTTGTCAGCTGTTCTGTTTTGACAGATTTCTGCCACTATTTGTGTTTGCCTCTGGATCGCTTTCTTTTTTAGTTCTTTTGATCACGGAACTTTTCAGGAAGTTGCTACAGTAGTATATGCCTTATATGTGGTGATTTTGAGTTTGAAACTGAACCAAAAAGGGTTGATTTACTATTATATTTATGCTAACGTTGCTAATAGAATTGTGTGAAGTTTTGTATGAAGGAAGTTTTCAAGTGTAGGGATTGGAGAATGATGAGATGAGATCTAATATGGAAAAAAGCTCAAGCTTGGGGATGCCCATGTCACCCCAAGAAATATCCAAGAGGTACAAGTGTCAAAGCTTGGGGATGCCCCCGAGGCACCCCTTCTTCATCGGCAAAAACCAGGTCACCTTTCAACACACTATATTTTTATTGCTTCATATTCTTTGCGTTTTTCTTGGAGCGTCTTTACTTTTGCTTTCAGTATTCATTTGTTTTGTTTGCTGAAATAAATGGTTGGACCCCAACAAATTTATTTTGGAGGAGATATACTTTGTTTTTCATTGCCAAGAACACTCTAGTTTTCACTATTATCGTTCAACGAGTGTTCTCTTTTTTTTAGAACTGCGTTTGGCTTTTATTTTTCGCCTTGATTTTTGTTTAGATCATGTTTTATATTTGTATCAAGGTGTATTTAGACCACTGGTCTATATTGGTTTTCATCAAAAGAGTTGTCTCAAAAAGGTTTTAATGGTGTTGGAAAAGAGAAAAAGTTTCATACAAAAAAGTGGTACAAAAAGGAGCTTGTTTAGACTGCGGCTTAGACTTTTTCATGCCATGCTTGATATCGTTTTGATAGTATACTTAGTAGTTTTTGCTGTAGCATGACTTGTCTCAAATGACTGAGATTGCTTAATGAGCCTTTGAAAAAATTATGCGTTGTTTTTATTATATGGAAGCATTTATTTGGTTTTCTCCTTGATGCTTTATTTGGGTTGACTTGGTGCATGCTTACAACATGTTTGACTCTTACAAAGTCGCCATAAGCCCCTATGATCATTTGGTTTTTAACTTGTGATGCCATTTTATGCTTCTTTTAATGATGTTTTGTCGCTATGCATGATTATGGCCGTTATTGCTCTCTTAGTTGGTCGCTCCTAGTCTTTTGCTAGCCTTCATTTTGTACTGAGTATGAGCTCTACTCGTGCATCCAACTCCCAAAAACCAAGTTATTCCAAGTGTCCACTATAAATCCTATGCATGGTATTTGCAAGCCATTCCAAGTAAATTTTCATGTGCTACCTTTCAAAAAAACCTTCAAAATACTTCTCATTTTGTGACACTGTTTTCAGCTCATGGGGACGTAGTGGTCGGATTTGCTATCTTCCATATTGTTTCATTCCAAAAAGAAAAAAAGGAAAAAAAGAAAAGAAAAAAAGGCACTCCTCCATGGTATGTGAATGTTGGTGGGCACCCGATGGAATCGGTTAGCCATGGTTTGTGAAAGGAAAAAGGTGGGGAGGAGTGCCAAGCTTTATAAAAGAGCTCAAAAGTGTCAATCTCTCTCTCTCTCTCTCAAAAACTTGCTCATTTTTATATGGAAGATAGTAAGAACCCCATTGTCAGTCGTTGATAAAGACAACCACCTCTCAAAACCAAATTTTTATCTCTGTTTTACAAATGAAAAGCTCTAGCACATGTTTAATCACTGCTTTACCTCTGCGAAGGGCCTTTCTTTTACTTTTATTTTGAGTCTCCATCTTCTACCTTTATGCACCATCTAAGAGAGAATAGTTGCCATTCTGAGTTTAATGTGCATAGTCCCAAAGTTTATCATTGATTGATTTATGATTATGGTTTTACTTGTTCTTAAATTATTTGTATCTAGTCGCCCTTTTAAACTTGAAAGTGTCCTATGCATTTATGTTTTGCTATTCCATGAAGGACAAGCTGAAAACCACTTGTTATGTTTTTCCATATGATTTGAACACACATTTGACTTTTATTGTTTCATTATTCATAATCTTTCGTTTGTGTTTCTTTTTATGTTATAACATAGTTGCTAAGTTTTTATTGTTAAGATTATGTCTCTTATGCCCATATTTTAAGTTCTTTGATCCCAACACTCAATGCTTTACTTAGATGATTAAGATTGTGATGGTGCATATCACCTTAAAAATTATTCTTTTGTTATCACTTACCTACTCGAGGACGAGTAGGAGTTAAGCTTGGGGATGTTGATACATTGCAAACGTATCTATAATTTTTGATGCTCCATGCTTGTTTTACAGCAATTGCTATATGTTTTGTCTACACTTTGTGACAATTTTATGATTTATTTGGACTAACCTACTAATAGTTGCAAAAGTGCACAATGTTCTTGTTTTACACTTTGATGTGTAGGAATTACCAAGAATACAAGTGGAATCCTTGTTGGAGTCAAATTGGGACTTTCCAGAAATCTGTGCTAGAACTCTTTTCGAAGATGGTCATGTTACGGGTCGAAGACGGTGTCAAACGTAAAACTCTTCAACTACAAAGTTGTAGGGAATTTCACGGCAAATGTTATGGACATAAAATTCACCTGATTCCGAGTCCGAACGGCTGAGTTAGGCCCAAATTACTGCGGCCCAAGATGGGGAGACGGGAATCCGAGAGACTATATAAAGGGAGGAACCCTAGCTCATGGGGGACACCTCCACCCACGAATTTGCAGCCACCAGAGCCACGTTTTCGCCTCCCCCATGGATCCCATTTCCATAGGGGAGGGCTCCCATGAAGCCATGAAGGAAGGGGGCTAAGGGGCGGCGCTCCCCCATGACGCCGGCGGCGGGGGAGTCCCCCGCGCCGCCGCCGGCGCCGCCTGATGCTACCGGGTTGATGAAGTAAATAACCGGCCAGTTGGGAACCCCAAGAGAAGGTGTGATGAATATAGCAGCAAGATTTTCCCTCAGTTAAGAAACCAAGGTTTATCGTTCAGGAGAAGAGCAGACAATGACGACTGAAGGTGATGCGGACTGGCTTAATAACACTCCAACAAGGGCACCGTTTAACGATACTTGTTGACTCGTCTTCGGCCAGTAGCAACGTGGAACCTGCACACAACACAACCAAATACTTTGTTCCCAACTTGCGATGAGGTTGTCAATCTCACCGGTTTGCTTGAAACAAAGGTTATGAGCGTATCGAATGGAAAACAGTAGAAGTATGTGAGTAAAGTAAACAGGTGATAGCAATATGGTGGAAATAGGACCGGGGTCCACAGTTCACTAGTGGTGTCTCTCCATAAGATAAATAACACATGCTGGGTAAATAAATTACAGTTGGGCAATTGATAGAATAAAGATAAACGTGATATGTCAAGAAGATCACTATGAGATTTACTCTGGGCATTACAACAAAATACATAGACCGCCATCCAACTGCATCTATGACTAATAATCCACTTGTGGCGAATCAATCCGAGAACTCCACAAGTATTAAGTTGCGAGCAACAGATAATTGCATTAAGCAAAGTGTGTAATGTAAACAAAGCATATGCCCTTGAGCATATGAATGTTGTTTTCTCCCTAGTAGCAACAGCACATCTACAACCTTAGAGGTTTCTGTGACTCTCCCAGGTTAAATAGAAGCATGAACCCACTATCGAGCATAAATACCCCCTCTTGGAGTCACTAGCAACTACTCGGCCAAGATAGCTACTAACAACGGAGAGCATGCAAGATCATAAACAACATAGAGATAACATAAGATATATTTCAGTACAGCAACTCAATCATAACACCAATATTCATCGGATCCCAACAAACCAAACATGTAGAATTACATAACGGTGATCTCAATCATGTAGGGCAGCTCATGAGATCTAAACATGAAGCACATGGTGGAGAAGACAACCATCTAGCTACTGCTATGGACCCATAGTCCAAGGTAGACTACTCACTCATCGCTCCGGAGGCAAGCATGGCGATGAAGAAGACCTCCGGTGGCGATTCCCCTCTCCGGCAGGGTGCTGGGAAGAGCTTCTGGACCCTCCAGATCTTCGGGTCGATGGCGGCGGCGGATCGCGATGTGTTCTGGAAAATTGATCGGGTATTTAGGTTTTTTCCGTCGGGGGTGTTTATAGGCCAAGGGGCGATGTCAGAGGTGGGGCCAGGTGGCCTCACACCATGGCGGCGCGGCCCAAGCCCTGGCCGCGCCAGCCTGGTGTGTGGGGCCCCTGTGGCCCCCCTCCTTCTCTCCTTCGGATCTCTGGAAGCTCCCGGACAAAATAAGACTTCAGGAAATTGTTTCATCCAATTCCAAGAATATTTCCTGTGTATCACTTCTGAAACACAAAAACAGCAGAAAACAGGGAACTGGCACTGTGGCGACTTGTTAGTAGGTTAGTTCCGGAAAATGCATAAAAGTGCCACGAAGTGTAACGAAACAGTAGGCAAATGGTGTAAAAACAAGCATGGAGCATCAAAAATTATAGATACGTTGGAGACGTATCAAGCATCCCCAAGCTTAACTCCTGCTCGTCCTCGAGTAGGTAAGTGATAACAAAAGAATAATTTTTGAGGTGACATGCACCTATACAATCTTGATCATATATGTAAGCAATTGTGAGCTGGGATCATAAGAACTTAAAACATGGGCATGAAGATATAATCTTGACAATAAGAACTTAGCAACCATGTTGTAAACATGCAAATAAACACAAACAAAAGATCATGAAAATGAAACAATGAAAGTCAAACGTGTGTTCAAATCATAAGGAAAAACATACAAATGGTTTTCAGCTTGTCCTTCAAAGAGAGCAAAACATAAATGCATAGGACACCTTCAAGTTTAAGAGGGCGACTAGATACAAATAATTTGAGAACAAGTGAAACCAACAATATGAATCAATCAATGAAAACTTTGGGACAATGCACATTATACTAAGAATGACAACTATGCTCTCTTAATGGTGCATAAAGATAGAAGGTGGTGACTCAACATAAAAGTAGAAGAAAGGCCCTTCGCAGAGGGATGCAGTGATTGCAAGTTTTATAACCTTCAAAAATTATGGTATTTACCGGCTTTGAGCTCTCATTGCCCCCATCATAAGCATCTTGAATAGTTAAAGTTAATGCGAGAATAATTATGATGCATATGCTTGACAAATCATAAGTTGAAAACCTCGTGTCCCGTGAATACGAGTACCCAAACCTCATGCTACTTTACTTAGAGTCCCAAGCAAGGCTCTTGTCATTGTTAATATATGCATATCATTGAGAACCGCCAATGGGGTACCTCCGTGCCCGATGACATGGAACAAGCCCACATCAAAATGACAGGACAGGCAGACAATGAACACCTCGACATCTCTTTTATTTGCCATTTGTTTAGCTTTTTATTGTGAGATGCATCGTAGAATGTTCACCATGGGTATGCTGCAAATTGCCACCATGAATTATGCATGGCTTAGATTAGCGGCCCGGTGTTTCCCTAACACATATACAAACTCCATGATCCCCACAAGATTCCCAATTCATTTCACACCGTGGGCATCCATAAACAAAAGATCACGATATCAACTCAAATAAGAAGTGCAATGTTAAAAGCTTGCCCATGACTGCATGGCTGGGCTAGTCTCCAACTTACAACTTGCAAGCATAACAACTCAACATAAGAGACCACAATGTCAAATTTTTAAGAATAGGAAAAAGTAAAGTGTGCCTTCCGGTTCGTGAGAGCTTTACTGACCGAATTTCGCATAACACTGGTAAGAGTTTAATTTGAAGAGAAAATAAAAGCAAGTCAAATTTACTTGGAATAGCAAATTGCTAGTAGGTATGTATGGTGGACACTTTGGAAAACTTTGGCTTTTAGGAGTTGGATTCACGAGTAGAGCTCATACTCAGCACAAGGCGAGGGCTAGCAAAAGACTGGGAGCGACCAACTAAGAGAGCAATAATGGCCATAATCATGCAAAGCGACAAAGCGACATTAAAAGAAGCATAAGATGGCATCAAAAGTCAAAAACTAAATGATCATGAAGTCTATTGGTGACTTTGTAATATTCTAACATGTGTGAGCATGCGCCAAGTCAACCCAAATAAAGCATCAAGGAGAAAACCAAAATAATGCTTCCATACAATTAAAACAACGCATAATTTTTTCAAAGGCTCATTAAGCAATCTCATTATTTGAGACAAGTCATGCTACAGCAAAACCACTAAGCATACTATCAAAAATACATCAAGCATGACATGAAAAAGCCTAAGCCGCAGTCTACACAAGCTCCTTCTTGTACCACTATTTTGCACAAAGCTTTTTCTCTTTTCCAACACCATTTGAAAAAATTTAAAGACACCTCTTTTGATGAAAACCAATAAAGATCAGAGGCAAAAATACACCTTGATGAAAAGATATGACAAGGTCTGAACGCAAATCAAGGCAAAAACGAAAACCAAAAGCAGTAGCGGAAAAAGAAGAACACCCGGTGAAATTGTAAGAATGAAAAACGGAGTGTTCTTGGCAAATGAAAACGAGTACATCTCCTCCAAAGGAAATTTGTTGGGGTCCAACCATTTATTGCATCAAACAAACTAACAAAGAAAACTAAAACAACTAACGCTCCAAGAAAACACATAGTGCATGAAGCAATAAAAATATAGTGTTTTGAAAGGTGACCTGATTTTTGCCGATGAAGAAGGGGTGCCTCGGGGGCATCCCCAAGCTTTGATGCTTGTACTTCTTGGATATTTCTTGGGGTGATGCATGGGCATCCCCAAGCTTGAGCTTTTGTCCATTCTTCAACTCATCTCATCATTCTCCAATCCCTACACTTGAAAACTTCCTTCATACAAAACTAAACACAATTCTATTAGCAACATTAGTGTAGCATAACATATAATCAACCTCTTTTTGCTTCAGGTTTCAACCCAAAACCACCACATATATAGCATGTACTACTGTAGCAACTTCCCCAAAAGTTCCGTGATCAAAAGAACTCAAAAGAAAGCGATAAAGTGGCAAACACAAATATTGGCAAAAATCTGTCAAAACAGAACAGCTGACAAAGGCCGAATTTTTGAGGGGTTTTCTGTTGCTCAAATCAAAAAGTGTTCAACTAAGGAAAGTTTGGATATAACCTGGGGCATATGCACAAGAAATCACAGGTCCAAAAGATATACAGAGAATTTATACGAATTTTTACGGTGCAGCACCGAAAACAGTTTCAGGACAGCAACATCCCCAAATCTTTACCTCGCCCAAATTAGAGGCTTCTCTTGGCACAAAAACAAAATAAACAAGATAAGGAGCAGTCATTACAGTAGTAATGACTTCCAAGACTCAAATAAAAGAAAAGGTACTGAAAATAAAACATTGGGTTATCTCCCAAGAGTGCTTTTCTTTAACGCCTTTGAGCTAGGCGCAGAAAATTGTGAATCAAGTAACATCAAGTGATGAAGCATCAAGCTCATAATTTGCTCTGAGAATAGAGTCAAAAAGTAAATTCTTTCTTTTCCTAGCGAAGTGTTCCATACCTTTCTTTAGTGGGAATTGATATTTGATAGTGCCTTCCCTCATATCAATGATGGCACCTACAGTTCGAAGAAAGGGTCTTCCCAAAATAATAGGACATGAAGCATGGCATTCAATGTCCATAACAAGAAAATCAACGGGAACAAGGTTATTGTTAACCATAATAAGAACATCATTAATCCTTCCCAAAGGTTTCTTCTTAGCAACATCAGCAATAGGAACATCATAATAACATTTTTCAAGCGGTGGTAAATCAAGCATGTCATAAATTTTTCTAGGCATGATAGAAATACTAGCACCTAGATCACATAAAGCATGGCAATCAAAACCATTAACATGCATATCAATGATGGGTTCCCAACCATCTTCTAACTTCTTGGGAACAGAGGCTTTCTGCTTCAACTTTTCATCCCTAATTTTCATGAGAGCATTGGTAATATGCTTAGTAAAAGCAACATTTAAAGAACTAGCATTGGGAGTCAAAGCAAGCTTTTGCAAGAACAAAATAACTTTAGATATATTGCAGCCATCAACATCAAAATCATTTAAATAAGTAGAGCTATCATCTCCCACACTCCGAAAAAATTCAGCACTCTTTTGAGAAAAAGGTTTGGCAGTTTTAGGCTTTTTAACACAAGGAGTGGGAGTTTTCTCTAGACCAATCAAAGTAAGAGGATTGCTAGCATTAGGAGCAACATCATTAGAGGTAGTAATAGTACATACCTTCATCTCTCTAGCCATCTCATCTTCTCTTTCCCACCTGGCATGCAATTCTGCTAATAATCTAATATTTTCATCAATTCCAACTTGAATAGCATTAGCGGTAGCAAAAGGATCAGGCTTAGCGGACATTCTATTAACCAAAGAAGATTGCACATTAGACAATGATGAAATATCGGTTTCATCTTTAGAAACCTTAGCTTGCAACTCAGGAATAGCCGTGTTTAAATTTTCAAGTTGATGACTAATAGTCCTCAACAGAGCTGATTGCTCCTCCATAGTCTTGGTGAAAGCCCTGTTCTGCTCATATTGCGCCTGCATAAAATTCTTAGTAGCCTTTTCAAGTTCAAAAATTCTTTCTTCACTAGGCATTTTAGGTCTACCAAGATAGCTATTATCACCATTAGAAGGAAACAGCCTATAATTGTTACCAGCAAAATTGTTCCTATAAGCATTGTTGTTAAAATTATTGTTTCTAATGAAATTCACATCAACATGCTCTTCTTGAGCAACCAAAGAGGCTAAAGGAACATTATTAGGATCAACATGAGTCCTATCATTAGCAAGCATAGCCATAATAGTATCAATCTTATCACTTAAGGAAGAGGTTTCCTCAACAGAATTTACCTTCTTACCTTGTGGAGCTCTCTCGGTGTGCCATTCGGAGTAATTTACCATCATATTGTCAAGTAGCTTTGTTGCGGCGCCCAAGGTAAAGGACATAAAAGTGCCTCCAGCAGCTAAATCAAGTAGGTTCCTCGAAGAAAAATTCAGTCCTGCATAAAAAGTTTGGACAATCATCCAAGTAGTCAGTCCATGAGTGGGACAATTCTTTATCATAGATTTCATTCTTTCCCAAGCTTGAGCAACATGTTCATTATCAAACTGAGTAAACTTCATAATATTGCTACGCAGAGATATAATCTTAGCAGGAGGATAGTATCTACCAATAAAAGCATCCTTACACTTAGCCCATGAATCAATACTATTCTTAGTCAAAGACAGCAACCAATCTTTAGCTTTTCCTCTCAAAGAAAAAGGAAACAACTTGAGCTTAATAATATCACTTTCTACATCCTTATATTTTTGCATCTCACATAGCTCAACAAAATTGTTGAGATGAGCTACAGCATCTTCAGTACTAGCACCAGAAAATTGCTCTTTCATAACAAGGTTCAATAAAGCAGGCTTAATCTCATAAAAGTTTGCAGCAGGAGCAGGTGGTGCAATAGGAGTGCAGATAAAATCACTATTGTTCGTGCTAGTAAAGTCACACAACTTGGTGTTTTCAGGATTGGCCATTTCAGCAAAACTAAAGTAAACAAGTAAAAACAACTACCAAGGATTCTAATTTTTTTGGGTTTTTGATATAAAATGATGCAGGTAAAATAAATAAAGTAAAGCAAAACAATAACAAAGTAAAGGATGTGCGTGCGAAAACTCCCCTTGCAGAAGTCCTCCACTCTTCCCCGGCAACGGCGCCAGAAAAGAGCTTGATGCTACCGGGTTGATGAAGTAAATAACCGGCCAGCTGGGAACCCCAAGAGGAAGGTGTGATGAATATAGCAGCAAGATTTTCCATCGGTTAAGAAACCAAGGTTTATCGTTCAGGAGAAGAGCAGACAATGACGACTGAAGGTGATGCGGACTGGCTTAATAACACTCCAACAAGGGCGCCGTTTAACGATACTTGTTGACTCGTCTTCGGCCAGTAGCAACGTGGAACCTGCACACAACACAACCAAATACTTTGTTCCCAACTTGCGATGAGGTTGTCAATCTCACCGGTTTGCTTGAAACAAAGGTTATGAGCGTATCGAATGGAAAACAGTAGAAGTATGCGAGTAAAGTAAACAGTGCGAGTAAAGTAAACAGGTGATAGCGATATGGTGGAAATAGGACCGGGGTCCACAGTTCACTAGTGGTGTCTCTCCATAAGATAAATAACACATGCTGGGTAAACAAATTACAGTTGGGCAATTGATAGAATAAAGATAAACGTGATATGTCAAGAAGATCACTATGAGATTTACTCTGGGCATTACAACAAAATACATAGACCGCCATCCAACTGCATCTATGACTAATAATCCACTTGTGGCGAATCAATTCGAGAACTCCACAAGTATTAAGTTGCGAACAACAGATAATTGCATTAAGCAAAGTGTGTAATGTAAACAAAGCATATGCCCTTGAGCATATGAATGTTGTTTTCTCCCTAGTAGCAACAGCACATCTACAACCTTAGAGGTTTCTGTCACTCCCCCAGGTTAAATAGAGGCATGAACCCACTATCGAGCATAAATACCCCCTCTTGGAGTCACTAGCAACTACTCGGCCAAGATAGCTACTAACAACGGAGAGCATGCAAGATCATAAACAACGATAACATAAGATATATTTCAGTACAACAACTCAATCATAACACCAATATTCATCGGATCCCAACAAACCAAACATGTAGAATTACATAACGGTGATCTCAATCATGTAGGGCAGCTCATGAGATCTAAACATGAAGCACATGGTGGAGAAGACAACCATCTAGCTACTGCTATGGACCCATAGTCCAAGGTAGACTACTCACTCATCGCTCCGAAGGCAAGCATGGCGATGAAGAAGACCTTCGGTGGCGATTCCCCTCTCCGGCAGGGTGCCGAGAAGAGCTTCTGGACCCTCCCGATCTTCGGGTCGATGGCGGCGGCGGATCGTGATGTGTTCTGGAAAATTGATCGGGTCTTTAGGTTTTTTCCGTCGGGAGGTCTTCATAGGCGAAGGGGCGATGTCAGAGGTAGGGCCAAGTGGCCTCACACCATGGCGGCACGGCCCTGGCCCTGGCCGCGCCAGCCTGGTGTGTGGGGCCCCTGTGGCCCCCCTCCTACTCTCCTTCGGATCTCTGGAAGCTCTCGGACAAAATAAGACTTCAGGAACTTGTTTCGTCCAATTCCGAGAATATTTCATGTGTATCACTTCTGAAACACAAAAATAGCAGAAAACAGGGAACTGGCACTGTGGCGACTTGTTAGTAGGTTAGTTCCGGAAAATGCATAAAAGTGCCACGAAGTGTAACGAAACAGTAGGCAAATGGTGAAAAACAAGCATGGAGCATCAAAAATTATAGATACGTTGGAGACGTATCACCGCCGCCACCCGCGCCCCTCGCTGCTCATCTCCGCCATCTTCACCGATATTTCCATCACCAACTCCTCCTATTATGCAGTGGTTCATCCTCTCACACACCTCTATACCGTCCTATGTAAACATGGTGTTTGATGCTATAATATTTATCCTATGATCTATGTCATGTTTGCATAGTTTATTTGTTCTTAGATTGATTTGTTGAATGTCTTTGGTTCATTAGAGTTGTATGTTGATATGGTACTGTCCTTTGGTGTCCATTATATTTATACGCGCTTGGATTAAACATCTTAGGGTTAGTAGTATGTGCAAAAGGAAGGGGGTAGTTCTACCGGAGTGACAGAAACCCGAGGACGTGAACCGGAACGTTGCACGTATGGGAGTAAGAGGACCATTAACTTAAGGCTATGGTTGGGGAAACCTTAATGCATTGTTAGTATTTGCGGATGCTTGCTAACAATCCAATCATATAGTACTTGTATTTCCAAGTAGTGAAGTGCATGTATATTTAGCCTCTCCCACATAGAAAACTGCATCGAAGACAATGAACCCGATTTGTTCACTAATTGAACTTAGACAAAGCCACCACTTTTCCACACTCATGGTACTATTAGTTTATGGTTACTTAGTATATTTTATTGCTGCAGCACTAACAATTACTTTCTTGTATTTATTATCTTGCAAAGCTATCTCTCATACATGTATTGTTGCTCTAGTTTTATTTCCTAAATGATGCAAACGTTTAGTGTGCGTAGAGTTGTATCAGCGGTTGATAGAACTTGAGAGAACATTTATCCTACCTTTAGCTCCTTGTTGGGTTCGACACTCTTACTTATCGAAAAGGCTACACACGATCCACTATACTTGTGGGATATCAGTGTTCCATACCTTTCTTGAGTGGGAATTGATATTTAATGGTGCCTTCCTTCATATCAATAATGGCACCAACAGTCCTAAGAAAAGGTCTTCCCAAAATAATAGGACAAGAAGCATTGCATTCAACATCCAAAACAAGGAAATCAACTGGAACAAGGTTATTGTTAACCATAATAAGAACATCATTAATCCTTCCCAAAGGTTTCTTCTTAGCAACATCAGCAAGAGGAACATCAAAATAACAATTTTCAAGCGGTGGTAAACCAAGCATATCATAAATCTTCCTAGGCATAATAGAAATACTTGCACCAAGATCACATAAAGCATGGCAATCGAAATCATTCACATTCATATCAATGATGGGCTCCCAACCATCTTCTAACTTCTTGGGAAGAGAAACCTTTTGTTTCAACTTTTCTTTCCTAATTTTCATGAGAGCATTTGTAATATACTTTGTAAAAGCAACATTCATAGAACTAGCATTAGGACTTAAAGCAAGCTTTTGCAAGAACAAAATAACTTCAGAGATATTGCAACCATCAACATCAAAATCATTAAAAGAAGTAGAGCTATTGTCTTCCATACTCCGAAAAATTTCAGCACTTTTTGTAGAAAAGGTTTTTGTAGTTTTGGGCTTTTCGCACTAGGAGTAGGAGTTTTCTCTACACCAATCAAAGTAAGAGGATTGCTAGCATTTGAAACAACATTACTAGAGGAGGTAATAGTATAGACCTTCATATTTCTAGTCATCTCATCTTCTCTTTCCCACCTAGCATGCAATTCTGCTAACATCCTAACATTTTCATCAATTCTAACCTGAATGGCATTCAAAATCTTACTTTCTTTTACATCATGAGGCAAAACCTTTAGTTTCAGAAGTTCAACATCAAGAGCAAGGTTATCAACTTTAGAAGCAAGAACATCAATTTTACCCAACTTTTCCTCAACAGACTTATTAAAAGCGGTTTGTTTACTAATGAAGTCCTTGAGCATGACTTCAAGCTCAAGGGCGCGCCCCTAGTGTTGTTAGAGGAATTACCATAAGAGTTGCCATAACCATTACCATTGGTAGAAGGATACGGCCTATAATTATTGCTAGCAAAATTGTTCCTATAAGCACTGTTGTTGAAATTATTATTTCTAATGAAGTTCACATCAACATGCTCTTCTTGAGCAACCAAGGAGGCCAAAGGAACATTATTAGGATCAACATGAGGTCTATCATTAACGAGCATAGCCATAATAGTATCAATATTATCACTCAAGGAAGAGGTTTCCTCGATAGAATTTACCTTCTTACCTTGTGGAGCTCTCTCGGTGTGCCATTCAGAAAAATTTACCATCATATTATCAAGAAGCTTCGTTGCGGCGCCCAAGGTGATGGACATAAAAGTGCCTCCAGCAGCTGAATCCAAGAGATTTCTTGAAGAAAAAATTAGTCCTGCATAAAAGGTTTGGATAATCATCCAAGTAGTCAGTCCATGAGTGGGACAATTCTTAATCATAGATTTCATTCTTTCCCAAGCTTGAGCAACATGTTCATTATCAAACTGTCTAAACTTCATAATATCACTTCTTAAAGCTATAATCTTAGCAGGAGGATAATATTTTCCAATAAAAGCATCCTTACACTTAACCCAAGAATCAATACTATTTCTAGGTAAAGATAGCAACCAATCCTTAGCTCTTCCTCTTAAAGAGAAAAGAAACAACTTAAGCTTAATAATATTACCATCTACATCCTTGTACTTTTGCATCTCACATAACTCAACAAAATTGTTGAGATGAGCTGCAGCATCATCAGTACTAACACCAGAAAATTGCTCTTTCATAACAAGATTCAACAAAGCAGGTTTAATCTCATAAAAATTTGCCTCAAGAGCAGGTGGCGCAATAGGAGTGCAGATAAAATCATTGTTGTTGGTGCTAGTAAAATCACACAACTTGGTGTTCTCAGGAGTACCCATTCTAGCAAAACTAAAAGCAGACAAGTAAAAATAACAACTATAAAGGAACTATTTTTTTGTATTTTTGATAAAAAAGATGCAAGCAAAAATAAAATAAAGCAAAACAATAACAAAGTAAAATATTGGAAGCGAGAGACTCCCCTTGCAGAAATCCTCTTTCTCCCCGGCAACGGCGCCAGAAAAATTGCTTGATGGCGTGTAGATGACTGCCCAGTTGGGAACCCCAAGAGGAAGGTATGATGAGCACAGTAGCAAATCTTCCCTCAGTATGAAACCAAGGTTTATCGAACCAGTAGGAGAAAGAACCAACTTCCGAAGGTTGATGCTCGCTAGCTTCACGACAGCTCCAGACAATTTATATATGGCGTCTCGTCTGGGGCATAGCTTTGCACCAGCAGCAACGTGGAACCTGCACACAACACAACCAAGTACTTTGCCCTAACTTACAGTGAGGTTGTCAATCTCACCGGTTTGCTGTAAACAAAGGATTAAGCGTATCGAGTGGTAAAAGATAGTAGTT
Source organism: Dactylis glomerata (assembly GCA_007115705.1). Taxonomy (NCBI): domain Eukaryota; kingdom Viridiplantae; phylum Streptophyta; class Magnoliopsida; order Poales; family Poaceae; genus Dactylis; species Dactylis glomerata. The sequence goes on along the minus strand of QXEO01000390.1, from coordinate 115,572 downwards.
TGTGAGAATGTAAATAAAGCGAGTAAATGGTAAACGGTGATAACAATGTAAAAGAATGGACCAGGGTCCACTGTTCACTAGTGGTGTCTCTCCATAAGATAAATAACATGCTGGGTAAACAAATTACAGTTGGGCATTTGATAGAATAAAGCAAGCATACAAATGTCATTAGGATCACTGATGACCCACAAGTATAGGGGATCGCAATAGTCTTTGAGGAAAGTAAAATCCAAATTTATTGATTCGACACAAGGGGAGCCAAAGAATATTTATAAGCCTTAATAGATGAGTTGTCAATTCAGCTGCACCTAGAAATAGACTTGCTCACGGCAGTTTATCAGTAGCAACAGTTTTATAGTGGTGACAATAGTAAAATAGTAGCAGCAATAGTAAAGTAAAGACAGTAACGGTATCAATAGTAAACAGTAGGATTAAATACTATAGGCATAGGGATGGATGAACGGGTGTTGCATGGACAAGATAATTCATGTAATAATCAAGACATGGGCAATTTGCAGATAAATAATGATAAAGCATCCTAGTACTAAACAACCATAGGCATGTGTTCCATAAATAGTCGTACGTGCTCGCAATGAGAAACTTGCACGACATCTTCTGTCCTACCAGCCCTTTTGTAGTGGGGGCTCAAGGGAATCTACTGGTAATTAAGGTACTCCTTTTAATAGAGTACCGGAGCAAAGCATTAACACTCAGTGAACACATGTGATCCTCACATCACAGCCATCCCCTCCAGTTATCCCAATTATTCTCACTTTGGGGCCTCGGGTTTCGGACAACAATATGTGTATACAACAATTATCATCATAAAACAATAACAAGTTCAGATCTGAGATCATGACACTCAGGCCCAAAGTGACAAATAGTAAGCACAACAAGTTGCAACAATATCATAAGCACTAACAATAGATACTAGACACCATGCCCTAACAATCTCATAGCAATTACATGAATGATCTCATCCAATCCCTACCATCCCCTTCGCCTATAGCGGGAATTACTCACACATGGATGGGGGAGTCATGGATGGTTGATGGAGAGACGTCGGTGGTGATGATGGTGATGATCTCCTCCAAATCCCTGTCCCGACAGGGTGCCAGAATGGAGTTTCTGGTTCTAAATCGCGGTTTCTGATGGTGGCGGCGCAGCGGAACTCTATCTGGGAAAAATGCCAAAAACCCAATATTTTCAGATCAGATGGTATATTTAGGCAGAAGGAGGGGTCGAGGAGATGGCTGGGGCGGCCACACCACCCCCTGGCACGGCCAGGCCTGGACCGCGCCACCAGGTGGTGTGGTGCCCTCCTGGCCCCTCTCCGTCTCATATTCTGGCTCTGTGGGTCTTCTGGTAAAATAGGATTTTTACAGTATTTTTCTTGAAAGTTGGATTTCTGCACAAAAACAAGACACCGGGGCAATTCTGCTAGAAACAGCGTTAGTCCATGTTAGTTGTATTCAAAATACACAAATTAGAGGAGGAACAACAACAAAAGTGTTCGGGAAAGTAGATATGTTTTGGACGTATCAACTCCCCCCAAGCTTAGCTTATTGCTTGTCCTCAAGCAATTCAGTTAACAACTGAGAGCGATAAAAGAAAATTTCACGAACACATTTGCTTCATAAGATGTATATATTCTCACTATATGATCAAGTACTCAGGCAATTCATAATAAGAAATATGCAACTAATGTTATCTCATAGTCATGCAAGCTTTGAAAGAGTGCCAATACACTAATAACAAGCAACATGAAACATAAGAAGCTACAAGATTGTAATGCTCATAATAAGATATGAAAGAGTGGTATCTCACTTGCCTTTATTTGTGGAGCAAAACATAAATGCCAAGGCACCTCTGAAGTTCAAGAGAAGACTAGAAGTAGAAATATCGAAGATACAAGCATCAAAGTTATACCACAATTAACCATGTTCTGGGACAAGCACATTACACTAAGAACGATAGCCATGCTCTCAAGAAAGTGCTTAAAGTTAGAAGATGAAGACTCAACATAAAAATAAAAGAAAGGGCCCTTTGCAAAGGGAAGCAGGGATTTAACATGTGCTAGAGCTTTTCATTTGTAAAACAGATATAAAAAATTTCTTTGAGAGGTGGTTGTTTCCTGTCAACGACTGGCAATGGGGTTCTTGCTATCTTCCATACTAAACAAGTGAGAGCGGTTCCGAGTTCTTTGAAAAATTGGCACATTGGTGCTCTTTTATAAAGCTTGGCACTCCTTCCCACTTTTCCTTTCACAAACCATGGCTAACCAATTCCATTGGGTGCCCACCAACTTTCACAAACCATGGAGGAGTGCCTTTTTTCCTTTTCTTTTTATTTAGGTTACAATGGTCTGACCAGCTCCCTTGAAAAATTAATGACGAGCAGATGAAGCATACAAGTCGAGGGGTACTTAATTCAATATGGAAGATAGCAATTCCGACCACTACGTCCTCATGAGCTAAAAACAGTGGCACAAAATAAGAAGTATTTGAAGGTTTTGAAAGGTAGCACATGAAAATTTACTTGGAATGGCTTTGAAATACCATGCATAGGAATTTATAGTGGACTCTTTGGGATTACTTGGTTTTCAGGAGTTGGATGCACAAGAAGTATTCCCTCTCAATACAAGTGGAAGCTAGCAAAAGACTGGGAAGCGACAATCGAGAGAGCAATAACTGTCATAATCATGCTTGCGACAAAACAAAATTAATATAGGCATAAAAACGATACAAGAGCTCTGAAGCAAAGTAAATCATCAAGGCTTAATTGACTTTTTGTTCAGTCATATGCATGCTTGAGCATGTGCCAAGTCGATTCAAATGAAACTTTTCAGAGGAGGATACCACAAAATCATACAGTTTTATGAATAAAACAATGCAAGCAAACATCTACAAGACATGCTACAAACTATTAGTAAATTGGAACTAATCATATGAGAGCAAGAACTACTAAGCATCCATTAAATAACATACACCTTACATGAACAAACTAAGCACGTCCATATAGATGAGTATATGTACAAAAATGAAAAACAAATAGAGTTCATACCAGCCTCTCACCACATCTCGAATTGTCATATGTCGTCATTATTGCCTTTCACTTGTGTAGCTTGAATAATATGAAGTGATAACCAAGCTCCAATGGAGTCACGGGAGACTGAACTCTGCAACAAACTTTACAAAACCGAAAAAGAACAACAAATATTTTTGGGTTTTCGAATTTTGAAACAAGAACAGAAGGAAACGACAAACAAAGCGAAATCTTTTTGGATTTTTTGAATATCAAACCGAAAATAGAAATCAAAGCTAACCAAAACTAGAAAACTAAAGAGGCAAACAAAGAGAAACAACGGAAATATTTTTGGTCTTTTTGTGTTATGGAAAGTAGAAATAAGAACAAGAACAACAAAGAAAATAAAGAAAGCGAAACATGGATATACAAAGTACCGACAAAATATGATGTATAGATGAGTGAATCGTCGGCGTACCTCCCCCCAAGCTTAGGATTTTGGCCTAAGTGGAGATCAATCCCAACTCCGGTAATCGCCCCAAGCTGGTGGGTCATCGTTGGCATGATCGTAATCTGGCTCTCATGAAGATGAAGCAGATGGTCCATAATCAAAATAGGACTGCTGGTATGGGAACTCCCAAGTGTTGGAGGGCTGGACCGAATTATCTTCAGTCTCCTCCCCATCCTCATATACGGGCTGAGGGTGCTCCTCTATGTACGCATCAAGCTCATCCTCCATGAGTGACCATCCATTCCTGCCATCATGGTTAAACATAAGAGGTGCAGGCAAATGGACTGATCGATCAGACTTAATTACTCTCCAGGCTGTTTCTTGAAAAATGTCAACTCATAAGACAAGTTGCCCAACCAAGCCTGAGAGGAAACAAACTTATGCTGAATCATAGAATTAAGATCAAGCCGCTCTAAGGGGAACTGAATGTCCAAATCATGCGGTACTACACCATGCAAAGCTAATAAATGGGAAGCAATAAGACCTCCACAAACTCCCCCTTTCTTGCGGTTAGTAGCAAGATAGAAAGCTATCAAAGCACCCAAATTATAAGTCCTATCCTGTCTCAAAGCAGCTGAAATAAAAGCTAAATCATAAGAGGATAACTTGTTTGTAATTTTCCTAGCAAGAACAGACTTGGCAATAAAATAGGCAAAATATCGAATAGATGGGAAATGAATACTCTGAATTTTACCACTCTCCTTTGAGAAACTTCTTCCTTGACAAATCTCTTCATACAATTCCATCAACGGCTTTGGTCGCTCCTTTATCTTTCCGCATGACCCCCACTGTGGTACTCTAATAGCTGCACAGAAAACATCAAAGGGCAAGTCCATAGTTGTAAATTTTATAATGAACCATGGGGTTAGGCGAAGACCAACTGAATCGAAAATCCTGCACCACAGACATGGTTAGTTTAGCATATTGGTGAGGTTCACCATCAAGAAAATGTTCCAATTCTACATTAGAGATTAGAGTTTGGAAATTCTGCAGAATCCCCGCAGCACTCGTGAATTCTGAGCATGGATAGTTAGAGGGAAAGACTCCCTCTTCCCGGTGGACTTTCATGACTTCATGCACCTCTAACTCTTGTTGAATAAGTTGATATCCATTCTCCTCCATTTCTGAAATTTTTAAACAAACCTCATAAAAAGTGATTTTGAAACAAACAAATGTAGGGAACTACTATAGGGAGTTGCAAGAGGGTTAACATGCATCAAAATAACATATCTAAGCAATAGAACAAGCATGCAAACTCATTTAACCTATCACCTATAGAGCTAAAATACTCAAGAAATACTCCACTAAACAAAATTCTACTTGGACAATCGAAGGAGTCACATACCGGAGAACAATTGCTCCAAATCTCAGCAGCAAAGATGGGCTGAGCAAGGAGATCGAAAATCGCAAGCAAGAACAGCAAGAACACGGGTTTGAGCTATGGAGTGAAGATATTTCGGGAGAGAGAGTGAAGTGGCTGGTGGAGAGGTAAGTGGAGGGCCAGGGGGCCCCACACCATGCCACGACGCGGCCTGGCCTTAGCCGCGCCACCATGTGGTGTGGTGGCATGGTAGGTCCCCCTGAGGTGTCCCAGGTGCCTCTCTGCCCCATTTTTGACATAAAAATTTAAAAAGAATTTTCTAAAAAAATTCAAGAAACTTTATTTTTGAGGATTTTTCAGAAATTGACAAGAGATTAAAACTCGGGAAAAACAAAGATGGAACGATAGAAAGAAAATCCAAACCAAGCTTACAGCAGCTCTAAGATAATCTAGTATGAAACTAAACAGGAGAGACAAAAATGAACAAGGTGGAGACATGAGTAAACAAAAATAAATGTGGTGAAAATATAGTTTCGTTCATTCAAAAACCCGCTTTGTTAACAAGGTTGATCAAGTCTTGTTACCAAACCAATTTTCTATGAAGCAAAACTTTGCATTTCACTAAATTATTATGTTACCTCGACCTTGATAGGCATAGTCCCAACCATAACAATTTTATATTCTTCCTTGGGCTTTAGCCTTGAACAATAAATTTCTCCAACTTTGATGGTCTCAATATTTTTGATTGAGTTCAGACCATATTTTCTATCAATCTTCTTGGGAAAATAAACTGTGTGCTCTTTATCATTGACATTAAAAGTTACTTTCCCTTGGTTGCAATCAATAACAGCACCTGTAGTGTTTAGAAAAGGTCTCCCAAGAATAATAGACATATTATCATCTTCAGGCATTTCCAACACAACAAAGTCAGTTAATATCAAACAATTATTAGCAACTTGAACAGGAACATTCTCACATATACCAATAGGAATAGTAGTAGGCTTATCAGCCATTTGCAAAGATATATCCGTTGATATCAATTTTTCCAGATCAAGTCTCTTATAGAGAGAAAAAGGCATGACAATTAACTCCAGCTCCCAAATCACACAAAGCAGTTCTAACATAGTTATTTTTAATAGAGCAAGGAATAGTTGGTATACCTAGATCTCCAAGCTTCTCTGGAACTTTACCATCAAAAGAGTAATTAGCAAGTAAAGTGGAAATTTCCTTACTAGGAATCTTCCTTTTGTTAGTAACAATATCCTTCATATACTTTGAACTAGGAGGCATTTTAATAGCATCAGTCAAAAGAATTTGCAAAAATAAAGGTTTCATCCATTCACAAAACCTGTTGTAGTGCTCTTCTTCCTTGGATTTGTGTTTCTTACCAGGAAAAGGCATTGATTTCTACACCCAAGGTTCTCTCTCACTACCATGCTTGTTGGCAATGAAATCTTCCTTGGTGTACTTTGCATTTTTAGCGAGCTTTTCTGGTTCCTCCTCAACTTCTTCTTTATCAGAAGCATTACCACTTTCGGTTTCAGCATCAGAAATAGAAACACTATTAGGATCTTTACCTGTTTCGGAAGATTCTGCAACTGTTTTATGCTTATTCTTCTTTTTCTTGGAAAGAATACCATCACCTGCAGCACGCTGAGAATCCTGCTCGATCCTCTTAGGATGTCCTTCAGGATATAAAGGATCCTGGGTAGAAGCACCACTTCTTGTGCTTATTTCACAATCATGTTTTTCTTTAGAAGCATTGACTAGCTGATCTTTTTGCACTTTAGTAAGCTGATCAATTTGAGTCTGGACCATTTGAAAATGTTTAACAAGCATCTTCACATCATTAGAGGTTCTCTCCACAATATCCTGCAACTTGTTAATAGCTCTAGAGTTCTCCAACAAATAATTCTGCACCCTTTTATTAAAGTTATCTTGCTTAACAATGAAATTATCAAACTTATCTAAGCATTGATCAGGAGGTTTACAGTAAGGAATATCTCTATTATGAAAACATTGGAGAGAGTGTACCTCAATAGTGGAGGAGCGAGGGATTGGGTTACATAGTTCTTCTATAGGTGGTAGATTCTTCAAATCTTTGGATTTAATACCCTTCTCCCTAAGAGATTTCTTGGCTTCTCTCATCACTTCATCATTTAATTCAATCATTTCTCTCTTCTTTGGTGTTGGCACTGGTGTTGGCTCAGCCATCATCATAATTCCGGCTTATTTTAGCCATTAATTCTTCAGCTTCAGCAGGAGTTCTTTTCCTGAAAATACAACCAGCACAACTATCCAAGTATGTCTTAGATTCAACAGTTAGTCCATTATAAAACATATCAAGGAGTTCATTTTTAGGCAACGGCTCTCCAGGCAGTGCTCTAATTAAAGAACAAAACCTTGACCATGATTCAGGCAATTTCTCTCCTTTTACCTGCTCAAAGTCAAAGATTTTTTGCAAAGTAGCATGTTGAGCACTAGCAGGGAAATATTTCTAAAAGAAAGCATTAACCAAAGAAATAGGACTATCAATAGATCCAGGAGACAAATTATTAAATCAAGCTTTAGTTGCACCTTTCAATGAAAAAGGGAAAATCTTGGCAACAAAGTAAGTACGCAGCTTAGTATCATCAGAAAACAAATTACACAAAGAAGAGAGCTCATTCATATGTCCCATAGCACTTTCATTTTCAGTACCACAAAAAGGTTCTTTCTCAACAATAGATATGTTAGATAAATCCAAAGAGAAATCATAGTCCTTATCACAAATATTTATGGGAGAAGCGGCAAACTTAACATCAGGAGATAACTTATATCTAATAGCGCGTCTTGCAAGAAGATCTCTAATAGCACTAGCATCACTAGTAGCATGAAATTCATCAATAAAATCATCATCGAGCTCAATATAAGCCTCCTCAAGATTGTCACTAGGGCATTCCCTAGACTCAGGTGAACTAACAGGTGTAATAGTAGTGTTCCCCATTTGCTTAGTCCTAGCAATTGTAGCATCTAAAAAGGAACCTAACAAACCACTCTCATCAAGCACAGTAGAAGCATCATCAAAACTATCAGTAGCATTTTCAAACTCAGCAGAAGTAGTAGCATGTGCATGCGGTGGTGTAAGCAACTTACTCATCACAGATGGTGAATCAAGAGCAACAGAGGTGTTCAGAGTAGTACCTCTTCTTGTAGTGGATGGCAATATAGGAAACTTTCCATCACGAGGTTTACCCATGATGAATGGATTGCAGCGAACAATATGAATTCCAAGTGAACTTACAAATAAAGCTATGCACCCCGGCAACGGCGCCAGAAAATAGTCTTGATGACCCACAAGTATAGGGGATCGCAACAGTCTTCGAGGGAAGTAAAACCCAAATTTATTGATTCGACACAAGGGGAGCCAAAGAATATTTATAAGCCTTAACAGATGAGTTGTCAATTCAGCTGCACCTGGAAACAGACTTGCTCGCAGCAGTTTATCAGTAGCAATAGTTTTATAGTGGTGTGTGGTGACCCAGCATACCACTACATGTGTAGTATGCAAGTCGTTGACATAACACCAATGAAACACTGTCCCACTGGTATTACATCAATCAGAGTGGTACAACAGAAACATCGCATGTCCAAGGTAGGTGCATAGGATTACAAATTTCATCATACAGAAGATCTTCAGAACCTCCTCAACAGGTAGAGGTTTAGTCCTGGTGACTACAAACGAGAAAGAATACATTGAGGACTAAACTAGAGCTATAACTAATGTAGTTGGCTTGCTACTCTACTATAGAATTACCCTAACTACTTAGGTTCTAGGATTAGGGAATTGGGTCCCTTCTATTCCTATTCTAGTTTTCCACCAAGCTTGGCGTAGTCGTTGACTCCATTGATAGTTCTGACATTGGTCGAGGGCTTCATCTTCATCTTCAGTGTCTCGAGGTTGCCTCCTGTGTTGCCTCCAATCTAAGCAAGGGTTAAGAGGGAGTGGGGTGGGTAATGAGCGTTACCCAGCAAGTTCATATAGGGAATAAGGTGTTTGATGCACTATCTACAGCCTTAGACCCAAGAGTCATTCGGCAATGCAAGTTTTCATAAACATTTCTTCAAGAGGTTGCTTTTATTCAGAAGAACTATGTCTGTCAGCCTTCACACGTTGATTAGAGCTTCGATGGGCTCCTTTCCTACCGCGTTCGCAACTCCTTCCCAGAACAGGGAGTATCTCGATACTTTCTTACACTCTGTAGAGGTGGTCACTTGTACCCATAAGAGATCAAAGCCTTGCTGCTCAACCAGGCGAGTCACTCCTGTCCACACTTCCTTGGTGTGGGGCCCAGTCGCTGATCCAAGCCAATCACTATTCCTTCTGACAACCTTGCATACCCACCCTTTTGTAGCTCCAACTTTGGTTCACTACCCACGCCGGGCGTCCTACTGTTTGGTAGTTTCCGACCTCGGTATACTTGTCCTCGCCGGGCACTCTACTCATTGGTAGTATTCTGCTGGCGTGTAGTTGGCAGTCCTTGTGCGTGGTGAATGACCAGCCCGTTGGGAACCCCAAGAGGAAGGTGTGATGAGTATAGCAGCTAGTTTTCCCTCAGTTAAGAAACCAAGGTATGTCGATCTTGGAGAGGAGAGACAAACGACTGAAGGTGATGCTTGCTAGTTTGCGACAGCTTCGGACAATTTATATATGGCGCCTCGTCCAAGCTTTGCTTGCTAGCTACAACACGGAACCTGCACACACACAACCAAGTACTTTGTTCCCAACTTGCGATGAGGTTGTCAATCTCACCGGTTTGCTTGAAACAAAGGTTATGAGCGTATCGAGTGGAAAACAGTAGAGTATGCGAGTAAAGTAAATAGTGCGAGTAAAGTAAACAGTGCGAGTAAAGTAAACAGGTGATAGCAATATGATGGAAATAGGACCGGGGTCCACAGTTCACTAGTGGTGTCTCTCCATAAGATAAATAACACATGCTGGGTAAACAAATTACAGTTGGGCAATTGATAGAATAAAGATAAACGTGATATGTCAAGAAGATCACTATGAGATTTACTCTGGGCATTACAACAAAATACATAGACCGCCATCCAACTGCATCTATGACTAATAATCCACTTGTGGCGAATCAATCCGAGAACTCCACAAGTATTAAGTTGCGAACAACAGATAATTGCATTAAGCAAAGTGTGTAATGTAAACAAAGCATATGCCCTTGAGCATATGAATGTTGTTTTCTCCCTAGTAGCAACATCACATCTACAACCTTAGAGGTTTCTGTCACTCCCCCCAAGTTAAATAGAGGCATGGACCCACTATCGAGCATAAATACCCCCTCTTGGAGTCACTAGCAACTACTCGGCCAAGATAGCTACTAACAACGGAGAGCATGCAAGATCATAAACAACATAGAGATAACATAAGATATATTTCAGTACAACAACTCAATCATAAACACCAATATTCATCGGATCCCAACAAACCAAACATGTAGAATTACATAACGGTGATCTCAATCATGTAGGGCAGCTCATGAGATCTAAACATGAAGCACATGGTGGAGAAGACAACCATCTAGCTACTGCTATGGACCCATAATCCAAGGTAGACTACTCACTCATCGCTCCGGAGGCAAGCATGGCGATGAAGAAGACCTCCGGTGGCGATTCCCCTCTCCGGCAGGGTGCCGGGAAGAGCTTCTGGACCCTCCCGATCTTCGGGTCGACGGCGGCGGCGGATCGCGATGTGTTCTAGAAAATTGATTGGGTACTTAGGTTTTTCCCGTCGGGGGGTCTTTATAGGCGAAGGGGCGATGTCAAAGGTGGGGCCAGGTGGCCTCACACCTGGCTGGCGCGGGCCAGGGGCTGGCCGCGCCGGCCTGGCGTGTGGGCCCCTAGTGGCCCCCCTCCTACTCCTCTTTGAATCTCTCGAAGCTTCCGGGTAAAATAAGACTTCAGGAACTTGTTTCGTCCAATTCCGAGAATATTTCATGTGTATCACTTCTGAAACACAAAAACAGCAGAAAACAGGGAACTGGCACTGTGGCAACTTGTTAGTAGGTTAGTTCCGGAAAATGCATAAAAGTGCCACGAAGTGTAACGAAACATTAGGCAAATGGTGTAAAAACAAGCATGGATCATCAAAAATTATAGATACGTTGGAGACGTATCATATTCCGACCTCAACAATAAGTTACCCCCACCGGTCATCTTACACTTTGGTAATATCCGACCTCGGTAAACTACCCTCGTTGTTGCTACAATCCATCATAGACCGCTAGAACCATGGAATCTTGAGGGGGATTCCACCCTCACGTTGCTCCTTGCATGAAGACAACTGCTACAGAACGGCGCGTCCGTTGATATGCAAGAGGGAAAAGATACAGCTGACTTCTCTGTCCCATTCCAGATCTTATGGTTGACCGTTGTTTACGGCGCTAGAATCACTAGCGACATTGGTTATTAATTCCTAGGTGAACTTTCTAGTTGTAGTGGGACCTCCACCATACTCATACCATGGTCCCACTGCCCACCATCCTAGGGCAACAACCATTCTGGTCGAAACCACTACTTCATATTAATTATGAAGACATAACCTTTTGCTTTTGAATGCAGTAGTAATACCACAGGTATATATATTTGCAAGTAATTTGATAAAGATAATCAAGAGATATGAGCAAGAGTGAACTTGCCTTTTTGACTGCAAGATTATGCGAGTCAAGGTCTTCGATACGATAGAAATCCCAATTCTGAAATAGCAACCATCATCTGGTAGGTATGATGTTAGAAATCTGCTGCATGATATGCATAAGATATGCTATGCATAGCTCTAAGCGTAACCTAACCCTGATGATTTGTTATCATTGAGTTATGGTGATTTCTTTATGATGTGTTGCACTTTTAGGCTCAGTCAAACACACAATGTTGTGAAAGGTTTTAGGTTAATTCACTAGCCTTTCTAAGTGAAAGAATAAAACTTGAAAGAAGATTACCATGTTTAGGGTTGCCATCATTGTTTGATATAAGAGAATGATGGTAGTGGTGAAGACATAAAGATAAAACTTTTAAGTTCAACTGCACATACAAGGTTGTTATAGTATTTTAGGTTAGTTTACTATTCTGTATAAGTAAAAGGGTAAAGTTGTAACATAAACTCTTGCCTTAGGGTTACTATGATTGGTGGTCATTGCAAAAGACTAGTAATAGGTAAAGACTTGAAAGTAATACTTTTAAGTTGCTTCTTATGAATAGCAGACAATTGGTTGATCATGGACAGGCAAGGTTGAAGTAGATCATATCATTATAACAATACCCAACTAGTTATAGGATTGACAACAATCTTAATCTATCTAGGCACTTGTCATCAGAAAGCATATGATTTGGTGAAATGCTTATTTGATATGTTCTTAAAAGAATAACTTTTGAAGAATATATTACTTGAAGAGTAAGTATTATTTGAATTTATTTTAAGTGATCATATTCTACTATGATAGAATAGGGTTCTTATTAACACTATTGTCTAGGGTTTGGATTATTACCTCATAAATTGAGTTAGCAACTACTAATGATCAAATATGTGTCTTAAGGACCAATTGTGGAACAACACTTTAGAGTTTGACAAGAATTACTGAATATAGGTTAGCACCTATTTATATTCTTTCTTAATATTAGCACTTCAGAATTATTTAGGAAAAATAGGTTTAGGTTTTTAAGATGCTAATAGTAAAATTTAATTAAGGTCCTAAAATCATGAAAAAGCATTGCAATAAGGTTGTTTGAGTAAACAAATAATTATTGGCTATTTAGAATAGTTGTTGGAACTATTTTAATTGGTTTTAGTTACAGATCCAAACACTACTTAAACATGTTTTCTGATTTCATTCAAATTTACTTCATACAAGTACAAGATATTATAGTACAAACAGATAGGTCTTAGTTTTGTGATCATTTTGGTATATTACATGCATTTTTCTGATTAAAAAATGAAATAGATATGAATTTTCTAAGTTTTTAGCATTTTCTGGAATTTTCAATTCAATAGGCAAACCGTTTTGTACCTATACTAGTCCTAGCCGCTGTGACTGACTGGTGGGGTCAAGGCTGAGTCAGCAGCCACGCAAGTGTTGATCAAGTCAAACGATTTGACTGGGAGGTTGACCTCACCGCCGACGAGGAATTCGGTGACGGCGATGATGTTGGAGGGCTCCCGCGGACGCATAACCTAGTCTAATCGAACCAGGACACGACTACAAACCATTTGGTTGCGGCTCTGAGACCAAATGGTCACCGGAGCTCTCCCCGGTGATCTTGACTGTGGTGGTTACTCCGGCCAAGCACCGAATTCGAGTTACAGATGCTTCTAGGATGCTATGAGGGGCTCCCGAGATGCGCATGCTTACCATGAGATTAACAGAAGGCTCGGTGACGTCAATGGTCGATGGAGATGAGCGCAATCTCGCAGATTCCGGTGAGCTTCTGTGGTAGGGAATCCCCAAATTCATTGCACTCCATACTCTTCTTCATGTAATAATCCTCCTAGATGACCTACGTGACAAGGCGCTCCTCCCAGTATACCCCTCTGAGCTTGGGGTGGTCTCTGATGACGGCACGGTGATGAACTCCGGCGAACTCCTTCGGTGGATTGCAAGGAACAGAGGGGACGAGAGAGGGATTGAGAGAGAGTAGGGGCTTTAGGGTTTCATGACGGTGCTCCAGGAGTATTTATGGAGCAAGGGATGGTGGACAACGTCGGCATCGCTGCGGCAACGGCCGGGATCCGGCGGTGACAGTGATGATCGATTCAAGCACGAATCGCAGCACTCAACTTGCCAGTGGGATTGGAGGGGATCACGACGATGACATGGAGGTCACCTGCGATTGTGGGTCAAGGAAAACGACGGCTTAGGACGTGGCTTCACCGATGTCGTGTCGCCGGGACAGAGAAAGAAGAAGAAGACTCTCCTCTTCTGATGTGTGGGCTCCACCCGTCAGTCACATACTGAAACGGTATGTGGCCTGGGCCACTTATCGACTAGCTAAGTGGGCTGTGGCCAGGTAAGCCCTTCCCTCTATTTTTTCCTGTTTCAAATCTTTTTTCCTTTTTCTTTTGTTTTCTGTCTTAGATTATTTTCTATTTTCTGTTTTCAATACTATAATTCTAATTGGGATTTCAAATCTGTTTTGCAGAATTTGGAATTTGGTATCCTTCTAAAGCAGATTTAGGTGTACGGTGGTATTATACACTATGTCAAGCAAAGTTTAATTAGCACAAAAAATAGCTTAAGTAATAACATGGTCTAGATAGGAATCTTAATAGAGATTAATTCAAATCCTTGAGGTTGCAAATTATTTTGTGAATGACTTCAATGGATTGCTAGTGCTTGATTTGTATGTAATTCTTGTAAGAATCAAACTTCAATTTAGTATTTGTTTTTCTAGTAAAGGATTTATTAGAATACATCACATCATATTTACCCCATTTGTTAATAATATGGAAATGCCCTATGGAACTACTTTAAGTTGATATTAATTTATTAATCCTTTGTTTGAAGGGATTTACTACAGGGAATGTTTATTTAGCTAAGGTCAAGGTATACAACAAGATGTGAGTTGATCACTAGATAAAGATCTTGATTATCTTGGAAGGATTATGGTTTGGACACACTTGTTGGGTTTAGATAAAGGATGTGATGCTAAGGTTTTACCCATGATCACAGGGTGATGCATAAGTTAAGAACATTAGAATATGTCCCACATGGATAGATAAAGGAAATGGGATTTGCTATGATTGAATTACCCTAATTAAGAAAGTAGTGCTCACTCCTCAGATGAGACTAATGTGCCATAGCTTCAAGTCTAAACCATCAACCGAGATATAAACTTGTGATCTTCTCCCACATATCTAGCTACTTGCCCAATGCAAACTTGGATACAAATCAAGGTTGTCCATATGGTTTCCCATAACAATGGGTATCTATGAGTTTAGATACATCCAATTCATTTTCCTACTCCCCATTGGTTTCAGGATGATATATGCTTATCAAACCTATTTCTCACACCTCTCACTATTTTATTCCTACAATTCTGGTTAGAGCAAATACTATTGCTTGCTCCTAGTTTTAGCCAAATGATGATTCTGAATCAGAGGTATGTTTCCCATGCCTATGATGAGTGCTTCCCTTTTCCCACTAACTACACTCCTCTCCTCTTATCCTGGACCAACCTGGTGGTTTTGTGAAGCTTGTCTTTGGGAAATCTGGTAACCTACGTCTTGTGGCATGCCTGCACCTCCTAGCTGCTTCATCTTGGTCCTATCTAATGTATGGAGTGGCCCAATTTCGTTGGTGTTCTCATACCATGATTTTATGGGGTCAAATGGATGCCATGGGGTTCCTTTTATAGCATTTTGATGCCCACCACAAGTTGACACCTCAAGTGATGACTCTTGTTTATGCAAGGTGAGTAAGGTGCTTGGTTGTCATGCTCTCATGCATGAGCATTACTTGGGGTTCAAGTATAGGAAGATATTTTTAAGTGGATAACTATCCTAGGTGGCATGATGATTATCCTCTAATAATCTTTATTTTGGACAGCCAAGTGGCATTTGGCACTAAATGGACTTGTGGCTGAATCAATTCATATTCTTATACATATTTGTAATTTATAATTGAATTGTTATCAATGGATATTGTATTAATTGTTTAGAAGTTTAACTTCCAAAGTTAATATTTGAAATGATCTTGTTATTATGAATTATGCATATTGTCATATCTTATTTGTTCCTATTATCAGTTGTGCTCAAAATATTCAAAATTAGCAAAGGTCATGTTCAAATTTTAAATGATTTTATTTGATTTCACCAAGGCATGATCATAAGAGTTTCAAAATGATCATAGTTATTTTTATTTAAATAGTTTGAACTATTTAATGTAATGTAAATGAGTTTAGTTTTGTTATATCTCATATAGTTGATAAGTTATGATTTAAATAAGAATGTGTGGCTTTTATGCACTCTAGACCTTGTGGTTTACCAATTTTTGTAACAAGTTCAAGAGTGAATTATATAATACCCAGAAGTACTGGATAATTATTTAAGTGGTTAAATTCTATTGTAAACCCCTCTACCTAGAATAATAGTTTTAACAAATATCATGTTGGAGTTTATCGCGCTTCAGTTGATGAGCTACTTCAATTCCATCAACTAAAGTGAAACTTCAGTGACTTTGACAAGTTTTATTTAAAAGCGCAAAAATTTCCCAGATTTTTTATGCATGAATGCAATGCATACTTCGGTTTCCTATTTATTTCTAGTCTCACATCCTAGGATGTTACATGGTGATAATAGTAAAATAGTAGCAGCAATAGTAAAGTAAAGACAGTAACAGTATCAATACTAAACAGTAGGATTAAATACTATAGGCATAGGGATAGATGAATGGGCGTTGCATGGACAAGATAATTCATGTAATAATCAAGACATGGGCAATTTGCAGATAAATAATGATAAAGCATCCTAGTACTAAACAACCATAGGCATATGTTCCGTAAATAGTCGTACGTGCTTGCAATGAGAAACTTGCACGACATCTTCTGTCCTACCAGCCCGTTTGCAGCGGGGACTCAAGGGAATCTACTGGTAATTAAGGTACTCCTTTTAATAGAGTACCGAAGCAAAGCATTAACACTCAGTGAACACATGTGATTCTCACATCATAGCCATCCCCTCCGGTTATCCCAATTATTGTAACTTTAGGGCCTCAGATTCCAGACAACAATATGTGTATACAACTTGCAGGTAAGATCATAAACAACAATTATCATCATAAAATAATAACAAGTTCAGATCTGAGATCATGGCACTCAGGCCCAAAGTGACAAGCATTAAGCACAACAAGTTGCAACAATGTCATAAGCACTAACAATAGATACTAGGCACCATGCCCTAATAATCTCATAGCAATTACATGAATGATCTCATCCAATCCCTACCATCCCCTTTGCCTACAACGGGAATTACTGACACATGGATGGGGAAGTCATGGATGGTTGATGGAGGGACGTCGGTGGTGATGATGGTGATGATCTCCTCCAAATCCCCGTCCCGGTAGGGTGCCAGAACGGAGTTTCTGGT
Organism: Dactylis glomerata; assembly: GCA_007115705.1. Lineage (NCBI taxonomy): Eukaryota > Viridiplantae > Streptophyta > Magnoliopsida > Poales > Poaceae > Dactylis > Dactylis glomerata. The sequence goes on along the minus strand of QXEO01000390.1, from coordinate 98,586 downwards.
TCCGAATCGCGGTTTCTAATGGTGGCGGCGCAGCGGAACTCTATTTGGGAAAAACGCCGAAAACCCAATATTTTTAGGTCAGAGGGTATATGTAGGCGGAAGGAGGGGTCGAGGAGATGGTTGGGGTGGCCACACCACCCCCTGGCGCGGCCAGGCCTGGCCCGCGCCACCAGGTGGTGTGGTGCCCTCCTGGCCCCTCTCTGTCTCGTATTCTGGCTTCGTGGGTCTTCTGGTAAAATATGATTTTTGCAGTATTTTCTGGGATTTTTCCTAAAAGTTGGATTTCTGCACAAAAACAAGACACTGGGGCAATTTTGCTGAAAATAGCGTTAGTCCGTGTTAGTTGTATTGAAAACACACAAATTAGAGCAGGAACAACAGCAAAAGTATTCGGGAAAGTAGATACGTTTTGGACGTATCAATCACTATGAGATTCACTTGGGCATTACAACATAATACATAGACCGTAATACAACTGCATCTATGACTAATAATCCACCCGCCGGATGTCGTCCGAGCAACCGTTGGGTATTAAGTTGCAAGCAACAGATTATTGCCTTAAGCAAAGTGTGTAATGTAAATAATACAAATATCCTCGAACACAAGATCGTTGTTTTCTTCCTAGTAGAAACAACACATCTACAACTTTAGAGGTTTCTGTCACTCCCTCAAGTTACTAGAAGCATGAACCCACTATCGAGCATAAATACTCCCTCTTGGAGTCACTAGCATCTACTCGGCCAAGATATGTACTAGCAACGGAGAGCATGCAAGATCATAAACAACATAGAGATAACATAAAGATGATAAATCAATAGATCAACTTGGCAAAGTACCAATATTCATCGGATCCCAACAAACACAACATGTAGAATTACACAACGATGATCTTGATCATGATAGGCAGCTCACAAGATCTAAACATGAAGCACATGGTGGAGATGAAAACCATCTAGCTACTGCTATGGACCCGTAGTCCAAGGTAGACTACTCACACATCACTCCAGAGGCATGCATGGTGATGAAAAAGGCCTCCGATGGTGATTCCCCTCTCCGGTAGGGTGCCGGGAAGAGCTTCTGGACCCTCCCGATCTCGCGTCAACGACGGTGGCGGCTTACAGTATGTTTCGTGGAAAATTGATTGGGCCCTTAGGGTTTTCTCGTTGAGGGGAATATATAGGCGGAAGGGCGGCGACAGGAGGTGGGCCAGGTGGCTGATACGTCTCCAACGTATCTATAATTTTTGATGCTCCATGCTTGTTTTTACACCATTTGCCTATTGTTTCGTTACACTTCGTGGCACTTTTATGCATTTTCCGGAACTAACCTACTAATGAGTTGCTACAGTGCCAGTTCCCTGTTTTCTGCTGTTTTTGTGTTTCAGAAGTGATACACAGGAAATATTCTCAGAATTGGACGAAACAAGTTCCTGAAGTCTTATTTTACCCGAAAGCTTCCAGAGATCCGAAGGAGAGAAGGAGAGGGGCCACCAGGGGCCCACACGCCAGGGTGGCGCGGCCAGCCCCTGGCCCGCGCCACCAAGGTGTGAGGCCACCTGGGTCCTCCTCTGACATCGCCCCTTCGCCTATAAAGACCCCCCGACGGAAAAAACCTAAGTACCCGATCACTTTTCCAGAACACATCGCGATCCGCCGCCGCCGTCGACCCGAAGATCGGGAGGGTCCAGAAGCTCTTCCCGGCACCCTGCCGGAGAGGGGAATCGCCACCGGAGGTCTTCTTCATCGCCATGCTTGCCTCCGGAGCGATGAGTGAGTAGTCTACCTTGGAGTATGGGTCCATAGCAGTAGCTAGATGGTTGTGTTCTCCACCATGTGCTTCATGTTTAGATCTCATGAGCTGCCCTACATGATTGAGATCACCGTTATGTAATTCTACATGTTTGGTTTGTTGGGATCCGATGAATATTGGTGTTTATGATTGAGTTGTTGTACTGAATATTATCTTATGTTATCTCTATGTTGTTTATGATCTTGCATGCTCTCCGTTGTTAGTAGCTATCTTGGCCGAGTAGTTGCTAGTGACTCCAAGAGGGGGTATTTATGCTCGATAGTGGGTTCATGCCTCTATTTAACCTGGGGGAGTGACAGAAACCTCTAAGGTTGTAGATGTGCTGTTGCTACTAGGGAGAAAACAACATTCATATGCTCAATGGCATTGATACGTCTCAAACTATCTATAATTTTTGATGCTCCATGCTTGTTTTTACACCATTTGTATATTGTTTTGTTACACTTAGTGGTACTTTTATACATTTTCCGGAACTAACCTATTAACGAAGTGCCACAGTGCCAGTTTCCTGTTTTCTGCTGTTTTTGTGTTTCAGAAGTGATACACAGGAAATATTCTCGGAATTGGACGAAACAAGTTCCTGAAGTCATATTTTACGGGGAAGCTTCCAGACATCCGAAGAGCTGACGGAGGGGGGCCACCAGGGCCCCACACAAGGGGGCGGCGTGGCCTGGCCCCTGGCCACGCCACCCCTGTGTGAGGACACCTGGTCCCTCTCCTGACATCGCCCCTTCGCCTATATATACCCCCTGACGAGAAAAACCTAAGGGCCCGATCAGTTTTCCAGAATACATCGCGATCCGCCGCCGCCGTCGACCCGAAGATCGGGAGGGTCCAGAAGCTCTTCCCGACACCCTGCCGGAGAGGGGAATCGCCATCGGAGGTCTTCTTCATCGCCATGCTTGCCTCCGGAGCGATGAGTGAGTAGTCTACCTTGGACTATGGGTCCATAGCAGTAGCTAGCTGGTTGTCTTCTCCACCATGTGCTTCATGTTTAGATCTCATGAGCTGCCCTACATGATTGAGATCACTGTTATGTAATTCTATGATGTTGGTTTGTTGGGATCCGATGAATATTGGTGTTTATGATTAAGTTGCTGTACTGAATTATATCTTTTGTTATCTCTATGTTGTTTATGATCTTGCATGTTCTCCGTTGTTAGTAGCTATCTTGGCCGAGTAGTTGCTAGTGACTCCAAGAGGGGGTATTTATGCTCGATAGTGGGTTCATGCCTCTATTTCACCTGGGGGAGTGACAGAAACCTCTAAGGTGGTAGATGTGCTGTTGCTACTAGGGAGAAAACAACATTCATATGCTCAAGGGCATATGCTTTGTTTACATTACACACTTTGCTTAATGCAATTATCTGTTGTTCGCAACTTAATACTTTTGGGGTGTTCGGATGATATCCCCGAGGGTGGATTATTAGTCATAGATGCAGTTGGATGGCGGTCTATGTATTTTGTTGTAATGCCCAGAGTAAATCTCATAGTGATCTTCTTGACATATCACGTTATCTTTATTCTATCAATTGCCCAACTGTAATTTGTTTACCCAGCATGTTATTTATCTATGGAGAGACACCACTAGTGAACTGTGGACCCCGGTCCTATTTTAATCATATTCAATCACCTGTTTACTTTTCCCGCACTGTTTATTTTACTCGCATATTACTACTGTTTTCCACTCGATACACTCATAACCTTTGTTTCAAGCAAACCGGTGAGATTGACAACCTCATCGCAAGTTGGGGACAAAGTATTTGTTTGTGTGTGTGCAGGTTCCACAAACACCTTCAGTCGTCATCAGTCTCTCTTCTCCTGATCGATAAACCTTGGTTTCTTAACTGAGGGAAAACTAGCCGCTGCACTCATCATACCTTCCTCTTGGGGTTCCCAACGGGCTGGTCATTCACCACGCACAAGGACTGTCTGTTGCCACATTCACCTTAAGCATCAGCTACTTTTCTGGCGCCGTTGCCGGGGAACGAAGAAGAATAATCTCCCTCGTCAACTGGGTGCCATCAAACGCTAGCAGCACTTTTCTGGCGCCGTTGCCGGGGAAGAGAGAAGACTTCTGCGAGGGGAGTTCTTCGCACACACATTCTTTACTTTGTTATTTGTTTTGCTTTACTTTATTTTATTTTACCTGCATTGCTTTTTATCAAAAATCCAAAAAAATTAGAATCCTTGGTAGCTGTTTTTACTTGTTTACTTTCGTTTTGCTGAAATGGGTACTCCTGAAAACACCAAGTTGTGTGACTTTGCTAGCACGAACAATAGTGATTTTATCTGCACTTCTATTGCACCAACTGTTCCTGCTACCACCTTTTATGAGATCAAGCCTGCTTTATTGAACCTTGTTATGAAAGAGCAATTTTCTGGTGCTAGTACTGAAGATGCTGCAGCTCATCTCAACAATTTTGTTGAGCTATGTGAGATGCAGAAATATAAAGATGTTGATAGTGATATTATTAAGCTCAAGCTGTTTCCTTTTTCTTTGAGAGGAAAGGCTAAAGATTGGTTGCTGTCTTTGACTAATAATAGTATTGATTCATGGGCTAAGTGTAAGGATGCTTTTATTGGTAGATATTATCCTCCTACTAAGATTATAGCTTTGCGCAGCAATATTATGAAGTTTACTCAGTTTGATAATGAACATGTTGCTCAAGCTTGGGAAAGAATGAAATCTATGGTAAAGAATTGCCCCACTCATGGACTGACTACTTGGATGATTATCCAAACTTTTTATGCAGGACTGAATTTTTCTTCAAGGAACCTACTTGATTCAGCTGCTGGAGGCACCTTTATGTCCCTTACCTTGGGCGCCGCATCAAAGCTACTCGACAACATGATGGTAAATTATTCCGAATGGCACACCGAGAGAGCTCCACAAGGTAAGAAGGTAAATTCTGTTGAGGAAACCTCTTCCTTGAGTGATAAGATTGATACAATTATGGCTATGCTTGCTAATGATAGGACTCATGTTGATCCTAATAATGTTCCTCTAGCCTCTCTGGTTGCTCAAGAAGAGCAAGTTGATGTGAATTTCATTAGAAATAACAATTTTAATAACAATGCTTATAGGAACAATTTTGCTAGTAACAATTATAGGCCGTATCCTTCTACCAATGGTAAAGGATATGGTAATTCTTATGGTAATTCCTACAACAACACTAGGGCCGCGCCCTCCGAGCTTGAGGTAATGCTCAAGGACTTTATCGGTAAACAAACTGCTTTTAACAAGACTGTTGAGGAAAAGTTAGGCAAAATTGATATTCTTGCTTCTAAAGTTGATAGCCTTGCTCATGATGTTGAACTTCTGAAATTAAAAGTGTTCCCTAATGATGTGAATGTGAGCAATATTGTTGCTGCCGCTAATACTACCCAAGTTAGAATTGATGAAAATACTAGATTGTTAGCGGAATTGCATGCCAGGTGGGAAAGAGAAGATGAGATAGCTAGAGAGATGAAGGTATGTACTATTACTACCTCTAATGATGTTGTTCCTACTGATAGCAACCCTCTTACTTTGATAGGTGTAGAGAAAACTCCCACTCCTTGTGTTAAAAAGCCTAAAACTGCCAAAACTTTTTCTCAAAAGAGTGCTGAAATTTTTCGGAGTGTGGGAGATGATAGCTCTATTTATTTTAATGATTTTGATGTTGATGGCTACAATATATCTGAAGTTATTTTGTTCTTGCAAAAGCTTGCTTTGACTCCCAATGCTAGTTCTTTAAATATTGCTTTTACTAAGCATATTACCAATGCTCTCATAAAGATTAGGGATGAAAAGTTGAAGCAAAAAGCCTCTGTTCCCAAGAAGTTAGAAGATGGTTGGGAACCCATCATTGATATGCATGTTAGTGGTTATGATTGCCATGCTTTATGTGATCTAGGTGCTAGTATTTCCATCATGCCTAGAAAGATTTATGACATGCTTGATTTACCACCGCTTGAAAAATGTTATTTTGATGTTCCTATTGCTGATGTTGCTAAGAAGAAACCTTTGGGAAGGATTAATGATGTTCTTATTGTGGTTAACAATAACCCTGTTCCCGTTGATTTTCTTGTTATGGACGTTGAATGCCATGCTTCATGTCCTATTATTTTGGGAAGACCCTTTCTTCGAACTGTAGGTGCTATCATTGATATGAGGGAAGGCACTATCAAGTATCAATTCCCACTAAAGAAAGGTATGGAACACTTCCCTAGGAAAAGAAAGAAATTACTTTTTGACTCTATTCTTAGAGCAAATTATGAGCTTGATGCTTCATCACTTGATATTACTTGATTCGCACTTTTCTGCGCCTAGCTCAAAGGCGTTAAAGAAAAGCACTCTTGGGAGATAACCCATTGTTTACTTTTCAGTACTTTTTCTTTTATTTGAGTCTTGGAAGTCATTACTACTGTAATGACCGCTCCTTATCTTGTTTATTTCGTTTTTGTGCCAAGAGAAGCCTCTAATTTGAGCGAGGTAAAGATTTGGGGTTATTGCTGTCCTGAAACTGTTTTCGGTGCTGCACCGTAAAAATTCGTGAAAATTCTCTGTTTATCTTTTGGACCTGCGATTTCTTGTGCATATGCCCCAGGTTATATCCAAACTTTTCTTAGTTGAACACTTTTTGATTTGAGCAACAGAAAATCCCTCAAAAATTCGTCCATTATCAGCTGTTCAGTTTTGACAGATTTCTGCCAATATTTGTTTTTGCCACTTTATCGCTTTCTTTTGAGTTCTTTTTTATCATGGAACTCTTGTGGAAGTTGCTACAGTAGTATATACTTTATATGTGGTGGTTTTGAGTTGAAACCTGAAGCTAAAAGAGGTTGAATATATTTTATGCTTACACTAATGTTGCTAATAGAATTGTGTTTAGTTTTGTATGAAGGAAGTTTTCAAGTGTAGGGATTGGAGAATGATGAGATGAGTTGAAGAATGGACAAAAGCTCAAGCTTGGGGATGCCCATGCATCACCCCAAGAAATATCCAAGAAGTACAAGCATCAAAGCTTGGGGATGCCCCCGAGGCACCCCTTCTTCATCGGCAAAAATCAGGTCACCTTTCAAAACACTATATTTTTATTGCTTCATGCACTATGTGTTTTTCTTGGAGCGTCAGTTGTTTTAGTTTTCTTAGTTGGTTTAGTTTGTTTGTTTGCTGCAATAAATGGTTGGACCCCAACAAATTTCCTTTGGAGGAGATGTACTCGTTTTCATTTGCAAAGAATGCTCTAGTTTTCACTCTTATTAAAAATCGAGCGCTCTACTTTTTCTGCTACTGCTTTTGGTTTTCGTTTTCGCCTTGATATGCGTTCAGATCTTGTCATATCTTTTCATCAAGGTGTATTTTTTGCCTCTGATCTTCATTGGTTTTCATCAAAAGAGGTGTTTATAAAAATTTCAAATGGTGTTGGAAAAGAGAAAAAGCTTTGTGCAAAATAGTGGTACAAGAAGGAGCTTGTGTAGACTGCGGCTTAGGCTTTTTCATGTCATGCTTGATGTCTTTTTGATAGTATGCTTAGTGGTTTTGCTGTAGCATGACTTGTCTCAAATAACTGAGATTGCTTAATGAGCCTTTGAAAAATCATGCGTTGTTTTTATTGTATGGAAGCATTATTTTGGTTTTCTCCTTGATGCTTTATTTGGGTTGATTTGGCGCATGCTCACACATGTTAGACTCTTACAAAGTCGCCATTAGCCTTCATGATCATTTAGTTTTTGACTTTTGATGCCATCGTATGCTTCTTTTAATGTCGCTTTGTCGCTTTGCATGATTATGGCCATTATTGCTCTCTTAGTTGGTCGCTCCTAGTCTTTTGCTAGCCCTCGCCTTGTACTGAGTATGAGCTCTACTCGTGCATCCAACTCCTAAAAGCCAAGTTTGCCATTGTGTCCACTATAAATTCCTATGCATGGTATTTGTAAGCCATTCCAAAGTAAAATTTTCGTGTGCTACCTTTCAAAAACCTTCAAAATACTTCTCGTTTTGTGACACTGTTTTCAGCTCATGGGGACGTAGTGGTCGGATTTGCTATCTTCCATATTGTTTATTCCAAAAAAAAGGAAAAAAGAAAGAAAAAAAGGCACTCCTCCAAAGAATGTGAATGTTGGTGGGCACCCGATGGAATCGGTTAGCCATGGTATGTGAAAGGAAAAGGTGGGGAGGAGTGCCAAGTTTTATAAAAAGAGCACAAAGTGCCAATTTCTCTCTCAAAAACTTGCTTTATTTTTGTATGGAAGATAGTAAGAACCCCATTGCCAGTCGTTGACAAAGACAACCACCTCTCAAAATCAAGTTTTATCTCTGTTTTACAAATGAAAAGCTCTAGCACATGTTTAAATCACTGCTTCCCTCTGCGAAGGGCCTTTCTTTTACTTTTATGTTGAGTCACCACCTTCTTTCTTTATGCACCATTAAGAGAGCATAGTTGTCATTCTTAGTGTGATATGCATTGTCCCAAAGTTCATTGATTGACTCATATTGTTGGTTTCACTTGTTCTTAAATTATTTGTATCTAGTCGCCCTCTTAAACTTTGAGGTGTCCTATGCATTTATGTTTTGCTCTCTCTGAAGGACAAGCTGAAAACCATTTGTATGTTTTTCCTTATGATTTGAACACACGTTTGACTTTCATTGTTTCATTATCATGATCTTTTGTTTGTGTTCATTTGCATGTTTACAACATGGTTGCTAAGTTCTTATTGTCATGATTATATCTTTCATGCCCATGTTTTAAGTTCTATTGATCCCAGCTCACCAATGCTTACATATATGATCAAGATTGTGTTGGTGCATGTCACCTCAAAAATTATTCTTTTGTTATCACTTACCTACTCGAGGACGAGCAGGAGTTAAGCTTGGGGATGCTTGATACGTCTCAAACTATCTATAATTTTTGATGCTCCATGCTTGTTTTTACACCATTTGTATATTGTTTCGTTACACTTAGTGGTACTTTTATACATTTTCCGGAACTAACCTATTAACGAAGTGCCACAGTGCCAGTTTCCTGTTTTCTGCTGTTTTTGTGTTTCAGAAGTGATACACAGGAAATATTCTCGGAATTGGACGAAACAAGTTCCTGAAGTCATATTTCACGGGGAAGCTTCCAGACATCCGAAGAGCTGACGGAGGGGGGCCACCAGGGCCCCACACAAGGGGGCGGCGTGGCCTGGCCCCTGGCCGCGCCACCCCTGTGTGAGGACACCTGGTCCCTCTCCTGACATCACCCCTTCGCCTATATATACCCCCTGACGAGAAAAACCTAAGGGCCCGATCAGTTTTCCAGAATACATCGCGATCCGCCGCCGCCGTCGACCCGAAGATCGGGAGGGTCCAGAAGCTCTTCCCGGCACCCTGCCGGAGAGGGGAATCGCCACCGGAGGTCTTCTTCATCGCCATGCTTGCCTCCGGAGCGATGAGTGAGTAGTCTACCTTGGACTATGGGTCCATAGCAGTAGCTAGCTGGTTGTCTTCTCCACCATGTGCTTAATGTTTAGATCTCATGAGCTGCCCTACATGATTGAGATCACTGTTATGTAATTCTATGATGTTGGTTTGTTGGGATCCGATGAATATTGGTGTTTATGATTAAGTTGCTGTACTGAATTATATCTTTTGTTATCTCTATGTTGTTTATGATCTTGCATGCTCTCCGTTGTTAGTAGCTATCTTGGCCGAGTAGTTGCTAGTGACTCCAAGAGGGGGTATTTATGCTCGATAGTGGGTTCATGCCTCTATTTCACCTGGGGGAGTGACAGAAACCTCTAAGGTGGTAGATGTGCTGTTGCTACTAGGGAGAAAACAACATTCATATGCTCAAGGGCATATGCTTTGTTTACATTACACACTTTGCTTAATGCAATTATCTGTTGTTCGCAACTTAATACTTTTGGGGTGTTCGGATGATATCCCCGAGGGTGGATTATTAGTCATAGATGTAGTTGGATGGCGGTCTATGTATTTTGTTGTAATGCCCAGAGTAAATCTCATAGTGATCTTCTTGACATATCACGTTATCTTTATTCTATCAATTGCCCAACTGTAATTTGTTTACCCAGCATGTTATTTATCTATGGAGAGACACCACTAGTGAACTGTGGACCCCGGTCCTATTTTAATCATATTGCAATCACCTATTTACTTTTCCCGCACTGTTTATTTTACTCGCATATTACTACTGTTTTCCACTCGATACACTCATAACCTTTGTTTCAAGCAAACCGGTGAGATTGACAATCTCATCGCAAGTTGGGGACAAAGTATTTGTTTGTGTGTGTGCAGGTTCCACAAACACCTTCAGTCGTCATCGTCTCTCTTCTCCTGATCGATAAACCTTGGTTTCTTAACTGAGGGAAAACTAGCCGCTGCACTCATCATACCTTCCTCTTGGGGTTCCCAATGGGCTGGTCATTCACCACGCACAAGGACTGTCTGTTGCCACATTCACCTTAAGCATCAGCTACTTTTCTGGCGCCGTTGCCGGGGAACGAAGAAGAATAATCTCCCTCGTCAACTGGGTGCCATCAAACGCTAGCAGGCATATGCTTTGTTTACATTACACACTTTGCTTAATGCAATTATCTGTTGTTCGCAACTTAATACTCATGGGGTGTTCGGATTGATATCCCCGGGAGTGGATTATTAGTCATAGATGCAGTTGGATGGCGGTCTATGTATTTTGTTGTAATGCCCAGAGTAAATCTCATAGTGATCTTCTTGACATATCACGTTTATCTTTATTCTATCAATTGCCCAACTGTAATTTGTTTACCCAGCATGTGTTATTTATCTTATGGAGAGACACCACTAGTGAACTGTGGACCCCGGTCCTATTTCCATCATATTGCTATCACCTGTTTACTTTACTCGCACTGTTTACTTTACTCGCATACTCTACTGTTTTCCACTCGATACGCTCATAACCTTTGTTTCAAGCAAACCGGTGAGATTGACAACCTCATCGCAAGTTGGGAACAAAGTACTTGGTTGTGTTGTGTGCAGGTTCCGCGTTGCTACTGGCCGAAGACGAGTCAACAAGTATCGTTAAATGGCGCCCTTGTTGGAGTGTTATTAAGCCAGTCTGCATCACCTTCAGTCGTCATTGTCTGCTTTTCTCCTGAACGATAAACCTTGGTTTCTTAACTGAGGGAAAACAAGCTGCTATACTCATCATACATTCCTCTTGGGGTTCCCAACGGGCTGGTCATTCACCACGCACAAGGACCTCTGATCTCCCACATCAACTTGGAGTATCAGTGGCCCCACCACCTGGTGGCACGGCCAGGGGCTGGCCCGCGCCACCATATGGTGTGGCCGGCCCCTGGTCCCCCTCCGTCTCTTCTTTGGACTCCGTCTCATGTCAGGAAAAATAGGAACTTCGGCTTTTGTTTCGTCCAATTCCGAGAATATTTCCCATGTAGCTTTTCTGAAACACAAAAATAGCAGAAAATATGGAACTGACACTATGGCATCTCGTTAATAGGTTAGTTCCGGAAAATGCATAAAAACGCCATGAAGTATAACAAAACTCAAAGCAAATGGTGTATAAACAAGCATGGAACATCAAAAATTATAGATACGTTTGAGATGTATCAGCCATCGATGATGATGGTGTCGGACTCCTGAGAGTGTGTCCCGTACTCTATAGGCGGTGAAGCCATGCCCAGTGGCTCATCGGAGCCCACAACGAACCTGCCGGTGGCGATCCCACCAACAAAGATGGTGTGCATCTCATGGTAGTTCAATATGGGCTTGTTGAGGAACTCGACATCCTTGGGATGATCCTAAACAGGGATGACAAGGAAGATTGTTAGATGTAGGCATGAATGATCAAAGGGCAGTCCTAGGTAATAAGGTGCTAACCGTGATATGGCCCTGGTAGTGGTCAGTCTCTAGCACGATGGTGCAGGTCTCCTCATCCCATTGAGCGCCGCTCAGATCTCTCAGCTTGTTAATTTGGATCCACCTCGTCCTCCACTTTCTCAGGTGGCTGTACACCTGAGTAGAAGTCACCTCCGCTCCACAATGCTCGAAGAGCGCCTTGGAAACAGAAACAAGATGGACCTCTTTGAAGCCCTTGTCAGTACGAACGCCAGTCTTGATCAGGTCACACATCTTCTAGAGGATGAAGGTCGACTAGAAAGGCAGACACTTCATGGTGCCCTTCATGTTCGCTTGCGCGGTTTTGCGAGCTGAGGCTGCCTCACTCAGCTCCTTGTCCTTCTTTGCTTGTGCTCTGAGACGATCCGAGATGCGCAAACTGAGCCTGGTCGGAACACTGCCCAACCACCATGTCCGCAACTTTGATGCCATGGGAGGCTGCGAATCGGCGATAAATGAAGGGATCTGGGACTCCTCGAAGGGGACCAGAGCCTGGCTAAGGAATTCCGGGCACAAGTCCTACATTGCCGCACAATGTAGAAGCAAATTATGACTACAAGCCCACATAAATAAATAGTAGGCATACAAAGAAGAAGAAGCTTACACATGGCAAGATTTTGTGCTACACATGCTAATACTCACAAATCGACGAAACTAAGCTTACACATACCAAGATCTTTGCTACAAGCCAGCATCAGGGACAGATCTAAGCAAAACAAGTCACATATCTAACCCTAACATCAAGATAGTGCTCGATATGTTATGGTGTTTGAACTTACAGTCATGGCTGGAGGTGAATCCTTGTCGAAGAAGTGGTCGAAGCCGCCGCCATCGCCGCCAACACCGCCTACTTACCTTCCTTGCGTGTGGGAGAAGTGAGCTCGAAGAGGAAAAATGACGATTTCGAACGAGGTGGTGAGAGGAGGGGGTAGAAACAGAGGGGCGGTCTCGGCGGGAGGTGACGAAATCCTCTCGCCCCCTTTTTTGCCTGCGCGCGGGAGCTTGCGCCATCTTCATGGTCGCAGCCGCTCGTGCGGGGGTTGACCGCTTTTGGCTCACGGGAGTCAGAGACAATGGTGACTCTGGGGAAACGCTCGATTCGGAGGTATCCCCGGGGCCTGTGTGGAGGGTGTTTTAACGTGCGTGCGGACCACATTTTGGATGCAGCCTAGGAATCCAATCAACGGCCTCTTGGCTCCCCAAACCTGGTCCATCCGCTCACAGCCTACCAATCGCGCCCCAAGTGTCCCCGTTTTTTTACTGTTCGGCCTCCAACTAGATATCAAGCGAGAATACCCAGACCGAATGTCCAGACCCGCCAAACACCTGGAATTGTGGTATTCGGGGCTAAAACCACCCGAATATCTAATACCTAGGCCTAAATCGAACATCCAAACGAACCATTAGAGATTCATCTATTTTTGAAATCCGCACAACGTTCGACATTTTTCTTTGACGTGACACAATGTTCGACTCAAACGATGGCTCCCCTGATCCCCTCTCTCCATCAAACCGCGACAGTTCTTGCGGCGGCGTGTTCCAAACCACCTACGTACCACCGAACCGGCGCGTCCGAAACGCACCGACTGATCGCACATACAACCGCGCCGAAACGCATCTCCGCCCCTACAAGCCACAGCCCGCACGCAACCCGTGCACCGTGACGGGGCCCAGCAGGAAACCAAAAAAGAGCCCCACCGCAAAACTTACGCCCACCTCTCCACCCCGCTACGCCCACACGCACTCCACACCCGGACTCTGCCCTGCCCAACCCCTGCCGCCCCACCACCGCCGCGCCGCCCCCCCACTCCCCCTCCCCGCCGCCCCTCCACCCCTGACGCACCACACCACGCCGCCGGCCGTCAGAACGCGGGGGCACGGCCGTGTCCGTCGGCGCCCGGGTTGCCGGAGCGGGGAACCTAGGGTTGCCCCCCGATGGCCGGCGGGGAGAGGACCTTCAAGGCCAACTTCAGCGCCGAGGGGGTGGCGGCGCTGCGGGGGCGCATCAGGGAGAAGCTCGACGCGCTCTTGGAAGATTACACCGACGACACCCTCGTGGTGAGTGCCCCCGCCATCCGCCCCCTCCCCCCATCTCCCTCCCCCGCGCGATCCCCCGATCCGTCGCCTAAAACCCTAGCGGCTATACACGCACGATTTTACTTCTGCGGGTTATGGATAAGGATGGGCCGAATGCTCGGATATTCGCCTCGTATCGTGTATCGTGGTGGAATTGGGATAGTTTAGGTTGCCGTGCTACCTGCATTGGGGTTTTGCTGCCGTTCCTGTGCTTCGCGGATTGGGGAATCGTTCGATTTTTTCCACCAAGTTTAGGCTCTGCATTCGAATGGTGGAGTAGACGGTATTCGCGGTGTATCCGATCAGATTAAGCGCTATTTTATTCATTTTAATAATGGGAGGGTGAAGAATTAGCTAAACAATTTTGCAGTTTGGTGTGGGGTGTTGTATACATTGCTTGTTGATCAGTGGTGCCGAGTTTAAGCGTGGGTCCAGTTTCTAGCACTTGCAAAGTTTTAGTGGGTTGGCAATGTTGCTTGCTTCTGCTGGCTGTATTGTCTTTTGGGGGTTAGTTTGTTTTGATTGTTTTACATGCTTTAATCTTTTTCGCCTGATCTGCAGGCTTATTTGGGTTAATGCAGGCCTTAAAAGATTCTATATCAAGTGTGGCTTCAATGTACAAGCCCACGGACCACTGAGTTTGTTGTATCTAACTATTTTGTTTTGTCTGACAGGAGTATGTCGCCGTGTTGGTCAGAAATGGGAGACGAAAGGATGAGGTTGCATCGGAGCTGAAGGTGTTCTTGGGAAAAAACAACGACACATTCATATCCTGGTTATTTGCTTGCATCCAAATCTTTGTAACTTTGTTTCTTTTTCCATAGCACCATTTATCCACCAGTACTGAGAATCAATGTTTATGCAGGTTGTGGGATCACCTCTCCTCAAATTTGCACCTTTATGTGCATCCCAAAGCCATCTCAACTAATGACGAAGCTAAAAACACTCGTGTTACTGCCAGAGGATTGCCTGCCCATGATTCGTCTAGCAATATACAGACTAGTCGTGAACCTGAAGCTGAAACCCAGAAAACAACCAGAGTTCAAGAGAAGAGGGAGTGGGGAGGAATGGTTCGATTGCAATCAGAAGCTGTTCCCCTGATTCGAAGTGTTGTATCTCCTGTTTCACATGCAGAGGAGAAAACTCATCATAAATTAGAGCCTGTAAGACGGCCCCGCTCGCCAGACGTGCAGCACCATAGAAAGAGAAGCAGAGAGGACGACACGCGGCCAGCTAAGGTCTCTAAGGCTCTCTCAGTCACATGGTCTAATTTTTCAAAGCATCTCCATGTTCATAGAATGCCCTTTTCTGTTGTTTTATCTTATATGCAAGTCATATCATGAATCAGGTAGTCCCATATTAAGAAAACTAATTCTCGACATATGGTATCCTGTAATCTTGAAAGACAAATCTGCCAATTGATTTTGTATTTGTATTTCACATTTGACTACATGATTGATGGCCACTCTTTTCTTCTTACAACACCTATATTCTGATAATATATTCTTATAACACTAGAACATTTTGTTTGCCATTGTTGGAGAATAATTTCTAATTGGGAACATAATTTGAAGAACCTGCTTGTGCGCTACATGTAATTGGACACACTTAATGATTCTTACTGTTTATGTTTTATATACTACTCCCTCCGACCACTATTACCTATTGCTAATATGGATGTATCTAGACACATTTAAGTATCTAGATACATCCATACTAGAGACAAGTAATAGTGGCCGGAGGGAGTAGTAAAACCCTGACTTGTCCGTCTAATCCTGTTATATGATTTGTATTTAGCTTCTGGTAATCACTTTTTGTTGTTGTCTGGAATTAAGTTAGTGTATCTATATGTAGATATTTGACTATCCATTCCATTTTACAAAGCATATTTTGGAAGCTCGGCACTTTCAGAAAAGTCCAGTTTCACCCTAAATTTTTTAAGTTAGATTGAATACAGTTATGACAGATATGTGCTATCCTAGTTTATTTATATCACTATCGTGTATGACATAATGTAAGGCCCATCAATTCTTAAGCTGTTTTTTTATTTTTTATTTTGTTGGTAATATTTTTTATCTTTCCAGAGAACATCCCAGCAAGTCATTAGTGCACCACGCCGGCTTCTTCAGTTTGCTGTTCGTGATGCTGTCAGACCTGTGCAGCCAGCGCCAGTGACCCCTAGATTGGAATCGTCTTCCAAGCGACTTCGTTCTGTGGTGTCTACAGTAGTACCAGATTCAGCAGTTAATGGCAGTTTACAGAAAGTGAAGTCTGACCTGAGAATACCAGGTGCCGCAGCAGCATTAAGAGCCGCAGCTGAGGCTGCTGAAGATGTTCTCAAGGACAGATATGCTGATAGTGTTTTTGACCGACATTCTGAAAGTGTCTTTGACAGATTGGGTAGAAGGCCTCTATCAACTGCTACCCGAGAACCATTCGATTTCAGAGAACAAGATCCGGAAGAAGGAGAATACAAGCACATAGATGATGCCCGGGCAGAAAAACATATAGAATTTCATGAAAGAAATCAGTATGTTGCCGGTGATACTTATATGTATGACCGGGAAATAGAGAAAGCTGCTGATTCTGCACGTGATAGCTATCGGCATGAAGACACTGGTGCAGTTAGGTATAATGGTGTGAATCCTTATCGAAGTAGGCCTTCTAGTGAAGGCAAAGAGTCATTAGTAGCGGGGTACAATATGGCAGAAGGAGCTGCTGGTCTAAGAAGCAGAAGGTCGATAGCTGAAGACACACATGCTAGTTCAGGAACAAGAACATCTGAAAAGGTCCTCAATATATCTGCTAACAGTAATACTCGGACTCCTCCCAATCATGAAACATCAAGAAATGCTGCCACATTTGAGCAGCAAGTGCTCATGGGGAAGAAAGATGTTGGCTCAAGAAAAGCAAGTGTGGCAGTTGCACATGCTAAAGATACACACATGGCCGATATTTCCAAAGTAAGTTTCCGAAGGCTAGCATTTCACTCTTTTTTATACTGTACCAAGTGCATGAATGACTAGGTTGTACAGAATTATTATCTATGGAATAATAGCTTGGGATATCACCTAAAAAAAATGAATTTCTCACATTTCTATGGTCAGAAATGTAGCTTTTCTTAAATTTGTTTGGAATCACGTTACCCCGCATGGTACACTGTAGCTTTGAAAAGACCAGTGCCTGTTCTACATGGTTTGTCCAATTCCTTAGGAGGGAAAAAAGGTCTAAATCAAGTCACAAAGCTCAGGAAAATGAATCTAGGATTTTCTAGCTACATTTTGGATAGCTAATCTCATAATTTTGTTGGAGTGCACTTACATGGACATGGCATTATCAGTGTTAAATCAAGCGCTCCTAAGCGCACACTTAAGCGCGCCTAAGCTCTGAGAGGAGGCAAAACGCCTAGCGCTTAATTGCGCTTCAGTGTGCGCTTACTTGCGCAAAGGAAAAGGAAAAACGCTCGCTCAGCGCTTACCGCTTAATAGAACATAGGATATTATATTTTTAGTCTGCTGGGATGTAAGCAGCATTGGCATTTTTACATAATTACATATTCGTATTGGCTATGAGTGCCTTCCATTTTTAGTAGATAGGATTTCTGCTGGCTTCATCGGTAGGCTCGTGTAGTTTGTTACGTCATCTCCAAAAGTATAAGTTGCATTGGTATCAAGAAAGTTTTTTTCACGATTGCATAAAAGGAGTAAATATAGTGGCTTTGGCATCGAGGGTTAACATTGATATCGAATAACCTTTCTATCCTTCCCCAATGGATCTACATCATTTTAGTATTTTTGGTTTCTCCATTTGTGTCTTCTCAGGCGCCTCAGTCGTACAATAATTTTGTTTTCTAGATTGATTTATGATGGTAAATGATGTTATAGTAACCTCTTTGAAATTATATCGCAGGACTCAGTGAATTCAAGTTCATTGGTGGAGGCACCCAAGACTTCATCAGTTGGTATGTAGCACGGGTCGCTCATTGTTTGTTTGACTACCTTAACATTTAAAGAATTTTTCCTTGTGGAAACACTTGTAGCCTGTTAATATTTTGTTATTCCTGTAACGCTTGAAATCGAGTAAATTGACATTCACTAACAGGAACTAATAACTGCAATTGATTATGCAACAGGCCCTTTATTCAATAGGAAGTTTCTGCACCAGTTTTTCTCTTAAACATCTTTATTGTGCTATGACGTATTTTATCCTCCCAAATTACATTTTGCTTTGTCTTCTATCCCCTACTTTGTTAAAGCAGTTTATGTTTTTTCCTTCAGCTGCTACAGGCCAACCTGAAAGTAGCCCTGATTCTAGAACTGTCTTTGTTAGCAATGTAAGTATATATTTTTTTTTGCTTTTTACCCTTCTGGTTATGCAGCAGAAGAGTTCCTCTGTTACTAGTGATTTTTTTGTTGGACTTTAGGTACATTTTGGTGCAACAAAAGATGCTCTTTCTCGTCATTTCAATAGATGTGGGGCTGTGCTAAAAACTCTTATTGTTTCTGACGGTGTCACTGGTCAGCCAACAGGGTAAGAATTCTTAAGCCTGTCTGAACATTCTGAAATATAGTATTTTTTTAAAACTATATACTAAGTTGGGCTTTCTTTCTTTTTGTCTAATCAGCTCAGCGTACATTGAGTTTTTGCAAAAAGATTCAGCAGAGCAGGCACTAACCCTGAACGGGACGTCTTTTATGTCACGCATTTTGAAGGTAACTGCAATGGCCTAATTTTTAGTTCTTTTGAAGGGATATGTAGATAATTTTTTGATCGATATTCATGATAGAGCTGCTCTAACAACATTTGGTATTGAAACTTAATATTCAAAGATGTTGTCTATATACGATATTCCATTAGTAGGGCCATTCCTTTTGTCAGTAACTTTATTACTGAGATGATAGCCTATTGATAAGTATGGCAATGAAAAGTATATATTCATCAATTGCAAACGATTTTGCACTTTCATGTGGAAGTATTCACGACCGCAAGATATTGGAACAACTTTTCATGAATTTGCTTACATATTTGCTCCAGCAATTAACTGTGATGTGATGCAGGTTGTTCGAAAAAGCTCTGTCGAAGTACCTCAAGTGCCTGGCTGGTCCCGTGGTGCTCGTGCGTCACCATTTGCTTCAAGGCTCATTAGAACCGCATACCCAAGACCGACATTTCCTGGGGCTAGTCGCGGACGTTTAGGACTGAGAGGTAATGCTCGGAATTTTCAGTGGAAGCGGGAGGCTGCTGATTCCGTTGATGCGGGAAAACCTAGTCAAGCTACACCTGTAACTCTTGGGAGTCAGACATTAACGCGAAGCTTCACCTACACACGCACTGAGCCAAAACAGGATGTTGGTGCGACAGCAAACATTTGATCGGCTCCTCCACAGCATGCTGCTAGTCCTGATGAAACTCACAGAGGTAGCTCAAAATTCATGGCCATTCCATAGTTTAGCCTCTTTTGGTAAATACTATTTAGTTGGAGAGCTTAGTGGCTGGCAGGTTTTATGGGACTGAACTTGAGCCGTAATCTGTGAGTGATTTTGTGTGCTCCCCCATCGGCGAGGCATGCATGCTGTCCAATCTATGTTAATTATGTGGACTGGAGAAATGTCAAAAATGAGGCTGTAGAATGTTAGGCACATTTTAACGTTTGTTATTATTGATAGATTTTGTCAGCTTCCACGGACTCCTCGTTAAACTATGCGATCTTTTCTACTCCAGGAATTTAAGGGCATTCAGTATCCCGCTCTTGTATGATTTGCTATAGTTTTTTTTTTAATGTACAGTTCATGGCAGTAACACCTGTCCATTGATCCTGGATGTTATGTAGTGTAGTAGTGTACATATTTTATCCTGGGGAGTGGAGACGGACATTTGTCTTGGAATCAGGTAAAACTCACGGGTGGCACAACTCGAAGCATTGGATGACATCTCTTTCATAATCCTCGTCTTGCTGTCTCAGCTGATTATCTCCACCTGCAGACCTCCTACTTATAATATTCTTGCGTCTGGAGTGGACTTGTGTCTTTTGCTGGTAGGATTTCCGTGATGTTAACCTTTAGGTATAATAGTAACCTCGAATCAGTTTTTTTTTTAACTTTCTGCACTTGCGCTCAATAATTCAAGGTAAGTTGGTTTTGTGGCACCATTAAAGTAAAACTTTGCTTGACAATGATGTAACCACTCACACTATCCGCCCAGCTTAGTGACGGTGGCAGAGGCCAAAGCAACAACCACTCTACAAGTAGACACTGTACTGTAGAGTGGTTGTTACACAGCCGTGAATTCGTGATGCTCCAGTGATCCATTCCTGACCTGCCTATGCTTATCCCTGAAAGGCTGAAAGAACGCGAGATCAGAATCCACGGTCCTTCCCCGCATCACTTGGCTTTCCTGCTGCCTAGACGTTCAACTGGTGGTGGTCGCCTGTGCTCTCAAGGTCCTGTCCTGTAGGATAGCTCGTCAGGCGGCGTCACATCACCTCCAACACCAAGGACAAGGGTGCCACTCCAAAGTCCAAAAAATTCCACAAGAAATAATAATATTCAGTACGAATGCAAAAGCTGCCGCATCAAACCTGACTCATCCTACCAACAATTCCTGCAGATCCTGCAGCTCACACGCTAGTGCAAAGCACATGTCAATCCGCCGTCGTCTCCTACCTAGCGCTCTAGTCTAGTCTATCCAACACAACGTGAAAATACTCTGCGTCTCCAGTGGCCCAAGAAACATCACACGCCGGCCTTGACCAGCAACAGCACAAACTGTCTCTTGCTCTCGCTCGGTCAGTCACTAGCTAGCTCCTGGTCACACTCACAGTCCTCACTCATTGTCCATGGCAGCTCGCCGGCCGGCTTCCTCCGTGTCCATGGCACCCACAACCGTCGCCTGTCTACCTCTCTACGTGCTCCTCCTATCGCTGATGATCACCACCTCGTCCTCGGCGGCAGAAGCGGAGCAGCCAGCACAGGACCTCTTGCTCAGCTTCAAGGCGTCCCTGCACGACCCCTCCGGCGCGCTCGCCTCCTGGTCCAGCTCCACGCCCTACTGCAACTGGCCCCACGTCACCTGCACGGCCGCCGCGACCAACACCTCGTCCGTCTCGCTCTCCGTCTCTCTCCAGGGCCTCGGCCTCTCCGGCGACATCAACGCCTCCGCGCTCTGCCGCGTGCCGGGCCTCGCCGGCCTCAGCCTCGCCTCCAACGCCTTCAACCAGACCGTCCCGCTGCAGCTCTCGCGGTGCGCCTCGCTCGTCTCCCTCAACCTCAGCTCCGCCGCCTTCTGGGGCCCGCTCCCGGAGCAGCTCGCCGCGCTCGCCGGCCTCACCGAGCTCGACCTCAGCGGCAACGACATCGAGGGGACGGTTCCCCCCGGCCTCGCGGCGCTGCGGGGCCTCCAGGTGCTCGACCTCCGCGGCAACCGCCTCTCCGGCGTGCTCCACCCGGCGCTGTTCCAGAACCTCACCAGCCTGCACTACCTCGACCTGTCCGGGAACCAGTTCCTCGAGTCCCCGCTCCCGCCGGAGCTCGGCGGGATGGCGAGCCTCCGGTGGCTCTTCCTGCAGGGCTCAGGGTTCACCGGCGCGATCCCCGAAACCTTTCTTGCGCTGGAGCAGCTGGAGGCCCTCGACCTGTCCATGAACAGCCTGACCGGCGCCGTGCCGACGGGGTTCGGCCTCAGGTTTCAGAAGCTGCTGTCCCTGGACTTGTCGCGGAACGGGCTCTCCGGGCCGTTCCCGAGCGGCGTTGACAAGTGCCTCATGCTGCAGAGGTTCGAGGTGCAGGGCAACGCCTTCACCGGGGAGCTCCCCGCCGGCCTGTGGTCGCTGCCGGATATCCAGGTGATCCGCGCCGAGAACAACCGCTTCTCCGGCCGGCTGCCCGAGTTCCCAGGCGGGGTGTCTCGGCTCGAGCAGGTTCAGGTTGACAACAACAGTTTCTCCGGCGGGATACCTCGGAGCATCGGCCTGATTCGCACCATGTACCGGTTCTCCGCCTCCCTGAATCAGCTCAGCGGCGGCTTGCCGGACAACCTGTGCGACTCGCCGGCGATGAGCATCATCGACGTCTCCCACAACGCGCTCTCCGGCCCGATCCCCGAGTTCAGGAACTGCAAGAGGCTGGTGTCGCTGCGCCTGTCCAGCAACGGTTTCACAGGGACGATACCGGCTTCCCTCGGTGGCTTGCCGGTGCTGACGTACATTGACCTGTCCAGCAATGGCCTCACCGGTGCCATTCCGGCAGAACTCCAGAACCTGAAGCTTGCGCTGCTCAACGTCTCTTACAACCGTCTCTCTGGCCGTGTGCCTCCGCAGCTGGTCTCCGGCCTTCCTGCCGTGTTTCTTGAAGGGAACCCGGAGCTCTGCGGTGCCGGACTGCCGAACGACTGCGATACACCATTGAGGAAGCATAACGGACTAGCATTGGCTGCAACCGTGGCGTCATTCGTTACCGGAGCGGCGCTGCTGGCTATAGGAGCATTTGCAATCTGCAGGAGGGTACGAGGCAATAAATCATCCCCATGGAAGCTGGTGCTCTTCCACCCGATCAAGATCACCGGAGAGGAATTGTTCGCCGCGTTTCAAGACAGGAACGTCATTGGCAGAGGAGCGTTTGGAAAGGTTTACGTGATCGCGCTACAGGATGGGCAAAATGTGGCAGTAAAGCGGCTGTTCTGTTCAGGCAAGCTAGCATTCAGAGAAGTGAAGAATGAGATGAAAGTACTGGCAAAAATCCGGCACAAGAATGTTGCAAAGATCCTAGGCTTCTGCTACTCACAGGGAGAGGTCAGCGTCATATATGAATACTTCCAGAAAGGAAGCTTACAAGACATGATCTACGCGCCGAAGTTCACGCTGGGGTGGAGGGACAGGCTAAAGGTTGCACTGGGAGTAGCTCAAGGGCTCGCGTACCTTCACCATGATTATACTCCTTGCGTGCTGCACCGTAATCTGAAGTCGAGCAATGTGCTGCTTGCTGATGACTTCGAGCCCAGGATTGCAGGGTCTGGGATTCATCGTGTTGTCGGGGAAAAGGCATACCGATCTTCCTTGGATTCCGATTTGAATCACAGGTGCTACGTCGCGCCAGGTATGCATTTCTCTAGTTGAATCGGCACACTCAGGTTTTGTTGAATCTGTACACTTTGAATACTCACTTCAGATGTTCAGAAGCACCTTGTGTACTATTCACCCTTACTACATAGTTTCAGTACTAACCTCACTTTATATTTGCACCTTACATATCGAAAAGGCAGAGTTGGTTCTACCTCTCAGTAGATTCATGGCTGCACATTTAACTAAGTTCTCTTCTGTTATCCTGAAACCAGAGCAAAACTTCACCAAGAACCCAACAAACTATATGGACGTATACAGCTTTGGGGTCATTCTTCTGGAGCTGATCACCGGGAGGCCAGCAGAGCAGCCGGCGTCCAAGGACTGCTTAGACATCGTTAGCTGGGTGCGGAGGCGAATCAACTTGATCGACGGCGCATCGCAGATACTTGACCCGAGCATATCCCGCACCGCCCAACAGGGGATGCAGGCAGCCCTAGAGCTTGCAGTGCGCTGCACGTCGGTGAAGCCTGAACAGAGACCGGCCATGTATGAAGTTGTGCAGTTGCTGCAGGCATTGTAGTTCAGCGTTCATCCACGGACACCACCATAAACTGAGGCTGCTACGGGATCTTGACTGGAGCCATGGACACCACCATACACTGAAGTTGCTACGGGATCTTGTTGACTGGAGAAGCACTTCAATGTTCTGTCTCAGCCTCTCAGGTTGTGATGTTTTGACTTCAGACTATCTGTAACCATGTAGTTCATGCATGTTGTATATATTGTGGGATTGTGATAACATTGAAAGAATAAAGAGAAATGACATGACAAGCCCTTCCATGTTACCACTGTGATTTCCATGTTTGCTCAGCAAGCAGTTTTTATGTACAATAGGAACTTAAAGAAGAAACAGCCATACATGATAAAAGAACAATCCCAACTCGCCAATATTTGAATATCCTCTTCATCCACGAACACAACCATACTACAATGAAGTTGCTATTGGATCTTGACTGGACAAGCACTTCTATGTTGTCTCAGGTTGTTATGTTCTGAGTTCAGACCATCTGTTGCATGTAGCTCCTGCATGTTGTGAATACTGTGGGTTTATGACAATGAGAGAATAAAGAGGAATATAATACCACTGTGATTTGCATGTTCTCTCAGTATGCAGTTTTGAGGTACAAAAGAAACTTCAGAACAACAAGTGATACAGCGATTAAAGAACAATTCATTCACGAATATTTGAATATCCTCTTGCTTATTCCATCATAATATGATGGACATAAGCTTACAACAACAATTATTCCATTACATGATATGAACAACATATAAAGATGATATGGATTACAAACCAACAATCGACTGAAGCAAATTATTTTAAGGAACATATAAATGAGAACAAACTATTGGCTACATGAAGCAATAACACTTCCAGATCTTCTGCATCTTCAGATCAGGCAAGATAAACATAATTTCCACCAATATGGCTGGTGGAGCTCACTATGCCGCCAAGCAGTTTGGCGACGCATCACTCTTCCGCTTCAATATCTTGTTCACGGTCGGCCCGGACTCTTGCCCGGGTCTGATAAACTCTTCTGCCTTCATTATTAGTGTTGCAGTTATTCACCATGTCGCTGAGAAAGTACCAGCAGATTGTGGTTTGCGGAGAACCACCCGGTACAACTCCACCTGGAGGAAGGCAAGGTGTAGACCTCCCAATTGCCATGTCAAAGACCATGCCCTGATCCCTGCCCCTTCCGCCGATCCAGTAGACGCAGTTACCCTTGAGCCCGAGAACACCTTCAGCATACATGGACACCGCGTTATTCCTCCCGACAAACACTGAGTAGCCCCCCAAGTCCGTCACAGCATCCCAGCACGGTTGGCGACGCGGATAATACCTCAGAACCAATACTTCATTCTCTGCAACACGGCGATGACCGCCTCCTGGCAGCTGCAAAGTGACCGTGCAGCTCGCATTCCTCCAGATCTGGTACATATTACCCTCACAGAAAACCAGGTTCTTGGCACTGGTGAAAACAGAGACTGTGCTGTATGGCGGGGCAAAACTGGTGGCAGGGTCGAACGGAAGGTTTCCGTCAGACAACAAGGGCTCGACAATGGCCGGCGCGTTTAGGTCTGGTCCAACAGATCCGGGAGGAACTCTCCTAAGAGGCATGAACACGTCCGGGTAGAAGGTACCCTTCATTGTCGTCTGCGACATCGCGACTGGATTCTGCTCTCTCCACCGTCGATGCTCATAGCAGATCATGCGCATGTTGCGCTGCTGCTGGGTCCGCCTCCCGTGAAAACGGAGCGCGGCACGCTCTCCGGGAGACGGGAGTAAAGGTACCGCTGGGCCCGATGAGGAGCCGGCCGGATCCTCGACCATGATAGGTTTCCTGCGGCGGCGCTCCGGCAGGCGGAGCACGTGGACGTCTCCGTAGCGAGTGAGGCAGTAGACCCTACCTTTTTCATGGTAGACGACGTCGGCGAGCTGATCTCCGCTGGCGAGGCGGACGGGGTCGAGGACGGCCCACCTCCTGGCACCCGCGGTGACGTAGGCGAGCCTGTCGATGTCGCAGATGGCGGCGGCGGCGAAGTCGTCCCTGGCGGGGTTGGGCGCGAAGACGAGCTTGGAGACCCACCGGCTCTCGTAGATCAGCGGCGGCAGGATGATCTCGGTGGCGGTGATGGGGTTGAAGAGGCTGAACATGCTCTGCCCGCCGTAGAGGCAGACGGAGAGGGCGAGCCAGCCGTTGCTGGAGCCGACGCATCGGCCCCCGGACAGGATGGCCTTGAGGTCGAAGGAGCGGTGCGTGGGGAGCGAGGCGGCGGAGGGGCAGCACCTGGCGTCGTCGAGGACGACGAGGAGCGACGGGGACGGCGGCGCGAGCGCGCACCGCCACGCCGTGCATGCCCCCCGCGCGCTGGCGTAGCACTTGAGGTCGAGGATGTCCCCGATGCGGCAGAGGAGGTCCGGCGGCAGATCCGCCCAGCGCCGGAACGGCGGCATGGCGGCGGCGGGCGGAGCCTGGCTGGAAATGGTGGCTAGGCCGCCATCTAGTCCTAGGGTTTCGGCAGGGCTGGAGGCGATTGCGGGGGGAGGCTGGGGAATTTTATGCTCCATTCCATTGTCGGGTGGGCATCTTTCGGACAAGGCCCTGGAGTTCACACAGATTCGCCACATGGTCCGGACAACGCGAGTGAGTGAGGGGCGCGTGTCTGTCTCCTTGTCCTAGCAACGTTCGCACACCTGCCGGATCGGATCGACGCCGTTGTTCGGGTCAAGGAGGAAACCGGCCCACTAGTCACTCCATACTCGATAGTAGTACCAGCCCAATTCGCCGTGCTGGGCTTGCCCTTAATTCCGAGGCTCAGAGTGTTGTGAGTTACTGTATCACCAGCGTGGAACGAAATGCTAAAAGAAAAACAGTGTGGAACGAGAAGAACATGTATATGGTCTTGAAAAAAAGGGGCCAGCTTTAGCCGTCGGTTGCCCGAAAAAGGCCTGACTCCGAAACTAGGCCAAATTAATTCGCAACAAAGGAGGTCTTGGGCGGGGTGGAGGGCAGGAGGAGTGTCGAGGAGGAGCAGAGGGTTGCGCCAGGGAGTCCGGTCTCGATTTCTTCTGAGAGGCCGGTGGTGTCGGGCTTGGGCCTTTCGGAGCGCTCGGCTTCGTCGTCGGCGGCAGGTGCGGGATCTGGGCGTGCGGCCCCGGTGCCGCCGGCGGCGGCGGCTCCACGGCCTAGGGTTCAGGACCGGCTGTCTTGGCAGAGGCCGAAGCCGTCAAGGAAGACGCTTTGGAGGAGGCGCAAGAGTGAGCAGAGGAGGTGGGAGGCTGCGGCGTCGGGCAGGGTCGTCTCGCCGCTCATGGCGGGGAAGTGCTTCCGGTGCCTGAGGGCGGGGCACCCGAAGCGGGAGTGCACCAATGATCAGGTGTGCATCCGCTGCACGGAGGAAGGCCATGGTTCGGGGGCGTGCAAGAGGCCTCGGAGCCCGGACTCAGAGGAAGAACTGCGACAGAAGGCGCTTGAGGTGGTGGCGCGGCGAACCGCCGGTGGCTCAGGGGGGCGCAGCCTGGTGCGCGAGGTCAGGGCACGCCTGCTGCTAGACAGCCTGGTGCGCCGGATCGGCGTGCGCCTGCTGTTCCCCCACGCCGGCCCGCGGCGCCGCCATCGCCCCCGCCGCCGCCGGCGGAGTCCGCGAGGTCCTGGGAGGCAGAATCTTCGCTCCGCCCGCAAGTCCTGGGTACGGGCGGGACTACGCTCTGGCCACCCTGCATCGTGCGCAGGACTCCGGCAATGGATGACATGGAGAGGCGTCTAGGGTGCGCTCTGGTGGCGCACGTGGGTGGAGCTAGGCCCGCCGTGTCGAGAGAGCAAGTGGCGGCGGCGATTGAAAGCCGTGTGGGAATTTCGCGCTCATGCTTCTCGGTGCACCGCTATCGGCCGGAGGATTTCCTCGTCGTCTTCGCCAATGATGCTCTCAAAGCACGTGTGGCCGCAAGGAGCCCTCTGCAGTTCGACGACTTCTCGCTCTACTTCCGGCAGTGGACGAGGCAGGCTCAAGCTCAGCGCCGAGTCATGCAGTACAAGGTGCGCTTGGCCATTGAGGGCATCCCGCCTCATGCCTGGGATCTGGAGGTGGTGCAACAGCTGCTCGGCACGTCCTGTTCCCTGCTGGAGATGGCGCCGGAAATGGCATGTCGTGCCGACCTGGGCTTCTTCAAGATCGAGGCTTGGACGATTGACTCGGAGGGGATTCTGCCGGCGCGTGAGCTCTGGGTGCCGGAGCCTACAGAGGGGTTGCATTTGGTCGGACCGCAACCATCTGGGCGTAACAAGGAGCTTGGCCTGCTGCAGTACTCGACTCTGATTCACATCTCCAGGGTCGAGGAGTTCCAAGCGTTCGTGGAGTATGGGTTGGGTCCGCTTGGATCACCGGGGAGTGGCCACAGCGGTCTACCGGAGGAGGATAGGCGGGGCGAGGAGGATGCAGGTTTCTGGACCTCCACCACGCGCCAGTGGGAGGCTGGAGTGCAAGACAGAAGGGGTGCTGCCGGCGGCGGTGGCAGTGCAGCGTCGCGGCGGTCGGCGGCGGCGGAGACATCTTGGAGGCTGCCACACGTGAGCCAGCAGCTTTCCTGGGCTCAGCGGGTCCGGGGGCCGTCGGCTTTGGAGACTGATCTTGGCGCTTCTGCCAATCCGGTGACACCTGTCGCTACGAACGGCCCGTTGCAAGTCTCGTCTCAACGGGCGGCGCGGTCTCAGTCAAGGTGGATCCAGAAACAAGTGGTGGAGACAAGACAAAGCATCGACAAATGTGCTGAAAAAGAAGCTGCCCCAGCTCAGGAAGAGTAGGAGTGTGGGGGACAACTGCAGCCGGGCCCTCGCATCCTGCAGAGGCAGATGGCGCCAGAATCGTGCATGGAGGATTCAGGAAGCGGACAGGTGGAAGTGACAGATTCGCCACCACGAGCTCTGCAAGAGGACAGAGTAACGGATCCCGAGGGATATTTCTTGGTTTCTCTGTCGGAGGAGGGTTCCACGAAGCAGGATAGGACGGGAGACAATATGTCTATCCTGGCCTCTCAGCTTGACCCAGCTCAGCCCCGGGAGGCCCACATTCTGACTGAGGGTTCTGATAGGCCCAGAGAGGTTGGAGGGGAATCTTTGCATGCGGCAATGCCACGCAGCAGAGAGGGCCTGGCTGCCAAGGTGAGTACCCACGGTCGGCCCATGATCCAAGGAGGATCTGAGAGGGAGTTGGGTGCGCAGACAACAACGCTGGTCGTGCATATGGCGGGGCCCACATAGGAAGAACAATCATTTGCCAAAATCAAGGCCTTCTGTGCGAAAATTCTCAAGACCCTTGCTCCCCCGCTGTTCTCAGAAATCGAGTCTGCCTCGCGACGAAGCGCTGGTGCAGAGCCTTTCACGCCACGAAGGGTAACAAGGCAATCAGCGGCGATTGGAGCTTCAGCCGGGCCAAAATTGCCTAAGAAGGCATCCCAAGCCGAATCGGCTCTGCTCAAGGCCCTGGGCATCACGCCAGGTGATTTGACAGGTCAATGAGGAGGACCTCGGAACGTTTCGCCAGCTCTTCGATTCACCATTAAGGGAGCAGCACCTCAGGGCGATCGCGTCACTCTTTGGCAAGACGATGCCGAGTGCGCTCGACGAGCCTGATGCTTGTAGAGTGTTGGTCGCCGCTAATTAGGCGCGGTGCGGGTGTGGTGTCTTTCTTTGTTTCCATGGATTGTACGCCAGAAATCTTGGACTGGAACGTGCACGGCTTTAATGATCCCGCTAAGCGCAATGCAATTAGAGAATTCGTGGCGCAGCTAAGGGTGAGTATTGTGTGCTTCCAAGAAACTAAAATGCAGAAAAAAGATGAATTCATAGTCCTGCAGTGTCTTGGGCCTTCCTTTGACAGATTTGAATTTTTGCCGGTGCATGAGACAAGGGGAGGTGTGCTCCTTGCTTGGGATTCCTCGGTGGTGAAAATCTCCCACGTGAGCATGGACACCTACGCTATATCTGGGGAAGTATGCACCCTTGCCAATGACAGATTGTGGCTAACTTCGGTTTATGGTCCTCAGGCGACAGTGGATAAGATCAACTTTCTGAACGAACTGTCGGAGCGTCGACAGTTATGCCCATGACCCTGGTTGATTGTTGGGGATTTCAACATGATTCTATACGCCTCGGAGAAGAACAATGAGATTCTGGACCAGAATATGATGGCATGTTTCCGCAATTTCGTCCACGAGCATGAATTGAAGGACCTCTACCTTCATGGGAGAAGATTCACTTGGTCAAATGAGCGGGACCGGCCAACCATGACAAGGATTGATCGAGCCTTGGTCTCAGTGGACTGGGACATTGCGCATGCAGATGCCATCCTCCAGACGCTTTCTTCCTCGGCCTCGGATCACGCGCCCCTGCATATTTCCCTCAGCGCGACCCTTAGGCCAAAGAAGCGGTTCAAATTTGAGCTCTTCTGGACGAAATTGGAGGGGTTCGAGGACGCGATCAAGGAGGCCTGGAAGTGTGATGAGGAAATCGTAGATCCCTTTCGGCGGTTGGATGCTTTGTTCCGGAACTCAGCGGAGTACTTGCAGGCTTGGGGACAGAGGAAGGCGGGGAATATTAAGCTTCAGATAGCAATTGCAAATACGATTATTCTGCGCTTCGACATTGCGCAGGAATCTCGGCACCTTTCTCCGGAAGAACTTTGGCTGAGGCGCACGCTGAAACTCTCGGTTCTTGGGCTGGCATCTCTGGAGAGGACGATTGCTAGGCAGAGATCGAGGGTGCGTTGGTTGCAGGATGGAGATGCGAATTCTAAGTTTTTTCATGCGGTGGCTAATGGCAGAAGGGTTAAGAATTATATTCCTTCTATTCGTGTGGGAAACGAGATTATTGTCGATCAGGAGCGCAAAGGATAGGCTTTCACTGCGACATATATGGATCTGTTAGGGAAGGCCCCGGCTAGTGCAGTGGATATAAACCTGGATAATCTGCACACTCCCTCTGTCAACCTGCAGGACCTGGATGGTATGTTCTCAGAGGAGGAAATCTGGCAGGTGATTAAGGAGATGCCCTTTGATCACGCTCCAGGCCCAGACGGCTTCATAGGGGAGTTCTACCAGAAAGCCTGGCCTGTGATCAAGCACGACATCATGGCAGGGATTATGAAACTTGGTGTGAGATATGGCAGGGGATTTGCTAGACTTAACTGCGCCATTATTACCCTGATCCCAAAGAAGCAGGAGGCAATGGAGGTGGGGGATTACAGACCTATCAGCTTGGTTCATAGCTTCTCCAAGCTGTTCTCGAAACTTTTGGCGAATAGGTTGAGAGGAAGGCTGAATGAGATAATTACTAAGAATCAATCAGCCTTTGTGAAAGGAAGGAGTCTGCATGACAATTTTGTTTTGGTCAGGCAGGTCGCCAGGAAAATTAACAACAGAAGACAGGCCGGGGTTCTTCTGAAACTTGATCTGTCTTGTGCTTTCGATTCTCTTTCCCGGCCTTTTTTATTTGGAGTGCTTCGGAAAATGGGGTTTGGGGACAGGTTTCTTCGCTGGATATCTCTGTTACTGTCCACCGCTAATACCAAAGTGATGGTCAACGGAGTGCCTGGGGAAAGGATTCACCATGTCCGGGGGTTGAGACAGGGGACCCAACCTCCCCGATGCTTTTCGTGGCAAGTATGGAAGTGTTGACTGCGTTGATTGGAGAAGTGGTTCAGGAGAACCTTCTGCGGAATTTGGCAGGCATCTTAGTGCATCAGCGGATTTCCTTGTACGCAGACGATGTTGTGTTGTTCTTCAGGCCAGAGGATCAGGAACTCGTGGCGATCAAACATATCCTCAGAATCTTTGGGGAGGACCTCGGGGCTTAGAGTAAACTACAGGAAAACTACTGCAACTCTGATAAGGTGTGGAGAAGAGGCAGAAACCCGCGTTAAGGATATCCTTGGCTGTGAGATCGCTAGCTTTCCCATTGTTTACCTGGGGACTAAAGCTTGCACTTCGGCCGCTGACCAAATCTGAATGGCAGCCGATGTTGGACAGGGTTTTGCAATGCATGCCGGCCTGGTACAGAGGCTTGATGGATCGTGCCGGTAGACTGATTCTAATCAAAGTGGTGGTTTTTGCTAGGCCTATTCACCTGCTCCTGATTGCTGATCCGCCTGTTTGGCTGCTAAACAAAATCAATAAGTGGGCTCGGGCCTTCTTCTGGGCAGGGAAGAAAGAAGTGTCAGGAGGGCAGTGTTTGGTAGCTTGGGATAGTATTTGTAGGCCTTGGAGGCAAGGAGGTCTTGGCATTAAGGACCTGAAGCTGCAAGGGTTGGCACTTAGGGTCAGGTGGGAGTGGCTCAGAAGAACGGATCCAGAGCGGCCTTGGCAAGGTCTGCCTATGCTCAAGGATGGGGCTGCTCTATCCGTCTTCAACTGCATGACCAGAATTACTGTTGGTGATGGGGCTAGGGTGTTATTCTAGACTGATAGGTGGCTGGACGGATCTTCCACGCTTGAGATCGCCCCCTTGGTCACGTCTGCAGTAGCAACGCGCATCAGAAATCGTAGGACCGTGGCGGTGGCCATGGCTACTCATGCTTGGGTTCAGGATATCGATGCAAACCTGTCTCTGGATGGCTGGCTTCAGTGCATCTTGCTTTGGGAAGCCCTTGACAATGTGCAGATAAACCCTAACCACCCAGACAGCTTCAGATGGATTGGATCTACATCTGGTGTTTACTCAGCCAAGGCCATATACAAGTCTCTCTGTCATGGAGGAGTGCTTGTTCCTATGCATATGCCTATTTGGAGATCGTATGCCCCTCTCAAATGCAAAATCTTCTGTTGGCTGGCAATCAAGCACAGACTTTGGACATCAGATAGAAGGGCGCATCACGGTTTACAGGCGCACCCTGGCGTCTGTTTCACCTGTGCCCAGGAGCAGGACAATGTGGAGCATATTTTGATGCAGTACCCTTATGCGAGAATGGTGTGGAGTGAGATTTTGCAGGCTACTGGTCTTCTAACGGAACAGCCACAGCCAGATAGTACTCTGGAGGTCTGGTGGACCAGAGCAAGAGCCCGGGTTCAGAGAAGGGACAAGAGGAAATTTGATACGCTAGTCATTTTGGTGTTGAGAACTTCATGGAAACAGAGGAATGCTCGAGTTTTTGCAAATGTTGCACAACAGCTGGATACATTGCAGATCATACCTAAGATCAAAGAGGAGTTTAGTCTTTGGATGTTCGCTAAGTTTGCAGGGAGCTACGCCACGACGGGAGAGTAGACCTATTTAGAGTGTGTGTCAGAGTGTAAGGTGTGGCCAGAGATAGTTGTGTTCAGCTAGCTCTTCGGTGTCTTGTAATCTATTTCTCTCCTTCTATAAAGATATGGTACGCTGTTGGCGTACTCTCTAAAAAAATTTGCAACAAAAATATAAACTATTTCAAAGAAAATCAGAAATGTTACAACAAAAAAAAAATTGTCATTTTGAAAACAAGTGGAGACAAAACTTGTAGCAAATGCTTAAAAAACATTGGAACATCTCCTGTATGCTTTCACAACAAAATTCGGACGATTTTATTACATTTTGAAACCACGACGCAACATCGAGAAAACCATTGTAGCAAACGCCAAAATAATATTGCAACAATGCATGTGTGCTTTCAGAACAAAACAAGTCTGTTCGTATGCAACATAAAAAAAATCATGAACAAACTTGGATGTAAAATTGTCCATGGCAGACCAGATCTCGCCAAGCAGAGGCAGATCTAGGGGCGAGCGGGGGACAAGCCCCCCTATGGTTCGGCCACCCCCAATAAGATTTAGCAGGGACTGATGCTGGTGCTAATCTTGATTACTCCTGGCAATTAGTAGTGGCGCCTATCTAGTATGTCCAATGTATTGAATAAACAGCCCAAGAATCCCGTGAAGTTCTTTTAGCCCATGTCATTGCAATGGATCAATTGATCCATCAATTAATCACATACAACAACTTCTCCTTCGACTCCACCTAGTAACATCTGGGTGTCTGGCGAGCGGCAGCGACATTGATCAACCGCCGTCATGGACTCATGGTCCTGCCCGCCCTAGGTCCTAGGTTCTCTGATCATCAATCATGAAAGGCATGCGGTTCTACGACAAGTTGTGCGCGCCTCTTGTATAAGTCTACAACTAGTAGAATAGCCAATCTTCTAAGCATCTCTGATCTTAGTATCTCACTACATCGGATGTGATTTGTCCAAGTCTTTATCAGATTTGGTGACCTCTAAGGTAAGGGGTAGGGGGAGAATTCCCCATAGTTTTTGATACTACTTGAGCTGACCCAAAGGGTCAAAAGTTTTTACAAGACCAAGCTCTTGTCCACCCTTGCGGGTTGACATTGGTCAGGATACATGAGAGTTACAAGGGGGAGGCACACCCAACGCACGATGGGTAATAAAAGAACATACTCTTTTGAGCAAAGGAATACAACAAGATGAAAGGAATGGTAGTGCACATGACAAGCTCTATCAGGACTACGAGCATGCAACAAACATCACCAGGAGGACAAACACGTGCAGTGCTTAGAGGAGTGGTACCATAGCCATCCATGGGAATCACAACACCAAGACCTTGTAGAGAGGAGAGCAACCACCTGAGCAACGAGTGTGATTGGCGAAATCGAAGGGCCTTACTCTACCGAGATAATAATGCAGACACAAGGCTCACCAGCAAAGGAGGGCTAGGGATGAGGAGTTCCTGCCACTGCTATCGAATGGCTTTGCAAGACCGAGATTCCACCAATGACATGAACCTTGAGCGCAGAAGGAACAACCACATGATCATAACTAGGATAAGAGCCCACCTATGCTATTAAAGGGTACGGATCAATCGAGACGACATCAGGGAACACGAAGCTCAGAACATACCCACGATCATCACCATCGGACAAGGTCAAGTAAAAACATGCCATCCAGGAGCTGAAGTCAGAAGACACAAAGCGATCCCAAATTTGATGAGCACCCAAGACCAAGGGGTTCCAAAACAACGCCTTCAAGAAGGAAAGATGACACTCACGGGCGTCGTTGTTGCAAAGCTTTCGATGGGAACCACCGCACTGGCTGAAGAAGCATCTCCCCACCATCCCACCAGAATGGGAAACGACGCATAAAGCGCCGCCGTGGTTAGCTCAGCGAAGCTAGGAGCCAGGATTTCTCCAGAGATGCACACCAAACATCCCAATAGGTGGGGATGGGGGCAGTATTCAGCCATCACCAGCAAGGGCCACCACACGCCCACGGGAGGTCGACGGGAGGAAGGACAAGTTGGCGTCGAACCTGCCCAGTTGGTGAGCTCCAACGCGGAGCACGATCACACACCGTCGGTAAAGAGGCAGGAGGTAGAGGTACGCTTACATGGACACCGACAAGGAGGCCGAGGCATAGCATCGGTGGCGCGGATGCCATGGATACCGAGCCGCGCTATGAGGGGAGCTGCAAGGACCTCTAATGTGGAGCCCGGCCGCACACCACCGGCAGGCGCGAGAGGCCATGGATTGCTAGGTCTAGGGTGGTGCATAGAGTTGAATTCGAAGGGAGTCAAAGGGGGAGAAATCTAGGAGAAAGAGGGATTTTGGGGTGAGGATTTGGATATGAGGGAGGAAAAATCTGGGTAGACCTCCCGCCGCCTCCATTCGCTATGGGACGGCCTCCTCCGGCAGCAGTGGGTGGGGGCAGAGGGCCCTGTTGGTGCGTAGTCTTGACTACCAGTTGGGAACCGCAAGAGGAAGGTATGATGAGCACAACAGCAAGTTTTCCCTCAGTAAGAAACCAAGATTTAATCGACCAGTAGGAGAAAGAAACCACATCTGAAGGTTGATGCTAGCTTGCTTTTGGCAGGGCGCACTACCAGCGCCAGCAGCAACGTGGAACCTTGATGGCTTGTAAGTACAGCCCGTTGGGAACCCCAAGAGGAAGGTATGATGAGCATAGTAGGAAGTCTTCCCTCAGTTGTGAAACCAA
Organism: Dactylis glomerata; assembly: GCA_007115705.1. Classification (NCBI taxonomy): domain Eukaryota; kingdom Viridiplantae; phylum Streptophyta; class Magnoliopsida; order Poales; family Poaceae; genus Dactylis; species Dactylis glomerata. The sequence goes on along the minus strand of QXEO01000390.1, from coordinate 63,226 downwards.
GGTTTATTCGAACCAGTAGGAGAAAGCCAAACTTAAGAAGGGGATGCTTGCTAGCTTCGTGTCACTCCGGACAATGGCGCCATAAAACTTGTTAACGGCGTGTCTTCCACCAATAGCAACGTGAAACCTGCACAACACAAACAAGTACTTTGCTCCCAACTTACGATGAGGTTGTCAATCTCACCGGTTTGCTGTAAACAAAGGAATAAGCATATCGAGTGGTAATAGGATAATAGTATGCAAGAAAAGTAAACAGTGCGAGTAAAGTAAAACGGTAAAGCTATGTAAAGGAAATTGGACTGGGGTCCTGTCGTGGTTTCATCAACAGATCTGCCATAGGGGTAGGTTTATGGCAGTTTGTGGAAGGGGGTGAACACGGCGGAGCGATCCAGGATGGTGGTGATACGTCTCCAACGTATCTATAATTTTTGATGCTCCATGCTTGTTTTTACACCATTTGTCTACTGTTTCGTTACACTTCGTGGCACTTTTATGCATTTTCCGGAACTAACCTATTAACAAGTCGCCATAGTGCCAGTTCCCTGTTTTCTGCTGTTTTTGTGTTTCAGAAGTGATACACAGGAAATATTCTCGAAATTGGACGAAACAAGTTCCTAAAGTCTTATTTTTCCCGGAAGCTTCCAGAGATCCGAAGAGGAGACGGAGTGGGGCCACGAGGTGGCCACACACCAGGGTGGCGCGGCCTAGGCCCTGGCCGCGCCCCCTATGTGTGAGACCGCCTCGGTCCACTTCTGAGTTCTGACGATGCCCCTTCGCCTATAAAGACCCCCCGACAAGAAAAACCTAAGTACCCGATCAATTTTCTAGAACACATCGCGATCCGCCTCCACCGTTGACCCGAAGATTGGGAGGGTCCAGAAGCTCTTCCCGGTACCCTGCCAGAGAGGGGAATCGCCTCCGGAGGTCTTCTTCATCGCCATGCTTGCCTCCGGAGCGATGAGTGAGTAGTCTACCTTGGACTATGGGTCCATAGCAGTAGCTAGATGGTTGTCTCCTCCACCATGTGCTTCATGTTTAGATCTCATGAGCTGCCCTACATGATTGAGATCACCGTTATGTAATTCTACATGTTTGGTTTGTTGGGATCCGATGAATATTGGTGTTATGATTGAGTTGCTATACTGAAATTTATCTTATGTTATCTCTATGTTGTTTATGATCTTGCATGCTCTCCGTTGTTAGTAGCTATCTTGGCCGAGTAGTTGCTAGTGACTCCAAGAGGGGGTATTTATGCTCGATAGTGGGTTCATGCCTCTATTTAATCTGGGGGAGTGACAGAAACCTCTAAGGTTGTAGATGTGCTGTTGCTACTAGGGAGAAAACAACATTCATATGCTCAAGAGCATATGCTTTGTTTACATTACACACTTTGCTTAATGCAATTATCTGTTGTTCGCAACTTAATACTTGTGGAGTTCTTGGATTGATTCGCCACAAGTGGATTATTAGTCATAGATGCAGTTGGATGGCGGTCTATGTATTTTGTTGTGATGCCCAGAGTAAATCGCATAGTGATCTTCTTGACATATCACGTTTATCTTTATTCTATCAATTGCCCAACTGTAATTTGTTTACCCAGCATGTGTTATTTATCTTATGGAGAGACACCACTAGTGAACTGTAGATCCCGGTCCTATTTCCATCATATTGCTATCACCTGTTTACTTTACTCGCACTGTTTACTTTACTCGCATATTATTATCACTTTCCACTCGATACGCTCATACCCTTTGTTTCAAGCAAACCGGTGAGATTGACAACCTCATCGCAAGTTGGGAACAAAGTATTTGGTTGTGTTGTGTGCAGGTTCCACGTTGCTGCTCGCAAAGCAAAGCTTGGACGAGGCACCATATATAAATTGTCCGGATCTGTCGCGAAGCTTGCAAGCATCACCTTCAGTCGTATTGCCTGCTCTTCTCCTGATCGATAAACCTTGGTTTCTTAACTGAGTGAAAAACTTGCTGCTATATTCATCAAACCTTGCTCTTGGGGTATCCCAACTGGCCGGGCATTTTACTTCATCAACAAACATCATCGTTAACTCGGCCGCATCAGGTGGTAGCACGAGTTTACCCAGCTTCAGATCCCGCGACGGTGGCGAGATCCTACATGCTGCTATAATTCACTATATGGCAACAAGTGCTTGATTACAATGAGGGGGTTGGCTGTTTCGCTATGCGATTGGCCGTAACCTAAGATGTTGTGTTCTCTGCCTCAAGGGCTTCTCCACGCCGGGCTTATAAAGGCGCCTGGCGTGGGCTACATGATGGTACCGGAGCGGATACAACTTGGAGTCCTAGACTAAGTCCTATGCGTGTACTATAAGGCAACCCGCCATGGGCTTGTCTCCGGATCCGCCATAAGCGCCTGCGTCCAGTACCGCCATGGTATCTCCAGCATCTGGGCCGCCCGGTAGGCAATCCGCCATACCACCTCGATGGGCCACCCTGGCTTGCTGGTTTAGGACTACGTCGCTGGCATACCCATTTGGTATATCCCCAACGGTAGCCCCCAGGGAACTTCAAGATCGCCACCTCCGTCCGCCGTGACATGTTCTTGGCGAAGTATATCCGCCATAGCTCCTCTTCTGTTCTGCGTCTGGATGGCGGTTTCTTGATGTTCCTCTTTCCTTCTTCTATCAATCTGCCGTAAATAGCGGATCAAGCGACGTAGTTTTATCTTAGCGAGATTTCTGGGATCCGTTGGATCATACCATAGAAATCCGCCGTAAATTTCAGCACGTAGTTCCTTCTAGGGCAAGATTCACAGCGCATGCACTATTTTTACTGAAGTTACTTTTTTACCCCTGGACACGTGTCGTTGGATTAGGGTTTCTGCAATCAGGATGGGCGGTTGTGATGGCGGGCACGAATCTCGAGGTCCGGGGCCTATATATACCCCGACCTCTCACCCCCGGCCGGTCACACCTCATTCACCCCCGACGCATTCTCTCTCCTCGGTGCCCCCACGAGAGCTCCGTCATCTCCGACGAGCCACCGCAGAAGTTCCTCACCGCCGGTAGCTTTTCCTGCCACAAGCTGGCATCATCTTCCTCGTCCTTGCTCGAAATCTTGGAAGTCATTTCCGCCACTCCCCTAGCCGCCATGGACCCAGAATCGCCACGTCAAGCCTCAAAGTCTAAAGCCGCAGAAAGCTCAGTGCGGTCATCTGATACAGAGTCCGCCATGCCTGAGACCTCGGGAGGTGGCTGGGATCCCTGCAATCTAGATGAGGTAACTCTATCTTCACTGGAGCAGGAAGGATGGATAGCAGCCAAGGAGATTTCCAGATGGCGGGTCGATCCTGGTGCAACAATGCCAGCCCCTTCAGATGGAGAGGTCGTTATGCTGAAGTCCCACATCGATAGAGGCTTCAGCCTTCCGCCATCCTACTTCCTGAAGGGAGTACTTCGGCACTACAGGTTACAGCTACACCATAATGCACCGAATAGCTTCACAGTTATAGCGGGATTCGTCGCGCTGTGCGAGGGATATCTGGGTATCAACCCACGCGGAGACTTATTCCGCATATATTTTAACATCCGCCACAACCGGGATGCGAACGGAGATCCTCGCAATTGCGGATCGGTCTCCTTTGTTCCTCGGAGCGGGAAATCATACCCTATATTATCCCGCATGATTATGCAAAGGGATGGAGGGGATCATTCTTTTATCAGGCTTACCAGGCCCCTCTTGAAAGGAAGTATGGCCTGCGGTCTTTTGTTGATGGCCCCGCCAAGGAGCAGGATAGCTGGGGCGTCATGGACGACTTTACCATGGATGACGAATGTCAACTATGCTCAGGACGGATTTTGAAACTTGTCTTTTTTGGGCTGACAGGTGTTGATACCATCCACTGCTGGATCTCACGGCGGATTCAGCCTCTTCAATATCGCGCAGCTCTGATGTGCGAATATAGCAGGATTGACGATCCCCAACGCTATTCCAAGGAGGAACTATCTGCTGAGGAAATCGAACACCAAATCCGCAACATCATTAAGGTGGGACGGGATGAGCCTTTGAAGCTGAAGATCCCCATGTATGAGAACGGCAGCTGTCCATAGGTGTGTCTCCCTGTTCCGCCATAACCATTTATTATCCTTGAATAACTTTGCATCTTTCTGTAGCTTTCTTCCCTTCCGCCTTCCGAGCTGAGTCGTCTTGTCCATTATCCCCGGATGAAAGAGCTCACCGACGATGAGGACAAAACATCCTCATCTCCAAAAAGACAAAGGATGACGGAAGAGGAGATTGTGGCGGATGAGCCCGCAGCAATGGCACCCCGCGGTGTTTGCGGCGCGGGCGGGCGCATACGTGGATTAGGCAAGAGGGTTATCTCCCGCCATCCATCCCCTGCTCTACGTGGTCACTTGGACACCGTGCCTGAGCATTCCGCCACTATCAACCTGCCAGAGCGGAAGTAAGGAAGATATCCTTTTTTGCTTCCATACCACCTATAACTTGACTTGTTCTGATCCATGACTGACTTTGTGTATAGGAGAAGGAAAATTGCTGGCCAGAGGCCTCCAAGGACCAAACCATCCCTTGCTGCCATTCCGCCTACACCTGACGCTCCTGTCCGCCCAACTGGGCCTTCCACTTCTACCCAAAAGGGTAGCAAGATGGCGGATGCCCCAGAAAAAGATGCTGAGCCCTCCACCCATCCTGCTAAAAGTGCAAAGGAGGTGAGCTTCAGCGGGAAAGCGGTCGAGATGGGCGCAGGAGCTGGGGAGGCCCCAAAGTGGAAAAAGAAAACAGAAGCTCTTTTCCGTCTTGACCACTTGCAGGAGGAGGCCAGTAACCATGTGTCAACCGCTATGTCAGCATTTGTTCAGAGAACCAGCACTGTTAAAGAGGTATGTACTCTCAGTAGCCCCCGAGCGCCGTAGTGGATTTTCATAGATAATCCGCTATGGAGCTCTAAGAGAAACTACTTTTAAGCTTTTGCATAGCATAGCCCTCGAGCGCTGTCATATTATACAGTACTCTATAGAGAACTTGTAAATTTCGTACTGAGTAGCCCCCGAGCGTTATGGCGGATAATTATCCAGCATAAAGCTCTAAGAGTGACTAAAAATCATCGTGTGTAGCCCCCGAGCATTATGGCGGATGGATATCCGGCATAAAGCTCTAAGAGTGACTAACACTTCATGTCATCTTGCCAGAATTACAAGAAAGTCGTGGAGGACCTGGTCCAGGTCATCAGCTCATAGGAGAAGGAGCTGGCGGAGAAAAGCGCTCTAGTGGTGGACTTGCAACAGCAACTTCAGAACAACTGTAATTTTCTTTTGTCTTAGACAAGTTTAAGTACCTTTTATGCTATCCGATCAATACTGCGCTGATACTTCCGCCATGCAGATGTTGCCAAGCTTAAGTCCACACTATAGGGGGTGGAAAAGGGCCACGCTATTGCGATGGAGGGGCTGCAGGAGCAGCTCCAAAAATCATTGGCCGCGAATACCCTCCTCGAAGAGCAGCCGAAGGACCAGGAGCGTCAGAACCTAAAGAAGGACAAGGAGATAGAGGATCTCCGCAAAGCCGCCGCCGAATTTGAAAAGCGGCGTGAAGGCTTTAACGATGTCCTCAATCACTTCCAGGACACCCTCCTAGGTATCAGTGGCTTTCCATACTGTAAAGTTTTGCAATTTTTGCTATGCCGAATGTGACGCATCTTCATTTTCCGCTATGCAGCAACCCTGGAGCAAGGCGAGGTGGATTCCGCCGCGGGCCTGCGCATGGCTACCGACGCAGCGAAGAAGGAGCTAGATGGCCTTCTCAACGCTGGTCACCAAGCGTGCGGGAGCCTGCAGATAGCGGGTTCATCTGGCCTCTCCGCCATTGGGCTGACCAAGAAACTGCTGCTCGTGCCCGGGCTTGTAGCGGACTGGAAGTAGTCTTCCGCTCGGGGTGGTGCCAGGACTGCCTTAACCTTGGCAAAGGCCAACTACCCTGAGCTGGACCTGGACCTGATCACCTCTGGCATCCCGGAGAGTGGCGAGGATGGAGCACCGGTGGACGAGGCCGCCATCCGGCAGAGTGTGCTTGGATACGATCAGCTGTGTGCCTTGGGCACTCAGCTGAACGTATACTACGAGGCATACGATCTGCCGGGGTCCCCAAGCCAAGCTTCAGCGTCGGTCTCTGCAGCCACCGCTGGTGTTGATGGCGGTGATGAGGTGTCTTCTGCAGTTCCACCATCATCTTAGGCTATACCCTGCAATGTGGCAGGAAAAAACATTTGCATCAATTCGGCCCCTGAGTGGGTCTGTAAGTTAAACTTTAAACTGCGTGTATGCTCTGCACTATGATTGATCTGCTTGTGGCGGATCAATGAAATGCTTTTGAACTTTGCAGCTCAATTTTTATTAAGTGGTTTTATTGTGCGGGAAAACTGCCAGGCCTATTTTTATGCAACTTGCAGTTGTTTGACATGCTCAAAAAACAACACTTTGAAAAAAAAATCACGCATAGGATTATGCGATCCGCCATCCGGCTCTCTGTGCTTGACTTTTCGTGAGATGGCAAAATCTTCGCACGAACAATCCGCTAGGGCAACGATACTTAATAGCAACCGTCCAAAACCCTTAGCAGATGGCGGCTTAGATCGTCAAAAAGTCACTACTCAGGAATCCACACAAAGAACATCAGATGGAGATCAAAACATAAATATGCTACGCGGAACGTTATGGCGGATTTAAAAAGACGCAAGTGCAAAGCACAATTGCGCAAAGGTTCCACATGATCTAAATGAAAAATAAAGGAGGTAAAAGACTCAGAAAAAATCAAGAGTGAACCAAATGCTTTATTTCATTGATCATATAGAGGTGCCTATTACATAGCTATGTAAGTGCTAAGTGTAGAAAGGACGTAGCTGTGCGATGTTCCATGGATGATCTGTTTCATCGTAGATATCGTCAGGGTCTCTTCGTTTGCGCTTCTTACTGGGTCGCTTATCTAGCTCGCGAATATCAACGAGGTAGTAGGAGCCGTTCATTAGAGCTTTGCTGATGACGAAGGGTCCTTCCCAAGGCGGGGATAGCTTGTGGGACTTATGATGTTTGAGGTGTAGCACCAGGTCCCCTTCCTTGAACGAGCGTTTGCGAACTCGCCGGCTGTGATAGCGGCGGAGATTCTGCTGGTAGATGGCGGATCTCTGGGATGCTAGGTCTCGTTCTTCTTCCAGCAGGTCCACGGACAGTTGTCTGGACGCTTCTGCATCTTCCTCCTCATAGGCCTCGACTCTTGGGGAATCGTACTGGACATCACTTGGCAAGATTGCCTCTGATCCGTAGACTAAGAAGAAAGGGGTAAGGCCAGTTGATCTGTTTGGCGTGGTCCATAGACTCCACAGCACAGATGGTAATTCTTTTGCCCAAGCTCCAGCTGCTCTATGTAGCGGTGCTTCTAGGCGTGGCTTGATCCCTGAAATGATTAGTCCGTTGGTACGCTCAACTTGGCCATTGGACTGTGGATGTGCCACAGATACCAGGTCAAGGCGGATTCCGTTATGATGGCAGTATTCTTCGACTTCTCCCTGAGACAAGTTAGTGCCATTGTCGGTGATGATGCTGTGTGGGATGCCGAATCTTACCACAATGTCCTTGACGAATTTTAGGGCGGTTTTTCCATCAAGTTTTCTGATGGGCTTAGCTTCCACCCACTTCGTGAATTTGTCTACCGCTACCAGGAGGTGCGTAAATCCCGAAGGTGCTGTTTTTAGCGGACCCACCATGTCTATCCCCCAGACCGCAAAAGGCCATGTTATAGGAATCATATGCAGTGCTGTGGCGGGCATGTGGGTTTGCTTGGAGTACATCTGGCAACCTTGGCAGAGCTCCACGATATGGTCTGCATCTGCCTTGGCCGTTGGCCAGTAAAATCCATGGCGGAATGCTTTAGCTACTAGGGATCTGGCGGCGGCGTGATGCCCACATTCGCCTTTGTGGATCTCCCTTAGTATTTCGATTCCGTCCACTTGGGATATGCACTTCATGAAAACTCCCGAGGTGCTTCGCTTGTAGAGCTGGCCATCTATGATGGTGTACGCTTTTGCTCTACGCTCGATTTGTCTCTTTTGGACTTCGTCTTCGGGCAGCTTCTTTGTTGTCAGATAGTCCAGGTAGGGCTCTGCCCATGGCGGATTGCTGGGCAAAACTGCCATAACAGGGGAGCTCGCTAGTTCCGGATTTTCTAGATCCACCATCTTGACTGATGGTACGTGCAGATGCTCAAGGAATACGCCCGGCGGAACTGCCTTGCGGCTAGATCCTAGCTTGGACAAGGTGTTAGCCGCCATGTTATCTTCTCGTCGTACGTGTTTTATGTCATAGCCGAGGAAACTTTTAGCCATCTCATCCACTTCGTCTCTGTAAGCCGCCATAACTTTGTTCCGAGCTTTGTACGTGTCGGCCACCTGCTGAGCGACAAGGTCAGAATCTCCACAACACATAATGTGTTGTACGCCGATCTCCTTTGCGATGCGTAGCCCGTGCAGTAGCGCTTCATACTCTGCGATGTTGTTGGTGGTGGGGAAGTGAATCTGGAGAACATAGCTGAGCTCATCTCCCTTGGGGGATTTGAGGGTTACTCCAGCCCCCGAGCCATGTAGCAGCTTTGAACCATCAAAGTGCATCACCCAATGCTCTGGTTCTGGGACGGGCGTAGTCTCCTGTGCTTCCTTCCAATCCGCCATAAATTCCGTCAAAGCCTGAGACTTGATGGCAGTGCGAGGCTTGTAGTCGATGTCGAAAGAGGCCAATTCAATGCCCCACTTTGCAAGTCGTCCTGTTGCATCGCTGTTGTTGATGATGTCCTTCAGTGGAGCCTTGCTCACCACTGTAATCTTGTGGTCATAGAAGTAATGCCTTAGCTTACGAGAAGCTAGGAAAACTCCGTATGCCAACTTTTGGTAGTGAGGGTAGCGCTGCTTGGATTCCATCAGGACTGATACGTCTTCAACGTATCTATAATTTTTGATGCTCCATGCTTGTTTTTACACCATTTGCCTAATGTTTCATTACACTTCGTGGCACTTTTATGCATTTTCCGGAACTAACCTATTAACAAGTCACCACAGTGCTAGTTCCCTGTTTTCTGTTGTTTTTGTGTTTTAGAAAAGCTACAAAGGAAATATTCTCATAATTGGACGAAACAAGTTCCTGAAGTCTTATTTTTCCCGGAAGCTTCCAGAGATCCGAAGAGGAGTCGGAGGGGGGCCACAAGCGCCCCACACACCAGGGCAGCGTGGCCCAGGCCCTAGCCGCGCCCCCTATGTGTGAGGGCACCTCGGTCCACCTCTGACGATGCCCCTTCGCCTATAAAGACCCCCCGACGGAAAAAACCTAGAGCTCGATCAATTTTCCAGAACACATCGCGATCCGCCACCGCTGTCGACCCGAAGATCGGGAGGGTCCAGAAGCTCTTCCCGGCACCCTGCCAGAGAGGGGAATCGCCACCAGAGGTCTTCTTCATCGCCATGTTTGCCTTCGGAGCGATGAAAGAGTAGTCTACCTTGGACTATGGGTCCATAGCAGTAGCTAGATGGTTGTCTCCTCCACCATGTGCTTCATATTTAGATCTCATGAGCTACCCTACATGATTGAGATCACCGTTATGTAATTCTACATGTTTGGTTTGTTGGGATCCGATGAATATTGGTGTTATGATTGAGTTGCTATACTGAAATTTATCTTTTGTTATCTCTATGTTGTTTATGATCTTGCATGCTCTCCGTTGTTAGTAGCTATCCTGGCCGAGTAGTTGCTAGTGACTCCAAGAGGGGATATTTATGCTCGATAGTGGGTTCATGCCTCTATTTAATCTGAGGGAGTGACAGAAACCTCTAAGGTTATAGATGTGCTATTGCTACTAGGGAGAAAACAACATTCATATGCTCGAGGGCATATGCTTTGTTTACATTACACACTTTGCTTAATGCAATTATCTGTTGTTCGCAACTTAATACTCATGGGGTGTTCGGATGATATCCCCGTGAGTGGATTATTAGTCATAGATGCAGTTGGATGGCGGTCTATGTATTTTGTTGTAATGCCCAGAGTAAATCGCATAGTGATCTTCTTGACATATCACGTTTATCTTTATTCTATCAATTGCCCAACTGTAATTTGTTTACCTAGCATGTGTTATTTATCTTATGGAGAGACACCACTAGTGAACTGTGGACCCCGGTCCTATTTCCATCATATTGCTATCACCTGTTTACTTTACTCGCACTGTTTACTTTACTCGCATACTATTATCACTTTCCACTCGATACGCTCATACTCTTTGTTTCAAGCAAACCGGTGAGATTGACAACCTCATCGCAAGTTGGGAACAAAGTATTTGGTTGTGTGTGTGTAGGTTCCACGTTGTAGCTAGCAAAGCAAAGCTTGGACGAGGCGCCCTATAAATTGTTCGAAGCTGTCGCAAGCTAGCAGCATCACCTTTAGTTGTTTGTCTGCTCTTCTCCTGATCGATTAAACCTTGGTTTCTTACTGAGGGAAAAGACTTGCCGCTGTGCTCATCATACTTTCCGCTTGGAGTTTCCCAACTGCCTGGCCATAATAATCAACTACATGCCAGCCATCAAGCCCTTTTCTGGCGCCGTTGCCGGGGAAGAAGTGGAAGACCTCTGCAAGGGGAGTTTTTCGCACGCACATCCTTTACTTTGTTTTATTGTTTTGCTTTACTTTATTTATTTTTACTTGCATTGTTTTATATCAAAAACCCAAAAAATTAGAATCCTTGGTAGTTGTTATTTCTTTATTTCTAGTTCATTATGTTGTTCCCTAAGTACGTTTTGGAGGACCTCTCAGTAGGTAGTGGTTCGATTATTGGAAAAAGTAACATTGAGGAGTTCTTTAATCACATTAGTATGCATAAAGAAGTTGAGGAAAAATCTTTGATTGAGCTTGCTCCTAGTATTGAAGTTGCTTCTGCTTATTTAATTCACATGTTGGAAGCTAGGTTTGCTAGCCTTAATCCTTTTATTCAACACATGTTCCTTAAACTTCATGAAATTGAGGATCCAGAAAAGAAAGCTTTTATCTTGGAAACTTTTCGCTTAGAATTTAGAGATGTTGCCATTGAAGCTAGGAAAGTTCTTAAGCGTTTTAATAAACTCGGTTCACCTATAAAGGTTATTAGTACAAACAATGAAAGAACCGAAATACCTATACCTAGCAAGCTCTTGGGATTGTATGAAGCTTTCGAAAATAATTTTGACTGGATCTGCCCCAAAAATCTTTTTAGTGATTTGAGTGAATCAAAGCGTGATCACAAAGGGTCTTCAAAAACTTATGTGGATGAAATACAATGCCTTATTGACAAGACCTCTGCTGTTGATCTTAATGCTCCTTCTAAAAATACTTGATTCGCAATTTTCTGCGCCTAGCTCAAAGGCGTTAAAGAAAAGCACTCTTGGGAGATAACCCAATGTTTTATTTTCAGTACTTTTTCTTTTATTTGAGTCTTGGAAGTCATTACTACTGTAATGTCCTCTCCTTATCATTTTTATTTCATTGTTGTGCCAAGAGAAGCCTCTAATTCGAGTGAGGTAAAGATTTGGGGATGTTGCTGTCCTGAAACTGTTTTCGGTGCTGCACCGTAAAAATTTGTGAAAATTCTCTGTATATCTTTTGGACCTGAAATTTCTTGTGCATATGCCCCAGGTAATATCCAAACTTTCGTTAGTTGAACACTTTTTGATTTGAGCAACATAAAACCCCTCACAAATTCGACCTTTATCAGCTGTTCTGTTTTGACAGATTTCTGCCACTATTCGTTTTTGCCGCTTTATCGCTTTCTTTTCAAGTTCTTTTGATCACGGAACTTTTGGGGAAGTTGCTACAGTAGTATATACTTTATATGTGGTGGTTTTGGGTTGAAACCTGAAGCAAAAAGAGGTTGATTATATTTTATGCTTACACTAATGTTGCTAATAGATTTGTGTTTGTTTTGTATGAAGGAAGTTTTCAAGAGTAGGGATTGGAGAATGATGAGATGAGTTGAAGAATGGACAAAAGCTCAAGCTTGGGGATGCCCATGCATCGCCCCAAGAAATCCCCAAGAAGTACAAGCGTCAAATCTTGGGGATGCCCCCGAGGCGCCCCTTCTTCATCGGCAAAAATCAGGTCACCTTTCAAGATACTATATTTTTATTGCTTCATGCACTATGTATTTTTCTTGGAGCGTCAGTTGTTTTAGTTTTATTTATTAGTTTAGTTTTGTTTTCTGCAATAAATGGTTGGACCCCAACAAATTTCTTTTGGAGAAGTTGCCTTGCTTTTCATTTGTCAAGAACGCTCTAGTTTTCATTCTTATCAAAAACCGAGTGTTCTTCTTTTTCTATTACTGCTTTTGGTTTTCGTTTTTGCCTTGATTTGCGTTCAGACCTTGTCATATCTTCTCATCAAGGTGTATTTTTGCCTCTGATCTTTATTGGTTTTCATCAAAAGAGGTGTCTTAAAAAAAATTCAAATGGTGTTGGAAAAGAGAAAAAGCTCTATGCAAAAAAGTGGTACAAGAAGGAGCTTGTGTAGACTGCGGCTTAGGCTTTTTCATGTCAAGCTTGATGTCTTTTTGATAGTATGCTTAGTGGTTTTGCTGTAGCATGACTTGTCTCAAATAACTGAGATTGCTTAATGAGCCTTTGAAAAAATCATGCGTTGTTTTTATTATTTGGAAGCATTATTTTGGTTTTCTCCTTGATGCTTTATTTGGGTTGACTTGGCGCATGCTCACACATGTTAGACTCTTACAAAGTCACCAATAGCCTTTATGATCATTTAGTTTTTGACTTTTGATGCCATATTATGCTTCTTTTAATGTCGCTTTGTCCCTTTGCATGATTATGGCCATTATTGCTCTCTTAGTTGGTCGCTCCTAGTCTTTTGCTAGCCCTCGCCTTGTACTGAGTATGAGCTCTACTTGTGCATCCAACTCCTAAAAACCAAAGTTTTCCAAAGTGTCCACCATACATACCTACTAGCAATTTGCTATTCCAAGTAAATTTGACTTGCTTTTATTTTCTCTTCAAATTAAACTCTTACCAGTGTTATGCAAAAATTGGTCAGTAAAGCTCTCACGAACCGGAAGGCACACTTTACTTTTTCTTGTTCTTAAAAATTTGACATTGTGGTCTCTTATGTTGAGTTGTTATGCTTGCAAGTTGTAAGTTGGAGACTAGCCCAACCATGCTATCATGTGGCAAGCTTTCAACATTGCACTTCTTATTTGAGTTGATATCGTGATCTTTTGTTTATGGATGCCCGCGGTGTGAAATGAATTGGGAATCTTGCGGGGATCATGGAGTTTGTATATGTGTTAGGGAAACGCCTGGGCCGCCAATCTAAGCCATGCATAATTCATGGTGGAAATTTGCAGCATACCCATAGTGGACATTCGACGACGCATCTCAAAATAAAAAGCTAAACAAATGGCAAATAAAAGAGATGTCGAGGTGTTCACTGTCTGCTTGTCCTGTCATTTTGATGTGGGCTTGTTCCATGTCATCGGGCACGGAGGTACCCCGTTGGTGGTTCTCAATGATACATATATACTTACAATGACAAGAGCCTTGCTTGGGACTCTAAGTAAAGTAGCATTAGGTTTGGGTACTCGTATTCACGGGGCACGAGGTTTTCGACTTATGATTTGTCAAGCATATGCATCATAATTGTTCTCGCATTAACTCTAACCATTCAAGATGCTTATGATGGGGGCAATGAGAGCTCAAAGCTGGTAAGTACCATAATTTTTGAAGGTTATAAAACTTGCAATCACTGCTTCCCTCCGCGAAGGGCCTTTCTTTTACTTTTATGTTGAGTCACCACCTTCTATCTTTATGCACCATTAAGAGAGCATAGTTGTCATTCTTAGTATATTGTGCATAGTCCCAAAGTTTTCATTGATTGATTCATATTGTTGGTTTCACTTGTTCTCAAATTATTTGTATCTAGTCACCCTCTTAAACTTGAAGGTGTCCTATGCATTTATGTTTTGCTCTCCATGAAGGACAAGCTAAAAACCATTTGTATGTTTTTCCTTATGATTTGAACACACATTTGACTTTCATTGTTTCATTTTCATGATCTTCTGTTTGTGTTCATTTTCATGTTATAACATGGTTGCTAAGTTGTTATTGTCAAGATTATATCTTTCATGCCCATGTTTTAAGTTCTTATGATCCCAGCTCACAAATGCTTACATATATGATCAAGATTGTGTAGGTGCATGTCACCTCAAAAATTATTCTTTTGTTATCACTTACCTACTCGAGGACGAGCAGGAGTTAAGCTTGGGGATGCTTGATACGTCTCCAACGTATCTATAATTTTTTATGCTCCATGCTTGTTTTTACACCATTTGCCTAATGTTTCGTTACACTTCGTGGCACTTTTATGCATTTTCCGGAACTAACCTATTAACAAGTCGCCACAGTGCCAGTTCCCTGTTTTCTGCTGTTTTTGTGTTTCATAAAAGCTACATAGGAAATATTCTCGGAATTGGACGAAACAAGTTCCTGAAGTCTTATTTTTTCTGGAAGCTTCCAGAGATCCGAAGAGGAGTCGGAGGGGGGCCACGAGGGCCCCACACACCAGGGCAGCGCGGCCCAGGCCCTGGACGTGCCCCCTATGTGTGAGGGCACCTCGGTCCACCTCTGACGATGCCCCTTCGCCTATAAAGACCTCCCGACAAAAAAAACCTAGAGCTCGATCAATTTTCCAGAACACATCGCGATCCGCCACCGCCGTCGACCCAAAGATCGGGAGGGTCCAGAAGCTCTTCCCGGCACCCTGCCGGAGAGGGGAATCGCCACCGGAGGTCTTCTTCATCGCCATGTTTGCCTCTAGAGCGATGAGTGAGTAGTCTACCTTGGACTATGGGTCCATAGCAGTAGCTAGATGGTTGTCTCCTCCACCATGTGCTTCATATTTAGATCTCATGAGCTGCCCTACATGATTGAGATCACCGTTATGTAATTCTACATGTTTGGTTTGTTGGGATCCGATGAATATTGGTGTTATGATTGAGTTGCTATACTGAAATTTATCTTTTGTTATCTCTATGTTGTTTATGATCTTGCATGCTCTCCGTTGTTAGTAGCTATCCTGGCCGAGTAGTTGCTAGTGACTCCAAGATGGGGTATTTATGCTCGATAGTGGGTTCATGCCTCTATTTAATCTAGGGGAGTGATAGAAACCTCTAAGTTTGTAGATGTGCTGTTGCTACTAGGGATAAAACAATATTCATATGCTCGAGGGCATATGCTTTGTTTACATTACACACTTTGCTTAATGCAATTATCTGTTGTTCGTAACTTAATACTCATGGGGTGTTCGGATGATATCCCCGTGAGTGGATTATTAGTCATAGATGCAGTTGGATGGCGGTCTATGTATTTTGTTGTAATGCCCAGAGTAAATCGCATAGTGATCTTCTTGACATATCACGTTTATCTTTATTCTATCAATTGCCCAACTGTAATTTGTTTACCCATCATGTGTTATTTATCTTATGGAGAGACATCACTAGTGAACTGTGGACCCCGGTCCTATTTCCATCATATTGCTATCACCTGTTTACTTTACTCGCACTGTTTACTTTACTCGCATACTATTATCACTTTCCACTCGATACGCTCATACTCTTTGTTTCAAGCAAACCAGTGAGATTGACAACCTCATCGCAAGTTGGGAACAAAGTATTTGGTTGTGTGTGTGCAGGTTCCGCGTTGCAGCTAGCAAAGCAAAGCTTGGACGAGGCGCCCTATAAATTGTTCGAAGCTGTCGCAAGCTAGCAGCATCACCTTCAGTTGTTTGTCTGCTCTTCTCCTGATCGATTAAACCTTGGTTTCTTACTGAGGGAAAAGACTTGCCGCTGTGCTCATCATACTTTCCGCTTGGAGTTTCCCAACTGCCTGGCCATAATAATCAACTACACGCCAGCCATCAAGGACCTCGCTGACATAGTAGACTGGTCGTTGTACGCCATACTCCTGCGCTTCTTCCTTTCGTTCTACCACGATGACGATGCTGACGACCCTGTTGGTTGCCACCATGTATAGTAACATGGGTTCCTAATCTTCGAGAGCTGCTAGGACTGGTGTAGTGGATAGCACTCTCTTTGGATCCTTAAGCGCAGCGTCTGCCTCGTCGGTCCAGACAAATTCATCTGATTTCTTCATCAGCTTGTAGAGTGGCAAAGCCTTCTCGCCAAGACGACTGATGAACCTGCTCACTGCTGCCACACAGCCTGTGAGTCTCTGTACGTCCTTTAAGTCATTATGCCGGGAGATGTCGAGGATTGCCCTAATCTTTTCCGGGTTGACTTTGATTCCGTGGTGGGAGACGATGAATCCCAGGAGTTGTCCAGCTGGTACCCCGAATACGCACTTCGTGGGGTTGAGCATCATGTTGTACTTCCTTAGATTGTCGAAGGTCTCTTGCAAATCCGCTATAAGGCCATCTTGCTTTTTAGACATGACGGCGATGTCGTCCACATATGCGTGGATATTGCGTCCGATTTGATCTGCCAGGCACTTCTGCATGGTGCGCTGATAAGTTGCTCCTGCGTTTTTCAGACCGAATGGCATTGTTACATAGCAATATGTGCCATAAGGTGTGACGAACGATGTGGCAAGCTGATCGGACTGCTTCATCTTGATCTGGTGGTATCCTGAGTAGGCATCTAAGAAACATAGCAATTCTGATCCCGCCGTCGAGTCAATGACTTGGTCAATGTGAGACAAGGGGAAAGGATCTTTTGGACACGCTTTGTTCAAGCCGGTGTAATCTACACACATGCACAGAACCTTTGTGTTTTTCTTAGGAACTAACACAGGATTTGCCACCACACTTCGTATGGATCACTTCCTTAATGAAGCCTGCTTTCAGTAGCTTGGAAATTTCCTTTGCTATTGCGCGACGCTTTTCATCTCCGAAGCGTCTCATGGCTTGCCTTACTGGCTTGGAGCCAGGGATTATCTGTAGGGCGTGCTCGGCGAGTTCCCTAGGTACACCTATCATGTCAGATGGCTGCCATGCGAAGATGTCCCGGTTCTCACGGAGGAACTCAACGAGCGCGCTTTCCTATTTGGGGGACAGATTTGTCCCAATGGAGGTGGTCTTGGCGGCATCGCTAGCGACAAGTTCCACCTTTTTTGTATCAACTGTAGGCTTGAAGGTTGGCGGGGATGCAGAAACTTCTTGCTTGGATGCCGGCATCTCCGCAGGGTCCGTGGCGGCGTGAATTTCTTTGAACTCCTCGCCGAAGAACACTGCTTCTGCAAAAGCAGCTTCTCCGTCCTTGCACTCCTTCGCCTTTCTGAAGCTGCCATAAACGGTGATTATGCCATCCGGTCCTAGCATCTTCAGCTGGTTGTAGATGTAGCACGGCCTGGCATGGAAACTGTGGAAAGCAGGGCGGCCGGAGATCATGTGGTATGTAATTTTGAACGGGACTACCTCAAAGGTTATGGGCTCTTCTCCGTAATTTTCTTCACTGCTGAAGGCAACCTTGAGGGTGATAGACCCGAGGGACTTAGCTTGGCGGCCAAGAACCACACCATAAAAAGTGACAGCACTATGGCAGAGTTGGGTCGTGGAAAGGCCAAGCTTTGTCAGAGTTTCCACGTACATGATGTTCAGGCTGCTACTGCCATCCATTAGGCACTTGGAGAACTCATAGCCATGGATTACAGGGCATACTACCATGGCGTAATATCCTTCTGGGATCTGCTCTGGATGATCGTCGCGGCTCTAGCGCACCGGTACTTCGGACCATCGGACGTACTGGCGGATTTTTGGCACGGTGGCGTTAAGGAAGCGCATAGCAGCTCGCTGCACCTTAGCCGTGGGAGGTCCAAGGAATGTGTGGAAGGCTCCTTTTTTGTTTTTGATTGGATTACCCTTGCCAGCCTCACCCTCTGCCTTTTCGGCGGGTTTGGGCGCAGGGTCTTCATCCATATCACTGCCATCCTTTGATTCCATGTCTTTGTCTGCTTTCCCTTTGCCACGAGGCCGTTGTCGCCAGTTGCGCTTGTAGCCAGCTTCTTGATCCGCCTTGATGTCATTGACAAACTTGCAGTTCCGGTTGGTGTGATTGCACTTCCCTGAAGCGTCTCGATGGGCGAAGCATGGCATATCGCGGTATTCATCGTAGGACACGGGGGCAGATGGCGCCAAAGCGGGAGCTGTAGAGCTCCGCGGCTGGCCACTACTGGTACCACGTCCTCTGCCGCGCTGGCTGCTTTGGCCCTTATCGGCGAAGGTTGTGGCCACCATATCCGAGGTTTGCTGCTCTTCTGGCGGATTCTTCCGTTTATTGCTATTATTCCGCTTTCCAGTATTCTGGATGGCGGAAGCCTTCAGGGATTCGCGGGCATCATCGGCGGCGGCCGCGTAGTTGCTTGCGATGGTGATCATGGAATTTAGGGTTAGTTTCCCTTCGTTCCTTTCCTGCAAAAGGCGATGGCGGAGGAGTTGGCCTCTCTCCAAACTGTCGATGAACGCGAGGATGGCGGATTCGTCGGTAACCCCTTCACAGGTGTAACGCCCCACCTTTGGATTAAGGTGGAACACCTGTGTATCTGTGCCATTCCCTGGATCAGTAGATAGCACCACAGTACAAAATATAGTAATCATTGCAATAGCATCAATATTACAACGTAAATCCAGTTACATAGGTCTTCAACCTTACGAGTACACAGCATAAAGCATAGTTGCAGTGAGCTTCCATCTTCATCAAGTGCCACAAGCAGACATGTTGGAATGTAAGCTCGAGATCCTACTCCTGGTTCCTTACTCGAAATAAAACCTGCACGTTTGAATATGCAGCCCCAAAGGGGTCAGTACAATGATGTACTGGCAAATGACACATATTTGGTGGCAGTTGTGAAAGAACTAGCTACATGACATTTGGCTGGTGGATCTCATAGGCTGATTTGCATAAAGCCAATTTTATCCTAAAATCCTTCTCAAAACTTTCTTTCAAAATTTTATTTTTCAAGGGTCAAGACATCCCCCATACATTACATACTGGCCGGTATGTAGTTCTGGGCGAATCTCAACAAAATTGGAACATCAGAAACCATCACCCCTCGGAGTGCATGGTCCTTAGTCCTACCTAGGGTTTCTAGACAAATTTTAATCATTCAGAAATGGTGATGAGATTCTTCCATACATTCCATGTCTAGAGACTCAAATTGTCCATTCCGAGGACTCGGCTAATCGATTAGTTTTGACACCCTGCAGGGGTTGTGCACTTTCACCTTAAGACTCATTTTACGCCCATACATAAAATGAGACGAGACCTTTTAGATGGAGAGAGCAACTAACTGGCAAGCTCCGTTCCCAACCTACAATTCAACTACCTGCCACTTCTTGCACACAAGTTGCACCCTCACATCTAATCAGTCAAGACAGAGCCCATATTGTCATAAGGCTGCACTAGAAGCACTCTAAGCATGGAAGACATGGTAACCGCTTTGTTCCTGGGTGGCCATCCCGAGTGGCATTCTGAGCACACATCCTCTTGACAAGGCATGTGCCCCAGAAGTCACCTACATCGCCGCCTCTTATCAAACCAATCCACCCAGGTGTTTCATTTTAGTTGAAGTTCTTAATTTGTTTATAAAACACTTCAACAAGTGATCATAGCATGGCATCAAGTATTTAGTATCCTAATTAGGTAGGGTTTAAGGGATAGCTAACCACTACTTAGGATCTAGCAAGCAACTCTTTTCTTTGAAAACATCACCTATCATGCACACTACAAGTAGTGAATACACTAATGCATAAAGAAAATGGGTAAAGGGACATGTGTGTCACTTGCCTTTTTGAAGAATACGATCTTTCCACTTTTCTCAACTAAGCACATAGCTCTTCGCAAAAACTATAGCACAAGAAATAGCATACCATAAACATACCATACCAACACAATCAAACAAATCAAACAATTGAAAAGTATTTGTTTAACAATTTAGATTTATTGATATGTTATGATAGAAAGATATGGCAAAGGAAATATGAATTGTGAGATATGGATTTGAGGGCTTAGATGGGGAAGATCAATATGATTTGAGAGAGAATTGGACTAGGCATAATATAATTGATGAAGTTTTTATGCTTTATTAAAGCATAAATGAGTTTTAGGAATAGCTCATGTGAAATAAATTACACAAGAGTCGATTTGTGCAACTACAACACTATTGAGTAAATGTGACAACAATTACTCTTAAATAGCATCTATTGCACTTAGGAACTAGGCTAGGTTTTAAGAATGCTTGGACTACTCAATTAGCACATTTGCAAGTTGAATAGTTCAATACATGTGAACAAAACTAAGTAGGCATTGGATTGGGTATGAATGATTGACATTTGAGGACATGGCTCAAATGGTTCATTGGTCAACATGGTGTATAACACATACTATTGTACGGGTTATAACAACTCCATATTAATAAAACCTAAGTTTGAGATGAATTCATATTCTACTCAAGTAGCACAATTGCAATTTGAGTACATATATGAATTAGACAAAGTATGTTTAGTTGGACAAGGTATGGGTCAAGGTGGTCTAAAGATGAATATGGATTAGAATGGTTTAGGATATGGGTGATATGGGTTAGAGGGTGTGACAAGATTGACTATCAAGTTGGAAGTATATGGCTAGAGTATAGGTTTCAGTGATAGAATGGATATTTTAACTTGAGCATGATACCACTTACTCAAATTAGCCATTTGTAAATTGAGTAAACATTTCAAGGTAGAATGGATAACAATGATCATGGAAATTTTGTTAAGATAGATATTGGGTTGGATGATGGAAAGATAATATTAGAAATCGTTTTACTTTAAGATCAAATAGTTTTATTCTTATATTTAGGATATGGTCATGTGGACAAATCCACTCAACTTGTCCATTTCCAAAATGGCATAAGATTTGTATTAAAATAGATCATGGACAAGAGATTCTAAGATGAAGTGATTGATAGATTTGTACAATGACTTAGGTATACTCAAATTCTCATTCATGAATTTGAATACTCTCACTTAAGTCCAATTATTGTGGGTAGTGGTTCCACTGGATAATTTTATTTAATTGGTTATTTCCATTTTAGGGGTTTGAATATGGTATACACCACCACTAGCAAAGGAGAACTTAATTGAGATATAACAATATTTACTCAAATTACTCAAGTGTAATTTGAATATTCTGAACTAGGCCCACAAGAATAATATAGGCATGATATTGGGTGATGATCAGGAGTAAGCATGGTAGTGATAGATAGGTATGATCATAAGATTCACTTTTCTAAAAGGAATCATGTTGATAAAAATTATGGAATTAGTCCTATATAGTAAATACTCAAATCCTCATATTTGAATTTGAATATTTGCAAAGGTTTTCAATTAATTTGGACAGTGATGCTACTGGATAGAGGACAGTAACACAAAGCTACTGCAAGTGGTTTCACTCCAAAATCATTTCCAGAATTCAAATGATGACCAAAATAGTGATTTGGTTAAATTTAGCAGTAGCAAATTTGTGCACGTTTCAAGTTTGAAAGTTTCTGGTTCCAGAGTGTTCTACATGTTCTAAGGAATCCATAGACTACCAATTTGTAATTTTTGGATGGACAGAACAAAAGATATGAATTAATTAAGATAACAGATGTGTTTGGTACAATTTGAAAACGATTTCAATTTGAACCCATAAAATATGAAGTTTTATTATACTACTGGATTCTACAAGTATCAAGGATTCCAACGGTATATTATTTGTTATTTTTCGAGGTACAGATCAAAAGATATGAATTTCCAAAGATTTGGATTAAATCTGGTTTCAAACTTCCATTTGAATCGAGTTTAAATCGTGAGCCGACACGCGGCGTGATCTGGTTGGTGGGTACCGGTTCAGACGGATCAGGGTCGAGGGCCGTCGGATTAAAAGATGATTGGATGCACTGGATCGACCGGTACCGATTCGGTTAAGTGGATCTATCTGGGGTGTTAGATCTTGATCGAACGGATCAGAGAAGATCTGAGAGAGGTGAGGCTCACCTAGGGTTAGGTCTCCGGCCATCGGCGGTGAGGTAGCGGCTCTGGAGGTCAACAACGGACTGCTCCGGTGGTCTTCAGAGTCGATGAAGATGCCAACGGGGACCAGCTCGACGAGAGGGAGACGATGATGGTCACGGAATGCTCGAGTGTTTCCTACAGCGGCAAGGCCAAGCGGCTGGAGTCAATGGCCCGGCTCGGGCAAGATGGCGACAGTGACGAGAGGTGGTTCTGGGCTTAGATTTCCTTACCAGGAGATGTAGAAGACCGAGGTGGTCGCGGTGGCGAAGTCCAGGAGCTTGAGGAGGTCGGGTGCTCGGGTAATTGCTCGCCGGAGATGCGTTCACGGCCAGCGAGATCTCGGCGAGGACGGGTTTGTAGCTCTGGAGCGCAAGAAGAGAGGCGATCATGTCTGGGAGGTGCTCTAGGATGAAGGAGAGAGAGGGAGGGACCATAAACGGGCAGCGCGGTCACCTCGTGGCGTCGGAATCATGCTCGCACGGTTGCAGCAGTGCGGCTCTCCGGTGTAGAAATGCGATGGCCTGGCGACGCTATTTCACGAGAATGCAGAGGGGAAATGGAGAGGAGAGAGGGGGCTATTTATAGGCGTGGAAGGTCAT
Source organism: Dactylis glomerata (assembly GCA_007115705.1). Taxonomy (NCBI): domain Eukaryota; kingdom Viridiplantae; phylum Streptophyta; class Magnoliopsida; order Poales; family Poaceae; genus Dactylis; species Dactylis glomerata. Next base: position 40,522 of record QXEO01000390.1, on the reverse strand, counting down.
CGGTTAAGGCAGGGAGTAATTGGAATTTAAGAGGGGAGTAATCGGTGGGGGACTCGGTCTCCGGCGAGAAATTCGGGCGGGGGAGGAAGACGATCTGACCGGTGGGTCCGATCTATCAGCGGGGAGAGAGAGGAAGCTGGGTACCGTTTCGGGAGGAAACCTGGGTGGGCCGTGGGCTGATTGTGGGGCTGGGCCGAATCGTTGCCCCGGGCCTTTTTCTAGTTTTTTTCTTCTTTTCTTCTTTTTCCTTTTTCTGTTTTCTATTTTCTATTTCTTTCATAACTTTTTCAAATTTGGTCCAAATTGATTCAAACCAAAAAGCATTTTTTTCTAAAATTCAACTTAACATTCTAAGATAGTAAGAAACATGTTTTCAGAATTGGAACAAGATTTTCAAAAGGTTTCATAGACTTAACAAAAGGTGAAATGTATCTTAGGGCGACTAGAGGGGGGGTGGGGTGAATAGGCGCTACACAAAAATTTACCTTTTTCAATTTTAAGGCTTGACACGAAGTAAAGTTCTCTAGATGTGCAACTAGATGAATTTCCTACGTGACAAGCAAACAAGTAAACAAGTATGGAAAATGCAAACAAGATACAAGTAAGGGTTAGAAAGAACCGAAAAGCGGAGACCGGAGACACAAGGATGTATTCCCGTAGTTCCTTCCTTTTGAGGGGAAGTACATCTACATTGGAGAGGTGTGGCGACACGGAGTCCACCAACGCCACAAAGGCTCACCTTGTTCTCTGGTGAGCAAGCCACGGAGGCTAGCTCGTTTCCACTAAGCGGTGGTAGTGGGGGTACCGACCGAAACCCTTACACGGAGGTTGGGGCACAACTCCACAACTCAATTGGAGGCTCCCAACAAGAACAACCACAAAGCTTTTACACGGAGCAAGCTTTGAGGTGACCTCACTTCCTCAAGGCAAGATCCACGGAGAAGGAGTGAAGCAATCACAAATTACTTCAGTGAGATTGTAGACCTATGGATCCTCTCCCAATCTACCAAGTCTTGGGGGATTTGGTTGGCTAGGGAAGGATATCTACGAAGTTGAAGCTCAGCTCTAATGGAGGAGAGAGAGTGTGGACGAGGTAACACAGATCTGGGGTAGGGAACGACTATTTATAGGTTGGCTCGAAATATGGCCATTGGAGAAAACTTACCCCGGAAATTCCGGCCTAGGGGCGGAAATTCTGGGGTCCACTAAGGGCGGAAATTCCGGCCTGGGGGCGGAAATTCCGGCCCCCTAGAAATTCCAAAATGGAATTTTCGGCCAGAAATTCCAGCCCTTTCCAGAGAGTCACACCACAGCTCGAGTTAAGGGACTTAGCGAAAAATCACGGGGGCCGGAAATTCTGGAATTTCCGGCCCCCGGAAATTCTGCCTTAATAGAATTTCCAGCCCCTTAACAGAAGGTTGCACCACGGCCCTTTGAAAAGGACTTAGCCGAATTTTCAAGGGCCAAAAATTATGAAATTTCCGGCCCCTGGAAATTCTGCTAAACCAGAATTTCTGCCCCCCTTATAGAAGGTTGCACCACAACGTTTCGTAAGGGACTTAGCTGAATTTCGAAGGGCCGGAAATTATGAAATTTTCGGCCCCCGGAAATTTTGTTCAGGGGCAGAAATTCCGGCCCTGGGGCAGAATTTCCGGCCCTGAAACAGAATTTCCGGCCCTAATATTTTCTCTCCATTGGGTGATTTCAAGCCTTTCTACAGTAGTCCCCATTCCCACTCCTCTTCACCATCAGTCTTGTGCAATACCTGTAGAATTCCTGCAAAGCTCAGCACAAGATTAAATTCCTTGTATTGTGATCAAACACCCAGAAACTGAAAGCTAGGAATATGTCCTTTCAATCTCCCCCTTTTTGGTGTTTGATGACAATACACGGATTTGCAATAGAGAGCAAGAACAAGTGCTCCCCCTAGACAAGTGCAAGGTATAAACAAGATAATAAGAAATAGTTTGCACATACTAGGAGAGAACAATAGAACCAATAAGCACAAAGTACTACTAGCTTATTACAATAAGAGTAGTTCAACCAAAGCACCACACAAATAGTTCATAGTTCAAGAGAACAAAGAGCAAAAAGAACCAACTCCCAGCCCACAAAAAATCCTAATAGAACTACTTCTCCCCCTTTGGCATCAAGACACCAAAAAGGGAGAAGAGCGATGCTAATCCCCAAACGAAGATCACTCATCATCGAACTTGTCCTCATCATCATCAGCAGCATCTTCGTCATCCTCATCACACCCGGAGAACTCCTCATCACTCCCAACCTTGGAGAGAGCCTCCACTTCAGCCCAATCGACGCCGTTGTCATCTTGCCACCGATCGTACGAAATGTACTTAGGTGCAGGAAAAGGAGAGAGCTGAAGGGAAGGGTCCTGAAGAAGCTGAACCTCGTGAGAAAGAACCTGCTGATTGTGAATGATGTCCCTTCTCTCTTCATAGGCAGAGTAGTTTTCCTTGTGGATGGCAACATTGATGCACAAGAGAGTGCGTTGCCACAGAGAAAGCTTCTTGTTGCGAGATGGATGAGCAGAGGATGTCTTGCGCATACGAGAGCTAGGGTCACCCATCTCAACATCAACACCACCTGAAGGAACCGGCTTCTTCCCTTTTCCTTTGACTGCTTCCTTCTCCTCTATTGGCTTGATCACATTCATTCTCTTGAGCTTGTGTTCTGAGTTCCCTTTGGAGAAATCCATGTCTTGGGCCTTCTGATTAATAAGGGGCATGATGTATGGAGCATAGGGTGGAGTATGCTTGGAAACCATGGAATCATGCATTTCATTGAAGATATAGTGCATCACATCCAGCTTGAAGGCTTCATTTGGATCGGTACTCACAAAGCAGCGATGAGAAAGATACATGAGCTCAACAAGGGCAGCACGAATAGCATCCCGATTACCTCCGGAGGGAGAGATGTTCTCCCTGAACATGCGAAGAAGAATGTTGTACAGAGGAAGCAAACCCTTATTAGTGCCAATCTGTCCCTTTGAAGAGTAAAGGGGAGCCAAGCGATTCTTGTCCGGTTGAACTCCATGCAGATGCACACGGTGACCAATAGGAACACTGTACCCCTGAAAATCTTAGTTCAAAAGCTGGGCAAACTCATAGAAGTTGGACTCACGCTCCACACATCCACCTGAAAGAGAGAGACTCATTCCCCTGAAATGCGAGAGTGGCATAGAACTGCTGAATGATCTTCTCATTATAGTGACACTGAATATCCATAAGCGGAAACAGACCAAGCCTCTTCATGATTCCCAGAGCATCACCAAAGTATTCAGACTTCTTCCTGAGATAGGTACGGTCCAGCACGTGCATGTAACACACCCGCTGGGACATAGGATGGTAGATATCTTCATAGATACCTTTCTGAGCAACACACCAGAAACGAGTATCTTCAAGCTCTTCATCTCTTGCCTCAGAAAACCAGTCTAACTGCCTCAAAGCACTGTACTCCACAGAGTTCATGGTCTCATAGTTCACCCGAGGAACCCGTGAGGGGTTGCAAGCAGCCCTCTTGGCTGCCCTAGCTGCCTTCTCCTTTGCTGCCTCTTGTGCAGCTTCCTGTTCAGCTTGCTGAGAAATAAACTCTTCTTCATAAGTGCCCTCATCAGCAAACCGAAAGTTCCGCTTGCGAACAGCAGAACGGCCGCGTTGATCACGTTTAGGATGAGAACTAGAGCCACCTGTGAAAGAAGGCAGGAGGAAAAGCATGGAAATGAGAACACACAAGTCGATACGATAGCTAGTAAGAACATAGAAGGGAACTAGAAGGGCAGAAACAATTTAGAGATGATGCATCTCAGTTGTATTATTCTCAGCAGAGGGGCGGAAATTCTGGCCCTGGTGAGAACACTACGAAACAGATACAAAAACCTCTAGAAATTGGATCGGCACAACTAAGTTCAATCCTAGGTTCACTAGACAGAAAACTACCTCTAGATCATGCTCCTTTCAATGAAAAACGGATCAACCCAAACGAATCTAGAACTAGGGCATAAGCACCTAGGGAGAGAGATTTGGGGCAATACCGTCGTCCATGGCGAAAACCGCGTGGAGGAAAGGAACCCCCACGCCGAGAGGAGCGAGGACCGGTGAAATCCGGGGAATCCGGCGGCTAGGGAGTCGCCGGAGAGGTCCTTGGTGAGGCGGCGGCGGCGGTTTGGAGAGAGAGAGGGTCGGGGGTGGAAAGAGATGCCAAGAGGTATCTCCACCCCGGCCCTCCCTTTTATATAGACTAACCGCAGGGGCGGAAATTCCGGCCCTAGGGGCGGAATTTCCGGTCCCCGGAATTTCCGGGTTAAGTGATGGAATTTTCGGGGGGGGGGGCGGAAATTTAACGTTTCCGCCCAAATTTCCGAGGCAAATTTCCGGCCCATGTACTGCAAAGTGCACCACTTCGGAAGAGTACATGGTGGCATGAAAATTTGCTAAGGAAATAAGGGTTTCCACCCGTACGAAAGATTCTATCACTTGGACACGGAAAGTCCGGCCAACTCACCAAGAGCCAAGATAAAACAAGAGGTTGACTTGTGTGTTAGACGGAAGGTTTTAGAGACGATGAGGGCTTAGGCTAGAAAAACAAACACGGAGTGGTTCTCGGCACTTGAAGTTGCAGGAAGCAAGAAAACATCAAAAGACCAACCCCAAGTGCCTTCCCATATCAAGAGATAAACAAAACCAAGAAAGACTTCAAAAAGATTTTCAAGGAATAAACTCTTCAAAGGAAGAGGTTGGTGGCTGAAGCCACCATATATGAGTGTTTTGGCATTGAACCGCGAAGATGTATCTTGGGTCCATAACCAATACTCATCATTGAAGCTCATATATCACAAAATGATATTAAGAGAATGATTGCATTACTTTCGGCATGATGGGGGGAGGGATAGCCCAATGGATTAGGACCGCACTCCCCCTATGTCCATGCCCACATCTAGATTAGAACACGTGCTAACGTATGGGAATGAGTGCACACTAACAAGCCACATTGCAAGAATCAATGATATTAAATTCATGCCTCAACTCTCGGAATCTTGCTTCATCAAGGGGCTTCGTGAAGATGCTGGTGAGTTGATCATTTGTACCTACATAAGATAGGTTAATATCACCTCAATTGACGTGGTCCCGGATGAAGTGATGTCGGATCTCAATGTGCTTCGTCTTGTTGTGTTGAACCAGATTATGAGCAATCTTGATGGCACTCTCGTTGTCACACAAGAGTGGAACCTTGTCGCAATGAACTCCATAGTCCTTCAACATTTGCCGCATCCAAAGGAGTTGAGCACAACAACTTGCCGCGGACACGTACTCGGCTTCGGCGGTGGAGAGAGACATACAATTTTGCTTCTTGGAAGACCAACTAACCAAGGACCTACCAAGAAGTTGGCAAGCCCCGGAAGTTGACTTCCTATCCACTTTGTCTCCCGCCCAATCCGAGTCCGAGTACCCAACAAGCTCAAAACTTGATCCCTTCGGGTACCAAAGGCCAAAAGTTGGAGTATGAATCAAATATCGAAAGATTCTTTTCACGGCCATCAAATGGCTTTCCTTTGGGGCAGCTTGGTATCATGCACACATTCCCACACTAAGCATGATATCGGGTCTAGATGCGCAAAGATAAAGAAGCGATCCAATCATAGAGCGGTAAAGCTTTTGATCCACTTCCTTACCACAAGGATCGAGATCAAGAGTAATCTTTGTTGGCATGGGGGTTTTGGCTCCTTTAACACCAGAATCCATGTTGAATTTCTTTAGCATGTCTTGGATGTACTTGGCTTGATTGATGAAGGTTCCTCCTCGTAATTGCCGAATCTCAAAGCCAAGAAAGAATTTCAACTCTCCCATCATGGACATCTCGAATTTTTCTGTCATTAGCTTTGCAAATTCATCATTGAAGAGTTTGTTAGAAGAGCCAAAAATGATGTCGTCTACATAAATTTGGCATATGAAAAGCTCCCCGTTGACTTTCTTAGTAAAAAGAGTTGGGTCGATGAGCCCAATTTCAAACCCACGGTCTACCAACAACTCCTTAAGGTGCTCGTACCACGCGCGTGGGGCTTGTTTAAGGCCATAAAGCGCCTTATCGAGTTTGTAGACATGGGTCGGGAAATGGGGATCTTCAAACCCCGGGGGTTGCTTCACATAGACCAATTCATGTAGAGGCCCGTTGAGAAAGGCACTCTTCACATCCATTTGATATAACTTAAAATTGAAGTGAGAAGCATAAGCAAGAAGGATACGGATTGACTCCAGATGAGCCACGGGAGCGTAGGTCTCCCCATAGTCGATTCCTTCCACTTGAGAGTATCCTTGAGCGACCAAGCGTGCCTTGTTCCTCACAACAATTCCATTGGCATCTTGTTTGTTCTTGAACACCCACTTGGTTCCGATGACATTTCGGCACTCCTTAGGCTTCTCCACCAAAGTCCAAACTTGGTTGCGCTTGAAGTTGTTGAGTTCTTCATGCATAGCTTCCACCCAATCCGGGTCTTCAAGCGCCTCAAACACCTTTTGAGGTTCCACACAAGAGACGAAGGCATGATGGATGCTAAAGTTGGCTAATTGTCTCCTTGTGGATACCCCTTTTCTCACACTTCCAATCACACTATCCAAGGTATGGATCCCTTTGCGAAGAGCCTCTTCAACTTTCTTTGCACGGCGAGCTTGAGCTTCTTCAAAAGACTCTTGAGAAGCCACTTGGTCATCACCACTATTTTGGTCCTCGCCTTGACCTTCAACTTGAGCTTGATCACTATCATGAGCATGCTCATCACTTTGAGCTCGGCCTTGATCTACCATTGGTGAAGAGTCACCACGGTCCACTTGGCCTTGATCTTGGCCTTGCTCGCTTGAATGAGGGTCTTGAACTTGACTTTGGTTAGCATCAATCGGTCCTTGAGGAGCTTGTGGAGTTTGTGAAGATGAAGGCTCCACTTGAGTAGAGCATAGTCCTTCTCCTTCCGCCAAAAGGTGTCCCTCAATGGGTATGAGATGACCCACACCCATTCTTCTTATGGCTTGAGGAGGTATTTCGTCACCTACATCACAAACACCACTTTGCTCCACACGGGAGCCGTCATTCTCGTCGAATCTCACGTTAGAGACTTCAACAACATGAGCGGACTCTTTGTCAAAGACTCTAAAAGCATGAGATTCGGCGGCATAACCAACAAAGATACCCTCAAGAGCTTTAGAGTCAAACTTGGACAAATGAACACCCTTTCTAAGATAGAAGCACTTACAACCGAATACTCGAAAGTACTTGATGTTAGGCTTGTTGCCGGTGAGGATCTCATAAGGAGTCTTGTTCAAGCCCTTGCGAAGATATAGCCGGTTAGAAGCATGACAAGCGGTATTAATAGCTTCAGCCCAAAAGTTATACGGAGACTTAAACTCCGCTAACATTGTCCTTGCCATGTCCATCAAGGTTTGGTTCTTCCACTCGGCTACACCATTTTGTTGCGGAGTGTAGGGAGAGGAGTATTGATGACGAATTCCCTCATCACTCAAGAATTCATTGACGGTGTAGTTCTTGAACTCCGTCCCATTATCACTCTGAATCATTAAGATATCTTGGCCAAATTGACGTTCCACTCCCTTGATGAAGTCCATGATGGTTTGTTGGGTCTCGTATTTGTGCTTGAAGAAGTAGACCCAAGTATATCTTGAGTAGTCATCAACAATCACCAAGCAATACTTCTTCCCTCCTAGACTTGCATGTGATGGAGGGCCAAAGAGGTCCATGTGAAGGAGCTCCAAGACCCTCTTAGAAGAAATGATCGTCTTGCTAGGATGAGGAAGTTCATGCATCTTTCCTTCAATGCAAGCTCTAAACACACGATCTTTGGCAAAGGTTAGATCGGTTAGTCCTAGGATGTGGTTACCTTTGTGAAGTCTTTGCAAAGTTCTCATATTGACGTGGCCTAGCCGGCGATGCCAAAGCCATCCCACGTCAACTTTAGCCATTAGGCAAGTCGCGGCTTTAGTGACCTTCTCCGAGAAGTCAATCACATATAAGCCATTTTCAACATGCCCAACAAAGGCTACTTTAAGAGACTTGCTCCACAAAAGAACCACAATCCCAACATCAAAGAAAGTTGCAAAGCCCATATCGGCAAGTTGAGCTACGGAAAGTAAATTATAAGAGAGAGACTCAACAAGCATGACATTATCCACGGAAACATCTTGAGATATAACAACTTTACCAAGACCCAATACCTTTGACCTTGAGGAATCTCCATAGGTGACGTAGCCCGCACTAGATGAACCGGTGCAAAGCTCCTTCACCAACTCTTTGCTTCCAGACATATGATTGGTAGCACCACTATCAATTATCCATTGTCCCGCACTGGAAGCAAAGCCCTACAAGAGATTAAGTCTTGTTTTTAGGTCCCCATTTTTCAATGGGTCCCCTTTTGATAGTAACAAGGGTCTTAGGAACCCAAATAGACCAAGCAATGCGTTCATTAGGTGAGCCAACAAATTTAGCATAAACATGTCCATCATAAGCACGGCGAAGAACATAAGAGGGGTTATATTTTCCCGCAAAGTCGTTGTGATTGGGCATTGCCCTCTTGGCATTCCCAACCACCTCCCTCACGAGCTCCCCCTCCTCCTCATAAACATTGCCATCCTCATCAAAGCATATGTCATTTGGGATGTGCTTCTTAGGAGGAGGAGTGGGCAGAAGAAATTGCGTCTTCTTGTTGTTCTTCTTCTTGTTCTTTTTCTTGTTCCTCTTCTTCTTAGACTTGGAAGTGAAACCAAGCCCGGTCTTGTCACCATGTTGCTTTTGAGCACTCAAAAGCTCATCAAGCCTTGTGTCACCTTTGGGGGAATCTTTCTCATAAAGATGGTTAGTGTAACAAGTACTTGCAACAAAGGTGCTAGAAGGGAACTTGGTTGCTTCTTTAGCAATAATAAGATTTAGTTTCTCATTTTGCAACCTAAGTTCATTTGCAACTGATTGAGCAATATCACGATCATTTTTAAGCCTAGCAATGTCCAAGTTATAAGACTCTTCAAGACCTAACTTGGATGCCTCAAGTGCCATCCTTAGATCTTGCTCAACCTCAAGGGATTGAGTGAGTGTTGCAATTTCATCGGCATACTCACGAGCATGCCCTTCTAACTCAAAAATGCGTTCCTCATTTTTATCATTAAGTTGGAGAGACTCATTATATTGATCAAGGAGAATCTCAAATTGAGCTTTGGTCTCCCCATGCAAGGTTGACATGAAAGTGTCAAATTCATTATGCTCATCCTTATTACTACTAGTATCAACACAATCCATCAAGGATAAGCTTCTAGGTATGATGGGTGTGAAAGAGGGTGATACATTTGTAGCGTGAGCCATTAAACATGTTCCCTTGGAGTTGGAGTGTTTGGACTCGTTTGCGGAAGCGAAGAGGGATGGTGAAGAGATAGGTTTGGCGATGGCGATGGCGGCCCTTCCTACTTCTTCATCATCACTTGCATCATCACCAGATGGGTATTCTTTTTGAGTTGTCAAAGCGTGTATTGGAACGGCTTTCTTCTTGTCAAAGTTCCTTGGTGGGTAAGACTTGGCCTTCATCTCCTTGCGGATGAGTCTTCCATTGTGATCTTCCACTCTTTCATAGGGACAATCCGCAATGAAATGATGTTGATTGCCACAATTGTAGCACGTCCTCACTCTACTTGAGGCCTTAGGCTTGGAGGGACTAGATGACTTCCACTTCTTCATGAATGCCCGTTGAGCAAGAGCCATGTGTTCGGCATGAGCGTACTTCATGTCCTCGGGACTTCCACCTATTGACTCTTCCTCTTCCATCAAGCTTGCTTCATCAAGGATAGAGACTTTGGCCTTCAAAGCAAGGTTGGGAGCACGCACACCACGTGCACGAGCTAGAGCATCATCCGCATTCTTCTCGGAGATCTTCCTTGCCACAATTTCTTGCAAGATGTCATGAGCGGTCATCTTCCTAAAGTTGGCATCTCCCTTGATTGAGTTCATCGTATCTTTCATGAAGGGTAAGAGGGATTGAAAGAATTTCCTCTTCATCCATCTCTCATCACATTGAGTAGAGCCGAGGTCGACTAGCTTCACTTGGAGAGCTGAGAGACGTCGATGAAGTTCTTCGGGAGATTCACCATCAAGCATGGCAAAGTTGTCCGCTTCATTGGATGCCTCATCAAACTTGGATTCTTGAATACTTTGGTTGCCAATGAAGAGGTTGGTGAGAGCATCCCAAGCTTCCTTGGCGGAGGAGATGTTGCAGACGAACGCCTTGTCCTTCTCAGTGAGAGACATGTGAATGAGATGCAAGGCGGATGCATTGAGTTGCTTGTCGATTTGCTCCCAAGGTAGCAAGTTGGACAAATCCTTGGAAGTTGGATGGTAGCCCTGCTCAATTATCCTCCAAAGCTCAATAGACACAAAATTTATGTGAGAGCGCATGTTATCTTGCCAATTGGCAAAGCTAGAAGCATCAAGTGGTGGCGGTGGGCCGCATGAGGCAAGGTGTGACATTTGAAGGTGTCTTCCGGAGACATAGCTCGTGGGATGTGGAATCTCTGTGCTATGTCCCCGAGAGGTGTCATCTTTCTTGGGTGGATCCTCGTTGTTCTCATTCCCATCCTTGTCCGGATCTTCCTCATTTAAGGATGGCTTATCCTTATCCGAGGTGTCAACTGGAGTTGGAGGAGTGGTACTAGATGTCCCACTAGTGAGAGCTTCAAGTTGAGCCTTTTGGATTTCCATGGTTGCCATCATAGCATCCATTCATGACAAAATGCTATTAAGATCCGCCTTAGTGGCGGGGTCCTCGTCGCCCATAATCTCTTAGGCGGTTAAGCCCAATCAAAGAGCACAAGGCTCTGATACCAATTGAAATGGATCTTAGGGCGACTAGAGGGGGGGTGAATAGGCACTACACAAAATTTTACCTTTTTCAATTTTAAGGCTTGACACGAAGTAAAGTTCTCTAGATGTGCAACTAGATGAATTTCCTACGTGACAAGCAAACAAGTAAACAAGTATGGAAAATGCAAACAAGATACAAGTAAGGGTTAGAAAGAACCGAAAAGCGGAGATCGGAGACACAAGGATGTATTCCCGTAGTTCCTTCCTTTTGAGGGGAAGTACGTCTACGTTGGAGAGGTGTGGCGACACGGAGTCCACCAACTGCCACAAAGGCTCACCTTGTTCTCCGGTGAGCAAGCCACGGAGGCTAGCTCGTTTCCACTAAGCGGTGGTAGTGGGGGTACCGACCGAAACCCTTACACGGAGGTTGGGGCACAACTCCACAACTCAATTGGAGGCTCCCAACAAGAACAACCACAAAGCTTTTACACGGAGCAAGCTTTGAGGTGACCTCACTTGCTCAAGGCAAGATCCACGGAGAAGGAGTGAAGCAATCACAAATTAATTCGGTGAGATTGTAGACCTATGGATCCTCTCCCAATCTACCAAGTCTTGGGGGATTTGGTTGGCTAGGGAAGGAGATCTACGAAGTTGAAGCTCAGCTCTAATGGAGGAGAGAGAGTGTGGACGAGGTAACATAGATCTGGGGTAGGGGACGACTATTTATAGGCTGGCTCGAAATATGGCCGTTGGAGAAAACTTACCCCGGAAATTCTGGCCTGGGGGCGGAAATTTCGGCCCCCCGGAAATTCCAAAATGGAATTTCCGGCCAGAAATTCTGGCCCTTTCCAGAGAGTCGCACCACAGCTCGAGTTAAGGGACTTAGAGAAAAATCGCGGGGGCCGGAAATTCTGGAATTTCCGACCCCCGGAAATTCTGCCTTAACAGAATTTCCGGCCCCTTAACAGAAGGTTGCACCACGGCCCTTTGAAAAGGACTTAGCCGAATTTTCGAGGGCGGAAATTCTACTAAACTAGAATTTCTGGCCCCCTTACAGAAGGTTGCACCACAACATTTCATAAGGGACTTAGCCGAATTTTGAAGGGCCGGAAATTATGAAATTTCCGGCCCCCGGAAATTTTGTTCAGGGGCGGAAATTCCGGCCCTGGGGCGGAATTTCCGGCCCTGAAACAGAATTTCCGGCCCTAATATTTTCTCTCCATTGGGTGATTTCAAGCCTTTCTACAGTAGTCCCCATTCCCACTCCTCTTCACCATCAGTCTTGTGCAATACCTGTAGAATTCCTGCAAAGCTCAGCACAAGATTAAATTCCTTGTATTGTGATCAAACACCCAAAAACTGAAAGCTAGGAATATGTCCTTTCAAAAGGGGTTTGCTTGCATAAAGCTAAATAGGGTTTGAAAATAAATCCTTTGAAATAAGAGATAATACTTTATAAAATAATGTTTGAAATTATCTTTCAAACTTAGTTTTTAAAATACAATCTTTACTAAATAAAACACATTTGTGATTCACTCCTTTGCAAGCAAGCTTGCATAGGTTTGAATAAAGAATGGAAAATAGTATTTGGATACTTGATCTTTCTCAAAGAAGTTCTTCAAGAAAATAATAGAAAGTTTAAATTAGTTTTCTAATAAAGCTTTCAAATAGACTCAAAAAGTTTTAAATCCTGTGAATTTCCAATCATCTCAAGCAAAACAAAAGCAAAAAAATTCCCCCAAAATTTGATAAAATCTTGGGATGTTACAACAGGAGTTCTTCACATCTAGCCATCGCGCAACGAAAGTTCGGGAGGTCTCGTCGTCAGCCCGCCGGCACCTTTGGAGGTCACCAATATTATGGGGTCTCTTGTAAGTACCCTCAAAGTTTTTGGTGAACGCAGTCTGCATATCGAACCAGGTTTGGATGGAATTTTCTGCCAAGTCGTTGATCCACTGCCGCGCTGTGCCAGATAGCATCAGGGGCAGATAGCGGACAGCAACATTGGGTGATCCCCCAGCAAACTGTACTGCGTTGAAGTAGTCTTGTAGCCAAGTTAAAGGCCTATCGACTCCATTGTACTGGCGGATATTTTTCTCAATTTTGAATCCATATGGGATGGGCTCATCACGAATCCGTTGTCCAAAGCACTTTGGGCAGAGGAAGAAGGCTGTTTGGAACTTGGCGATCTCATTTAGGTGGGTATGCGCGTTGTAGGGCTTCTGGTCCTGCGGATCCTTGCGAGAGTTGCGTGATCTTGCTGGTCCGCCGCCGCCGCCATGGGGGCTGCCTGGTGGGGATGGCGAAGGATCACGTCGTCTTTTGCTCTCGCCGTCCTGCGATTGATCTCTGCAGCTACGATGGCTTCCCTCTGCTCTCCGTGGAGATGGATCATTGTCATGGTGGCGGCAGCCTTGCCCTCTGTCATCGTGGTGGCGAGAGAAGCGATGCTTGTCTTTGTTGCCACCACGGTGCGCGCCATCGTCATGGCGAGATCGTTCCCTTTGCTTGGATCCGCCATCTTTGCTGGTTTCCCGTCATGGCGGATCGTCTCTGCGTCCAGCGTCACGGCTTCGCCCTCGCTTGCCATCATTGTCATGTATGACGATTCCTCCCTGTGGGACTTCGAACGTCTTATACTTTGGTGGCGGCATGTTGGTCTTATGGCGAGGAGCAGCATTGTCTTGCTGGTATCCATAGGCAGGGTAGTTCTTGTGAGGTGGCGATGGATTTCTCTGCGGGCCTTTGCCATTTGGTTTGTCATCGGAGGATATTGGGATGGCATCTACCCGGTTGTGAGCTTCTCTTCTTCGGATTTCTGAGGATCCAGTATGAGATTCGTTATCAGGGCGCGTACCATAATTGCCAGCCCCTCGAGCTTTGGAGGCAGTGCTAGACCTGCATAGCGCGGGATCAGACTCGAGCCGTCATGATGACGTAGCCTTCTCCTGCTGCACCAATGCTTTGGTCATCAGTTTCATCGCTGTCTCTAGGGCTGCTGGACTTTTATTATGCTCCAATAGCTCCTTTGTAGCCACGATGTTCTCAATGGGCGTAGCCCTGACTTCATCATGGTTCTTGTCCACATATGGCGGATTCTTGATATACATCTTGGCCAGAGTTTCTGCGGTTGGTACGGTGAACTCAAGGTTTCGTACCAGCTGCGGGTCGCCTCCTTCGACCATCTGGTTCTGGATGAGAGTAACATACTTCTCCTCCATGTTCCTTGCGCGTTTCAGCGTGTCTTGAGCTTTAGCAATGTTGCCATCTAGCTATTGGCCCATCTTCTCGACTCGCTTTGCTTCTTTAAGGATTGCTCGCCTTTTCTTCTCGAGATCATTCACATCCCTGACATAGTCAGGGGTGATTGGATCTGCTAGAGTTCCGTAGACGACCTTATCCAGCGGGGTCGTGAAGTCTTCTGGGTGCTGGACCTCGAGGATGGTGGGTTGCAGATGCCTGGGTCCACCCTGGATCTCAGGAAGTTGTTCCGTGGCGGGATCAATGGCTGGTGGTGGGTTACCCTGCTCTTTGCCGGCATCTCCATCATGGGCTGCCTGAGATGGCGGATCACCGGTTGTCTGCCCAGCGTCATCTCCTTTGTTGGTCACGAACACCTGCTTGGCGGCTGCGTTCTGCTCTTCAAGTACTTGCTGAGCTAATTCCGCCTCGATCCTTCTCATGGCGGCGTCATAGTGATCAGAGTCATAGCCTTTGCTGTCCCAGTCATCCGATTCACCACTTTCGTTAAGTGCCTCTAGGATGGATTCACCTGGGCTATCTTCTCCATTGGAGGTAGATCCCGAAGTGATACCTGCGAACGCAACAAGGCAATACCGCGGTGTCTCTAACGCCAGATTGCTCATGGCGGATTCACAGCGATCTACCACCACTTCCTCTACCTCTAGGGCGGGCTGGGTGGGATTGTTTTTTAGATCCGATCTAGGTAACTTGGAAAGTACCGGATCAGATGAGTCCTCCTCCGTATCCAGCTCGAAAGCGGTCCATTTGGGGATTTCAGCCATACCAATCCGCCGAAAATTGGTTTTCGTAGCGGGGGTAGGGTTTGTCTCTCCAATGAAGATATGGATATCTCCGATCAGAACGACGGTGAATCGAGCAGGGTCTTCTCTAGCCGGCACCCAGAGGTTATCCGCTGGAGACGATGGGGAAGCCGGAATCGTAGAGGACACGCCCGATGGCGACGGTGTCGCCGATGCCTGCGAAGGCGGATCCCGCCTGGATCCGCGCTCCTGACGCGCTTAGCCCCATGGTGGGCGCCAACTATCATGGTTTCATCAACAGATCTGCCATAGGGGTAGGTTTATGGCGGTTTGTGGAAGGGGGTGAACACGGCGGAGCGATCCGGGATGGTGGTAGCACGAGTTTACCCAGCTTTAGATCCCGCGACGGTGGCGAGATCCTACGTGCGGCTATAATTCACTATATGGCAACAAGTGCTCGATTACAATGAGGGGGTTGGCTGTTTTGCTATGCGATTGGCCGTAACCTAAGATGTTGTGTTCTCCGCCTCAAGGGCTTCTCCACGCCGGGCTTATAAAGGCGCTTGGTGTGGGCTACACGATGGTACCGGAGCAGATACAACTTGGAGTCCTAGACTAAGTCCTATGCGTGTACTACAAGGCAACCCGCCATGGGCCTGTCTCCGGATCCGCCATAAGCGCCTGCGTCCAGTACCGCCATGGTATCTCCAGCATCTGGGCCGCCCGGTAGGCAATCCGCCATACCACCTCGATGGGCCACCCTGGCTTGCTGGTTTAGGACTACGTCGCTGGCATACCCATTTGGTATTGCCCCAACAGGTCCACAGTTCACGAGTGGTGTCTCTCCATAAGATAAATAAAGCATGCTAGGTAAACAAATTACAGTTGGGCAATTGATAGAGTAAAGATAACGTACATACATCATGAGGATCACTATGAGGCTTACTCTGGGAATTATGACAAAATACATAGACCGCCATCCAACTGCATCTATGACTAAAAATCCACTCGCGGGGAATCGTCCGAGGACCCCTTGAGTATTAAGTTGCGAATAACTGATAATTGCATTAAGCAAAGTGCGTAATGTAAACAAAGCAAATATCCTTAGACACAAGAATGTTGTTTTCTCCCTAGTGGCAACAACACATCTACAACCTTAGAGGTTTCTGTCACTCCCCCAGATTAAATAGAGGCATGAACCCAACTATCGAGCATAAATACTCCCTCTTGTGGTTACTAGCATCTACTCGGCCAAGATAGCTACTAGCAACGGAAAGCATGCAAGATCATAAACAACATAGAGATAACATAAGATAATATTCAGCACATCAACTTGACATAGTACCAATACTCATTAGATCCCAACAAACACAACATGTATGATTACATAAAGATGATCTTGAGCATGTAGGGCAGCTCACAAGATCTAAACATGAAGCACATGGTGGAGAAGACAACCATCTAGCTACTGCTATGGACCCATAGTCCAAGGTAGACTACTCACACATCACTCCGGAGGCGACCATGGTGGTGTAGAAGGCCTCCGACAGGGATTCCCCTCTTCGGCAGGGTGCCGGGAAGAGCTCCTGGATCCTCCCGATCTCGTTTTGACGACGGCGGCGGCTTGCAGTATGTTTCTGGAAAAAGCGATCTGTCCCTTAGGTTTTTCCTGTCGAGGGGTCTTTATAGGCGAAGGGGCGTCGTTAGGAGGTGGACCATGCGGGCTCACCATGGGTGGGCGCGGCCAGGGGCTGAGCCGTGCCCCCATGTGGCGTGGCAGCCTCTGGCCCCCCTCCGTCTCATCTTCGGTCTTCGCGAAGCTTTGGTAAAAATAGGAGGTTCGACTTTTGTTTCATCCAATTTCGAGAATATTTCCTGTGTAACTTTTCTGAAACATAAAAATAGCAGAAAATAGGGAACTGGCACTGTGGCATCTTGTTAATAGGTTAGTTCCAGAAAATGCATAAAAACGCCACGAAGTGTAACAAAACATAAAGCAAATGGTGTAAGAACAAGCATGGAGCATCAAAAATTATAGATACGTTTGAGACGTATCAAGCATCCCCAAGCTTAACTCTTGTTCGCCCTCGAGTAGGTAAGTGATAACAAAAGAATAATTTTTGAGGTGACATGCACCATCACAATCTTGATCATCTATGTAAGCATTGAGTGCTGGGATCAAAGAACTTAAAACATGGGCATAAAAGACATAATCTTGACAATAGAAACTTAGCAACCATGTTATAACATGAAAAGAAACACAAACAAAAGATCATGAATAATGAAACATTGAAAGTCAAACGTGTGTTCAAATCATATGGAAAAACATAGCAAATGGTTTTCAGCTTGTCCTTCATGGAATAGCAAAACATAAATGCATAGGACACCTTAAAGTTTAAAAGGGCGACTAGATACAAATAATTTAAGAACAAGTGAAACCATAATCATGAATCAATCAATGATAACTTTGGGACAATGCACATTAAACTCAGAATGGCAACTATGCTCTCTTAGACGGTGCATAAAGGTAGAAGGTGGTGACTCAATATAAAAGTAAAAGAAAGGCCCTTCATAGAGGGAAGCAGTGATTGCAAGTTTTATAAACCTTCAAAAATTATGGTACTTACTAGCTTTGAGCTCTCATTGCCCCCATCATAGGCATCTTGAATGGTTAAAGTAAATACAAGAACGTTTATGAGCATATGCTTGACAAATTATAAGTTGAAAACCTCGTGTCCCGTGAAGTACGAATACCCAAACCTCATGCTACTCGACTTAGAGTCTCAAGCAAGCTCTTGTCATTGTAAGTATACATGTATCATCGAGATCCGCCAACGGGGTACCTCCTTGCCCGATGACATGGAACAAGCCCACATCAAAATGACAGGACGAACAGACAATGAATACCTCGGCATCTCTTTTATTTACCATTGGTATAGCTTTTTATTTTGAGATGCGTCGTCGAATGTCCACTATGGGCATGCTGTAAATTTCCACCATGAATGATGCATGGCTTAGATTAGCGGCCCAAGCATTTCTCTAACATGTATACAAACTCCATGATCCCGCAAGATTCCCAACTTATTTCACATCGCGAGTATCCATAAACAAAAGATCACGATATCAACTCAAATAAAAGAAGTGCAATGTTGAAAGCTTACCCCATGACGACATGGTTTGGCTAATTTCCAACTTACAACTTGCAGGCATAACGTCAACATAGAAGATCCACAATGTCAAAATTTTAAAAACGAGAGCTTTACTGACTAATTTTCACATAACACCAAAAGAGTTTAATTTGAAGGATAGATAAAAGCAAGTCAAATATACTTTGGAATAACAAATTGCTAATAGGTATGTATGGTGGACACATTGGAATAACTTGGTTTTTGGGAGTTGGATGCATGAGTAGATCTCATACTCAGTACAAAATGAGGGCTAGCAAAAGACTGGGAGCGACCAACTAAGAGAGCAAAAACGGCCATAATCATGCATAGCGACAAAACATAATTAAGAGAAGCATAAAATGGCATCAAAATTCAAAAACTAAATGATCATAAAGGCTTATGGTGACTTTGTATGAGTCAAACATGTTGTAAGCATGCGCCAAGTCAACCCAAATAAAGCATCGGAGAAAACCAAATTAATGCTTCCAAATAATAAAAACAACACATGATTTTTTCAAAGGCTCATTAAGCAATCTCAGTCATTTGAGACAAGTCATGCTACAGCAAAAATCACTAAGCATACTATCAAAATGACATCAAGCATGGCATGAAAAAGTCTAAGCCGCAGTCTAAATAAGCTCCTTTTTGTACCACCTTTTTTTGGATGAAACTTTTTCTCTTTTCCAACACCATTCAAACCTTTTTGAAACAACTCTTTTGATGAATACCAACATAGACCAGAGGTCCAAATACACCTTGATGCAAATATATAACAAGATCTGAACAAAAATCAAGGCGAAAAACGAAAGCTAAATGCAGTTCTAGAAAAAAAACACTCGTTGAACGATAAGAGTGAAAACTAGAGTGTTCTTGGCAAATGAAAAGTAAAGTAAATCTTCTCCAAAAGAAATTTGTTGGGGTCCAACCATTTATTGCAGCAAACAAAACAAAAGAAAACTGAAAGCAAAAGTAAAGACGCTCCAAGAAAAATGCATAGTGCATGAAGCAATAAAAATATAGTGTGTTGAAAGGTGACCTGATTTTTGCCGATGAAGAAGAGGTGCCTCGGGGGCATCCCCAAGCTTTGACGCTTGTACCTCTTGGATATTGCTTGGGGTGACATGGGCATACCCAAGCTTGAGATTTTGTCCGTTCTTCACCTCATCTCATCATTCTCCAATCCCCACACTTGAAAACTTCCTTCATACAAAACTTCACACAATTCTATTAGCAATGTTAGCATAAACATAATAATGAATCAACCCTTTTTGGTTCAGGTTTCATCTCAAAACCACCACATATAAAGCATATACTGTAGCAACTTCCCCAAAAGTTCCGTGATCAAAAGAACTCAAAAAGAAAGTGATCAAGAGGCAAACACAAATAGTGGCAGAAATCTGTCAAAACAGAACAGCTGACAAAGGTCGATTTTTTTGAGGACCTTCTGTTGCTCAAATCAAAAAGTGTAAACTAATGGAAGTTTGTATATAACCTGGGGCATATGCACAAGAAATTGCAGATCAAAAGATATTCTGAGAATTTTCATGAATTTTATGGTGCAGCACCGAAATCTGTTTCAGGACAACGACTTCCCCAAATCTTACCTCCCTCAAATTAGAGGTCCTTCTTGGCGCAACAACGAAATAAAAAGGATAAGGAGTGATTATTACAGTAGTAATAACTTCCAAGACTCAAATAAAAGAAAAAGAACTGAAAATAAAATAATGAGTTATCTCCCAAGAGTGCTTTTCTTTAACGCCTTTGAGCTAGGCGCAGAAAGTGGAAATCAAGTATTTTCGAAAGAGGCATTAAGATCAATGGTTTTCTCAAGATCACCACTTAACACACTAGGCACTTTAGAAGTTCCTGAAGATGATTCAACCTGCAAGTCACTCTTACTTGAACTAAAAGTCTTACCAATCTTAAAAACATGCTGCGGTTTAGGCACAGACACCTTGGGAACATACATAAATTTTTGCTCTTTTCCAACAAAAGTTTTTTCCTTCTTAAACTTAAGAGAAGAGAAAATTGAACTTAAAATTTCCATAGATTCCTCTAGTTTACCAATCCTAAGGTTTTGACTACCAAGAGTAGTGCTAGCCTCTAAAGCGGTGATTCTCTTACCGATACTTTCTATCGAGCTAAGTTTTTCTAAGGATACTTAGCAAACTTTTTTCTAAAGAGCTAAGTTTTTCTAAAACTTCATCCAAAGTAACCTCAGTTTTAACAACATGGATAGGTGGTACTCACACTAAACTTTCAATTAAAGTGAATGCTTCAAGAGCGGGAGTACCTAGAAAGTTACCTCCTGCAAGAGTATCAAGAACGTACCTATTCCAACTAGATATACCAACATAAAAATTTCTAAGGAGGATCATGGTAGAATGCTTCTTCATACACCTATGATGAGAATTGCTAATACGGTACCAAGCATCTTTCAAGCTCTCTCCCCCTTGTTTAAAAGTACGAACTTCAACTTCAGGATTACTCATTCTAACAAAACTAAAAGCAAGTAAATAAAAGCAACTATAAAGGAAACTATTTTTTTGTATTTTTGATAAAAAGATGTAAGCAAAAATAAAGTAAAGCAAAACTAAGACAAAGTAAAAGATTATGCGTGCGAGACTCCCCTTGCAGAAGTCTTCTTCCTCCCCGGCAATAGCGCCAGAAAACTGCTTGATGGCTTGTAAGTATAACCCGTTGGGAACACCAAGAGGAAGGTATGATGAGCACAGTAGCAAGTCTTCCCTCAGTTGTGAAACCAAGGTTTAATCGAACCTGTAGGAGAAAGCCAAACTTAAGAAGGTGATGCTTGCTAGCTTCATGACACTTCGGACAATGGCGCCAGAAAACTTGTTAACGGCGTGTCTTCCACCAACAGCAACGTGAAACCTGCACAACACAAACAAGTACTTTGCTCCCAACTTACGATGAGGTTGTCAATCTCACTGGTTTGCTGTAAACAAAAGAATGAGCGTATCGAGTGGTAATAGGATAATAGTATGCAAGAAAAGTAAATAGTGCGAGTAAAGTAAAACGGTAAAGCTATGTAAAGGAAATTGGACCGGGGTCCACAGTTCACTAGTGGTGTCTCTCCATAAGATAAATAAATCATGCTGGGTAAACAAATTACAGTTGGGCAATTGATAGAGTAAAGATAACGTACATACATCACGAGGATCACTATGAGGCTTACTCTGGGCATTACGACAAAATACATAGACCGCCATCCAACTGCATCTATGACTAAAAATCCACTCGCGGGGAATCGTCCGAGGACTCCTTGTGTATTAAGTTGCGAACAACAGATAATTGCATTAAGCAAAGTGCGTAATGTAAACAAAGCAAATGTCCTTAGACACAAGAATGTTGTTTTCTCCCTAGTGGCAACAGCACATCTACAACCTTAGAGGTTTCTGTCACTCCCCCAGATTAAATAGAGGCATGAACCCAACTATCGAGCATAAATACTCCCTCTTGGAGTTACTAGCATCTACTCGGCCATGATAGCTACTAGCAACGGAAAGCATGCAAGATCATAAACAACATAGAGATAACATAAGATAATATTCAGCACATCAACTTGACATAGTACCAATACTCATCGGATCCTAATAAACACAACATGTATGATTACATAAAGATGATCTTGATTAGGTAGGGCAGCTCACAAGATCTAAACATGAAGCACATGGTGGAGAAGACAACCATCTAGCTACTGCTATGGACCCATAGTCCAAGGTAGACTACTCACACATCACTCCGGAGGCGACCATGGTGGTGTAGAAGGCCTCCGGCAGGGATTCCCCTCTCCGGCAGGGTGCCGGGAAGAGCTCCTGGATCCTCCCAATCTCGTTTCGACGATGGCGGCGGCTTGTAGTATGTTTCTGGAAAAAGCGATCCATCCCTTAGGTTTTTCCTGTCGAGGGGTCTTTATAGGCGAAGGGGCGTCGTCAGGAGGTGGACCAGGCAGGCTCACCATGGGTGGGCATGGCCAAGACTGGGCCGCGCCCCCCGGTGGTGTTGGCTAGCCTCTGGCCCCCCTCGGTCTTATCTTTGGTCTTCGCGAAGCTTCGGTAAAAAATAGGAGGTTCGACTTTTATTTCGTCCAATTCTGAGAATATTTCTTGTGTAACTTTTCTGAAACACAAAAACAACAGAAAACAGGGAACTGTCACTGTGGCATCTTGTTAATAGGTTAGTTCCGGAAAATGCATAAAAATGCCACAAAGTGTAACAAAACAAAAAGCAAATGGTGTAAGAACAAGCATGGAACATCAAAAATTATAGATACATTTGAGACGTATCAAACCTGCACACAACACAACTAAGATACTTTGCCCCAACTTGTAGTGAGGTTGTCAATCTCACTGGTTTGCTAAAAATAAAGGATTAAACGTATCATGTGGAAAAGAATATTTGTTTACAGTAAGTAAATAAATAATGCTTGCGGAAAGTAAATGGTGCTTATAGTAGACGGTAATATAAATGTAAAATAATGGACCGGGGTCCACAGTTCACTAGAGGTGTCTCTCCATAAAGATAAATAACATGCTGGTAAACAAATTACAGTTGGGCAATTGACAAAATAAAGAATGCATAGCAATGCATGTACATGTCATGAAGATCACTATGAGATTCACTTGGGCATTACAACATAATACATATACCGTAATCCAACTATATCTATGACTAATAATTCACCCATAGGATATCATCCGAACAACCCTTGGGTATTAAGTTGCAAGCAACAGATTATCGCCTTAAGCAAAGTGTGTAATGTAAACAATACAAATGTCCTTGAACAAGAGATTGTTATTTTTTCCCTAGTAGCAACAACACATCTACAATCTTAGAAGTTATTGTCACTCTCCTAGATTACTAGAGGCATGAACTCACTATCGAGCATAAATACTCCCGCTTGGAGTCACTAGCATCTACTCGGCCAGGATATCTATTAGCAACGGAGAGCATGCAAGATCATAAATAACATAGACATGATAAATCAACAATTAACTTGGCATACTACTCAATATTTATTGGATCCCAATAAACACAACATGTAGAATAACATAACGATGATCTTGATCATGATAGGCAGCTCACAAGATCTAGACATGAAGCACATGGAGGAGAATATAACCATCTAGCTACTGCTATGGACCCATAGTACAAGGTAGACTACTCACGCATCACTCTGGAGGCTGGCATGGTGATGAAGAAGGCCTCCGGTGATGATTCCCCTCTCCGGCAGGGTGCCGGGAAGAGCTTCTGGACCCTCCCGATCTCAGGACGATGACAGCGGTGGCTTGCAGTATGTTTTGTGGAAAAGTGTTTGTCCCCTTAGGGTTTTTCCATCAAAGGAAATTTATAGGTGGAAGGGTGATGTCAGGGGGTGGAGGTGCGGCTGCCCTCTGTCCCCCTCCGTCTCTCCTTTGGACTCCGTCTTCGTGTCAGGTAAATAGGAACTTTGGCCTTCGTTTCATCCAATTCCGAGAATATTTCATGTGTAACTTTTCTGAAACACAAAACAGCAGAAAACAGGAATTGGCATTGTGGCATCTCGTTAATAGGTTAGTTCCAGAAAATGCATAAAAATGCCACGAAGTGTAAACAAAACACAAAGAAATTGGTTTAAAATAAACATAGAGCATCAAAAATTATAGATACGTTTACGACGTATCAAACATCCCCAAGCTTAACTCCTGCTCATCCTCGAGTAGGTAAGTGATAACAAAACAATAATTTTTGAGTTGACATGCACCAACCCAATCTTGATCAACTTAAAGTAAAGCATTGCATGCTGAGATCAAAGTACTCTAAACATGGGCATAAGAGATATAATTCTAACCATAGAACTTAGCAACCATGTTACAACATGAAAAGTAACACAAATAAAAGATCATGAGTAATAATGCATTGAAAGTCAATTGTTTGTTTGAAGCATATAGAAAACATAGCAAAGTGGTATTCAGCTGGTCCCTCGTGGAGTAGCAAAACATAAATGCATAGGACACCTTCAAAGTTCAAGAGGGTGATTAGATACAAATAATTTGAGAACAAGCAATACCATAATAATGAATCAATCAATAATAAATTTTGGGACCATGCACATTATACTCAGAATGACAACTATGCTCTCTTAATCAGTGCATAAAGATAGAAGATGAAGACTCAACATAAAAGTAAAAGAAAGGCCCTTCGGAGAGGGAAGCAGGGATTTATCATGTGCTAGAGATTTTCATTTGTAAAATAGAGATAATTTTTTTGAGAGATGGTTGTTCTTGTCAACGACTGGCAATGGGGTTCTTGCTATGTTCCATACTAAACAAGTTGAGAGCGGTTCTGAGTTCTTGAAAAATTGGCATATACATGCTCTTGTATAAAATTTGGCACTCCTCCCCACTTTTCCTTTCACAAACCATGGCTAACCGAATCCTTCGGGTGCCCACCAACTTTCACATATCATGGAGGAGTGCCTTTTTTAGATGTTACAATGGTCTGACCAGCTCTCTTGCAAAATTAATGACGAGCAGATGAAGCATGCAAGTCGAGGGGTACTTAATTCAATATGGAAGATAGCAAACCCGACCACTACATCCTCATGAGCTAAAAACAGTGTCACAAAATGAGAAGTATTAGAAGGTTTTGAAAGGTAGCACATGAAAATTTATTTGGAATGGTTTGAAATACCATGCATAGGAATTTGTAGTGGACTCTTTGGAAAAACTTTGGTTTTTGGGAGTTGGATGCACGAGAAGTATTCCCTCTCAGTACATGTGAAGGCTAGCAAAAGGCTGAGAGCAACCAACTAAGAGAGCAATAACGGCCATAATCATGCATAGCAACAAAACATTATTAACCAAAGCATAAAGTGATATCACAAGTCAAAAACTAAATGATCATAGAGGCTTGAGGCGACTGGTTGCTGCGTGTGGTGGTGTGTGGTTGACGTGGGAGCAGACTGTCCTTGTGCGTGGTGGATAACCAGCCCGTTGGGAACCCCAAGAGGAAGGTATGATGAGTGTAGCAGCAAGTTTTCCCTCAGTTTAAGAAACCAAGGTTATCGAACAGGAGAAGAGAGAAAATGACGACTGAAGGTGTTGTGGAACCTGCACACACACAAACAAATACTTTGTTCCCAACTTGCGATGAGGTTGTCAATCTCACCGGTTTGCTTGAAACAAAGGTTATGAGTGTATCGAGTGGAAAACAATATAGTATGCGAGTAAAGTAAACAGTACGAGTAAAGTAAACAGGTGATAGCAATATGATGGAAATAGGAACGGGGTCCACAGTTCACTAGTGGTGTCTCTCCATAGATAAAATAACACATGCTGGGTAAACAAATTACAGTTGGGCAATTGATAGAATAAAGATAACGTGATATGTCAAGAAGATCACTATGAGATTTACTCTGGGCATTACAACAAAATACATAGACCGCCATCCAACTGCATCTATGACTAATAATCCGCTCCCGGGGATATCAATCCGAACACCCTAGAAGTATTAAGTTGCGAACAACAGATAATTGCATTAAGCAAAGTGTGTAATGTAAACAAAGCGTATGCCCTTGAGCATATGAATGTTGTTTTCTCCCTAGTAGCAACAGCACATCTACCACCTTAGAGGTTTCTGTCACTCCCCCAGGTGAAATAGAGGCATGAACCCACTATCGAGCATAAATACCCCCTCTTGGAGTCACTAGCAACTACTCGGCCAAGATAGCTACTAACAACGGAGAGCATGCAAGATCATAAACAACATAGAGATAACAAAAGATATAATTCAGTACAACAACTTAATCATAAACACCAATATTCATCGGATCCCAACAAACCAAACATGTAGAATTACATAACGGTGATCTCAATCATGTAGGGCAGCTCATGAGATCTAAACATGAAGCACATAGTGGAGAAGAAAACCATCTAGCTACTGCTATGGACCCATAGTCCAAGGCAGACTACTCACTCATCGCTCCAGAGGCAAGCATGGCGATGAAGAAGACCTCCGGTGGCGATTCCCCTCTCCGGCAGGGTGCCGGGAAGAGCTTCTGGACCCTCCCGATCTTCGGGTCGACGGCGGCGGCGGATCGCGATGTGTTCTGGAAATCTGATCGGGTCCTTAGGTTTTTCTCGTCGGGGGGTCTTTATAGGTGAAGGGGCGTCGTCAGAGGAGGGGCCAGGCGGCCACACACGGGGGTGGCGCGGGCCAGGGGCTGGCCGCGCCGCCCCTGTGTGTGGGCCCCTGGTGCCTCTCCTCCTACTCCTCTTCGGATCTCTGGAAGCTTCCGGGTAAAATAAGACTTCAGGAACTTGTTTCGTCCAATTCCGAGAATATTTCCTGTGTATCACTTCTGACACACAAAAACAGCAGAAAATAGGAAACTGGCACTGTGGCACTTCGTTAATAGGTTAGTTCCGGAAAATGCATTAAAATGCCACTAAGTGTAACGAAACAATAGGCAAATGGTGTAAAAACAAGCATGGAGCATCAAAAATTATAGATACGTTTGAGACGTATCAAGCATCCCCAAGCTTAACTCCTGCTCGTCCTCGAGTAGGTAAGTGATAACAAAAGAATAATTTTTGAGGTGACATGCACCTACACAATCTTGATCATATATGTAAGCATTGGTGAGCTGGGATCAATAGAACTTAAAACATGGGCATGAAGATATAATCATGACAATAAGAAACTTAGCAACCATGTTGTAAACATGCAAATGAACACAAACAAAAGATCATGATAATGAAACAATGAAAGTCAAATGTGTGTTCAAATCATAAGGAAAAACATACAAATGGTTTTCAGCTTGTCCTTCAAAGAGAGCAAAACATAAATGCATAGGACACCTTCAAGTTTAAGAGGGCGACTAGATACAAATAATTTAAGAACAAGTGAAACCAACAATATGAATCAATCAATGAACTTTGGGACAATGCATATTACACTAAGAATGACAACTATGCTCTCTTAATGGTGCATAAAGAAAGAAGGTGGTGACTCAACATAAAAGTAAAAGAAAGGCCCTTCGCAGAGGGAAGCAGTGATTAAACATGTGCTAGAGCTTTTCATTTGTAAAACAGAGAGATAAAAATTGGTTTTGAGAGGTGGTTGTCTTTGTCAACGACTGGCAATGGGGTTCTTACTATCTTCCATACAAAAATGAAGCAAGTTTTTGAGAGAGAGATTGGCACTTTTGTGCTCTTTTATAAAGCTTGGCACTCCTCCCCACCTTTTTCCTTTCACATACCATGGCTAACCGATTCCATCGGGTGCCCACCAACATTCACTTTCCATGGAGGAGTGCCTTTTTTAGTTCTTTTTTTCTTTTTTTTTTCTTTTTGGAATAAGCAATATGGAAGATAGCAAATCCGACCACTACGTCCCCATGAGCTGAAAACAGTGTCACAAAACGAGAAGTGTTTTGAAGGTTTTTGAAAGGTAGCACATGAAAATTTTACTTTGGAATGGCTTACAAATACCATGCATAGGAATTTATAGTGGACACAATGACAAACTTGGTTTTTAGGAGTTGGATGCACGAGTAGAGCTCATACTCAGTACAAGGCAAGGGCTAGCAAAAGACTGGGAGCGACCAACTAAGAGAGTAATAATGGCCATAATCATGCAAAGCGACAAAGCGACATTAAAAGAAGCATAAGATGGCATCAAAAGTCAAAAACTAAATGATCATGAAGGCTATTGGCGACTTTGTGAGAGTATAACATGTGTGAGCATGCGCCAAGTCAACCCAAATAAAGCATCAAGGAGAAAACCAAAATAATGCTTCCATACAATAAAAACAACGCATGATTTTTTCAAAGGCTCATTAAGCAATCTCAGTTATTTGAGACAAGTCATGCTACAGCAAAACCACTAAGCATACTATCAAAAAGACATCAAGCATGACATGAAAAAGCCTAAGCCGCAGTCTACACAAGCTCCTTCTTGTACCACTATTTTGCACAAAGCTTTTTCTCTTTTCCAACACCGTTTGAAATTTTTATAAACACCTCTTTTGATGAAAACCAATGAAGATCAGAGGCAAAAATACACCTTGATGAAAAGATATGACAAGGTCTGAACGCAAATCTAGGCAAAAACGAAAACCAAAAGCAGTACCAGAAAAAGAAGAACGCTCGATTTTTAATAAGAGTGAAAACTAGAGCGTTCTTTGCAAATGAAAACGAGTACATCTCCTCCAAAGAAAATTTTTTGGGGTCCAACCATTTATTACAGCAAACAAACAAACTAAACTAACTAAGGAAACTAAAACAACTGATGCTCCAAGAAAAACACATAGTGCATGAAGCAACAAAAATATAGTGTTTTGAAAGGTGACCTGATTTTTGCCGATGAAGAAGGGGTGCCTCGGGGGCATCCCCAAGCTTTGACGCTTGTACTTCTTGGATATTTCTTGGGGTGATGCATGGGCATCCCCAAGCTTGAGCTTTTGTCCATTCTTCAACTCATCTCATCATTCTCCAATCCCGACACTTGAAAACTTCCTTCATACAAAACTAAACACAATTCTATTAGCAACATTAGTGCAAGCATAACATATAATCAATCCTCTATTTGCTTCAGGTTTCAACTCAAAACCACCACATATATAGCAAATACTACTGTAGCAACCTCCCCAAAAGTTCCGTGATCAAAAGAACTCAAAATAAAGCGATAAAGTGGCAAACACAAATATTGGCAGAAATCTGTCAAAACTAAACAGCTGACAAAGGTCGAATTTTTGAGGGATTTTCTGTTGCTCAAATCAAAAAGTGTTCAACTAACAAAAGTTTGGATATAACCTGGGGCATATGCACAAGAAATCGCAGGTCCAAAAGATAAAAAGAGAATTTATACGGTACAACACCGAAAACAGTTTCAGGACAGCAACATCCCCAAATCTTTACCTCGCTCAAATTAGAGGCTTCTCTTGGCACAAAAACGAAATAAACAAGATAAGGAGCGGTCATTACAGTAGTAATGACTTCCAAGACTCAAATAAAAGAAAAAGTACTGAAAAGAAAACATTGGGTTATCTCCCAAGAGTGCTTTTCTTTAACGCCTTTGAGCTAGGCGCAGAAAATTGCGAATCAAGTATTATCAAGTGATGAAACATCAAGCTCATAATTTTCTCTAAGAATAGAGTCAAAAAGCAATTTCTTTCTTTTCCTAGGGAAGTGTTCCATACCTTTCTTAAGTGGGAATTGATACTTGATAGTGCCTTCCCTCATATCAATGATAGCACCTACAGTTCGAAGAAAGGGTCTTCCCAAAATAATAGGACATGAAGCATGGCATTCAACGTCCATAACAAGAAAATCAACGGGAACAAGGTTATTGCTAACCACAATAAGAACATCATTAATCCTTCCCAAAGGTTTCTTCTTAGCAACATCAGCAATAGGAACATCAAAATAACACTTTTCAAGTGGTGGTAAATCAAGCATGTCATAAATCTTTCTAGGCATGATAGAAATACTAGCACCTAGATCACATAAAGCATGGCAATCATAACCATTAACATGCATATCAATGATGGGTTCCCAACCATCTTCTAACTTCTTGGGAACAGAAGCTTTTTGCTTCAACTTTTCATCCCTAATCTTTATGAGAGCATTGGTAATATGCTTAGTAAAAGCAATATTTAAGGAACTAGCATTGGGAGTCAAAGCAAGCTTTTGCAAGAACAAAATAACTTCAGATATATTGCAGCCATCAACATCAAAATCATTAAAAGAGATAGAGCTATCATCTCCCACACTCCGAAAAATTTCAGCACTCTTTTGAGAAAAAGTTTTGGCAGTTTTAGGCTTTTTAACACAAGGAGTGGGAGTTTTCTCTACACCAATCAAAGTAAGAGGATTGCTACCAGTAGGAGCAACATCATTAGAGGTAGTAATAGTACATACCTTCATCTCTCTAGCCATCTCATCTTCTCTTTCCCACCTGGCATGCAATTCCGCTAACAATCTAATATTTTCATCAATTCCAACTTGGATAGCATTAGCGGTAGCAAAAACATTGTTCTCTTTCACATCATTAGGCAACACTTTTTGTTTCAGAAGTTCAACATCATGAGCAAGGCTATTGACTTTAGAAGCAAGAATATCAATTTTGCCTAACTTTTCCTCAACATACTTGTTAAAAGCAGTTTGCTTACCGATGAAGTCCTTGAGCATTACCTCAAGCTCGGAGGGCGCGGCCCTAGTGTTGTTGTAGGAATTACCATAAGAGTTACCATAACCATTACCATTAGTAGAAGGATACGGCCTATAATTGTTACTAGCAAAATTGTTCCTATAAGCATTGTTGTTAAAATTGTTGTTTCTAATGAAATTCACATCAACATGCTCTTCTTGAGCAACCAGAGAGGCCAAAGGAACATTATTAGGATCAACATGAGTCCTATCATTAGCAAGCATAGCCATAATGGTATCAATCTTATCATTCAAGGAAGAGGTTTCCTCAACAGAATTTACCTTCTTACCTTGTGGAGCTCTCTCGGTGTGCCATTCAGAATAATTTACCATCATGTTGTCGAGTAGCTTTGATGCGGCGCCCAAGGTAAGGGACATAAAAGTGCCCCAGCAGCTGAATCAAGTAGGTTCCTTGAAGAAAAATTCAGTCCTGCATAAAAAGTTTGGATAATCATCCAAGTAGTCAGTCCATGAGTGGGGCAATTCTTTATCATAGATTTCATTCTTTCCCAAGCTTGAGCAACATGTTCATTATCAAACTGAGTAAACTTCATAATATTTCTACGCAACGATATAATCTTAGCAGGAGGATAGTATCTACCAATAAAAGCATCCTTACACTTAGCCCATGAATCAATACTATTCTTAGTCAAAGACAGCAACCAATCTTTAGCCTTTCCTCTCAAAGAAAAAGGAAACAACTTGAGCTTAATAATATCACTATCAACATCCTTATATTTCTGCATCTCACATAGCTCAACAAAATTGTTGAGATGAGATGCAACATCTTCAGTACTAGCACCAGAAAATTGCTCTTTCATAACAAGGTTCAATAAAGCAGGCTTAATCTCATAAAAATTTGCAGCAGGAATAGGTGGTGCAATAGGAGTGCAGATAAAATCACTATTGTTCGTGCTAGTGAAGTCACACAACTTGGTGTTTTCAGGATTGGCCATTTCAGCAAAACGAAAGTAAACAAGTAAAAACAACTACCAAGGATTCTAATTTTTTTGGGTTTTTGATAAAAAGCAATGCAGGTAAAATAAATAAAGTAAAGCAAAACAATAACAAAGTAAAGAATGTGTGTGCGAAGAACTCCCCTCGCAGAAGTCTTCTCTCCACCCCGGCAACGGCGCCAGAAAAGTAGCTGCTGCGTGTGGTGGTGTGTGGTTGACGTGGGAGCAGACTGTCCTTGTGCGTGGTGGATAACCAGCCCGTTGGGAACCCCAAGAGTAAGGTATGATGAGTGTAGAAGCAAGTTTTCCCTCAGTTTAAGAAACCAAGGTTATCGAACAGGAGAAGAGAGACAATGACGACTGAAGGTGTTGTGGAACCTGCACACACACAAACAAATACTTTGTTCCCAACTTGCGATGAGGTTGTCAATCTCACCGGTTTGCTTGAAACAAAGGTTATGAGTGTATCGAGTGGAAAACAATATAGTATGCGAGTAAAGTAAACAGTACGAGTAAAGTAAACAGGTGATAGCAATATGATGGAAATAGGACCGGGGTCCACAGTTCACTAGTGGTGTCTCTCCATAGATAAAATAACACATGTTGGGTAAACAAATTACAGTTGGGCAATTAATAGAATAAAGATAACGTGATATGTCAAGAAGATCACTATGAGATTTACTCTGGGCATTACAACAAAATACATAGACCGCCATCCAACTGCATCTATGACTAATAATCCACTCCCGGGGATATCAATCCGAACACCCTAGAAGTATTAAGTTGCGAACAACAGATAATTGCATTAAGCAAAGTGTGTAATGTAAACAAAGCGTATGCCCTTGAGCATATGAATGTTGTTTTCTCCCTAGTAGCAACAGCACATCTACCACCTTAGAGGTTTCTGTCACTCCCCCAGGTGAAATAGAGGCATGAACCCACTATCGAGCATAATACCCCCTCTTGGAGTCACTAGCAACTACTCGGCCAAGATAGCTACTAACAACGGAGAGCATGCAAGATCATAAACAACATAGAGATAACAAAAGATATAATTCAGTACAGCAAATTAATCATAAACACCAATATTCATCGGATCCCAAGAAACCAAACATGTAGAATTACATAACGGTGATCTCAATCATGTAGGGCAGCTCATGAGATCTAAACATGAAGCACATAGTGGAGAAGACAACCATCTAGCTACAGCTATGGACCCATAGTCCAAGGTAGACTACTCACTCATCGCTCCGAGGCAAGCATGGCAATGAAGAAGACCTCCGGTGGCGATTCCCCTCTCCGGCAGGGTGCCGGGAAGAGCTTCTGGACCCTCCCGATCTTCGGGTCGACGGCGGCGGCGGATCGCGATGTGTTCTGGAAATCTGATCGGGGTCCTTAGGTTTTTCTTGTCGGGGGGTCTTTATAGGCGAAGGGGCGTCGTCAGAGGAGGGGCCAGGCGGCCACACACGGGGGTGGCGCGGGCCAGGGGCTGGTGATGTCTACGCACTTCTATTCTTGTAGACACTTGTTGGGCCTCCAAGTGCAGAGGTTTGTAGAACAGCAGCAAGTTTCCCTTAAGTGGATCACCCAAGGTTTATCGAACTCAGGGAGGTTAGAGGTCAAAGCTATCCCTCTCAAGCAACCCTGCAATTACGATACAGAAAGTCTCTTGTGTCCCCAACACACCCAATACACTTGTCAGATGTATAGGTGCACTAGTTCGGCAAAGAGATAGTGAAATACAAGTGGTATAGATGATTATAAGTAGTAAATACAATCTGGAATAAAAATCGCTGTGAGTAAACATGTAACAAAACAGCAAGTAAACGGTGTGCAATGCTTGGAAACAAGGCCTAGGGATCATACTTTCACTAGTGGACACACTCCCAACAATATAACATGATTGACCAAATAAACAACTTCTCTCCACTATGGTACTCTGAATTACTCTCCTATTGAATAACACTAATCATTGTGTAGTGGCTACAGAAGCACCCCTTAAAGTTCATCAAGTACTTGACAAACACCACTCATAGAGACATCCAAATCAGATCACAATTCAAGATAGAAATCATTGCGACTTAGACCAAGTACTAACATGGTGCACACACTGTCAACTTTACACCATGAAAGGAGGAATAGATCACTCAATACTATCATAGTAATAATTACTCTCATAATCCACAAGAGATCACGATCATAGCCTAAACCAAGTACCACCACGATGCACGCACTGTCACCATTACACCATGGCAGGAGGAATAGATTACTTTAATAACATCACTAGAGTACACTATAATAATTAAGCATAGGAGTAGCATAATATCTGAATAATAACATCTACTTGTTCAACATGATACAAAGCTCACGATCACATAAAGATCACATCATGGGAGAGAGAGGTGAACCACATAGCTACCGGTAGAGCCCTCAGCCCCGGGGATGAACTACTCCCTCCTCATCATAGGAGACAGCAAGGTTGATGGAGATGGCGGTGAAGTCGATGGAGACGGCGGAGATGGCGATGGAGACCGATGGAGATGGCTCCGGGGGCACTTCCCCGTCCCGGCAGGGTGCCGGAACAGAGACTTCTGTCCCCCGAAATTCGTCGACAGTGACGGCAGAGCTGCGGGACTGCTTCTGGAAAATTGCCGACTCCCCTAGGGTTTTCCGTCCCGAGGCTTTATATAGGCGAAGGGGCGATGTTAGAGGGCTTCCAGGGCCTCCTCACACAGGGGCGGCACGGCCAGGACCTGGGCCGCGCCAGCCCTGTGTGAGGGAGGCCTGTGGCCCCTCTCCTTCCTCTCTTCGGATGTCTGGATGCTTCCGGGAAAAATAAGACTTCTGGATTTTGTTTCGTCCAATTCCGAGAATATTTCCTGTGTATCACTTCTGAAACACAAAACAGCAGAAAACAGGGAACTGGCACTGTGGCATCTTGTCAATAGGTTAGTTCCGGAAATCGCATAAAAACGCCATGAAGTGTAACGAAACATAAGGCAAATGGTGTAAAAACAAGCATGGAGCATCAAAAATTATAGATACGTTTGAGACGTATCAGCATCCCCAAGCTTAACTCCTGCTCGTCCTCGAGTAGGTAAGTGATAACAAAAGAAATAATTTTTGAGGTGACATGCACCTACACAATCTTGATCATAAATGTAAGCATTGTGAGCTGGGATCATAAGAACTTAAAACATGGGCATGAAAGATATAATCTTGACAATAAGAAACTTAGCAACCATGTTGTAAACATGCAAATGAACACAAACAAAAGATCATGAAAATGAAACAATGAAAGTCAAACGTGTGTTCAAATCATAAGGAAAAACATACAAATGGTTTCAGCTTGTCCTCAAAGAGAGCAAAACATAAATGCATAGGACACCTTCAAGTTAAGAGGGCGACTAGATACGAATAATTTGAGAACAAGTGAAACCAACAATATGAATCAATCAATGAATACTTTGGGACAATGCACATTATACTCAGAATGACAACTATGCTCTCTTAATGGTGCATAAAGGTAGAAGGTGGAGACTCAACATAAAGTAAAAGAAAGGCCCTTCACAGAGGGAAGCAGTGATTAAACATGTGCTAGAGCTTTTCATTGTAAAACAGAGAGATAAAAATTGGTTTTGAGAGGTGGTTGTCTTTGTCAACGACTAGCAATGGGGTTCTTACTATCTTCCATACAAAAATGAAGCAAGTTTTTGAGAGAGA
The DNA here is from genome assembly GCA_007115705.1 of Dactylis glomerata. Classification (NCBI taxonomy): domain Eukaryota; kingdom Viridiplantae; phylum Streptophyta; class Magnoliopsida; order Poales; family Poaceae; genus Dactylis; species Dactylis glomerata. The sequence goes on along the minus strand of QXEO01000390.1, from coordinate 5,597 downwards.
GATTGGCACTTTTTGTGCTCTTTTTATAAACTTGGCACTCCTCCCCACCTTTTTCCTTTCACAAACCATGGCTAACCGATTCCATCGGGTGCCCACCAACATTCACATTCCTTGGAGGAGTGCCTTTTTTTCTTTCTTTTTTCCCTTTTTTTTCTTTTTGGAATAAGACAATATGGAAGATAGCAAATCCGACCACTACGTCCCCATGAGCTGAAAACAGTGGTCCACAAAACGAGAAGTGTTTTGAAGGTTTTTGAAGGTAGGCACATGAAAATTTACTTGGAATGGCTTACAAATACCATGCATAGGAATTTATAGTGGACACAATGGCAAACTTGGTTTTTTGGGAGTTTGGATGCACGAGTAGAGCTCATACTCAGTACAAAATGAGGGCTAGCAAAAGACTGGGAGCGACCAACTAAGAGAGCAATAACGGCCATAATCATGCAAAGCGACAAAGCGACATTAAAGAAGCATAAGATGGCATCAAAGTCAAAAACTAAATGATCATAGAGGCTATTGGCGACTTATTTTGTAGTCAACATGGTGTAAGCATGTGCCAAGTCAACCCAAATAAAGCATCAAAGGAGAAAACCAAAATAATGCTTCCATACAATAAAAAAAACAACGCCTGATTTTTTCAAAAGGCTCATTAAGCAATCTCAGTTATTTGAGGACAAGTCATGCTACAAGCAAAAATCACTAAGCATACTATCAAAAAGACATCAGCATGACATGAAAAAGCCTAAGAGCCGCAGTCCTACACAAGCTCCTTCTTGTACCACTATTTTGCACAAAGCTTTTTCTCTTTTCCAACACCATTTGAAATTTTTAAAGACACCTCTTTTGATGAAAACCAATAAAGATCAGAGGCAAAAATACACCTTGATGAAAAGATATGACAAGGTCTGAACGCAAATCAAGGCAAAAACGAAAACCAAAAGCAGTAGCAGAAAAAGAAGAACACTCGTTGAACGATAAGAGTGAAAACTAGAGTGTTCTTGGCAAATGAAAAGCAAGTTCATCTCCTCCAAAAGAAACATGATGTGATCTAAGAATTTATTGCAGCAAACTAAAGTAAACTAATACTGAAAACAAAAACAACTGACGCTCAAGAAAAACACATAGTGCATGAAGCAATAAAAATATAGTGTCTTGAAAGGTGACCTGATTTTTGCCGATGAAGAAGGGGTGCCTCGGGGGCATCCCCAAGGCTTTGACGCTTGTACTTCTTGGATATTTCTTGGGGTGATGCATGGGAATCCCCAAGCTTGAGCTTTTGTCCATTCTTCAACTCATCTCATCATCTCCAATCCCTACACTTGAAAACTTTCTTCATACAAAACTAAACACAAATCTATTAGCAACATTAGTGTAAGCATAACATATAATCAACCCTTTTTTGCTTCAGATTTCAACCTAAAACCACCACATATAAAGTATATACTACTGTGGCAACTTCCCCAAAAGTTCCATGATCAAAAGAACTCAAAAGAAAGCGATAAAGCGGCAACACAAATATTGGCAGAAATCTGTCAAAACAGAACAGCTGATAAGGCCGAATTTTGAGGGGTTTTTTGTTGCTCAAATCAAAAAGGTGTTCATCTAATAAAAGTTTGGATATAACCTGGGCATATGCACAAGAAATCGCAGGTCTAAAATATATACATAGAATTTATACGAATTTTTACGGTGGCAGCACCGAAAACTGTTTCAGGACAGCAACATCCCCAAATCTTACCTCACTCAAATTAGAGGTTTCTCTTGGCACAAAAACGAAATAAAAAGGATAAGGAGAGGTCATTACAGTAGTAATAACTTCCAAGACTCAAATAAAAGAAAATTACTGAAAATAAAACAATGGGTTATCTCCCAAGAGTGCTTTTCTTTACCGCCTTTGAGCTAGGCGCAGTAATTTGCAAAGATGCTCATGGTGGGCGCCATATAAGAGCTTGAGGCAAAAGGCGCCATATAGGAACTTAAAGCAAAAGAGAGCATCAAAAAGCATGTATGAACACATTTAAATCTAAACCACTTCCTATGAAAAATAGTCTTGTAAAGAGACAAGTCATAAAAGCGCAAAGCAAAAGCATAGGAAGGCAAACAAGTACAACTTCAAAAATTGCAACATAAAGAGGGGAAACTCAATATTGTTGAGATCCATCAAACCATGTTTCCCTCTCTCATAGTAACTTTCAGTAGGCATCATGAATAGAACTAACAATATAACTATGCACATAAAGCATCCCTATCATGAGCCACATGCATAAAAAATTAATACTCACCACAGGAACAATAGTAGTAGGAGCAGATTCAATAGAGTAGTTATTCTCATCACCATAATCATCATAAATAGGAGGCATATTGTAATCATAATAATTTTCTTCCTCAAAGTAGGTGAACTGAAATATTATACCCATCATCATAACCTCATAAACGTAGAGGTTTAGTATCATCACAAGCTAAAGAACAGGCTATTTCTCAAAGCATATTCTTCAAACATATCATCATAAGAGGAAGCATCAACATATGGGAGATAAATATCATCAGAGTAAATTTTCTCCACTAAAGCTGGGGAACTAAAAATATCATGCTTAAATAAACCAGCTTTCCCCAAGCTTAGACTTTGTCTATAGCATAGCAATAACGGTATTCAAAGCATTCGTACTAATGACATTGATATGCGAAATAAGCTCCAAAGGATTTTCAATTTTCTCTTCAATCTAAAATCAGGGAAAAAGACTAAAGAAACTCTTTGTTTTTCCATTAAGCCTAACTAGTGAAATAAAAACAAGAAACAAAAAGATGTAATTGCAGAATCAAAGGAAATATAACTTCGAGCAGCTCACACAGGAGGATGCGAGTACCTTTTACCTTACCTCCCCGGCAACGGCGCCAGAAAAGAGCTTGATGTCTACGCACTTCATTCTTGTAGACACTTGTTGGCCTCCAAGTGCAGAGTTTTGTAGAACGCAGCACGTTTCCTTAGTGGATCACCCCAAGGTTTATCGAACTCAGGGAGGTTAGAGGTCAAAGCTATCCCTCCAAGCAACCCTACAATTACGATACAGAAAGTCATCTTGTGTCCCCAACACACCCAATACACTTGTCAGATGTATAGTGCACTAGTTCGGCGAAGAGACAGTGAAATACAAGTGGTATAGATGATTATAAGTAGTAATACAATCTGGAATAAAAATCGCTGCGAGTAACATGTAACAAAACAGCAAGTAAACGGTGTGCAATGCTTGGAAACAAGGCCTAGGGATCATACTTTCACTAGTGGACACACTCCCAACAATATAACATGATTGAACAAATAAACAACTTCTCTCCACTATGGTACTCTGATTACTCTCCTATTGAATAACACTAATCATTGTGTAGTGGCTACAGAAGCACCCCTTAAAGTTCATCAAGTACTTGACAAACACCACTCATAGAGACATCCAAATCAGATCACAATTCAAGATAGAAATCATTGCGACTTAGACCAAGTACTAACGTGGTGCACACACTGTCAACTTTACACCATGAAAGGAGGAATAGATCACTCAATACTATCATAGTAATAATTACTCTTATAATCCACAAGAGATCACGATCATAGCCTAAACCAAGTACCACCACGATGCACACGCACTGTCACCGTTACACCATGGCAGGAGGAATAGATTACTTTAATAACATCACTAGAGTACACTATAATAATTAAGCATAGGAGTAGCAAATATCTGAATAATAACATCTACTTGTTCAACATGATACAAAGCTCACGATCACATAAAGATCACATCATGGGAGAGAGAGGTGAACCACATAGCTACCGGTAGAGCCCTCAGCCCCGGGGATGAACTACTCCCTCCTCATCATAGGAGACAGCAAGGTTGATGGAGATGGCGGTGAGGTCGATGGAGACGGCGGAGATGGCGATGGAGACCGATGGAGATGGCTCCGGGGGCACTTCCCCGTCCCGGCAGGGTGCCGGAACAGAGACTTCTGTCCCCCGAAATTCGTCGACGGTGGCGGCGGAGCTGCGGAACTGCTTCTGGAAAATTGCCGACTCCCCCCTAGGGTTTTCCGTCCCGAGGCTTTATATAGGCGAAGGGGCGATGTCAGAGGGCGCCAGGGCCTCCTCACACAGGGGCGGCGCGGCCAGGGCCTGGGCCGCGCCAGCCCTGTGTGAGGGAGGCCTGTGGCCCCTCTCCTTCCTCTCTTCGGATGTCTGGATGCTTCCGGGAAAAATAAGACTTCTGGCTTTTGTTTTGTCCAATTCCGAGAATATTCCTGTGTATCACTTCTGAAACACAAACAGCAGAAAACAGGGAACTGGCACTGTGGCATCTTGTCAATAGGTTAGTTCCGAAATCGCATAAAAACGCCATGAAGTGTAACGAAACATAAGGCAAATGGTGTAAAAACAAGCATGGAGCATCAAAAATTATAGATACGTTTGAGACGTATTAGTAGGCCGCGCGCGCCCCTGTGTGTGGGCCCTGGTGCCTCTCCTCCTACTCCTCTTCGGATCTCTGGAAGCTTCCGGGTAAAATAAGACTTCAGGAACTTGTTTCGTCCAATTCCGAGAATATTTCCTATCTATCACTTCTGAAACACAAAACAGCAGAAAACAGGAAACTGGCACTGTGGCACTTCGTTAATAGGTTAGTTCCGGAAAATGCATAAAAATGCCACTAAGTGTAACGAAACAATAGGCAAATGGTGTAAAAACAAGCATGGAGCATCAAAAATTATAGATACGTTTGAGACGTATCAAGCATCCCCAAGCTTAACTCCTGCTCGTCCTCGAGTAGGTAAGTGATAACAAAAGAATAATTTTTGAGGTGACATGCACCTACACAATCTTGATCATATATGTAAGCATTGGTGAGCTGGGATCAATAGAACTTAAAACATGGGCATGAAGATATAATCATGACAATAAGAAACTTAGCAACCATGTTGTAAACATGCAAATGAACACAAACAAAGATCATGATAATGAAACAATGAAAGTCAAACGTGTGTTCAAATCATAAGGAAAACATACAAATGGTTTTCAGCTTGTCCTTCAAAGAGACAAAACATAAATGCATAGGACACCTTCAAGTTTAAGAGGGCGACTAGATACAATAATTTAAGAACAAGTGAAACCAACAATATGAATCAATCAATGAACTTTGGGACAATGCATATCACACTAAGAATGACAACTATGCTCTCTTAATGGTGCATAAAGAAAGAAGGTGGTGACTCAACATAAATGTAAAAGAAGGCCCTTCGCAGAGGGAAGCAGTGATTAAACATGTGCTAGAGCTTTTCATTTGTAAAACAGAGAGATAAAAATTGGTTTTGAGAGGTGGTTGTCTTTGTCAACGACTGGCAATGGGGTTCTTACTATCTTCCATACAGAAATGAAGCAAGTTTTGAGAGAGAGATTGGCACTTTTGTGCTCTTTATAAAGGCTTGGCACTCCTCCCCACCTTTTTCCTTTCACATATCATGGCTAACCGATTCCATCGGGTGGCCTGATACGTCTCAAAGTATCTATAATTTTTGATGCTCCATGCTTGTTTTACACCATTTGCCTTGTGTTTCGT